>CM048929.1:15143685-15743685 GCA_026686955.1 Epinephelus cyanopodus
CGTTTGCGATATCCCATCAGCTGCTCCTGCCTCTCTCTGTGAAAACAAAAGATAATTACATTTCCTTGCACCATGTTTACCTTCTACATACAACATCTCATTTGACTGACAGTGTTTCACCTTTCTGCATTAAAAATCTAATTACATCACATGGAAAATTACAGGTTTGACATTTGGAGTGTTCGTTCATTTTCTTCCACCTATTCAAGGTCAAAAGTGGAATTTAGATTTGGAGGACTAATGAATGCCCACATGTGACCTGCTGCAAAGCGTTATGGTCCTTATTTGCATAGCTCTCCATGGTAATCGGCCCATTCCATATTCTCATTATCCCGGAGAAATTCAATTAAGGCTACAGCGGGGAAAATCTCTCCTTGTCTTTCAAACATCCTCCCTCCTGCAGCACGCCCTTCCTTCTACATTCAATCTCTAATTAGGGTCATGAGGTAGGGATGAAATGGGATAAATACAACATTGTGGAGTACTTCTGGGATACATGCTGCTGTTGAAAGCATGCAAACCAAAACGGCTTGTGCAACACAACGCCTACAACCTGAAAATGTACGGTGATGAATATCTGACTAATAACAAACATCTCTTGGAAATGTTTTTATAAAGGGAGGAGAGAGTAAAATGTGTTACTGTTGTACTGACTACATCAGGCACTGGGCCCGTCTGTGAAATATTGCTGCCTGATATAAACCTTGACTCATCATTGGCTCATAAATAACCAGCGGTGGGTGAAGGCCGGCAGCACTCAGGCTTCACCAGGCATGTGTAAGCCCGGCCTATTGTTGGCCTCTTGCTACAGATGTTCAAACTATCAGAGCTGCCAGAAAATTGCCACAATAAACAGTCTACATTTTAATGCTATAATGTCTGTGCGATTTTCAAACAGCATCCAACGGGGTGACCCCTATTCACAGAAGATTTGGCAATTACAGCCTCCCTTGTCGGATCCCCTCCCCCATCCTCTGGGAGCAGAGAGGAATCCACACACACGGCGCAGAGGCAGCACTCCATGACCATCAGCACAGAGCCACACACACACACAGGCGGGCGGGCAGGCTGCGGGGGAATATGAGAGCGGTACACTGGAAACGCTGGAGAGCACTGCGTGTCAATTAGCCTTTTCAGAAATGCGAATTCCTTTCCCCAGCCATCGTGTCTTTACCCAGTCCCACGAGCGGCCTGGTGGCCGACAGAGAGAGTATATCTCGCAGGCCTCATGGGTCCAGCAACCCAGACGAGATGTTGCTGTGCACGTGCCACCGGGCTAAACTGACAGCAGCATTAGTATTCATTAACATCTCAACCTCTGTGACGGACATCGATGTGTTCCTGATTAACTCACAGGCCTCTACTAAACCTATGTCTGCACCAAAGCAGATCGACCATTTGTGCACCCAAGGTGAGATATTCTGTTTCCACAACATTACACAGCAAAGCAGAGATGTTAGGTGCATGTGATGCCTCAAAACTAGGGTAATCTCTATAAACACATTCTGTAGGTGATGGGACACGATATTGGTATCTGAAATGTTCTGCTTTCCGTTTGTAGTCCGAGTAGTGTTGACTAATTACGTTTGAGCGAATGGACTAGCCAAACTGTTTTTTAAAATGCATCTGCAATAATATGAAGATATCTGTTTATATAGGTTGACCGAGGTGTACAGAGGAGGAAGTCTTGGCCCAGACATCCATAGACTACACCGGATCAGGCCGAACAAGAGGCGTACATTTTGGGGAGTCTGGGGGAGTCCTCTGCCAGCACATTTTGAGCATCAAACACTTAATTTCCTGCATTCTGGTGAAATGTAATGCACCAGCTTGTGCCTTTTCTGCATCAATCTATGGTATGTGTCTTTAATTTTGTCAAATGAAAGTCCTCTGTCACTTTGTTGTTTTTGCTAGGTGAGACAGATGGACATGTTCTACATATTGAGGGGGATGTGACCTTTGCAATCCCCCGAGATAAGGAGGAAAACACTATATAGCATCAGCCTGCAGAGGTAGAGGCAGATCTCTGACTGCTAATAGTGATGAGAATCCCATCAGGCAGCAGCTTGGCTTCCTCATGTGAAACCACAACAAACTGCTGCGCTTGCGTCTTGCACCCTGAATGAAAACAGCCAGGCTCTGGAGTGCAGCTGCTAATTCAGCACCTGTCCTGCTAAGGCTCTACAAAGCAACCGGTAAAATGTGACGCTTGTATGATTATGTCAATATCTGTAGTTTGAGCCACATTCCTTTCCCATTTTCATCGCTCCATCGTGCACCATCTGGCAAAAAAAGGCAGCTATGTCTGTTGTCTTTGTGAAATTGGGTCATGGCAGGCATGGAGGCCTCTGATTCCTGACGCAAAATCACGTAATCAGATGATAATTTGTTACAATTTACGTCTACATCCGTGCATATTTCCGCGTGTCCGATCCTCCCATTAGTATGATTTAGGAATTCTCACTACCACATCCCCTGCCTTTTCCCCAGGAGACAGTCCTGTGGGGAGGAGGAGGAGGGGAGGAGGAGGAGGAAGAGGAGGAGGAGGAGGGGGAGATCAGTGCTAGAGTTACTGGAGCGCCCCTCCTCCCATGCCCATATATGGTCATGGCTGAACTGGAGGCTGCTGCGGCCTCGTCCGAAGTCCACATCTCTCTCACCTGTGTTGAAACGCGACGAGGAGCCGCGGGTCAAGGATGTTTTCCTCTGGCTCCCATGTGTTGTATCTGCAGAGAGGAGAGGGCAACTGTCAGAGAGCTGTCACGTGCAGACTTCCTTTTTCTAACTGACACACAGGCCTCAGCCTCTGACCGTCACACACACACACACACACACACACATTCCCACATCTTCATTTAGTGCAGCCAGTGAGGAGTGGACAGGTAAAGCAGGGCCTCCTGTCACAAGCTGTTTCTGCGCATTTGTTTACTTGAAATTTGCAACGTCTATGACACACTCCCGCTACAGCAAAACAACCACGGGGACACGCAACTGCACAGCCAACAATGTCACACACAAATTGTGTGTATGTGCTCTCCAAACGGTCCTCCGGCACCAACATACAGTCGGCCATTTTAGCACCACTGTCTCGTAATTTCGCTGGCAGAGCAGAAATAATTAAAACGGGATTACATGGCTGTGCCTACCCCCTTCCCTCGCATAAATTAGTGAAGGCATCCGCGGATACACTGAAACACATACCGACCGCGCTCTCCCAGCACACACACACACACACACACACACACACACACACACACACTGTGCGCGCACGCCCTTGATGAATGGCATTTATTAAGTAACAACACTTGATTTTGTTGCAAAAATGCCATGCAAGGGTTAATTGTTGAAGCTTATGTTGCATTAGGACTTACTTGGGAGACCAGCCTCGCCACTTGACCAGGTACTCGATCTTGCCCTGTGATGGTGGAGAAGGAACAATTTGGTGAAGCTCGTGTCACAAACGCAATATCTCACCGTCCCGAGCGCGTTCTGCAAACATGCCCTCTCCCTGTTACCTTGCGGATGCGCTTCTTTTCGATGCCCTCCACCGCAAAGACGTGCTCTCCGGCGGCGGGGAGCTCCATTCTCGCCTGGATCTGAACGCAGGGGACGGGGGGGAGTAGGTGAAATGTTGGCAACGCACCGTCGATGTGCCTTCCGCTCGGTGCGTGCTGTGCGCGCTTGGTAGTTTTCCAGTTGTATCCAAATCCAACTGTATTCCCTCCACCTCTCCTCCTCGCTCTCGCTCGCTCGCGCTCTCTCTCTCTCTCTCTCTCTCTCGCTCCCTCCTTTGCACACTCCACAGTCCTGGCTATGAGCATACAGATATTCACAGTAGTGCGGCTGCGAGCAGCTCTTTTCGTGCAATAGCTTCGGCTCGGTGCATGACGTCAGGAGAGGAGGGGGAGGTGGAGACCTTGCACAGAGGTTGGGGTTTATCCCGTGCGTGCTGGACTGCGGGAGGGATATCTGGAAATTGAAATCAATCACTACCTTACTGTCACAGCATGTGTGCATAAAATCCACTCGTGCAGCTTTACTGTTTATTTTGATAGCAAAGCTCATGGGAACCCCTCCTCCTACAGCTAATGTACCATCCACATGAGGAAAAAAACCCACTTTGAGTGGTTGAGTTTTACATATGCTGTGTGGGGGTAAATTAATAGTAATAGATCCCTATGCTGCCATTAAAATTCATATAACTGAACACAGAAATAAGAGAAACTGCTTTAGGCGCTTGATGCTGCAGAGCTGCACCTGAGGGAGCTGAAATGACCAATTTTGCCAACCAGTCATCTGTCTCCACATCATTTAAAAACACTTTTAGAGACTTGCATAACAATAACAATACAGTCCTCCAGGCTTGAGGGTGACTGCATCATCAAAGCTTGTTTATCACTCGTGCTGAGGCACTGATGAAACACAAGTTCCCCTTTTATTAAGAAAAAAAAAAAAAAGAATTCTGATCCCCTTAAAACAGTTAAAGATGTGCACACGGAGGCTTACACTTCGATCTGCTGACAGCGCCCTGCAAATATAGGTCACACACACTCCCATCGTCAAACCAGTGCCATGTCCTCTGGGCTCAACTGCCATTAATTTGACACACAGCAGAGGGTTGCTGTGCAGCCTTCAGCCTACCTGTGGCAACTTTCTAATGGTGCCACCGCGCTCAGCTCGTTTCCCCTCCCAAAATCCCCATTACATCCTGTTATTGGTCGTAATATCGGATATCTATCTGCATCTTGACAATTTAAATCCGACAGCATAAACCACATCACCACTGAGTATGTACTGTGTGCTGTAAATGTCATCCGCATTAAGTCACCGGATTTATGGGCACTTAATTGGAAACATGAGAGAAAACGCGCGCCCGTGCGTCAAATACCTGTTTCTGTGCGTAAATCACCATTTGTGCGCGTGATTTTCTTAAAAAAAAGAAAGTTCGTTTGCGTACTTGGCACCGATTGCGTCAAATGAGAATTAAACGAGCTAAAAAGTGAGGCTTTTCTTGCTCAAAGAATAATTCAGCAGCACAAGGGTTAAAGTGAAGCCTCTAAGCAGAGCGGCAGCGGCCAGCCTATTAAATACAGGCACGATATATCTCTGCCCTGCCATATAAGGCAATGGAGAAAAAGCGCCGAAATATGGCGTTTTACACTCATTAATTCCCGAGTTTTGGTCTTGAAATGTGCGCAGGAGGGGGTTAAGGCTCATATGTCGCGAACATGCTCGATTAAAACTCCGTCTTTTCGCCCTATTTCTGTTTTTTTCCTGTGCCCTTCAGCCGCGGCCAGGGAGCGCATACGCCCTGCTTCCCTAGCAACAGCATGAAAGGAGAGAGAGACGGAGAGAAACCGAGAGGGAGAGGGAGAATTTAAGTTTGTGACAAACAAACGGGCTCTTGATAAAAATGGCACCAGGGAGCCGTCGTTTCCTCAAGCACTGTTTTGTCTTTGAATAGATCTAATCGAATCGAAATGCATATTCAAAAAGCATTAAAGGTGTGTGAGAGCATTATGGAGCAAATTCAGGAGTTGGGAAGGTATTCACTGTGAGCTCTGTTTACTCACCAGGTACCCAAAATACAAATTAAGTATCATTTTGTGTTTGCACCGGCGGGGTGACGCCTGGAGTCTGCGTCAAGACAAGAGATAATCATTTGGAAAATCCTCTGACTCAGCCTGTCGGAGTCTGTGATGTGATCACAGCTCAATATAATCTAAATATATTTGTGTATGCTTTAAAAAAAAATCAATAGGCTTCACCAGAGTGGGCTGCAATCACCTGGCAGCACTGTAAAGTGAAGCAGCGTCACCAAACACAAGAATGACTTCTTAATTTACTCAGGATGCGCATCAAGTATGAAGGTTTGGGGAATTAGAAAGCATTCGTTCTCTAAAAAATATTTTTTGTGTCAGTCCCGTGTGTGCGTGTGTTCACATAGTCCTCTGTGGCCGAGAGATCCACACTCCCCGACGCGCATTTATAAATGTTGATCATCTGTGGAAGTTATCATGACCTCAAATCATCACCTCCGTAACCGCAAATCCTTTTAAGGACTAAGATATGTCCAGATGTAATCATCTCCATCATGAGTGTGAACATTTATAGTGATCCCATGGTCTGCACGCCCTCTCAGGAATGCGCTCAGGTGAGCTCGTGCCTCCTGTGCACTTGTTCACCTCTGACTTGGGCGTACGGTGTTGATTAAAGTCGCTGACTGGAAATCAAGAGGAGAGTTTCGATTTGCCGACACCAAAAAGCAAACTGCATGGAAATAAAAACACCCACACACATACACAGATATTTTTAAAAACAAGGCGCTGATCAAATTCAATCGATCAGATCAGGTGATTTGATTGTGGAAAACACCTCAGCCCTCAAATTCAACAGCGCAGACACACTTCTGATTTATTTCCTCCGGGTTTTAACGAAGCTGTTCGCGGTGTGAAAATGCTCCTAAATGAACAACAAACACGGAAACTCAGAGCACTTTGTGGATGTTTATGAAGCTCTCAAAACTGTCCTTGTGTTCTGGAATTTATAGACTTGATTTTTTTAATGCTCCATGAGTGCTTTTGAAAAAAAGAAAAAACCTTTCAGCGTTTATTTTGTCCTTGCTGAGGCTGTCAAGGTCAAACGGGCTCTTATCTAAAACATGAAGATAAACTCAGGGTCAACCAGTCTGTGTTTTTATCTCCTGTTTGAGGGGACTTTTTTTCCAATATGGTGTCATTTTGTGTCAGTGTTTTATCTCATTACATGTTGGAGAGACAGAGTATATTTCTGTAAGACATGTAAAAGCAGGGAATTTACTTAAACATCACAGCACTTAACTTTTTCTGTGAGTTTAAAGGAGATTGGTGGCTTTGAGAGTGTGTGGAAACGTTGTGCATGTAAGAATGTTTGTGTCATGTGTTTATGTGGGTGTAAATGTGTTTGTAGGAGGGCCCGGGTCAGGTTAAGTCCTGATCTCTGATCCGGTCTCAGCAGGAAACACTGGGAGCTCAGCCTTGTGACCTTTTTTCCATTGCAACACCAATTTTCTTTTCATCATCCTCCCTCTTTCTGTCTTTCACTCTGCATGCACACAGCTGGCTTGCTCGAGAAGCGATCCACAAAATGGTGGCTCAAGGAGGAGAGAGAGAGAGGGGTGGGGGGTGGGGGGGCGCAGAGCCAGGAGGCCTCCCTTCCTTGGCACCCAACCACCCACGGTGCCAGGAGTGCCAACTGAGGGAATGGAGAGATGAGGGGGAGAGTAGGAGGGGGGAGAGAAGCTGGGAAAGTGTGATTGATGCAGAGGGCAAGGAGAAGAAAAAAGGTGTGGTGGGAAGAGGAAGAGAGGGGACAAAAAAGGAGACAGGAGAGAGGAGAGAAAGAGCTCTGCGTCGGCCATAGCCAAGCATCCGATTCATTCCTCCACAGCGACGAGGAAGAAAAGAGTTGATTGGTTTAAGGGACAGAATGCAAGGACAGGGTTTAGACTGGGCGAAGGAGGGGGGTGCTGGTGGTGGTGGTGTTACAAAAATGTTAAGAGGGCCCTACAGCCATTCTCACGGCGCTCAGCGGGCGGTCATTAAGCTCGACTATCAAACAGGCTGATGTAGCAAGGACATACAGATGAAACATGCACACAAAGGGCAAGAAGACGGAAGAATCAAGGTTCACACTGTTGCTGAAAACAAGATGGAAACTCGCTGGCTGAATTAGTGAAATAGAGGCCTTTTAATGTAAATATGCTGTATGATTACAACACACATTCAGGCTAATTATGCTGTAACAATGGATACCCCTCTCCAGTGCCTGCATCTCCTCATGCTTCAGGTGCTAAAACAGAAATCTCCCGTTTCCTTTGTCTGCCCCTGACATATGTTTAATTATGATAATTGTAACAAATGAAAGCTATTAGGAAGCCATTCATCTTGGCGCTGCTGATTTTAATGCACTATGAAGATGGGGTGGGGAGGTGTGTGTGTGTGTGTGTGTGTGTGTGTGTTAAAGGGGGGGGGGGGGGGGGGGGGGGGGGGGGGGGGGGGGGGGGGGGGGGGGGGGGGGGGGGGGGGGGGGGTGCTCCTCTGCCAGGGTGGGCTCTCCTCCCTCCTTCCTCTTCCCCTCTGCGCCCTACCGCCTGCTTGCCTGCAAGGCTGCCGTCGTGTGGGGTTCACCCCCACCACCACCTCCACTCCCACCACCACCACCACCACCACCACCACCACCAACATAAGCTTCCCCCATTGATCCCCCTCTACCCAGGAGCCTGAGCAGGAGGTGGGGGGGGAGCAGGGAGCCTGGGAGAGGGAGAGAAGAGGAAGAAGGGGGGCCTACGCACAGCACCAGGCTTCCAGGGGGGTGGTAGGGGTGAGGGCCGAGATCAGGGGCGGAGGAAGGAGGTGGTGCAGTGGAATTCTGGCAGAATGCGGCTGAATGCACGACTTGTCGATACGGTATTGAGCTGCGGCGAGGAGGATAGCATGCGTGTCTGAGTGCTGAGAGAGTCCACAGCTGCACCTTTCTGCTCGCGCATGCAGCGCAGTGCTACTGTATGTCGAAATTATTCATTCGCCGCCATCAATGATGGATACTCGATTGGTTTTGTGTGGGAAAACACAACAGTAAGCTTGCAGCACAATAGTAAGCACACAATGGTACGCCTCAGAGAACAATAGCTGAATAATCCACTGAATAATTGTGTGGATTTTTTTTTTGGCTCTGATGTAAGGCAGAAATTACTCCCTCTGCTCGGGATGGTGTGGCTATTTTCATCGGCATGGAGACCTCGCAGTATAGCAGACGCAGCTCCTCTAAATGTGCCTGTGACCCAGTGTTCAGATTTAGCTCCCCTCAGTCTAATGCCATGCTAATGATGAGTGACGCAGGCCCTTATCCTGAGAGCCCTTTCCTCGCTTTCCTCCCCTCCCCTCCCCTCCCCATCTCCCGGGAACAGCTTATTTGCCTGTTTTTAATTGCGTTTTAATTTACATGTAAGCCTGGAAGCACCACGATGAGGAGCTGCCTTTTGTTTTTTCCCCCCCTTCTTCTTCTTCTTCTCCTTTATTTTTCTCCTCACCACTGGGGAATCATGAACTGTAGCTTTTACAGGAGGAGGAAGGGGCTAGATTGAGCAATAAGAACCTCAAATGAACACGACAAACTGTGGCAGGCGCAGGTTCCTCTTTATGGGGTCAACACGGGTTCAGAAACAATCAAGTGTCCAGGGCAGATAGGAACACGACACAGAGAGAGGGAAGGGAGGAGGGGGAATGGGGGGGTTTGCAAGTTGATGATGTAGATGAAGCGGCCATCTCTCCATCAAAATGTAATAAGAGGAAGGGTGGACAGTGAGCTTGCAGATAGACAACTTTAATGTGTTCGTCTATCTATATGGAAATTCAGCCACGCAGGCGTTGGCCCTGCTGCTTCCTCTTCTTCTTTTTTTTTTTTATCATAATTCACTTTGGGGTTTTGATTGGCTGCGTGGGGAGCAAAGAGAAGGAGCTTCAGAGGGGGAGCTGGGAGATAAAGCAAGCTTTCTTCACTTGAGCAAAGAGCACAACAGGGATTTAAGATTTGTATTAAATTTAAAGAGATAATGGAGTCTGCCATTTTCTGCAAAAAGTGACAATCACTCAGAAACCGCCATCCGCAGCAGTTTTAAATCACAATGTAAACAAAGAACGCGCGGCTCAATATTATCTATTGTTTTCTGGCTCATGCTCTTATTCCCTCTTTGTCGCTTTCTCTCTCTCAGGCATTCAAAAATAAAATCTGTCTCACTCACTCAGGCTGTTTACCCGTCTTGTGTGCATTCAAAGATATCCAACATTATAGAAAACTTTGCAGACAATAAGCCTTAATACCCGTGTGGCTCTATAATCACCTCTCACTCCCTCACTGATGGCCTACGGCAAGCCTGTCAGGACTCATGGAGACAGAGCTGCCTGTGTGTGTGTGTGCCTGCGTCACTCATCGCCCTGCCACGTGCACCAGACTTCATACACTCAACACAGGAACTCGGTGTGTGTCGCAGGTACTGCAGCTCGCCACATCAGAGCGAAACAAGGCCTCTTCCTGAGCAGCACAGGCAGCCCTTTGTCTGCTGCATGTCCTGTATTGTCCCCTTCTGTTGTCACTGCACCGCATGTGTGTCAGTCATGTGTCAGATGATGCCTGTTACACTAAAACCACAAACATTCAAATGCATGTGGAGAGAAGGCTCAGTTGGTGACTTACTATGAGCAATGGGGTAAAAAAAATATTCTGCAAAAGTTAAAACAGATAAGAGATGTTTGTCTGTGTCGTTGAATCTCTTCTCACACATTTGCCTCGGTTGGAAAAAGGCCACGTCAATCAGAATTTAGCAATATTTGAATAACGATGAGGTTGTTTGCTTAAGGTTGTCTCCCAGTGTCGATCAAATCTGATCAAACCACACCCACGCAGTCCTTATTTGGTTATTAATATTAAATGTCATAGAGACATAGTAAGATTTGACACCAAGTGTTCCTGTTGGCTCTATTTGGGTTTGTTTAGACAAAAATATACTTTTAAATCCAGCTGAATAAACCCCAAAAAAGCAAAGCTGCTGCTGTAAATGGTATCATCTTGTTACATGATTAAACAGAGACTTGATATTGGACAACATCAACACACATATTACCCAGCAACCATCATTACTTATCTGTATATGGCAAAAAGAAAATAGGAAAGTTTAAGTTTAACTAAATATTCTTTAAGGTTAAATTACAGTTTTTATAATCTATGTAGAATAAGCATGTAATTTGTTATAGATTGATACTATTTTACAAAAACAGAAAACCCTGAAGGAGATGGATTGGCCTTTTTGAGGGCACGTATAGAAGATCACACCATTTATGATTTAATGTGAGTCTTCTTTGAACACAGGTGTATTTCCAGTGGGCAACTGGGCCCCAGTGCAACCGCACTGCCTGCACCGTCTATACTTACACGCCTGAACAAGTATAAGCTGTTCTCCAGTGATACCCAGTTTGCATTGATTTGGTGATTTGCAGATCAAGAACACGTCTTGCAAAATAAAAGCATTTAGATGTCTGGGAACATATAATGGCTGCTTTATTAAAGGATAGGGCAACCTTTTTTTCAGAGCTGTCTTGAAACAATACTCATGAGCCCTTACTCCTTTTGAAAGAGCAACTAGCTGCTGACAAACATAAAAACCCACAGGCCAGCCAAAGGGTGCAATCTGACCCACTGGACGCTTTGCACACGCTATGTTGATGCACTTGTGAAGGCTAAGAGGTGGCGGGTTTGGCAGGAGCAAAAACCAAAACCAAAAACCAAACTTATTGTGGTTAAATTTAAAGATGTTAAATATTGTGCAAAATATTGTCAATCAGCAGCTACACAATAAAAGAATCTGTATCAGACTTCTATCTTAAAATGATATTGGTGGAAGTCTGTTGCAGTGTAATGTGACGAAGTAATAATACTTTGTCGGAATGTTTGGGATTATCTGTACTGTAGGTTTTATATTTTTGTCAACTTTTACTTGTACTCCAGTACATTTATACTTTTGCTCCAATACATATCTTCGTCTTGGAGTAAAAGTATTTTACTCCAGTTTTACCCCAGTATCTGGGCGTTGCCGCAAATTCTTCTCTTCTCAATAAAATCGGAAGGTTTGGTGAATCAGTGGTCCGAGCTCGCAAGTCAGATCATAGGTTAATCACAAAAGGGCGAGTGCAAACAAGTGCTTTCAAAGCCGCAGTTAAGTTTGGATCTCCGGTCAAGTCCAGGCTACGTGTCAGATTAGATGCTACATGCTAGTGATTACACTCGACTGGATGATGAGGCAGAGTTCATGATGGAAACAGAAAATGGCATCCCTCAGCAGAGAGGATGAGTAATGATCCAACAAGATACATGTTTGTGACAGGTAAATGTGCGGTGACTGCTCCACTGCAGTGTGTCAGCCCTGGATACTCAAAAGTTTCCTTTAAATCCTTTTAAGTTGTGGAAAAGACCTTGTTTTTCTTTGAGTGTGCTCCATTTTTAAGGTGGTGTATATGTTAGGAAGAAAAACTGTCAAAGCCTTTAGAATTCTGACCACTTGCTTTTTTATTACCTGCATTTACTTGTACTTTAATGCTCAAAATTTGATTTAAAATAAAATTAATTTTGATACTTAGGTACAGTAAATATCAGCTACTTTAAGACTTCTACTCAAGTAATATTCAATTAGGTGACTTTAACTTCTACCAAAATTATTTTCTGGTCAGATATCTGTGCTTTTACTCAAGTATGACTTTCAGGAACAGACAAGATTTGTGATTTGTAAATGGTTTGAAAGGCAGGGGTTAACTTAACATGCTCAACTTAACCCACTTAGGTTTGGTGTGGTGATGTCAGCATCACTACACAGGAGTGGACATGTCTGGAAAAATGCACAGGTAAGGACAGAGAGTAGCTGACTGGCTGAATGTGTCAGAACTGATATATATTGTTGAAACTGCACTTATTTTTCTTGAGCCATCTCAGGCTGTTCATTGCCTCTTTTGTAAATGGTTGAGCGTTATCAGAATTAACTTTTTTACATTTAAAGGACAGGGAAACATTTGGAGGCGTTGTTATATAAAGGTCATCATGTAATGGTTTTACTGGACCGGTACACTTAAGATCAAATCAGGTTGCTTGTGGCCCATGAACTAAAATGAGTTTGACAACCCTGCTGTAATTGTTCCTCCTCCAGACCAGCTCAAAAGAGACCTCCCTCTATTAAAATCCATGCTCTGTGCAAAAATGCATTCTGAAGTTTATCCAAAGTTAACATGAAGCTTCAGCGGTCTGACTTAGTGGGTATCTTCCAAAGTTAAGTGTTTTTAGAGCAAAATTCACTCTTTGTTTCCCCAAGTTTTCCAGTGCTGAGCTTTGGTGAGGGGACAGTAACACAAAAAAACCCAACAGTAATTCTGGAAGCTTCCCATTTAATTTGAATAAGTGAGGCTGCATAAGCTTTAGTTTAGAATTGGCTGAACTTCAAAATGTAGATTTTGTGCCCCGTCTCTTACACTGAAATCACATTTGGAACTAATGAACTTCCTAAAAGCCAAAACGGACACGCTGAACAATTCAGCTCCTCTAAGATGCTGCAGTTGCAACAACTGATGCCAATTCAACCAATCCCTGTAAATTATGTTTGACCTTTCAATTTTCTCCAATTACTGCAGCTTTTCCACAAATACAATCATTGTCGTTTCTCATGAGTTTCACCAAATGAAGCTATAGCAAAAGTTAAGTCAGGAAGACAACACTTTTAAAGCTCAGGCTCTAAGTTTCTTTCTCACCTTGCACGTCTTCTTACTCACTGTCTCTAGGTGTCATTGTCTGGGTCATCAGCTGATTCACAATCAGCCAACAGCACAGCCGACACAGTCTCTGTCAGACTATCATCTTACCACTCCTCATTTTAAGTATGCCGTAGTTGCCGCCATCGTGTGCACCCTCCACCAGTCTTTAGGATTCATCAGCCTCATCAGCCATCAGCCTCAGAGTCATCAGCCACCACCACCAGTGTCTGGACTTGATGGCGGGATTTATCCAATTAAAAAAAAAAAGCCTGGGAAATCCCGGAGGGACTGACAATTGCAGCAACTAATAACTCCTTTAATGTACAAGTGGGCTTGTCGGTATTGTTTTAAAACTTGAAAAACTGTGAACCTATCCTTTAACTGTATTTTAGTGGGAAACATGAAACAGTAACCTAAACATTTAAGAAGCTTTCACTTTTCAACCAAATTCAGTTTGACAACATTATTCCAGCTCCCCCTGACCTCCACTAAAATACAGCAAGTGCACTTTGTGTTTAAATTCTTCCCATAAAAACTATTTCCAAGGTCAAGATCGAACTTTCATGCCTGAATTCAGCCCAGTTTTAAAGTAAGCCAGACAAGTAAGCCAGGCGTCTCCATGCTTACTGGCTAATATGAATACATGCAGATTTATTGGCATGTGAGGTGGAATCCCTCCCAACAACAACATGCAAGATCAGGGTCTCCAGAAAAGCCTGATTCAGCAAAGCTTAACATAATTCACCAGCTTCGTCTTTGTCAGACATAAGACACACAGAGAAGATTGCCTCGCTTACACCAGAGCGTCCCATGTGTTCCAATTCGATATGGTTTCTCCATGATATATCTCTCTTGTCTTCATGTGATGGTTATTTAAAGGGAGAGCCATGGATTTTCTCCCACATACAACATAATGGCAAATCAATAACACAGGGCCATACGGGGAGAGTGGGCATTTCTTACAGCGGCCTAAACGATGGGAGGCCAAATTGAACTGGAGTTCTGGCATAAAGGAATAGATGGATTTTCAAAGTGCATTATATAAATAAATGTTTAATCATTTTTGGTATTTATGGAGTTGAATGCGAAATTTATCATAATCATTATGACGCACCGTGAGATTTGCATTCCGAAATCGAGGACTAAATCCACTTAAGTAATTTCAAAATTAGGGGTGTTTTTCTTAATAGGCTTCCGTTGGTGAATATGCAGCTCAATTACAGCAGTGTTTCATGTGTGCTCACACACATATGGAGCATGAGGACGAGTACGCTGATGTGCCTGCGAGGTCTCTGTGGTGTGAGCACACACACTTAAACACACTTATGCGCGTTTTTCCCATGGCAAGACCTGTCAGCCAGCAGACGTCTGACATCATGCTCTAAGCGAGGAGGAGGTTTTCCACCGCCTCTGTTACAGTGTGTGTGTGTGTGTGTGTGTGTGTGTGTGTGTGTGTGTGTGTGTGTGTAGGAGGGAGGGAGGAAGACGGTTGTTATCATGACTTATGGATTGGACAGCAGTTTCCTACTGGGCAGAGAAGACAGGAATGGTTACAGAGTGAGGAATGCTTGCATTTTTCAGAGTGGAGGGGTTTGCAGGAAGGAATGAGAGGATGACAAGAAAAAAAAAACATGGAAATGAATCTCCACCAACCACCAGCAAAGACAAAAACACAGGGGTGGAAGAGACAGATGTCAAAAGACAAGATGCCCGGAGGTCCTCTGTGTTTACACTTTCCATTCTGTCAGTCAGTGCCCCTCCGTCGTCTTTATCTCTGACACGGCTGGCAATCCCTCAATGACTCACCACTCTCTGAAGTGCTGCGGACTTCAGGAGGAGGAGGGGAGGGTTGAGGCTTGACACAAAATCCTGCTTAATCATTCCCGCCACCACTGCAGGCGATAGCCTTTGGGTATGAAAGGATGTGGATGCTGTGGGTGGGAAATAAGGGAGTAACACATCGCATCCAGATATGGCGACAGCTGAAGTAACAGTTTGTGACTGTTGGGCTATACCCACGCTCCCGCACTGACAATGGGAAGGTTGTCTTCCTTGTGTCCCAAGTTGGAGAGCCGTCATCAGGGCGAAGCTCTCGCCAAACTCCTGAGGTCGAGGCTTGTTTTCAAAGAGCCTTTTTTTTTGTGTCTGTGCAGCCTGAGAGAGGAGGATGACTAACAAGCTGTCAGTGTGATCCCATTCTCTCAGTGTGAACACGGTCAGATCAAACCTGATAAGTCGGTTATTCATGTTTTCATTGATCTGTGTGACTGGAAATGGCTAAAAACAAAACGTTTCTGCACAAGGATGATACGCTGAAAATAAACCTCACCCTCCTCCAGGCATGCACAAAGACAAACAAAAATACACACACGTGCAAACCTGCTACACACACGAACCCCACCCCCTCCACACACACACACACACACAAACATAAGACAGCGGCTGATGAGGAGTTGAAGTGTTATTTTATAGACAGCAACGTGCCACTTTTCACACCTCTGCAAAAACTGCACACATGCACACAAAGCCACACGCACAGATAGTCACCAGTGCTGTGGCTGAAAGTGAATTATGGAAGAGATCACAGTTTCATAGGCTTTTCCTCCAGTGTATGCACGCACACACACACACACACACACACGCACACACACACTCATCTCTGCAGATGCTGTATTGCCCGGGCTGAGTCTATCAGAGCAGTGGATGAGAGAGGGCCTGGAGGAGGGCTGGGATGTGTGATGTTAATCTAACACTTTTGGGCTTCGGCACAGTAGCTGAGCTCACACTCACACCTTTCTGTCTTCCCACTGAATTTGACTTAACACATATACAGGCACATGCATGAACATGGCCATGCACATGGAGGGCCATTTTTGTCACTCTGAATGTCATTAATCGCAAAAAAACAATCTATAGCGCATGGTCTAATGTGCATGGTGCATTCAGAGTGTGTCCAACTACACTTCCTCTAGTTAAACACGCATAATCTGGCTGCAGAGTATGGTGCAAGGGGCAAAGAGGTTGTATTTAGTCCTTTAAAGGTCCAGTGTGTAGGACTTAGGGGCATCTATTGACAGAAATGGTATATAAAAATCCTAACTATATTTTCAGTAGTTTATATTTACCTAAAATTACCTTAGAAACAGCTATTTATATCTACATGCAGAGTGGGTCCTCCTCTGTAGAGTCCGCTGTGTTGTTTCTACAGTTCGCCAGAACGGTCAAACCAAACACTAGCTCTAGGATGATTTGCATTTTTGCATTTTCGCATCGGCCACTGTAGTTTTCCTACACGCTTAGCACACAGGAGAAAGTTCCTGTTCTGCTGGACCTTTAATTAATCATAGGGGTAGCGTGAACTAGAATTCAACCCTTTAAAGCCAGATGTGCGTGCACCTGGCACACTGATATTTACATTGCGGGTTTGATGAATTGGAGAAGTGAGTAGTTTTCGGCTGAGAGTAATACAGTGACAGCAGTAATGTCACTGCAGCCAATATCGTGGGACATTTAAGCAGCAAAAACTGTAGTTATAAACTTGACAGAGGAAACGGAACTAAACTTTAAGCTTCTGAAATAATCAATGAAGTTATACTGCTCTTAATGGTGAGTCAAACAGCAGCTCCGCTTTGCTCTCTGCCATGTTCACATTTTAGAGAACAGGATTTTTCCTCATTACTGATGTATTATTTCATCCACCCGCAACCCATCTGTGTGCCCCTGAAGGTGTGATATGCAAAGTGTACGCACGTTCCGAATCCACCCATGTAAACGCATCTTACTATCTGAACAATGCACCCTTTAAATAGCAGGAAAATGCTGTGGCAATCTGACTTTAGATCAGGTTTTCGTTGGTCAATGGTGCAATCACTTCTGCTGCCTCAGAATAGCAATGTGCCTGACAACACCTCAATTTAAGACCTACACTCCCATGATGGGCGCAAGTACATCTGCTACTTAAACAATGTAGGCACTGGCCATGAAACTAGCAATGACAGTTGCGCTGTACCGTGCGCTACTTTGCATGGCTTTGTGCTGGGTGCAAGATAGGGCCCAAAGAAGTGAAGCTACAGACAGCTGAAAGAATATTTCAATTATGTCCACGAGCCATTCAATGGCTCACTGAGACAAAAATATACAGAGTCAAATTTATGCAAAGAGCGGGACAAGCTTCTTGTTCTGTCTGGATTCAGCACACTGATTGGATAGAGTATTGTCTTGTGGTCAAAGAGGCTATGGAATAAAAAGGCATCCTGAATAGGGGCCCACAAATTGGACGGTCCCTTGATTACTTATTCCATGAGCCGGCCCTGCAAACACACTCCACACACTGAGGCAATCTTTCTGGTTATCAAGCACACAAGTGCAAACACAAACACTTGCTCTCACTAAACACACACACCCCATCCTCCTCTATCACTGTCATCTGCTTGCTCATATTTCTGCAGAACTGCCAGATCGTGTTGTTTATACCAGCTCAGCTCAGCACGCACACACCATGAGCTATGAGCACATGTTTGAAGTCAAAGAGAGGAACACGGCTGTTTAGCGCCTCATACACAAGTCTGCTCGTTTTCTGCTGTCCTCTATGAAAAGTCAAAGGCTTCCGATCACGAAACCAATAGATGGTTTACAGTTGTAAGGAAACAGACAGATTCTGCACACATTATATTTATTTCCAAATCCTCTCTAGCCCAGTGTCAATACCTCGGCGAAGCACTCTCCTCAAGACAATTCCAGCTCTGTAGATGTCTCCCTAAAGTCACTTCATGTGGCTGCTTTTTCTGGAGAGGAATATGATAATGTTAAAAGCATGGGAGGGAAGGTGCACCTCTGGGAGTGAGATTAAATAAAGGAGAAAACTAAAAGGAAAAAAATAGCAACTAGGATAGAGGGATGCAAAAATACAGCATGAGGGACTTGGAAAGTACATTGAAATGCAATATTTTTGTGTAGACTATTTGAGAATTCATTTTTTTTGTACGAAACTTCAGGGGCCTCGTTACAGGAAAATATCTGACATGCTTGTTTCATCTTAAATTTCAAAGAGAGAACGAATCCTTTCAGAAGCCATTCCTAAACTCATCACTGTGTCCTGTCCTAACTCAGACCTCCTATCTTATCTTGACCTTAAAATCCTCACTATATCTGTAAACTCAATTCTTCAATCGGCACTCGTCCTGTAACGCCTGCATCTATGTTTATAATGAACATAGACGGCCTGTATCTTTGATTAAATGTACCGGTGGGCTACTTGAGATGGACAATGCCATAATATTGATGGCTCTCACTTGTCTGGACTGACTGGACAACACATTCTCATTCCGACCTCGTCACACATTGACGTCTGATCATGGACTTTGCACGTCTAGATACAACATGACATGTATCCTGGGTGTGTTGGATGTTGACGTTCTGGGACGCCGTGCCAAGTTCTGCCTGTGACACGCATTGTCTTCTTTCAAAATACACTTTCGTTTTCACAGGAAAATTATTGTTTAGTCTCTTTCAAAATAAATGTACTATGTCTGTAAAACACTACGAATTGACCTTTTTTTTGCCTTCAACAACTAACGCACATGGTTTAGTTTTAGTCATTGCTATTCGCACCTATTCAGACAACAATACTGCAGTGCTGCCATTTTTGGCAGTAATTTTGAATTTAATATACTGTCTATTGAATCCTAAACTTGGGAAATCTGTAAAGCTGGGCATACACTGTACGAATTGAGCCTGTTTTAGAAACCTTGATTAATTCCAACTCCCACTGTACAAGTAAATCGTCTCTAATAGAAACCCTAAGTTCACAGTTAATGTGTTCTCACTGTGTGGTCCACTTGTCAAGCCACAACCTGAGTGTTCACAATGTGTGTGTAAAATAGACAACAAAACAGCCCGTGGCCCCTACAGACCGTTCTGGCTGTTGACAACTGCCAATAAAGATTCGTTTGAAGGCGCTGGGGTAGAGACAGATGTCCCAGGAGAGGTTAAAAGACAATTTCTTTAAAAACAGGTCCAGGTTTTGATTTACTGTCTTCTCCTTGACACACGCGCACACATACACACACTGGAGTGTGAGCACCAACAAACTAGCTGGGCATAGGCTGCAATGTATGATTGATTGAGTGAGGAAAAGGCACTGAGCTTGGGAAATCAACTCATGGCTCCGCTTCAATAGTGCAAGAGCCTTCAAACCAAAACCTCTAACATGTCAGAAATTCATCCGAACGTTCGACGGCCGGTTGGGAGCAGCTGATCCTGCCACGATTGCTCCTTGCTCCTTCCTGTACACTGCACAGCAAATGACGCTCAATGAAGCTGAAATTCAGCTTGAATCTAAAATGAGTCATGAGGCTTAAAAAAAACAGGTCAGAAACTTGCTCAAAGTGTGTATGCACAGCCTGTGTCAGGACGGTTCTGTAATAGCTAAATTCCTATTCTAAGATAAGACAGGATTTTTTCAAATTGATATTCAAACAATCTTTAATGTAAAAATTAAATAAAAGCTCTGAAGAAAGCACATTTTCTATTCCAGTTATTGTACTAACACATGATGCCATCTTTAACTTAATTAAAAAAGAACATTTCATTCGTCCAAAATCTGAGTGGTTTCATCCTGTTTCCAGAGCTGCCAATGTTCTTGAATTACCCACCCAGAGAAAGTGCAGTCGCTATATAAAAACTAACAAATGGCCCATTTAACCAGCAGATTGATAGTAAATGGCTGGTAAACTCCAGACAGTAAAACGAAGGGGAGTAACAATGCCATAAAACTGATGTGAGGCCTCGGTCACGTGACCCAGAGTTTGACTGCAGTTCCCTTGAAGGTATTGATTGAAATGGCCACATGAATGATTGCATCAGTTGGATTATTGATGGACACGAGGAGAAAGTGTGTGTAATTAAACAGTCCCCCGTGTGTGCTCAGGTCACCCTGATGGCTATCAGCAATAAACACAAGACGGACGGGAGAGGGGGACGGAGATCAATGTCTGAGTCTCAGATTTCAAAACGGGAAATCATGGCCTGTGACATGTGAGTTTATTGAGAGTAAAGGTCCATTCTGGCAGTTTTTCTGTGTAAACTTGAATTCTGGGAGGTTAATCTTAAAAGCCTAAAAATACTGTACGGCATCATCAAATGTGGCCAATTCTTCTTCATATAAACTAATTTTCCGTCATGTTTTCTTGTCACACATATGTCCAAATCTTTTTCCCTCCGGGCCCGCATGCGGTGACCTCTTCCATCATCTGCAGCGGAGAATGACTTTGATTCCCATTTCAGCGCCTCATCTCATCCATCTCTCGCAGCTCTCTATTGTCTGAGGCTGCATTTAAATGACATTGATACATAACGGCGCATTACAAAGACAAAAAGGTCGACAAGGCCCAGTTTTTGCGCACATTAAAAACCGTGACAAGACCACGCCAGGGCCAGGCGTAAAATGAAAAAAAAAAAAAAAAAATCACAGGAGCCAGGAATTTATCGGCCCCCCTCTTTAACGGCGGCATCCAGAGACTTAGCCGGGCTGAGGTGTGCGCAAGGATCCCATTAAAATGCACTACAGAAAATGAGATTTGGGGGAGCCCTGTGAAAAACCATGCATGTAATCATCTCTCTTCCCCTCTCAGTTTATCTGCGAAGGATTTGGAGGAGGCTTTGGTTCCCCACCCTCTCTGCCCCTCAACCTCCCCCTCTGTACCACACATTAATATTCATAGAGAAGATTCTCTCCTTGCTGTCTGTTGCAGCCTGTAGCCCAAAGACTTGGCTTATTAGGAATCTAAAATATGGCGAGCAGACTCTCTGTTGGGAAAGGCTATTGTGATTTTCAGCAGACTGCCTGTGTGGACTGATAATGTGAAGGCTACACATGGCACGAACCATGTCATGAATCCACCAGACTCTCTTTGTTTGTGAAGCTTTAGTTTTCTGTGAAAATATCAGACTTTATTTGACTAATTGGTCCGTGGCGAATTTGTTGCCTTGTGCTGAGCAATCGCAGATTCACGGTCCGGTGCTGCAGTTCACACGCACACTGGTTGATCTTGTGGCTTGTTTTGGTCAATGCCACTGCGGTGGAGTGAGTCAGAGTGAAACTGAGTGTTCCACTTTAGCTTTCCTGCTTTGGTTGATGACGAACATTAGACAGAGAGAGAGAGCGAGAGGTGACTCATGCCTCCCATGAACAACGTCAGTAATTACATGCTCAAAGTCATTAAGTCCACCTTGCAGTCCTCTGAACAACAAGCACCACAATGACTGCACATCACAGCACTTCCTTACCTCAATTTAGTTCATTTTCCCACTCTAATTGTAAAATATAACTGATTTCCAAGTTTGCCTCATTCATTTCTCTCTGTCTCTTTTTGTGGATGGAGTGTGACAGGATGCCAGATGTTGGCCTGCATGCAGTATGCAAAACATCCACCTGTCTCACACTGACACATGCAGAACACACACAATATATATTAATATCAGGATGATCTATAACTTTAAATATAAAGCAATGGATTTTGTCTTTTGTTGCAATAAATCTATATGATTTAAAATGATCTTGAAATGGTCTTCTTCTTGACTCTTGAGATCAACAGGAAACACGACAAGAGAGCAAGGTGCAGGAGCAAGGTAGTTCACATGAAACCAACGCTTTGTGTTTACACCATAAGCCACAAAGACGCCCAGTCATAAATGTGTTAAGGCACGCTATGGTTAGATGCTAGAATCTGATTGCACCAAAAAGTAAATCAATAACTAGTGCATCAGCTGGCAATATATTTCATATAATAAACTCCAAGAAAGTCAATAACACACACACAGAGATGGTCAAAATGTTGGTCAAAGCTTCTGCAAACATTTGCCTGCGCCCTATTGACCCTCTTCTCCAGAATACACTAAAGTGAGCAGAGTGCAGCAGAGTGTAGTCTCTCTCTCTAACCACTCTCCTCTTTCACATGTAAATTAGTCTTTAATCTCCGCTGCTCTAATAGACAACCATGGCAACGGAGGCAGGCCTAATGAGGCAGAGGCGCAGGTTAAAATCTGCAACCACCATTCGCACGATCAACAGTTTAAGTACACTCGCTCTGGCGCACACACATATGCACACCTATGCATATATGGCATGCATGTGCCCACTCTTGCACCACAGCCTCGCACAGGAGACTCACTGATTGATTTGACATTTGCTAATGTTGTGGCTCATGAATTGAGAAAATTAAAATGGCAACACAGACAAACTGCGGCTTTAATTTAAAGCGGGAGCCTTTACAAGCTATTTTTGTGAAGCAGTTGTCTGAATAATTAGACAATCCATTCAAATGAAGCATGAAATTAATCACAGACTGACAAGAAATCCATGCAATCTGCAGGAAACAAAGCATGATGGAGAAGAAATCATAAGACGCAGTCATCTTAAAAATGTGAAAGAAAAAGAATAACCAAAGACATAACTGACCACAACCACACTCAACTTTGCCCGCTGGAAAATGTGTTGAAATGTTGATGCCCACACACACACACACCACACCACTGATAAAGCTTTGAATACAGCGTTAAAAGGCACTCAAGTAGTGCTCATTTCCATGTGAGTGGTACTGATGCTCCGGCACTCTGTTGACTGTAATTTACAGCCATATTAAATCCATTAGACCAACATGTGTTTTCAGAATAGTTCTACCCACAGACAAGCTTTTCAGCGATCTGCAGTCCCAAACCTCAAACACAGACACATGCTTTACATAGTCAGCAAGTAAAGGAAAATGTGGGGGGATGTGTATATGTGTTTGTGTGTATGTTGCACAAGAGCAATGATACAAAAGCAGTGCATCGCAATTATTTCATGATGAGATCTGTATTTTTAAATCCTGTTTTACCGGTTCACTTGTGGGACGTTTAGTTTCTACATAATTCCTGAGTGCCACAACCTGCCTCCCACACCCACACAGACACACACACACACACACTCACACAGTATGTACTATATTAGACAATGTCCGCAGGCATGGAGGGATTACTAAACAGGCCTATTGGGCACAGGCCAAGGGGCCCAAAGTGTCAGGAGGCCCCTGTCACCTGCAAAATGTCACTCAAATTAACACGTAATGAGCAGGAGACTCAGGATTAACCCCAAACAGACACAATAAGACCACAAAGAGATGCAAAAGAACTGCAGAGACACACAAAATAACTACAAATAGTGGCAAAACAACCACAGATACTAAATGACCAAAAGAGGACAAAAAAATAATCTCAAAGAGACACAAAACTGCTGAAGACAGACACAAAATTGCCCAAAGAGACACAAAACAACCACAGAGAGACACAAAGTTACCTAAAAGAGACACACAACTACTGGAGAGAGAAACAAAATTACCCCAAAGAGACACAAAACAACGAGAGAGACACAAAATTACCTCAAAGAGACACAAAAAACACAGACACAAAGCTAGACACACAGAATTACCAAAGAGACACAAACAGCCACAGAGACACAAAATTATTCCAAAGAGACACAAAACAACTTCAAAGAGGCACAATACAACTACAGAGAGACACAAATTTACCCCAGAGACACAAAACCACAGAGGGACAAAAAATTACATCTAAGAGACACAAAACAACTAAAGAGATGCAGAAAATTACCTCGAAGAGACACAAAACTACCCTAAAGACACACAACAACAACTACAGGGAGACACAAAACTACCCCAAAGAGACACATAACAACTACAGAGAGACACACATCTACCTCAAAGAGACACAAATTTGCTAGAGAGAGAGACAGACACTAAATTACCCCAAGGAGCCACAAAAAAACAACGAAGAGACACAAAATTATTCCAAAGAGACACACAACAGCCACAGAGAGACACAAAATTATTCCAAAGAGACACAAAACTACTTCAAAGAGACACAATACAACTACAGAGAGACACAAATTTACCCCAGAGACACAAAACCACAGAGAGACAGAAAATTACATCTAAGAGACACAAAACAACTAAAGAGATGCAGAAAAGTACCTCGAAGAGACACAAAACAACTACAGGGAGACACAAAACTACCCTAAAGACACACAACAACAACTACAGGGAGACACAAAACTCCCCCAAAGAGACACATAACAACTACAGAGAGACACACATCTACCTCAAAGAGACACAAATTTGCTAGAGAGAGAGAGACACTAAATTACCCCAAGGAGCCACAAAAAAACAACGGAGAGACACAAAATTATCTCAAAGACACACAAAACAACCACACAGAGACACAAAACAGCTAGAGAGACATAAAACTATAAAGAACACACAAAGTTATCTCACAGAGATAACAAAAGTGGCACAGCCACCACAAAGTCAGCGTCTTGCTTGTTACCTCATTAGCCGCCCATGTCTGCAGCACAGGGATTCATTTACAACATGAGACATAATGATACTGAAACCAACACCGTTTGGTGACTTCATCACTTTCCATTCGTCTTTCAATTCCAAATGCATCTCTGAAATGCTAAAGATGTGTGTGTACCAAATGCAGTCATGGGTTTTTACCAAACATTGCATCAGTTCAGAGAATCCTCTCGCAAATAAGTTCATTTACATTTGACTGTTTCACCACGGCCTTAAAAGTAAAAAAGCAGTGTCGCAAAATGTGCACAGGAAACAAAACAACGTGTACAGTGGTTAAATGGTGCAGCTGACATTCAATTATACAGGTAGTTATCGTACAAGCTTTTATGTAATTGAAGGAAAATGTAGTTTATGCCTGGAAACGTTCACACAATGAAACACCCTCTCAGTTCTTGCTCTAAAATCTGTGTATCCGCTGGACTGTAGCCAACGACCCGTGAAATATTTACACAAATACCGCCGTGCCGATAAGTACAACCTGTCACATTTGTGAGAGCTCGTCTCAGTTTCTTTTCTCGCAGCCACACGGGGAGCAGATGTTGACACGCTCCTACAACACCTTTCATTGTAATTATTCTGTGTACACCGACACAGTGCTATCACCTCACACAGGGGTCTGTTGCTACACCGGCCTAATTAGCAATTAACAGTCATATAGTCATGAAAACACTGTCTATTGGGATTCACTGGGGGATATAGGCTGCAAATAGGACAAGAAAGGAAAATTTTAGGATTCCTAGGATGTATTTGATATATAATGAGTTATCCTTTTATTTTAATAAAGGACACAGAGTGCGTTTTGCATTTGTAACACAATTGTGTTATTTTGTCTTGATAGAAAGGCGTAGGCTGCTGAAAGACAGAAAACACTCTGTCTCTGTGTCTTTGGTGCAATGTTATTTTTGCCCTGAGGCCCAACACAATTAACACCCACTGCCAACTGGTAGGGTTTTGTGTGTGTGTGTTGTGCATGCCTTTGTGTGTGTTAGTGTTTGTGTGTGTACATGCATTAATGTGTCTGCTCCAGATACATAAACCGGTTTAATTTGTTTATTCATTCGGGCAAAAATTACAGTTATTTCCGACAAAATGTGGTGTTTTGCCATAATTACGAATGCACATACATGTCTGCCGATGCACCATGAGGGAAATTTCAGTTTGATTGATTTAGATTTTCATCGTTTCCGGCTTCTAATTAATTGCTCTTCAGAAGTTAATTTCTCAGTAAATGTAAAACAAACACGCGATAAAGCTATGTTTAATTTGGCTCACAAAGAGGGAAATTATGGCAACACACACACACACACTCACACACACTTACACACACAAACATGCTTCGGTTGCTATACAGCATCTGTTAAAAAAAACAACACAAATCTCTCCAGATTGATCACTCAAAAGCAAATCAATGGTATTTGGGCATTTTGGAATGTATCAGTAAATCAATTCAACGCCCTGCAATAAGAAACAATAAACCTTTCTTCAGAGGTAATAAAACAGTACACCCCATTCCTTTAATTTACTGCCTCCCCTGTGTGTGTGTGTCTGTGTGTGTGTGCGTGTGTGTGTGTGAAAGAAATATGAGTGGATAATCACAGGCCAGGAATTCTTCCGGCGGTCCGGCAGGCAGGTCGGTATGCCGTGCACAGGAATGCGGAACCTGGAAAGTCAAAACAATGTTTGGAAATGGAATGAGGGAAAAAATGACGAAGGGCGTGAGGAGGGTCCAGGAGGACAGGGAGAGGAAAAAAGGAGTGGCCATGAGGTGGAAGAGAAGAAGGAGAAGGAGGAGGGAGGCAAAGGAGAAATAAAGTGGAGAGTTTTTTTTTAATCAGGCTGGAATGAAAATATCCCCGACCTTTTTGTGGCATCCAAATATGCTAAAGCAGTGGGAGAGCTATGAGTCCAGATCTGAGGCGCATCTTGAATTTTAGACACAAAAAACATCCAACCTGCCTCGAGTGAACGTGCTTTTCAGGAACCAAAATATGCATAAGCACTCTGTTTAGGTGTTCTGTTTATTATGAAGCTCCAAAATCCCCTTATAAAGGGGGTTTACCACAATAATCACTCTTATTCTCCACCTTCTCCCTGCCTCAAACCTCATTTATAGCCTCCCATGCCCCATCCAGAATCACTCTAAATCTGTGTAAATAAGGAAATGCTCCCATTTCGATGCACGCCGCAGAAGAAAAGATGCATGAAAAGATGCGTGAGCCCCGTAACACAATACAATTCAGAGGTGTGGAAATCTCCCCTCCTTAATCCAGAAATCAGTGCTGTGGAAAGAGGGATTTGGGGCTGTCACTGCTAAGCTCCTTGTCCCTGGTGTATTATTGGAGCTGTGGCATAGAGGAGAAACACTGGGAGGATGATGCCGCCGCTCACTGCATTGTAAACACGTTTCAGCGTTTGGGAAATAAGCATCTCCGCCACAACCGAATTTGCAGCAGCGAACGTAGGAAGAATGATGGCATTGACGACAGATGACGCTTATCTGTGCGCTGCATCTGCAGCTCTGACTGCTGAGCTGCAATCTGTGGATGAATATACAGTGTGGTGTCTGGTGCAGGAAAAGTGGGAGAAAATGTGTGCGGAATGCAAATGAGCGTAACAATTTATTAACAGTTTCGCACGTTTTGTCATTTTTCAGCTCAAGAGCAGCAGCAGGATGATACACCTGCGACACCCACATCCAGACACTGAGATGAACTGGCTGCTGTTAATGAACTGAGAGATGTGTTCACGTTATATTAAATTGTGATATAGAGCCTTTAATCTGCACATAAATTATATGGTATGTAAATCTCTAAAATATTTTGGAACCGAGCAGCATTTTTGTAAAATAGGTGTCGTGGCAGAACTACAGGCGGGTAACTGTAGAAACAGGGCTTGAGGGATTCTGCGTGCAGGAGCAATGCATAAGACATGAGCTATGTTAGGGGGGTGAGTGGGTCGCAGCTCCAACCCTGCGCTATTCATAGACCTTGCCGATAACAGGTTGACTTCTCTGGGAAAGCAGCAGGCAGAGGGAGAGAGAGAAGGGGGGAGGGGGAGGGCGGTAGACGAAAGACAAAGGAGGGAGGGTGCAGGAGAATTCACCTGTGGAAAGAAACTAAAACAGAGCTGAGGATGCTTTCGGGGGCTGATATAAAAAAAAAGGATCAAACGAAGGATAATGAGGAATCCGTCCACACACACCTGCACTGCCGGCGAGAAGAGAATGGGAAGAGAAGGGGAAACTGCAGAGCTTCCACCC
The DNA here is from genome assembly GCA_026686955.1 of Epinephelus cyanopodus. Classification (NCBI taxonomy): domain Eukaryota; kingdom Metazoa; phylum Chordata; class Actinopteri; order Perciformes; family Serranidae; genus Epinephelus; species Epinephelus cyanopodus. The sequence continues at coordinate 15,171,681 of CM048929.1, forward strand.
AAACAAACATCCACGTGTCAGCTGCATTTCAGTGTAGAGGAGCATCTTCCTCCTCCGCCTTTATATGTGAAAATACACTTATGATTTGTGACGACAGCGATGCAGGCTCAGGACAGACAACACGGAGCTGTTGTTGTGGGCCTCAACGTATCAAACTGGCTTCACTCGGCGGTGGCAGCCGTCATGTGGCCCAGTGTGACTAACTACAATCATGTCATCCCTGTGACTACATCCTGTCTGTCTGCACCAGCAATTTCACGCACATTCTCACGCTCCAATGTTAGAGCTGAGGTAGAGGCGGTAAAAAATACAGAAATACAAGTCTTCTGAATGCAAGACTACTTAATATAGTTGTATTGATACTTTAATTTATGTAGATGATCTGAGTGCTTCTCCCACCATCGTCCATGGGACCTTTTTCACAGCAGACATTTTGACGTGTCATCGCAGGAAAAGCACAGATACCATTAACAATGGCTCAGTTCCATTAAGTGTCCCAGTGAGCTATTCAAGTAAGCCAGCATGCACAATACCAGGGCCCCCAAATGGAAGGCAGCTATCATTAATGTTACTGAATACACCTGTGCTTCTCCTACTAAGACCCATCTCAAAATGTCTACTGTGCGTGTGTCCGTCTGGAAACCAGGGACATGCACAGATATTGTGAGTGGCTGTGGCTCTAACCTGAAGGAAGTGCAACTGATACAATGCAGCATATATCATACTGTGTATTTATCATTTTAGTTGCCAACCACCAACTTTTTAAAATATGTGTCTGCGAAAATACGCCGACTTCCTGTTAAATTAAGCATGTAGGAAATAGAGGCTGACACTGATGGGAGTCAATTTCACTATTCATCAGGCGGCAGGGACAAGACAGGAAAAAACAAAAGTCAACGGGAGTTGGCAGGACAGGAATCATAACAATAACAAAATTTAGCTAGCAAACACCAGCTATTTGTTCGTTTCCACAGAGCATAGCACACACATTGTTTTATGTTAAGCATGCTTCTTTCCCCTTTTCCACCAAAATTAGCGCATGTATGTGGGTTTTTTAAACACGGGAAATAGGCTATAGACTCCTTTCCCATTGCCAGTAGACTAGAGCATGTACATGGCTCTGCAGCAGATGAGCACGCCTTTCTATGTTTTTTCTATGTGTTACATTTGACATCACAGAGAGGCCAGAAAATGGGTTAGTAAACAGTAGAAAGCAGCATGGAGGACAGTGGAATTTTACGCTGGTAATTTCTTTTAATATACATCTTGTTGCCTATTCAGTCTCTTTTAAACTCGGTGCAGACTAATTTGGAGGGATGTCTGAGCGCTGCTTAGACGGAGACAGGTGGTATTTTGTGGCGGCGTGTCATTGCATCTTGCTGGTAAGGGGGCTAAAATTAGCTCGTTCACCCAGGTGTTGTATTTCCATCACTGCTGATCAGAGCCTGAGCTGATAAATACCCACTGCAGAGTCACTTGACCCGGCTGTTAATACCAATTATAACCTTTTCCATTACATACAATAGCCAGATGTGTGTGGATGTAGGTTTTAGATTTCCCATAGGCTTTTCGCTAAGGGATCCGGGGTTCTGCTAACTTCCGCATCAAGCTATTATATTCACGTTTATATGACTTTTTTTCTTTTTCAGGTCTAACATGAATAGTTACAGGCTACTCATTTCTTTTTCAGAACAGCAAAAATAAACTTTTTTTTTTGTCTTCAGAGAGGCAGCTCAGCCGAAGAGGGCAAACGGACTGTTGCTCGAGCAACTTTAGCACGCAGGCAACGCGTGTACTGTCCCGCCACAAACTCATGTTAGCGAATGGGACTCTGCTCTGGCATTACCAAGAACCTGCAGGTAATCATTCTAACCAAACATCAGCTGATATTTATTTATTTATTATTGGTTCTGATTGGCTCCCTCAACTGCCTTACTCCATATCACGGCGTCCGCATTCTCCCCAATGGAGAAGCTCTGCCAACGTAGCCAAGCCCTCATGCCAACGGAAATGGCTGCCTCTGATTTAGCTGAACCGGCTGCATTCCTCGCCTAAAACAAAGCCGTTGCTGTTCACCATATTAAGGCGATCTTGCAACAGATACCAGCTCCATGTTGAAACGGACTCTAATCCCTCTTTTCACGCTGGCCTCTTGGTCCTCATCCAGTTGTTCTACAATTGACGACTGAACTCCCTCGGGCATATGCACTCTCAGTGTTTTCTGGTCTAAATAATAATAATAATGTTAATAATAATAATAATGATAATGCATTTTATAAATAACACATGTTTCATTAAATGGAAATCTCAAAGGGGAAATAGGAGGATAGAGGCACGCAGTAATTAAAAGCAGGTAAAACAACAACAGGGAAAAATCTAAAGCAGTGGGTTAAGAATTAGTGGTTGGGTTTTTAGTAACTTAGAAACACTGCGATAATTTAGAAAGAAACATTAAAGGATTTCTTTAAATGAGCTCAGTGTATGACGTGCCTTCAGGTGGTCGGGAAGTGTGTTCAAGAGGAACAAAGCAGCTCTTCCGAAAGTTGAAACCCCCCTGTGGTTCATGTCAGACCCTGAGGTCTGGAGGATTAGACTGGACGCTCAACCTGATGGTACACATGGAGGCTTTTAGAGGTAATTTTCGTCGTGTTTACATCTGAGTTTCACACTTATTTCTCTCATTCACACTCCTCATTTCCCTTCCCCTGTCCTCGCTCTCCCTCTTTTCTCTCTTCCTCTCTCTCACACTCCCTCTGCCTGAGCCTGCCCTGACCCAGACGTCTGTTCCCTGTCTGAGCTCCTGCCAGATTCCTGCAAGGGGAGGAATGCACGAGAGGGCCTCGCCGAGCCACAATTAACATTTCGTCGGTGCTTCGCCCACACCTATGCAGGGTGCTTAATGATGGCATATTCATGAAAAGCAAATATTTGCACGGAAAAGCTGTCTCCCAGCGACCGGCGAGAAGAAGGGGAAGATAATTGAAAGGAGCTTGCGGCACTTCTAAAAAAGCGAGAATGGGAGATAAAAAAAAAAAAAAAAGAAGGAGAGCTGAGATAAATGGAGGGCTGGGCTTTAAAGAGACTGTTGGTAGCAAGAGGATACCCTGTGAGGAGTGTGTAGTGACAGGAGAAAACCCTCTCTGTGGGGGACAGCGGTACATGCTGAGAGGGCAGCAGCAACAGTGGAAAAAAAAATCCTGGCAAATCAGACAGAGGAGAGAACAGGGAAGGCAGGGAAGGAGGATCAGGGGGAGGGGGAGGGGGTGACAGGTAGAGTGAACAATTTTTTTTTTAGCAGAAAAATCAGACACAGTGAAACCGAGATGTGTTTAAAAAAGAGAAGAAGAAGAAATTCACAGTTGACAAAGGATAGAGAGAAGGAGAGATGATACACTGACGGTTTTCCAAGAGGAGCAGACTGCATACCGTCCTCCATTTCCCCAAAGAACGTCCCTCCCTACTCCTGCCCCCAGCTGGGAGAGCACACACACACACACACACACACACACACACACACACACACACACACACACACACACACGGACACACACATGCACACACATACATTTCGCCCCTGCTGTCTGGTTGGGGGAGGGGAACACTGAGATGCAGGGAAACGGCGAGGGATAGTGATGGAGAGGGATGCAACAAGGAGGGGAGGAAGGGAGAGAAAGACGGGATCGGAGGACGTGGAGGAGAAACAGAATGAGCGGAGAGGAGAGGCGAGGAGGAGTTGGATTGCACGCAGCAAAACAAAAGAAGAAGAGAAAAATGATCTCACACATGGCGTGTCCGTGTGTGTGTGCTCGCCTCCACCTGCACTGCAATGCTTACACTGTAAATCACCCACCTGACTCAGCATCCCACTCTGTCCATGCACACACACGCACACACACACACACACACACACACACACACACACACACACACACACACCTCTCTATTCATCATCCATGTTCTCCCGCCCGCTGCCACACACACACACAAAAAATTCCAACAAAATCCCCCTGCAGAGAAGTAATTCAGGAGTCAATAACACGCTACACATGCACTCACTCGCGCACGAAACCCACACACACACACATGCACCATCCCCCCCTTCCGTGCACACACATATACACACGCATATATGTACACACATGCACACACATGCAGTCCTAAACGAGACAGCTGGAGCTATCAAACCAAAGCCTGTGAGAGCCAGCTTTCTTCAGATGGATTTGAGATGTGGGCTTTACCGTATCATCTGCCAGCACGCTGCTGGGAATGAGACGTCACGTTCATAACAGCCTACTGCCTTATAAGGCAATTATCTCTCTCTCTCCCTCTCCTCTCTCTCCTCTCTCTGTCTTTCTCCCCTTTAGTGGGGGGAGGGATGAGTGGTTTCAATTATGTTCAACAAAGACCAAATTAGGCACCTGGCAATTTCAATATGGCCTCTTTTCTCTGCATTAAGTTGATAGGATGTGGTTTTGATGGGGAGGTAATGTGGTTGCGTCTCAGTCTCATGGATGAACACATGCATTTGTTTGCACGGTGATAAACAAATTGCTTTTGACTTTACGGATAACAAGAAAAAAAAGAAGCTGTGTTTCCTAACCTTGCAGAAAAATGACCAACAACGGGCACAAACTGAAAATGAAGATGTTCTTTTGTCCTTATCAAGGGAAGCAAACAATGCACATTGGTGTGCGCATTCCATTATGCCGGTCACACAAAGGCTCAGCAGCAGGCCGTGATCGATCTGTCCGCGGCAGCTTTGAGGGCACATTGAGACTCTACTCTCATTGACTCCTTTACAATCAATAGTAGCTGATTACTGGCTGCAGAAACTAGCAGGGGTATCTGATGCTGCACTGCTACTGCTGCTGCTACTGCTGCTGCTGCTGCTGCTGCTGCGACCGTGCACTTGGTTTCACACGCAGACCACAAGGAACACAAATGCAACCAGTTGCTGCTCTCAAACACTCTTTTTCTCTCACTGCCACACACACACAAAACAAGCTGCATAATGTACAAGTGCACACCTAAACAGACTGCCATGTAGATAATCTCTCTAATGAGGGATGGCAGGTTGCAGCTGCATGGAAGCTGTCACCTGTCGGACAGTACGGCCTGCACACAGCCGGGAGATATGGATTTCACTGCAGCAATGGCAACACATGTGTGAATGTGGTTTTTATTTAAATGTCCTTTTTTCCTCAATTTAGTTTAACGCCATTCACCCGTGAAGACCACCATTATCTACTGACACCATATTTGAGCACCCCAAGTCATGAATGGAAAAATCAACTCTTCATCGTGTATGAGTGTGCACTCAACCATCCCCTTTTTTCCATCTCCATGTATGGTGCTGCAGAGTAGCTGTGAGGGGACCTTCCTCTCGGTCTCTGCACCTCACAGGCAGCTCGGCGTCTGCGCGGCTCTAATCCACTGAGCTGCTAAGGAAAGAGTGCTGACGGTGCCCTTTTCCCACTGACTATCTCCTAATCCAGCTGGCTGCGGGTCTGGGAGAATAATCCTGGATTAGGGACTCCTCCCCATGGAGCCACCATAGGGTCCCTCGTGGGGGCCCCGTCACAGTCAGCTGTGCCTGAGGCGCCGCGCCTTTCACATTATGAGAGAACATAGCAGCCAATCCAAAAACAGGCAAACAGTGTCTGATTAGGATTGAATTGCATCAAACCTCGCCTTGTCGCCCTGAGGGGAGCTGTGGCGCTTATTTGAGAGGAATAATAGTAAAGAGGGATAATGGTGGATAGGCCCTTGTGATGTTACAAGTGCTTTTTCATTTGAGGTGACAAAGATTTGGATTGAAGACGAGGAGGAATTGAGCCCCCGACGAAGCACTTTGTTAGCACAGGATACACTCTAATTGGTGCATTGTTGGAAATGACAGCTATTGTCTTAATGAGAACGCTGACGTGTGTGTGCTCCCGCTCTAACCTTCCTCAACACAAGTATTCTCAACAGAAAAGAAGCCACAAATGCACAGCCAAGACACACGCAGGGAATGGATGTCAAACGCTAAAAGACTGCATTGGCTCTAAATGGATCAAAAGGACCTGAAAGAGCTCATTGCACAGTCTTGGTGATGACGCATAGCTTATTTACACACATCACAGTCATCGACATATTTCAGTCCTGAGTCAGATAAATACCAACATAGCTGTTACACAAATAAATGAGGTATAAAAACACATAAAGCTGAGCTGTTCGCTGTTTTAGGCGACTACAAAGCGACCAAACTGTCTGCTGGAAAGCCACAAAGATTCTCCAGACATTTACAAGCAAATAAACACAAGAGGGGTCATGATCTTCTGACCAAGTTAAGATGTGTCAGAGCCACAAACTCACCCGGTGGCATGGAGGAACGATAAGTCATCCACAACACAGGCAGAGAGTAGAGATGTTACATATTAAATAACAGGAGAGTATCAATTCCTTTAAATTGATCAGTAATTAAAGTGAAAGACTATTTTCATCATCTCCTATATTAAAATCAATGACGGGCTGCCAGGCATGTGCATGGATGCAATTAAACACAAATAAATGATGCTGGTCGTTGGAGAATTCTCCTGCAGGTCAATACAGAATTTGTATTTCAGTCACCGTATTTAAGATTGATCCAGAGCTCATCTCGAGGCCGGGAGTCAGGACGCTGAGCATTATTAGCACGGCTAGACGATCAGTAATCAACAGGCTTTTTCATCTGTGCACGTGGCATCCTCCCTCAGCACACAATCACCAGTTTATTTACCTGCATGGCTGCCCAAGAGAGACTGGAGCTTGCGTCAGTGCACATATCCCTCAGCCCCTGTGAAAGACAACTGGGGACAGCAGGGAGGCTTAATGCACCAAGGGTGTGTGGACACATCATGGCAACATCACTAATGGTTGTCATGATGGCTCTTAGCTCCAGACTTTATTTTTATCATCAATGGTTGATTGCAATTTCAGGGGGAAATGATTTGTCCTTTTTAAATGTTATTATGGTCATTATAAAGCTTACACAAATGGTAGGTAATTTTGTTTCCACTTATTGTAGCCATATGTCAGTGATGAAGACTGGGGTTTCTTATTGTCAGTAAATCACATAAAAAGATGAAACCCGACAGCATTTTAATGCATTTTTAAATTCTATATTAATCCCAATCTGGTTTTAGTTCCTACTGAGGACAAAAATTTAAAAAATGTCTCATGAATATATATTTTCACTCTTAAAAAATGTTTTTTGAAACAGCTGGGCATTGTTGTTTTTTGCAAATGTTGCTCAAAAATTGTGCATTTGTTGGAGATAAAGGGATAGCTCGCCCTAAAATCAAAAATACATATTTTTCTTCTTACCTTGCACAAAGCACCAAAAAAAATTACATCAACATAAATATCTCCTTCCAGAAATCATGATGCGGTTACTCAAGGTAATCTACAGACCTCGTTGTGAGCAGTTTCACAAAGGAACTACCTTCTCTATACCGAACTACACCTGCCAACCATCTCACCGTGCAGATGTAAGTGGGCATCTACTGCTAGCCCACCTCGCATCACTGAGCTAGCTAATATGAAGGCTCAGCCAAGGAGGAGGCTATTAATATCTCTCTTTGGAGTGGGTCTTTGTCACAAGTGAAAGACTCACGTCCATGAGTAAATGCATGCTTCCTGTACAGTAATAGGGTTGGCAGATGTAGTTTGGCAGAAAGAAAATAGTTCCGACATGAAACTGCTCACAACAAGATCTGTGGATGATGTTTGGTAACTGAGTCATGGTTTGTGGAAAGACACATTGCTGTCGAGTTTTTCAAATGTAGTTTTTGGTGCTTTGAGCGCCACAAGCTGAATGCCATCTGAATGACATCTCCACAGCTGATATCTCCAACACGACAACTCACACCAAAACGATCTAGAATGGTAAAAAGCACTACAGGTAAGAGGAACACATAACATTGAATAGCTCTACCTGTCTCTCTATTAGGAGGTAAGACTGACATTATTGTATATTTCTGTCATTATCAGCAAACCTCATAAAAATACCAAAACCCAACAATCTCATAGTCCGTATTTCAATACCTTTTGACTCTTCTACCTTGTAGCACTCAGCCTCAAGCTCTATGGTTCCTACTAAAGATGTTAATTCTTTAATAACAGCTCCTGAATATAAAATGTCATTTTAAGATCAGGGTAACAAATTTTCTTAAAGAGCTGGGCGTTGAGGTTTTTAGCAAATGGTTCTCAAACAGGAATAAAAAGTGCATTTGTATGGGACTATTTTCAGCTGTGGATTAATACACATTCGCTATCGTGATTATTTACAGCAGCAGGTTGGTAGGTGTGTGTGTGGGACTAACTAAAAAAAACTACAGTGCCCATGTTCTTCATGATGAAGGAACATGTTACCCAGAAAAATAATGTAGCTCACTGATGTGTTTGTAATCAAAAATTAATAAAAGATATAGAACATTTCCATACCTGTCCTTTAACAAGGCGTAGCTTCAGTATAAATCAAAAGCACAGGCATTACCACAGTATGTCATAGGGCTGCAACTATTTTACTAACTATTTTCTTGATTAATTGATTAGTTTATTGGTTTTTAAAATGGCAGTCCAAATGGTGGAAAATGTTGTTCAGTGTTTCCCAAAGCCAAAAGATGCCTCATCAAATGTCTTTTTTCTCCACAACCAGAAGATATTCGGTTCACGTAGAGGGGTAAAAAGAAATAATAGTCACATATAAGGAGCTGGAATCAGAAGATTTTGACTTTTTGTCCTTAAACAAATTACTCAGACTGATTAATTGATTATTAAAACAGCTGATGATTAATTTAGTAGTTGACAACCAATCAATTTATCACTGCAGCCCTAGGGTCAATTGATTTCATACTGTTAAAATATGCTTACATATGGTAAGTCATTGTTGGGGATATTGGATTTTTCAGCACCAATATCTTTCACAAGCTTAGGTTAGAATGCGAAAAGCACATTTTCAGTTTTCAGTCTTCTATGAATCATAGAGCTCTTACAATAACAGAATAAATGCAAAGCTGTGTCTTAGTCATTCATTTCCTCCCTTGTTCTGCCTCCAACAAACAAATATGCAAACACACACACACACGCGCTCACACACCAGCAGGAAGACTGATGGGGTGAGGAGGGGATCTGAAATATACACACAATAATACAGATGTGCGTTTGCATTCACAAGCACACACACCTGCGCCCTCTCCGTGTGTGTCTCTCTCACACACCGTAAACCAATTGCAAAGTTAATGCGGCACATACCGCGCTCTCCAATCCATCATAACACCTGTGACATATCTCAGAAGCATTCAGCATGGCAAAGACTCAAAACAACCCTGTGAGCTCTAGAATACACAGAAAGTCATAACATATATCTTCACCCCCGTCACCCTCAATCCTCCGACTACCAGCCTCTCCCCCCGTCTGCCTGCAGCTATTCTGAGAAACGCCTCATTTTCATTTCAATCTTCTGCATGATATAGAGCATGGCTGCCATAAGCTGACTCCTTCACCTAAACGCCGCTAACAGTTGAATAGAGCACAGACGAGACGGGCTTGAAAGAGCGACTATTGTCATGATAAGAAGCCAAGTCAATCTATTTGCATTGAAGGGTGAAAAGACATCTATTTTTGTGTCCTCGTGCATGAATAGAAAGAGGAGAGCGGAGGATACAGGTGGCTGCGGCAACATGGAAGCAGTGATCTATGCATGTCGTACCTGATTACCTAGTATGTATGAAGATATCAGCACCTAAAAGCAAATGACGTGCTATATTCTTTTAATGCTGCACCTTTTCTGAAATGGCGTTCAAAATTGCAAGGTCTGGAGCTTAAACAGAGCGATGAGGCAATAATTCAGAGAGCAGATTCTTTCTTGATGCTGTTACAAATCCTGGCTTTGAAGGGACATGGTTCTCATACTTGTTTAATAGATCTCTCTGAGTACATTCAATAGGTGATGACCCCACATTTCTCCTCTGTAAACCTGCTCTGCTCTTCTTGCAATATAGTAGCCTTTCATAAAGCTGGTTGACTTGTGAGAGATAAATTCTCTAACTGATGTTTGATCAAAATTCACATAGGTGGAGATTTCCTGACTTTTAGATGGCACTGGCCAATGGTGTAATGGGTTTGGTTTCTTTTTAATTTCCTCCTTTAAAAACAAGACTAGGTTGAAACGTACTATGTGGCTGGACCTTTCGTGAAACGCTAGAGGGCTTTTCATTTGAAACAGGAAGTGGTGGCATTCAGTCAGCCACAGACTTTGCCCTGCTGCTGTGGTCCAGCCCAGAAATTCATGTGAATACGTCTTAAAATGAAGAACAATTTCCCAATACTTAGACACACTTACCCACTCATCATTTAACACAACACTTCCCCACATGACTGGAGGCTGCGCAGCCGTCAGCCACTGTCCGAGCCAAGTTCAGCCGATACAACACATTCTCACTCCGACCTCGTCACACATTGATGTTTGGTCGTGGAGTTCCCATGTCCACGTAGGACGTGCAAGGTACCGTGGTGGCATTGGCTGTTGACATTCTGGGACACTGTGTCAAGTTCTGCCCGTTACATGCACTGTCTTCTTTCGAAATACACTTCCGTTTCCACAGGAAATTTAACGCTTACATACAGTCTCCTCCAAAATAACCATACTATGTTGGAACAACACAGCGAATTGGTGTTTTCTTTTCCTTCAACAGCAACAAAAACACATGGTTATGTTTAGGAAAACAGAGCAGGGTCTCCCGGTTGAAAGTCTGTGTTTGTTGGACCCATCCACCACCACTCCCGCCCACCCAAGCTGGACTTTCCCCGCCTTAACTTTTGCTCTTGTCCCACCGTGTTTCTCCCTGATGCCGCTATTAAACTATAATGGCAACCAGCTGTGTATCTTGCCGACATTGAAGGACACCTTTTTTCGTTGGTTTCTGACGCAGCAAGTCACTGCCCAAGCATGGGATTTTGGCGAGACCTGGCTCGCCAAAAACGATAGTTTGTAAAACATCCTATAGGTGTAAAGTAATTGGCCAAACCAATAAACTTGTTGACCTCTAGTTACGGGTTACTACTAAGCTGATGGCACCCGTTTGGATGTCTCTTTCCTCCATCCAAAAATGCCATACTGATCGTGGTTAACGTTGCAGTGGTTACAGAAAATGAGTAGAATATAGTTGCCACTCAAGCAATGTGCTTTCCTACGCCGTGACATGAGTGTGTGGATGACAATTAAACTGTTAAATCTTACTCATATAGCGGCTGGCTAGTTAGCTACCTAGCTTGCTCGTTCCCCCATGCTATCAGGCTACACTGGGTACTGTGAGGTAGAAATGTCAGTGCCTATTTGTTATGAAAGAGCAATGGCCAATGGGGAACACCAACACTTGTGTAAGCTACTGTGACCAATGATGTATCACCTGTATAGGTATTCAAATATTGTATTTCCATGGCCTAAGGAAGTTTTATCAATATCTGTGAACACAAGCTACTCTCTTTCAAAGTCTAATTTGTGGCGTCATCATGTGTAAAGTGTGGAGCTGCTCCACAGACAATGAATGGGAGTCTGTTTTAGTGAAACCACAGAATGTTTATCTCTCTTATATCCAAATGAGCTTTATACTATTGTAGTGTTCTCAGTTCTGAAAGAGAAAATGCACCCATATACTCAGAGTGTTTCCCTGGGCGTCAGTATCGTCAGTAACATCTTTCCCAATTCTTTGTCTACTGAGCATGCCAGACTTCATACTTGATAACATCACAGATTTGAGTTTCAGCACTCTTGCTTTTGGATTTTGGGGAGAGTTGTATATTTGAATATTTTTGGACTGTCTTAGACCGTAGGAATTACATGTATGGATTTTAAAAATGTGCATCGTTCCCCTTTAACAGCTGGTGTTATTATTCTCATGAAGGACAAAGCTTTGCACAGCAGTACACAACATGCTGGGTTTATGGTGCTGATAACATCCCTATGGGAGCACTTGCTTTATTATGTAATTATTAAACCATATTTAGAAGCATTTAATTAAGTGTCTAATGTGTGAATATGGTCAATTTATGTTTTTACAACTTGTTTATGTCCTTGGTGTGGATATAGGGTGTTATGTGAGGTCACCAGTGGTAAGTCTTATCAGCTATAATAAAATGGCAATACAGGATCACAAATCTTTAATATTATAGCCCCTAAAAAATGTCCCATAATGCAACCCACTTGTTAGACCTTCTACCTACCTGGTAAACAACCATATGATTCAACCTCCACACCCAGCCAAGTCACTACAAGAACATGTTGGCACTGAATGCTTCTGTAAACCACAGATCCACAGATGTTATCATATAAATCATATCAATGCTGCTAAAGTGACTCACTTCTAATGACATGTATGTGAGCTGACTTTGTCATCAGGAAGTGGAGGCCACAGTGGATGGTGTGACACATAGGCAAGACGGATGCCAAGCAGACTGCACACCACAGCGTTGGTGAAATGTGAAGAAACATAAAGTTTCAACATATCTTCTACATAATAAGGTGAAATGTTACATATCAGCGATTTGCAGAAGCTTAAAATGCCAGCACTTATTTGGTGATTGGGTTGCCACATCTCTAGTTTTAAACACAGGCTTTCTCTTAAATAGTTTGTCATCTCCAGGCCTAAGCAAAGATAGTCAAGTGATGTCATATCAGTCATTTTTTCAAACTTAGAGCACCACAGAAATGCAGTACTCCACGATGATTAAACTGCTTTAAATGTGTGAAATCAACAGTGTCCATTTAACAAATCTCCAATGGCTCATCATCAAAGCACTAGCGGCAACGAAGGCTCATTGTCACGTCTCCTAACATCATTTTGTCCCAGCCAGAGACTCCAGTCAACAACTGCATGAGATGAAATAACTCTCTAACCAACAGGCGGTGGTAATCTGTATTCGTCATTTAAAAAGGGACAATGTAAGACCAACAAGATGGATTCAGAACGCTAGCAAGCAAGTTAACACCTTATGTTGAGGTAACAATATTTACTGTGCACCACTAACACAAACAATTGGAAATCAGCTTTGCTAAAGAGCTCAAAAAAAAAAAAAAAAAAAAAATCCTACCTAATATAGCAAATGTGTTTCGATCTCATGTGCTCTTGACTTTAGTCATTTGTTTTTCTCAGTTCTGTTTTTCATCTCGTGCAGTGAGCTGAGGTGCCAATCACAGTGATTCCACTTACCAACAGGCTTCCACCATCTCCGATGTCGATTCAACATGCTGAATTGGCTGGAAAAAAAAAGCAGACTCTCAGACAGCACAATATTGATCGACGGCCGGCTGTCAGCTTGGTATATATCTTGGCCTTAAGTGATCTAAAAATAGTACAAAACATCAGAGCCCTTTCACGACAATCTATTTCAATAACTTCACCAAAGGATATTTTGAAATTCAGGTTCAAAGCTGTGAAACTAAGAAACATCTGTGTATCATGACAAACAATGACATGTATCTGTACTAGAAATGAGCATTAAAATCCCAACAGCAGCGCCGTGTGTTATCAGACCCTCTGATGGAACAGCCTGCCGACTGAGTACCCCTGGAAGGCCCATTAACACCTCCAGAGGGTAGAGCCCAGCCCCCTCCATAAACAACCCAGCCGGAGGTCCATCCTAATGGCTTAAGCTCATTCCCAGCCTGGCCTGCTCCAGGTGTGGAAGCAGAGCCTTGTAATTGATAATTAGGGGGCAATAACCCAGCGTTCAATGCAGGCCTCACGACAGGAGTGTGGCCAGGCCTCATACTGTCAGTCAGAGGCGGGGGAAACGAGAGAATTGAGGAGAAGGGCTGTAATTCAACAAGGGAAGCTATTGGAGGTTGGTGGAGGGGGGGTTGCGGTGAAAGAGGTGGTTTCTTGGACGCAGTTACACACAAGCAGGTTTTAGTGTGATGCACGTGTAAAGACTGATAGAGCAGAGAGGGAGTATTTACTCAGACACAAAGAACCTCCACAGAGCTTGAGTGCTTTGCGTAGGTTACCGATAGCGCGCGTGGTGCTTATGCAGCATGAAGTTGTAACATACGGTGGACAACAGGTCAGGCATTTCATTCTACACACAAACGTTTTTTGTCTTACTGTTAAACCACAGATCTTATCAATCATAATGACGCACTAAAAATGCTCTAATCTAAGCGCTGTGTAGAAATAAGCAAAGTGCGTCCAACGAGCCATAGACTTTACAACAGGGTGATTTAGTTTTTATGATGCTCACTGGAGCCACGTGTTGCTCTATCATTCACATGTACAGTCTTTTAGGTTGTTTTTTAACGCGGATAAAAACTGCATTAGAGACTCAACTGATGCAAAGAGGCCGAACATTTGAGTAATGAGGAGTGGCGTTTTATTCATTTATGTATTTATTGTCATTTTCCCTTTATCTTGTTTTCTGCTATAGCAATGCATTAGCCCTCGGAGAAGCTATCAATCAGGGGCTAATGGGTTGTAATTGCAGGCAGGCAGGCCCCCACATCAGAGGCAGCGGGGTCTCTGGATAGCAGAATAATCACACGTACAGTAGAGAGCTGCTTACAATGGATTAGGTCCCTGGGCGATCTCGGGGTACAGGTTAACATCATTTACGACTCATTTTCCCATTGAAACCCATAATACTCATCTGGCAATGTCTTGCATAAATCAACAAGGTTAATATAGTGAGGGTTTGAAACAGAGAGAGAGGAGAGAAATGAAGACATTTTCTGATCAGCCACTTAAAATGAAGGTACTCCTGACTGTTAAAGGAATATTTCACCCCCAAAATGGCCATTTGTATATCAATTACTTACATCCTGTTACCTTGAATTTGTAAGAGAACTTTGTTTTTCTTGCATGCCTGAGCGAAGAATCCAAAAAGGAGAAAACTGCTGATGAACTGAAGTAAATGTGGGCCATGTTTAACGACAGCAAAATTACAGTGAACAAAAAATCAAATGCAAAACTCCGATTTTTCAGATTTAAGGTAAAAATCTAAGACGTTCTCGATGCACACAAAAGCCTTCTTGGTTTTACTCAGATTTTGGTCAGAAATTTGTAAAATCCCTGTTAGTGAGCACTTCTCCTTTTCCAAATATAATCCATCCACCTCAGATGTGGCATATAAAGATGCTGATTAAACAGCATCATTACTACACAGGTGTGCCTTAGGATGGTCACAACGAAAGGCCGCTCTAGAATTTGTAGTTTTACCTTGAAAAAAAGACATGTATTAGGCTTGAACTAACTGTTGCATCAGCAGTCTGGGTGGCTAGAGTCCTGCAAGTGAGGACGCTGGATGTGGAGGTCCTGCGCTGATGTTGTTACACATGGTCTGTGGTTGTGCACTACCATAAGCCGTCTCCAATGTTGTTTCCATTAATTTGGCAGTACATCCAACCAGCCTCGCAACCGAAGGCCATATGTAGCCACACCAGCCCAGGACCTCCACATCAAACGTCTTCACCTACAAGATCGTCTGAGACCAGCCACCCGGACAGCTGATGCAGCAACTGGTTTGCACTACTGAAAAATGTCTCCATAAACCCTCAGAAACCATCTTAGGCTCACCAGGGTCTTGACCTGACAGCAGTTCGTCATTGCAAGTGACTTGTGCCAGTGGGAGGCTGGTTGGGTGTACTGCCAAATTAACAGAAACAACATCAGAGGTGGCTTCTTACACAGTTCATGGGGAGCGGCTCTGATGGACAGTCCTGCAGTCAGCATGCCAGTGGCTAACTCCCTCAAGACTTGACATCTGAGGCATTTTGTTGTTTAATGAAGCTGCACATTTTAGAGTGAGCTTTATTGTGACCATCCCAAGGCACACCTGCGTAATGATGCCATTTAATCAGCGTCTTTGATATGCAACACCTGTCAGGAGGATTGATAGTCTTGGAAAAGAAGTGCTCGCTAACACGGGTCTGTTACAACTTGACAGAAATCAGTCTTTCGTGTGCATGAAAACAGTCTTAGATCTTAAACTTGAACCTGGGAAAAACTGAGGCAAAACAAACAGCATTATATACAGATGAGTAGTGCACATGGGCATATGTTTGGGAAGCATACAAGTGGGTCAAGGAGACTTGGATTAGATTGCACGAGTTGTGTAAGAGTTTGCAAACAGATGTTTTGGAACAGTTTTGCTGTTTTTAAACCCCTTTTATTCTAATTCACCAAGAATTTTCTCAGTTTTTGGATTCTTCGTTAACTGTGGAGGTATTTCAGTTCATTGTAACACGGGTTGAGTAACTGACATACAAATGATCTTTGTGGAGGTGGAACATTCCTTTAAGCCACTGGATTCCCAGAACATACATTCATAATAGATTTGGGTCTTCCAGAGAAAAATGGCTCACAGTTTGTTTTCCTGGAACCACTCCAGCGATTACACCAGAATACCTTCGCTGCCAGAGCCATTCCCCAAAGATGACTGTCAGCCCCGAGTCTTCCTTTTGCTTTCAAGGAGCCAGCCACCTGACGATGGTGTCTGATGCTATCTCCACAGCTGTCCGTGACAGTCAGTTGATCGCTGTCAAATGCCTGAGCCATCACACACACTGTCAAACAGCCACAACAAACAGCAGAGGCTGATAAGACTGTGGGTTAAACTCTGGGAAACACAGCATCTGCTTAGCTGCCTTTTCTCATGGGAGGCCTTACATTGTTTGTCAGAAAAACAGGAATGGAAATCCCCTGTGAGACAGAATTCACACCTCGTCTTTTTCATCTTTGCAGAGTTAAAGGAAGGTGCACTTCAAACAACATATTATTTTATACCTGCTGCTCAGGGGAACATATGTGTGTCAGGACTTTGGGTTGGAAGAACCAAAGCTGGTCAGGTGTGTGATGTCTGAAAGTTGGGAAGAAGAGTATTGCACGAAACAAATGTGTTTAAAATGTTTATAAGGTTGTCTAATTTTTGAAGCTGCATAGAGATTAAGATTATTTCCACAGGCGGAGGTAGGTGCAGATACGGACCGAAAATGTCAATGACGGAAACGTGACATTTTCAAAAATAGTTTATCAGTATCACACCCATTTTGGAGATGAGTCATGATTTCCTGCAGAGGAGAATTTGTAAAAGACTGTGTGTTGGCTTTATTTCATATCTAGTCTCACAGAACCACAAGACGCACAAAAATTTGGTGCAAACATGAGATAGATCCGAAAAAACAACTATTAAACCTCATAAGCTGCAGTTAGATTTTTGTGTGTGTTGCACCTGTCCATGCTAACACTTGTCTTTTCATTCTAAGTATGTCTTGTCAGGTAAATCAGTGAGCTATGTGCTAACACTGGGTTCATTGGGTTTCAATGTAACAGCTACTGGAAAACCAAGTAAACAATTTCAGTAAGTTGGAAACTATCACCTCTTTCTGCACTTTCTAGTAAAACTGGTTTGCAGAGCAGCCAATCACTAAGTATAAGCATGTTGTTGTTGCTGCTTTCATTAGAGGGGAGAGTTCACACTATCAAACTCAGACCAAACTCTCTCACCTAAAATGTTTTCAGAAACATATTTTAGCTCACAGTTTAACTGTAATGAGAGATCGATTCTTACCAGTCTGCCGCCATTTTGTTTCCTGCCAAAAAACACATCCAAGCTTACATTACATCACCCACCAGCAGGAGCACTTATTGGTCCAGAGCGGCACAATGCATTCTGGTACTTGTAGGTTTTCTTCCACTTGAGCAAAAGCAAACCTTTTCCTCCATTTTATGTGGTCATACAGCACCAATTTCCAAAGTATTTGCATCTTTCTGATGCACAGACGGCCCAGTTTTATGAAAAGACCCCAGCAATGAAATACGTCTTTAATGCCAATAGTTATTTATAGATATTTACTGGCTTCATTAATCTAATTTTCCATTTTTTATTTGTGTTTTTTAAATGGAGGCATACAGTAAACTGATGTCTCCCAAAAATTTTTGGTGACTGGAGGGGAAAAAACAGTGTGGACAAATAAGGTGGAGTAAACTGGTCACCATTAGTAGTAATATTACCTTATTATTGGTGGCAAAATTAAAGGTGTCTGTACCATAAATACCTCCATTTATTTTTGGTTTTGCATATTTTTTCCCCATATTTACAATAACATCAACCTAATCATATAATGCTGGAAAGTTCATTGATATTTTTTTGGTATAAATGTGCTTTGTTTTAATTCAGTAAATTGTTTGAATCATCTTTCCATATTAATCTTGACATCTACGGTTACTTAATAGATTACAAAACAATACACAGACTTTATGCTATTACTTGATCAGTGTTTAATGATGAAAAGTCTTGGTTGTGGTACTATAAATCCCAGCATTGCTTTATGTGGTCTCGGATCACAATCACAAGTCATTTATTGTCAGAAAGGCATTTATAAATGCTTCAGTTGTTCAGTAAAACATGTTCTAGAGATTTTTCTTGAAAGTATGCCTGTGATTTTTTTTATTAATACCAAGAATAAGAATAGGCTCTTTTTCTCTGAGGTGTGTACAGTAATACATCAACATATCATAGAGATCAACAGCAACATTGTACATTCAGTGATGACTCGTCGAAACCCCTGTAAATAGGAGTGGTCATTAGTTAGGCTCGTGACTTGTGGTGCCTGTGCAGACAATGTGGTTTCAATGAGGATTTTGATAGAATTCAGGAGTTCTCACACACACACACACACACACACACACACACACACACACACACACACTCACTCACACACCACATACATACACAGTTTGATTACTTTCCCATCGTGCATCTCTGACTTTGCTCGTCTCCACGCAGCCACCCAATCTTCAAAACTCTGCGGGCATTTCCAGCAAGCAGCTGCACATGATAACTAACAGAAAAGGAGCAGTTATGAATGTCATTTGCAGAGACTGCTCGCTGAGTGAGAGCGCGCGAGACCACAAGAGAGACAGAGAGAGGAGGAGGGGGGGCTGATTGAAGGTCTTAATGTTACATTTTAGCAGCAATTTGAAGATGTTTTCAGCCCCCAGGAGTGTCACTCAAAAGCTCTCGGGGAAAAGCCTCCGAGTGGAGACCATCTTTACATCTGGGACTTGCAAATCACAGAGGCAAGATGCGGATCAGTATGTGTCCCTGTGCAAAGCTTAAATTGTCTCTTTACTCTCCATCTCTCCTGTTTTTTTTTCCTGTGAAGAGTCCCAACAGACAGCTTTACTTTTCTTCTCTTTTTCTCTCCATGATGACTGCTATAATTAAAGAGATTGGTCAGTGGGGGAGGCCCATGTTCTCCAACTCATTACCAGATGTTTAGAGGTCACTCCAGTTTATACACACACACACACTGAACATTTTCACACTGTTGAATGAGAATAAGCAAAAAAACCAAACAAACAAAAAAACAAGATACATTCATGTGGACTGATTCTTAGTGTTGATAGTGCGCTGTCATTCATTTTAAGGTGAAGGTGGAGAAGGAAAACAAAGCAAAACACTGTGCTGACGATTTTTCACCACCATGTCTAAACATGGTTCAACACAGAAGACAAAACTTTGTCGATCATTCTGTCAGGATAAAAACACGATCTATTCTTTCTTTGGCAGACAGTGCTGTCATATCAATCCAATACCTCACACTGGAAACTATATCTTTTAATGGTCATGTGTAAATGATTAAGCTTCTATTGCTCGACAGGTAACATGAAGGATTGTGTCTCTGACATTTATCAGAAGGAAACATACGCAGAGCTTCCTCCTGCCTGTCGGGAAACACCATACTTAACAGAGACGGATTGTGAAAACGTTCCTTAGCGCAATCTGATGAGGAAATATGCAGAGCCCTATCACGATGTGAGTGTTTGTCATGTAAACACATTCTTACCTCTGTTTTGGGCTTGAGTGTTTTCCAACAAACATGTCGTGCCCTTTATATGTCAAGAATCGCTCATGCAAGGATATATTGCTAAATATTTGTAACTGCTGATATAAACGCAAACATTCACCTCTTTAAAAATGAAATCAAACAAAAAGTACCAGTAATTTGTTAAAAGCCTATTTGTAGGTTTCTTTGTTAACACCGAGGGTTTGGATTTCATGTTAAAAATGTCCTGCTCAGGCTTGAGATATGCACATGTAATTTGAGATTCACACAAATATTCCATTGTGAGAACACGGGAACATTTCTTAAAAGTTCAAGTTCAAGTCCTGTGAATGAATCTCCAGTTTCATTTGACCCGCGGTCAGAGTCTGCACGATTTCAGCCCGGTTGCCTCAGACCCTGATGTGACCCCTGCCCACAAAGCCCGTGGAAATATGCCAAGCCAGCAGCAGACTTGAACCTGAAGTAGCTCCAGACCAACATAGCGCCTGGTGATTGTCCATTCTGCTCCAAGAGAGAAGCAGCCTCTTGACTTCCGACAGCAAACCGTCCTCATCGCGGATTCACGTGACGCTGAATGTTACGGAATAACATTCTGGTAAGGCAGTGTTCCACATTGCTCCACATAAAAAGGATCAAGTGACAAAAGTCCTCAGTAAGATGGTGAAACTAGAAGCAGGGACTTTGGGGAGAGGAGTCAGAGGGCGGCAAATAGTCGAGGAATCCAGCGGATGGATCCAAACCGTCGCTGTACCAACGTGAGCCAAGACCAGCAAAGCTCCCCATAGCCTCCGCCTCAGGATTGTTTCCGGAAGGTGAAAATATCCCGGGTTTTGGAGCCTTTCTTGCCCTCCAGCGGAGGCGTGGGGGTGGAGTTCGGTGAGGGCGATGGTGTGGATGACAGGGAGGGTGAGGAGGGCTGGGGGGTGGAGGTGCCTCCATAGGGGCAGCTCTGTGAGTCTGGGTGTTCCCCAGAACACTCCACAGTGGGGATGTAGCGGCTGTCCCACATCCCCGGGCCACACAGTTTACAAAGGTCGTGAAGGCTGCATGGGATTCTGGGTAGGAGGCGGAACTGGTAGAGAAGGCTGCGGGCCTGGAAGAGCAGGGCGAAAGTGGCAACATGAACTAAAGTATGTAGCAGAGTGCGAGGAACTACGGATTGACAAGAAACAAAATCAGTAAATGCAAAACAGTTTGTTGCTAGAAACATTAAAATAAACCAATATCCTTGACCAGGGACGCTCAAGTTGCTTTGCTCAGGGGCCACTTTTGCAAAATGACAGGAGGCCAGGGGACAGGCACAGCAGCCTTTCATAGTGTACACAGGGGCATTTATAGGATTTGAGGACATTCAAGGCTTAGCCCACACCTCTGTCAGGGGTCCAGAAAATCCTCCACTGGCACTTTTTTGATAGGGGCTTTTTTTTAAAGCTATGAAGAATGCCCTAACTGCACTGTAATCCATTATATTTTTACATTTTGAAATGTCACCTGTCATTTGAATTTTGTGTTTTTCTTTACATAAATGAAGACATTTCCACCATAAATTGGTGCACAACAAATTTGCCAGCATGCAGGAAATGAAATGCTCAGAATTTCCTAATGGAGGACCCCGAGACCCCATGCTTCATATGTGTCCCCACCGACGCTTAAATATAACCTACGCCCTTGACGCTGGTAACAAAACAATGTCAAGGTCAGCAATGCCATGCGTTACCTAAAGCTAAAAAGCCAGCGCGCATCGGCTGCAAAATCTCAGGCAACAACAAAAGGAGTTACGCCAGCTGCATGTTAACGTGAACTCACAGCCTGTGGTTGCAGCAGCACTAACACAACATCCATAAACATGAGGACGCAGGCACAGACACAGTAGCAGGGATGCAGATCATAAATCCTCTGCATGGCATGGCAGCATTCATTTTAGCACCTCAAGGCCTCTGAGGGCAGGTTACACTATGACAGGGATGCTTTGCTGCAGCGCAGGGACGATCTACTAAATGCAAACACAACACTGGTTTGATTTAAATAAAATGCAGCAGTCGGTGGAGGAACTGTAATGAGCATTATCATAAACCAAAGATTATTCTAACACTGTAAGATGAACGGATGCCCATTTACTTTGGGAGTATACAGGTGACACTGGGGCATGAAAACAAAGGGCACTTCCTGTTGCATACCTTGCGTAGCACCAGTTCCCCATTCATGTGCATGGAGAGGTTGCTGAAGTGAAGCAACATTTGGTCAGTGGCGAGCTGCTGTTCTGTCACATCCTCCCCGTAGAGAACGATGATGGCCACACACAGGAACAGGTGGAAGTAGTCCGTCTATGAAGAGACAGAAAGAGGTTAGTAAGGAGGTCGATACTGGGAGACAAATGAGGGATTTTCTGCTAATTAGCAGTGTTTTAGGACTTAATGATAATGACAGATCTCTTTACGTAGTTGTGCTCTTGCTGAGTGCAATTTGAAGGTTAACATAGAGACACAATTAGACATGAATTAGACAAATCCAGTTCAAGAACAATGCAGATTATGAGGGTATAGCATTTAAAAAATTCATCTTAACTGAGGGTGAATGAAGGGCTTAGTTTAAAAAAGAAAGGTAGAATAAAAGTTAAAATCCCATTCACAGAAGAATCAGATATCAATCAGAAAGTCTTGCTCCTTGTCTACATGACATCCAACTGAGGTTTCCAGAGTTAACACACATCTTAACCAAGAAAGTTTCAAAACTTTGCATTAACTTCGCCACAATATATTACCTAATATCCGTGACTATATTCAAGCACTTAAACATGTGTTGGCCTGTATAGTGATAAGACCTTACATTTGTGGATTAGAAACCTGCTAACATGAATGTAATGCATTATTTTGGTACTCCTGCCCAGAAAAAAAAAAATCTTTCTCAAAGCAGACATTTCTTTCTCGAGTCAATCTTTCTCAAAGCATACTGTTGGCGATCGCGTAGGGAACAAAGAAGCAAATCAGTTTCATATCTTTTGGGTGTGCCCCTCGGTCACTCCTTGTTGACTGTTTTTAACCAAAATAACCCTTAATTTTGAACTTATGTATTTGATTAGTTTAGAAGAATGCAAACGATGGAGAAAGGATAAATATCTGCTGTGAATACTACTGGTGTCATGTAAGAATGGTGATTAATGGACTGACTTATTTTATGTAATGGAGAGAACGACTTTTAATTTGAGAACCCAAAAGGAATTCTTTATTGAGAATTGGACGAAATGGTTAGTATGTGTCTTCAACATTAGACCTAGTAGAAACACACTGTAGCATGATCAGCAGCCCCACACTGTCTCTAACTGTATGTCATGATTCAACATCCTTGTATACACAATCTATTCCGGCACACGCGCTTACTTCACAAAATGCAGAGGCTACGCCAATTTTAGAGGGTTAGAATATCAGATATCTTATCAATTTCAATCCAATCTGACATGTGTTTGGATTATAATTTTGAAGTTTCTATGCATTTCGTTTTCGTTAAGGAAACATTTGTTTTGTAGACATGTCTAACAATTGTTTTGCGACCTTGCCTAGACCTGATATTTGTGATAAGTTAAATTAATATTGACTGCCATCATCCTGTCAGTCTTCCTCGTCCAAGTGGATCAGTGACCCAAAAGGGGACGCGGCCTCATCAATGATGCCAGTCTGGTCTATGTGTATTACATGACACTAGTGACGCTGTCATTCAGCACAGCGAGCACTAGATTCAAATCTGTAATATTAGGAACCTATTCCTGTTGACGTTCAACGTGTTTTAGGATCTTTATGAACATGTTTTCAACCAAAACCCAAACGCTGTATGTTCAAAAGTTTTACAAAAAAAAAATCTGTGGTTCAAAACCACTTCCAGGCCTGAGAAACAGTCTTTACAATGTCATAACTGTTCTAGGAATTTCATAACCGTGGTAACCGTGGGTTTCACTCTGCTATCTCTTCTATCAGCACCTGCAGCTGAGGATCAGAACCTCTAACAGCAAATCTGAACAGATGGCATTAAGCTGCTGATATACTGATATATGTTTTTAATGCTGTTTTATACATGAGATCTTTGAACTAGTGCAGATGTAAGACTTCCATGTGCTTAATTACTCTTAACTGTTCTACTACTTTCTACAATATACATTTGTAAAGCTGTGGTGCTTTTGAGAAACATTTAAAAGTTAACTAAATCATGGATTTTATGATGTTGAATCTCTCCTAAAAAGGATCACTAATCACTGTTAAATTAAACCATTAAACCTCTTCAAGACCAAGACGTAAGATGACGTTTTATAGGCATTTAGGAGGATTACAATAGTCTGCGCTGACAGCTTTAAAGGGATAACATTTTTTGCAGACATTATTAACTCTCTAATTCTGCATGCTTCCCGAAAAATCCAATCCAACATGTGGTGCTGCAGTGAAACACAATACAGCTGAGTGCCTCTGTGCGCTCGTTTATGCAAAGTTTTTCTTACAAACTTGTGTATGCAAAGGAGGCGTTTGGACTTTGCCCTGACCTGGTAGTGTGCCCAGCAGGCCTCCCACATGCGCAGAGCCTCGGTGTCGGGGAACTCTCGTTTGAAGCAGAGCAGGATCCAGCGGTGGCAGAAGAGCAGCTGGAGGCCGTCCTCCCCCAGCCCGGTCAGGTGCTGGTGGAAGCGGGGCAGCATGAGGCGCAGCAGCTCCCGCAGGTACATCTGGAGGGGGGGTTAAAGAGGATACACACCGTCTTACATACACAAGCAAACATTTTATAAAGAGGTTTTTAGTATTCTTAGGCTGGAATTATGCTTTTCAAGGCTGCATGTAAGTAAACATACGCAGGTGTCAAATGGTTTTTCTTTTATACTTGTATGGACTGGGGGTATAACAGTTTAGCAAACCACAATCTGAAATCAGATTCACCCCTGTGACAGTTTAACATCTGCGAAACATTTACAAAAATAGAGGAGTTTGGATTTATAAGCATAACTGGATGGGATAACAAAGTGGGCTTCAATATGTATGCAACATCAATATATTATGGACCCCGGGAAGAGTAGCTGTTGCCTTGGTAACAGCTAAGGGGATCCAAATAAACTATAGACAATATTACATGTGTTGAAGAGGAATTCATTTTCTTTTTCTCAACTAAAAGCTCACTTGTATCAATGAGTCTGCTTGCTTGATGCACAGGTCTGTACTAAATGTTTTGAGATCTGAGAGGTGTGTGCATCGTATCCTCTGTGGGCCTTTCAATTTATAGTCAGTGTTGGGATTATTACTCAAAAAATATAATCTGTAATATTAGCTTTAGCCTTTATCATTCCCTGCCAATAGTGATTTATTACACTATTCCTTATATTATGTTTCTGTTACATCCCACAAAATCTGTAATTGCATCCTTTCTCCTCAAAATTGGGGTGGGGGTGGGGGGTCAGTTGTGGAGATAGGTACCACTTTATCCACCACATATCCAGCAACAACATTTATTAGCTCTTTGTCACTTCTAGCTGCTGTCCACGATTAAAATTCAGTTTTGGTTGTTTAGCCAGTGCAGGTCTACAGCCGACCTCTGGTGGGGTATTTCCAGGAGCTTCACGTTGTTGAGCTGTCGGTTGCAGTCTGTGTTTCAGGAGGTTTGAGGTCATGTTTTTCCCAATTGAAAGAGTCTTAATACGACTACCTGGAACAAATTAAAGTAATGGGAATATTTACAGCTGCTGGATGTAAGCGTTTCCAACTACCAAGCTCACTGCTTTGTTAGTGCATATGCGATGATTACGAATGATTTGATTATTGGATTTCAAATCAGTAGAGGGCTGACAACAAATTTTTAGGGTAACATTTCATTACTGAAATTTTATTAGTAATTTGTTACACTACTCATTACTAGGAAAAGTAATGAGTAGTGCCCAGCATCTGCCTACAGTTACCCATAACACCCTTCTCTGCATAGGTTTGCAAAGACGGTTAGTGTTGTTTTCTGCTCGAAAAGGACTAGTTTGTCTGACATGATGTGTGAACATGTTGGAAGGCAAATGTGTGTATAGCTTTAAAACGGACTTGAAGGTAAGTGATACACCAGCCAACACAGAGAGAAGGGAGACGAGATCTATTAAAATATGGGCATAACGGTGCATATTTTCAGACTACTTCTCTCTTGGAAGGAATTCATAGTGTTGCACTTTGTTGTAAATCTGAAAAGTGAGAGAAGTTGTTGGGTGTGAATGTCAGATTGTACAGAAATGCTAACAAAGCTCCCACAATTCTGAAAGAGGAAATGTGCAGGGGAGGGAGGCGTCCCCAAGCTATTCGACCATCTAACAAGCACCTCTGATGGAGTGCACTGCTGCCTTCATGTGGATCTCTGCAGGAGCAGAGTTCCAGCTTTTTTGTATTTCTATTACACAACCTGACATCACACACACAGAAACATCCTACCAGCTGCCTCTCCATGTCTTCATCACGCGGCGAGCTGATGAAGATGGTGTTCTCCATGAGGCCGACAAAGCACCAGAAGGTGTCGCTTTCATCCTGGATCTCAGTGAGCAGGGGGGCCACCAGGTCGGACATGCCCTGGCAGTAGCCCATGTCTGGATTAAACACTGCATAGTTGAGCAGAATCCGCCTGGGTCAAGAACAGCCACGGACATCTTAGTGCTGTTGTTACATCTCAGTGTGAAAACAGAACATCTAATACCATATAGCAATAGTGTGTCATAAACATTTAAGCTTTTTCATTTGGCAGTCTCTTGCACAGAAATGTTCACGACCCTGCAGCCAAGCCAAACCACTGAAAAGTATGGTCCCACCCAAACACTGAATGATCCAACATGTGTTTCAGCATTGCTGGTAATGCCCAGAAAAAACATGACGAGCCCTGCTTAAGCGGTTGCTATGCCAACTCCTCTGGTAACCAGGGAGCTAATTAATGATCTTTCTTGTTTTCTCCCTTTTTTTGTATATGGGTACTACTTTGAAGTAAACTTCCCTGGCAGTCCTCATGCATTAGTAAGGTTTGTATAAACAAAGGGAAAACCCTGAGGACTTTTTTATTGTTATCAGTGAAATATTAACAGTAAAAATAGATGTCATTTGTAAAACTAAGAGGATAGGGGGGTGGAAGCAGACTTTGCAGTGGCTATGCGTTTGGAAAATTAAAGGTCCAGTGTGCAGGATTTAGGAGGACATACTGGCAGAGATGGTATATAACATAATAAGTATGTTTTCTTGAGAGTATAATCACCTAAAGATAGGAAGTCTTGCATTTTGTTACCTTAGAATGAGCCATTTATATCTGCATAGGGAGCAGGTACTCATCTAAGGAGATCGGCAAGTTGCCCAAAACGAAGACACCAAACACTGGCTCTTGACAAGGCTTGTTGTGGCCTTCGTAGTTAGAAAAACATGGACATTTTTGATGTGAAACTGCATTATTCAGTGTTTTTACTTGTCTTAATCCCCTCCTCTGTTTGATTTGGAGAGTTAGAGACCTCTGTGAATAACTGGGATCCCGGTAAAAACCTCCTGAACAATGAACACCGAATTCTAACAGGGAGAAGTTTCAGTTGGTTGCAGTCCTCATCACTTAATCCTCCTCCTAAATCTTACACACTGCTCATTTTAAGACAAAAATGATTCCAAGTATCTTCAGATCAGATAACATGCTTAGAGCAAATGACCCGGAGAAAGTTATTTGTGACATCCTCTGTACAATAAATGTGAGATAACGGAGGAAGCACGAGATAAGTGCTCTGCATCTGGACATCTGCAGCGCTGGGATCACCCTGCCCCAGACGCAGCATAAGACATAATACCTAGACAAATACCAGGAGCCTCGATGAGAGTCACTAAACTAATATGCTATTTAAATCCTCTTGCTCCTCGTTTAGAAAGCCATTAGCTCTGAGTATGCATCAAAAGTGCTCAGACGGCTTAGTCAGAGTCAATAAAGCATGAAACTCATTTGCGGCTCCCCCAGGGTTCAGAATATGAAATGAATAGGTACGCCTGTGCGGTGGGCTGAGGAATGGGAATGATAAGGATGGATTGAGAGAAGGTGAAAGAGGCAGAGATAGAGATAGATCGCGAGCACTGAAAAAAAAAAGTAGGAGGAAGGATATGGGAAATGAAGAGAAGTGGTCTGACCTCATGATCTCCACATTGGGGTTGTTCTCTCCTCTGAAGAAGTGGTTGCTGCGGTCTGTTCTCACCACGTCTTTATCCACTGTGAACTGGACCTTTCTCCAGAACTCGCTGTGCTCCTCGGGGCTCATGGACAATCTGAAAAGTGCACGTAAATGCCAGGCGAAAATGGAAAAGTCAGAAACATCCAAAAAAAAGAAACCACAGCTGTTTTCTTAATCAAGACAAAGTCAGTTCTGGTAAATTTGGAAAGAAAAGACCAAGAATGTTTAGGAAAGTTTTTACAGCACGTTCTCTAAGGAAATCAAGGTAATTAGGATAAAAAAATAAAGCCTTATCAAATAATCTTTACCTCAAATGTTACTCTGGTGTAAAACACTAATGGGTTGAGGCAAATGAACTCAAAAATGTGGGGGTGGGCACACAGTGGACTGAGGGGATATTTCACGACCAAGTGCTCCACTGAGGATAATACCACGACCATAAAACCCCCATCTATCCCTCTAAATGTTAGGGACTATATTAGCAATGTACTCTGTGTATGGCACTAATGTACTCAAGTCCTAACAAGCAGAGGGGATTTAATTAACACTGTTTGTTTTCCATGTGGCCCCACCAGGGATAATGAGCGCACACCTGATGCAACGCCACGCAACTGTTTAGTTTCAGACCCGAGTGTTTGTGTGGTTGGACCCTCCCTGGCCACCTTTCTATCTTTCTCTGTCTCTCTCGAGGATGCTACTCAGGAGTTTAGTACATGTTTTCATCACTTTATATGTCTGAGGGTGGGATGGTTAAGCAGAAATATAGCTGTGTTTACATAGGAATATTAAATAGGAACATATCTATTTTAGACGGCACCGCTACCCTTGACTAATGCTTTATGTTAATTCATTTAATTATACGTTTATTCTTAAAGTGTATAGCACAAACCAATGCTCAGTGCCACAGCACTTAAAATAAAGTTAGTTTACAATGTCTGACCCCAGATTTTAAACATTAACATACACACAAAACAGCTCAAAGCACAAACAATGATACAATAAGATCGACATAACAAACACCAGATCATTCACATGACTGATCCCTCTTTAGAAGTTGAGTTTTAAATTAAAAGACTTTGTTGATGATCCTACCCAAGCTGAATCTGATGCATTACTTTCTAGCATATTAATACAAGTAGAAATTAGTCTGAACTAAACCTGAAATAATTTAGTGATTAGTTGATTGACTAAAAATGCCTTCAACAATTAATAGATCATCAAACGGATTAAATTTCTAAGCGAAAAAACAACTTTTCTGAATGGGGGCCAGATAGATAATCTGAAAATATCTCAGGGCCAGTTGCGTCTTGCATCATATGAGTTATTTGAATTAAAACAAATCACATACAGTACACATACAATCACATACAAATGAGACAAACACAACTGTGTCATAAGTGAAAGAGTATTTAACTTCCCACCACTCCTCAAAGCGGTGGCCCCGCGTTCTTGACGCTCCTTTGCTGAGGCCATGCCTGCTATCTAGCAGGAAATAACTGGTATTGGGTAATTGTCCGTTTAATTGTTTATGGTCTGTCTATGAAAACACATTAGTTCCGCCTGCGTAGTTCCTTCTTGGTACATGTCGGCAAACTGTATGACTGTTTTGCCATCATTGTGAGGTGAATCAAAAAAAACAACCAAAAACCGGATTGATCTTGTTTGATTGACCAATACTTTGTTCATTCTAAAGTATATTATGAAAGACAAGCTGAGGGCTGTTTCAAATGAGTCAGAGGGTCACAGTTGTTTTGGACATGACTGACGTAAATCGAGACCAAGTCATGACCAAGACCAGACCAGTCTGAGTTCCACACTGCAGGGCACACTTGCAATAAAATGTGAAAATGCGAACCATAGGTACTCCTCAAATGGACCTAAAAGATCCACATTCCCATAAAAACACCAACAGGAAACATAAAGATTCCTCTTCATTTACCTCCTTTATTACCACACTGTATACACCGCTAGGCCAAAACATTAAAACCACTGAAAGGTAGAGTGAATAACATTGATGATTCCCTTACAATGTTATATTCTTGGATTGTGGCATTCATGTGGATGCTACTTGACGTACTCCACCTACCCAAACAGCGTCGCAGAACAAGTACAACTGTTCAAGGCAACACTGCAAAAATTGTTCAAGAATAGCCCAAGGAATGTGAAGAACTCAAGGCATCAACTTGGCCTCCAAACTCCCAACATCCCAATCGAATCGAGTATTTGGGTGATGTGCCAGTACCCTAGAGGTAGCTCCAATTGACAGTGGGTTCTCCTTGGATTGGACTGGGCTCTAATCTATGTCATGTGGTGTCTGGTACCAGGGTGTTTGCGGTGGATCCTTTGAGTCATGTAGGTTGTGAGATGGGGCACCAGCACGTCCCACAGATGCTCAATCAGATCGGGATCTGGGGAATCTGGAAGTCTTGTTGACGCCTTGAACTCTTTGTCACGTTCCTCAGGCCATTCCTGAGCAGTATTTGTGGTGTGGCGTAGTGCACCGTCCTGTTGGGGGTTCACTGCCATTGGGGAGTGCTACTGCCATGAAGGGGAGGTACTTGGTCTGCAATGGTGTTTGGATGGGTGGAGAGCATCAGGTGGCATCCACATGAATGCCTAGACCCAAGGCTTGTAGGCATTATTCAACACTTCTTTTTTTGCACAGGCAATTTAGTGATATCCCTGCAGTTGTGGTCTTGACCTGTCTCCAAATAAAATCCTGAGTCCTCCAAGACAAGACTAAGTAAATATGTGGTTGAGACCTTCGAAAAGAGGTCTTGAGAAAGGTTTCAAGACCAAGACCAAGCAAGTGTTTCAACATTATATTTTTGGATTTTGGACTTTAGGTCCAACAATGCAAGACATCTGAAGACACATCTCCACTACAGACAAAACAATTAACTGCAAGTTAGATGAAATAAGCCGTAATGAAAATAAACATTAGCTGCAGCCTTGGTCTGAACATACTATGTAAACCAGCATTTATGAACAAAAGAGAACATTACTGACAGAGAGAAGTAAACTTCCACTTCTCTTTCAGAACTCTAAACCAAAAATAGAGCTCTTTTGAATTTGAGTCACTGGTGCATAAAAAATAAATATAAGCACTTCCTCTTCAAGCCAGCCGGAGAGTTTTCTGATACTGAGCACGTAGTGTTACATTTAAAGCCAATTCAAAATGCACTGACCAAAAATAAACAAACAAACCATAAATGTACTTGCAGTGATTGTGTGCCAGAAACATTATCTAAAGGTCAGATAATATATGCTTTACCCGCTCCTGGGGCGGCAGTAGCTCAGCCCATAGGGACCTGGGTTAGGAACCGGAGGGTTGCCGGTTCAAGTCCCCGTCCAGACCAAATATAGAGCGTGGACTGGTGGCTGGAGAGGTGCCAGTTCACCTCCTTCGCACTGCCAGGGTGCTCTTGAGCAAGGCACTGAACCCCCCAACTGCTCGGGGCGCCTGACCAAGGCAGCCCCCTCACTCTGACATCTCTCCACTTTGTGCATGTATAGGTCCTGTTTGTGCATGTGTGTGTATTTCAGACCTGTGTGTTTATGACAACAACAGAGTTTTCCATTATCTGGAAAAAAGTTACCCCACCTACTCTGTGCTTTCCAACGAAGAATTCCTTCTCATGCATGACAGTATGAACTACACAGACAGGTTTTTCATGTTACACGTTGGCTTGTGTTCTTAATTAATGTTAACAACCAATAGATATAATCAAGGAAAAAGGAAGATGAACTCATCAAAAGGCTGTCATTCAGTGACTGACAGTATCTTAAATTTTGCTCTGTGTCACTTTGGCTCATTCTCTTCACTGTGTGCCTGCTGACCTACGTCTGCAGTTGTTCCAGCTGCATCGCTTCCCTGGTGCTCAGTTATCACGGCCAAGGAAAGGGCACGAGGTTAGGAGGCAAGGAACAAAACCACAGGGATGTATCCTTGCTCCTAATGAACAACCAGTGGCCTCGGAGGCTGCTCCAGTCAAATGGTCTTTAAAAGGATCCACATCAGAGCCAGAACAAGGGCTCTAATTACCTGACTTCAATAAGACCTTCTGACGCACTTAAAATGTTAATAGGCCATACAGATGAAACCTGTCCAATTATCATAGTCATCATGGACAGAGCGGTGGAATGTGTGAAATTATGTGCACACTCAAACTTAAGGTTGAGAAATAAGGAAAAAGATAAAGACGCAAGGGTGTGCTTCAGTGTGTGTGTGCGCGTGTTTTTTCCGTCTGATGAGAGAGTATGATCTGATAAGCGCTGACATGTTTTCTCTCCAGAGACCTTTTATTTCACACCCAGCACCTCCCCTTAACACTTCTCTGATTGTGCTTATTGATTGCTCGGTGCCTGCGATGAGAAGCCACAACAGGCTCACATATGGTTTAATGTTTGACTGAGCGTTTGGCAGCCAATACTGCAGCCATGTGACAGTTTATCTGCTGTTTTACAGTGTCAAGAATACAGACGTGTCTTGATCAGACTTTTTTTTTTTTTTAATGAACTGATTTCCATAAGAGGAAATAAACCTTAAAGGGATAGTTCAGATTTTTTGAAGTGAGGTTGCATAAGGTACTAGTCTGGGTAATGCTTTCAGAAGATGGCAAATATTACACTATAAATACAGGAATGTACTTGTGTTTTTCTTAACATACATGGATTTATAACATGCAACTTGTGAGCCTGGCATATGTATGGGGTCTTTATGCATCTAGCTAAGCGTTCAGCTCGAAACATCACTTGTGGATGTGCCATTAAATTGCACTTAAGGGAATGACAGTGTCTGGATTTTTTCATGTTGTTTATTGCTATTCTTTTTGTCATGGACCTGCCATAAATCATCAACATCAGTTTAGGCATTCCACTAAATTCAAAATATTTTCACTGCTTCACCTTGTTGTCAGACAACCATTTCTGATAGGAAACTGAAGCCGTTTTATCGCTCTCTTCAAAGTCACCGGACTGCTTTGACCAAACATAATTTAACCTCACAGAACACAGGAGTTGTTGGTCTACTGCTGCCTCAATAAGTCACATGTTTAAAGGATGTGCAATATTGAATTTTTGCTGATACATAACAACTTATTTGGCTGATAGTTGATACTGATATTGATATATCCGCTTTTTTTCCCTCGCCTTATTTTAGTGATCATCAAGTCTCTTCTGTAGTGGAACATCATATTAAGCAAACTCTTATTGGGATGTCCCACCAGCAGATGGAGACATGAAGTGAAGTGCTTTTCGGTGTATGTAATATTCAGTCACTGTGCAAAATGAGAAAAAGCATGTTGGCCGCTAACGATGACGTGCCAATATTATCTTGCATCTCTCCTTTGTTTGTGTTACTGTGTGACTTTGGTGAATCCGCACTAACCCTTTAAAACACAATAACACAAACGAAGATCGAAGCAGCTGTAGAGCAACCACTGCATTCTGTGAAGGTAAAGCTACTGTTTTCGTCAACAGAGTCTGGTAGCTTTGAAGACAGCATACACGACAGCTTTAGTTCCCCATCATTAAATAAAATATTCTAAAAAATAGCAATGTACGCTTTGCTGCTGGACCTCATACACAGTAATACACTGCTTAGCTTCCATTGCGGTACACCTGCGTTCTTCTCCAGGCTCACTGGCCGCTATCAAATGTAGGTGGGACATTAACTATGCATAAGTGCCTAATACAACCCCACGTATAAGATAAATAACATTTTGTGGTTCAGATGTTAGCAGCAGCCAGGAAATTGCCACATTTGTATTTATGAACACACACAGATTTCTTTCTCTCTGTTCCCCACCTCCTCTGCTGGATGTCATGGTAGTTGGTGCGTTTTTGCAGTCTCCAGGCCTCCCTCTCCTGGGAGGTGGAGTCATAGCTGTAGTAGTGCAGCAGGAAGGGCCACACCTCGCCACGGATGGATGGGTCGATACCGCCGAAGAAGATGGCCTGGCGGAGAGTGGGAGGTGAACAAACACAGTGAGCACAAGAGGGCAAACAGGGGGAACGCATTGAGGGGATCACTTCTTATGTGAGAACATGTCAAACCGCATGCAAACCAGATATGCAGACAGTGGTGCAAATGACACGGCCTGCGCTTTACTATCATCTTACTGAACCACAGACGTGTGAGTTCAGGAGTGTTGCAAAACGCTGCAACACTGAAACTTAAAACTAAAATAACAAACGTCCTTTAATCTGCATGTCCAGCAAAAAACAGAGCTCTTTTGTTCCTGCATTTGTGTTTACAGAGGAAATGTTCTTGGTCACAGTCTAACTGCCACTGAGTCATTTCAGTAAGATGTTAAACCTTCAATTGAGTCAATCCCAGAGAACCCGTATGACTCATGGGGGGGGCATTGGCCAAGACCAACCGTCTCATTATTTACAGCATAGAGGTGCTGATTCACACTGAGAGTTAAACACTCTGGGGCTTCACTTTCAGAATGACTTTCAGTATGTGTAATTGAAAGAAAAAAAAAATGCAAGAAAATGTGAAGCTTGACTGTGTGTATAGCAGCAGGTGGGACTGATGTGCAGACTATTTCTTTCAGATTGATTCCACAGGATTATAAAAACATACACATGCACGCCCACAGATATACCTTGCGTAGCTTATACTCCTCTTCCACCTGCCCGTTGTGGTTGAGATGACGTAGCCAGGTGGTGACATCCAGCCGTCGATAAAGCTTCTCCTCCGGGTGAGTCTCGGCCGACGGCAGGATGGGCCTCTGGATGGAAAACTGCATGCAGGATTTCTCATCTGACACCTGACGGAAAGAGAATCGAATGAAGCTATGGGCACCGAACCAAAATGTGAGTGGGAAAGTGGGAGAGAAAGGCTGAAAAGTTCCTTCGTTTCTCAATAAAACTGGATGCCAAGTAGGACTGTAACCCGACCTGGTCTTTAAGCTGAGTTTCCCTGCAGCACTTCCACTGTTGGAAGACCTCAGCCAGCTTGTCCAGGCCAGCGTGATGGAAGTGGAGGATTTTATATTGGCTCTCTCTGCTGGCTATCACCAGCTGGCCACTGGTACACGCTTCATCACTGCAACAGCATCACAGAGAACAGGAAAGACAAGAAATTAGGATTCACAAAGGAAATTTGAAGGAATTTGTTTGGTAAAGTAGTAACAGGCAAACTAAGTAAACCACTTTTTAACTCCTAACTTAAAGGGACAGTTAACTCTATAACCAAAAGTACGTATTTTGCTGTCACGAGAACAAGCCTCTCATCAGTGAGTAGATGCACACTTCCTTCTGATGGAGATACGGGCATAAGGAAAATAGTTCCTACATGAAACTGCTCTCAACAAAGTCTGTGGATTATCTTGAGTTACCGGGTCATGATTTCTGGAAAGAGATATTGCTGTTGAGTTTTCTAAAGGTATTTTTTTGGTGCTTTGAGCACCACAAGTCGAGTACCATCTAGTTCTATTTTATTCAAGAGGAGGCAGAAATCTCTACGGTGCTACAGGCAAGAGGAAAAAAATGTTTTGTTTTTATTATTTCTGGGCAGGACTGTTCCTTTAATTCATTTCTAATTGTATCAACAACCATTTTTTTTTTACTTATTATCATACTGTAGAACAAGTCGACACTGTCTTGAAACCAACAGCGCAGCGTCAGACATTGCACAGTAGCGCGACGAGGTGACTCCCTCATGACCTCCCCGTGACCTTTGCACTCCCAGCTGACCTGAAGAAGAGTCTCAGCGACCTCATGTGACCCAGGTCCACCCTGAAAACACCGCACAACTGCTCCAGAGCCAGCACCTTCTGCTGCTCTTCCCACCGCGTGCCGTGCGACTGGCCGCCGCTCTCGGAGGGGGCATGGCTGTCCAGGCTGGAGGCGGAGCTTGCAGAGTGGGTCATGGACTCCTCACAAAGCTCCCTGGCAAAAAATTAAAACAAAAAAGAATAAAGAAAAGGAGTTTGAACTTAGTGATTTCATCTTTGGAGCTTGACTGTGTGAAAGAGAACTGAGTCATGTTTTCCATAAAGCAAAGGAATGAGACTTCAGATATTGTTTATCCCTTCTGCACAAAAATCTCTCCTTTCTTGTGCCTCACATTCAGAAACGCAGCCATTCTCCTATGTGGAACATTAATAATAAATATCATGAGGACAGCGGCCAGCAGTGTTTAGCCCCTGCGATAATTGCGCAGACATATAGCTCCGTTCTGCCCTGTTGTTTTGTGTCTCAGTATGGTTCCACCAAGAGACTGAGAATGGGAGGAATGCATGGAGGCTTCTGAGGACACACACACACACACACACACAAGGAAATCTGTACACACACAAATCACACTGTCTGCCGTCCAATTTCCCCTGTCATTCCCCCATGGCCAGCATGTTGTTCCCGGCACTGAAACCTGAGCCGAGGGTTCCTCTGCTGCACACACAGACACACAGACACACACAGACACACTACACGTTTATATACAAAGTACACACACAGATGCGACAACGCTAAAAACAGATGAAACTGTGTATATGGCCGACACATCCTGCACCACAGCAGACACACACAAGTTTCTCAATCATAAGATTCACTGGCTGGCATGTTCAGTGTTTTCCTCACACACACACACACACACACACACACACACACACACACACACACATACACACACACACACACACACACGAACGGACCGTAGCTAATGACCATAATGCACTCTCAAACACGTCTCGAGACATGCTAATGCTGAGAAACAGACCAACACAGAGATGCATTAAACCCGCTGACATTTGAGAAGAAGACGTCTACATTAAGTTATTTGCCTACTACTTACTATCAAAAGCTTATTCGAAAAAAATAATACTGGAAGTCTTAGTTTATTATATCTTTAATATCAAAAGAACCATTTTTTTTATCGTGTTTGAATTAATGTGTGAATTTAAAAGTGTGCTTTTGTACACGCCTTTCTACTTAGAAAACGACTTCCTCTTCACACAGTGTTACAGGTGAACACAAGTGGCATGTTGGTACTCTGAGAAGACGAGGGAGGCAGGCCCGGTCTAATCTATTACACCCTGAATCAATCATGTCTGGCTAATCATTTCCCCGTAAGCAGATGGGAAAATAACAAGGCTGATCAATCCAAGCTGCACAGTTTCCTCTGCTATCTGGTGATTTATTGCTCTCTGTCTCATGTATCACGCCACAGACCAGACTGTGGAACACAAGGAGACGGGGAGAGAGGCACAGACAGCTCTGGTGAGGGAGTGAGGCAGTCGGAAATGTATTTTAAAGAGACTACTGAACTCGCTTTTTCATAACTCCAATGACTGTCAAGCGCGGGGCGTTAACAAGGCCTGCGAGTCCATTTACAGCAAACATTTCCTTCATTCTTCTTGCACGCTTAAAGTACATGATGTGCAAAAGCGCTTTAGCATATTTCTCCGCGTATAAATAAAAGTGCAAAAACCATGGAAAATGTGGTGAGAAAGCACATGATTCTTGGCATTATGGCACGGATCCTCCGCTGTGCTGCGTTCAGGCGGAAACTCAATGAGTGATTAACAACGTCTGTCAGTCTGATTCTGTTCATGTACTGTAGGCAGCAAACGCGGGCAGCAGCCAAGCCATAAACTGTACAGAGAGTACATTATGTAAACAAGCTGTTTTGATGGAGTCAGGCTACTGCAACCAGCACGTCCCACCAGGCCAGGGCGAGATCAAAACTGCCCTGAGGCCCTTCATAACACCGCTCTTCACATACACGATGTGCTACCCTCGGGGAAGGTGCTGCCAGGTCACCCTGAGAACCAAGACCAAGTGCTACAGGCCTCCAGGGACTCCGAGGCCCTTCAGCTAATCCCCGGAGAGATGAGGGAGGGCTCGGGTGAAGGGGGTGGTGTGGGCTCTCTGCCAGTGCGCACACACTGGAAAGTGGTCAGTACAGTTTAGAGTTTGGAGAAACAAACACCTGATGTTATTTTGTGTCTTATCTATGAATCATGTGCTATTCTAATAATCCCAGGAACCAAAACAGCACACATTTGAGTCAGATGTCACACTCTGCACACTAGGCCTCCTTTAGAAAGGGATCACAAGATAAGAGAGAGGTCCTGACAATATTAGTGCCTACAAAAAGGGAGTTTTCATGTTTCATAATTTTACAAAACTGATTCTAGGGCTGCACAAGAATGGATATTACAGATATTTAAGTGTCCTCAGTGCTTTTTTTTAGGCAGCAGTTCCTCTCTGGCATTCATGCAATTATCTTGTCACACCTTCCTCCTTCAACATGCAAAGTAGTCCGGCAGCAATCGTGGAATAAACCTCACATGTATGCCTGCAATTCTGACCAATTAGGCCGTGCCTAATAACAAGGGCTCTGTCTGATTAGCCAGAGGGTTAACAGCGTGACGTGTATCAGACAAAATAGCACCTGCAGACAGAACGTAGTTTAAAATGTTGTTACTATTGTCTATTATTGCATGTTGATACTGTGAGCTGTTGTACATGCTGTGTGTTGGGTGCAGAGCTGTGAGAAGGAACTTCCCTTTGGGGACAATAAAGTCTTTAAGTCATATTTAAAGCGCAATATCGCAGTCTTATGTGATGAGTTTATCGTGACAATAAATACTATAATATACTATAATAAGTCGATCTGACTCAGGGACTAAAACACTACCTATTATCTGGCTTGGTCAACACTTGTTTCTACTGTTTAAAAACTGGCTGATTTTACTTACTTTAAACTACTGTTTTTACTACTTTTATTATTCATGGAATGAATGGGTTTAGGCACATCGATGCAAGTGTTCATATGTATGATGTCTGTATGTGTGTGTCGTATGATGCAGTGGCTTTGAGTTAAAAACAAATTTCCTTGTGAGACAATAACTATATCTAACCTTAGCTTAAAAAATATATTGTGCAGCCTAAATGATCACAGATACCTACAATTAAAACTCACTGAGTACACACAGGTGATCCCCATGTAACTAATTGTGTATTTTATATATGAAATTTATTTGGATAAGCTTTGCCAAGATGTTTTCCATTTTAAAGGGTCATTTAATAAAACTACAAATAATAAAAAGGAAAAAACATGTTTTTGATACATTAAGATATTTCTAATTACGTCTTTTGTCTTCAGATGGGATCCTGTTACCTTTTCAATGCTCTAAAAATATTAACGGGGGACATCTCTCTATTTTAAAACTTCATATTTTATTCCTACGGTCTGAGACAGTGGTTTTCAAATGGAATGGTGTGCTGTGACGCCAGTCCAGGTGTGCTGTGGGATTTTGCGATAACCACACATTTTTGTGGCAATACTCAGCTGGGCCTGTACAAAAACGTATGGATGAATTTTTAATTGACTGTATGAGTATGCTGTAAACACCCATTTCCTGAAAAAGAGGCAAACTCTAGCTAAAATTTTTTTTTTTACTATTTAAAAACCTTCCCGGGGAACCTTTATGTCTCGTTTGGGTGTGAGATCTTTAAGTGTGTGACACGTCAAAGGCCCTGATTGGCAGCCAGTGTGACGGATGATTACATTTAAAAGGAGAATTGTGAAAATATGTGATGTCATAGAGTATAAAGTCTGGCACTGCTCCATAGATAATGAACCGGGAAAGACGTTCTAGATGACACAAAGAGCACTGAGGACAATGTTCTGAGTAGATGAGTACATTTTCTGTTTCAGAACTGAGAACATTTGGTATAAAAAGGAAAGCAGCTCCAGATTTTTGAGACTTACTTCTCTGGTTTCGGCCTCTGAGAGAAAGCAACTCATGTTCACAAATATTGATTGAACTTTTGGCCACAGAAACAACATACTGGAATTATTATTTTATGTGTTGTTTCCCTTTAAATGGGAAAATAAACTGTGGTCACAACTGGTAGACACACAGTAATACAACCAGTGATAAGGAGCAACTGCCTTGTTATCAGGCGTCACAAGCCAAAACATTGGTCAACACTTATCTGTGAGATAATCACACGTTAAAATCTCTGCAAGTAAAGCCTCAAGAAGGCCGTACTCACTGACAGTCAGCAGCCGCTTCATAAACTACTGTTCAACTTTAAAGGAACTTGTTAAGAAGCTTGACAGAGATTGCTGTAGATTTTTCTTCTTCGCCCTCTCCCACCACTCTCCTCCCCCCCCCCCCTCCTTTTTTTCATCCGCTCTCGCGCTCCCATACGCGGTTCTTTCTCTTTGAATGATTCCAAGTGACATGTTTCCAGTTCCTGGCCCCTTAACAGTGTCAATTAAAGCAAGAGAGAGAGAAAGAGAGATTGAGTGGGTTCCAGGGTTTTGGCTGCTGCTCCGCTCTCTTCAGTCCTCTAATCCGGAGAGCTGACATTCAGCCCAGCACAACAACCCCGGGAGCACTGGGAATCAAAGGGCTTCACACAGACTTTAGTAAGGGAAGGGGAGGGGAGAGGAAGGGGGGGGGGCAAGATATTTGAGAGGTGGGCAACACCGAAAGAAACAATATTGAGAAAAACAGAGAGAATGAGCGAGAGGATGCAAAATATAGAGTGGAAGGAATGGACGGAGAGGGGATAGAGAGGAATCCAGGAAAAGACGGGGAACACAGGCAAATGAGAGGATGGATACAAGTGCCAGAGAGCTGAAGGGAGACACTAAGAGCGAGAGTGAGGCGCAGAGGAACGGAGGAAGAGAAGGACAGAGTAAAGGTTAGAAGCTGTGAAGCAGAGAGTGCTGCCAAGTCACACACTGACTGCACTTAGAGCGAGCCGGGGTCTGAGAGTGGTTAAAAGGGCCTAAACACACACTGACTCACTCTCTCACTCTCCTTGACACACACTGACACAGGCTCACACATTCTGGGCAACATGTCAGGCCAAATAGCTGCGTGAGGAAACGACCACGGAGGGAATCATAAAGTCAAATGGCCGTGAGGTCCGAACAGCAACACTATCACTGTCCAGATGGCTTTGCCTGATTAGAGAACAGTCTCTGGAAGCACTGAGGTTTTGGGTTCGCAGGATTTGGGGACTTATATTGGGCCATCTGTGACATTATAAAACATTTAGCTTTAAGTAAATGATCTTCAACTTGATAACATTTCATGCTTTTTACTGAAGTCATCTGCTTGCTCTCACTCCTGAGGCACATTCAGCTGTAGTGCAGTGAGCCACCGTGTGGCCTCAGAGTGTAAATCATCCATCATGCAAGCAATTCTTTTCTTTTTGGCTCCACCTTGTGGTTGGTTACAGTCACTGGGAAAAGAGACATCTTTCTAACACATGTATTTAACTTGTGAAAATAGCCATCTGGGTTCCTGTGCTTTGGCAGGCTATGACAGCTTGTCTGTTTCAGTTTCTCAGATAAAAGCTGCAGACAAGGATTTAAACTGTGTGGTTTACTGTGCAAATTTGAAAATGTTTAAAAATAAGGCAGTAATCATATGAATGTATATGTATGAGGTATTTGTGTTATTGTGTGTGAAAAGTTAGTTTTTTTTGTATAACTTTGACCTAGTTAGGGCTGCATGATATGCAAAAAGACAAAAAAATAATATGGCAATTGTTTTGACAGTTACTGCCATATGAAATATGAGTCACGATTTTGGTGGGAATGGTCATTTTAATTTAATGGTAATGAAGATTATGTGATTTTTGCTGGGGTCTGTACCAAACAAGCATGTTCCCTTAGGTCTGGAATATGATTTGCAGGCATCTCTGTGGCACCACAATGCTTTATTTAAAATAGTTTGTTGTGATACATTTTAACTACTTGGTCATGTTGCGTTTCAATAATATTTGGATTAATTGTGCAGCTCTAAACCCAGTTGTGCATGAGTTATTTATGAGAAGATAATAAGTAAAGACGGATAACATAAGCTTCGGCTTTAATCTTTTCCGTCTGAGTTGTTTATTTTTTTCCATTTAATTTAATGCCTTATTGATATTTATTCTTTACTATGTGCATTACTTTTGGAAAATTCTTAACAAGGACTGACATAAATTACCACTTTACTATACTATCATAGATGGATTATTAAACGGGCCTACAAGGCACAGGCTCTGGGGCCCAAAGTGTCAGGTGCCCCCCTGGCCTTCACCTGCAAAATGTCAAATGTCAAATTAACACATACCGCCCACAAAAAGACTCAGATTGACCATAAAAAGACAAAAAAAAACCTACACAAAAAAGATACAAGACACCCAGATGAACACAAAAAATGACACAAATAGATACAAACCCACAAAAAGATGCAAAACAGCTACGAAGTTACACAAAACCAGGAGATGGCAGGGCTCTTTGCATATCTGTGTCTGGGGCTCATTGTGTCATAATTGTACTGTGTCATACTGTACTACACTGTACTAGACTAGACTAGGCTACATTACACTACACTATACTATACTATGCTAGGCTACATTACACTACACTACACTATACTGCGCTACGCTACATTACACTACACTAAACAATGCTATGCTACACTACGCTACATTACACTACACTTTATTATACTGCGCTATACTACGCTACATTCCACTACACTATACTATACTGCACTACGCTACGCTACATTACACTATACTATACTATACTATACTACGCTACATTACACTACACTTTACTATACTGCGCTACACTACACTACACTGTACTGTACTATGCTACACTACACTACACTATACTGTACTATACTATACTATACTATACTTTACACTGTTTCTGAAAAACCTCCTCAGAGTGATGCAGCTTTGAACAGATGTAAATACTAACTTATGTGACAGTGTGGCAAATTCCAGATAAAATCAAGCATAAGAAGCATATGAACTGAATTTATTTGAGTACATTTGTAATATAATTGTAGGAATGTATAAATAATGAGATACACACACACAGACACACAAACACACAAACACACACACACACACACACACACACACACACACACACTTACATTAATTTACAGCACACTCAGAGAGGATTTTTATTTCTTCCATAATCCTTAAATCTGTTTGCCAGAAATAACCCAAAATAACCCGTTCCCTCGTTTGATCTGTAAAATATGTCTCACAGGTCATAACATCAGTCAGACCACTAAGTCTGTATATTGTTGCAGCGAGGCATGTCCCCTGGGTATTTGGGTTTTTTAAGCAACGCGGGGGGGAGTTTACATAACAACTTAAATGTAGTGAGTATTTTGTAGGCTGATTCTATGTTTTTCACCCAATATGATTATATCAAATTAAATTGAATCTTATTGCTTTTAGGACGATAACAGCAGTAATGCAACAATAAATATAACACCTTGACAAAAGACTGATCAATCTGGACGTGATATATTGTGCTGTTCAGACATTGTTTTAAATTTAGAAGTAAGATTTTGATTATGCACAGTTAAAATGTATTTCATTTAAGGAGTCATAATACTGGACAGCCTTCAAGCTATTTTGCTCTGGTACAAAAGTACTGAAAATTCAAAATAGTAAAAGAAAAATCCTTTTGATTGTCTGCTCAGAATTACACTGGAGGGGCGCTGAGTGAACTTTGACCGTACAGGGAATGTGACATTCAGAACATTAATATAGCAGCAAACATATTCGTCATGTAAAGATATAGAGTAATGGCATCATGGTCTGAGAATGAAGTCATGTTGCCTCTGTGTGTTGTAATCCGATCTCCTCTGTCCCTCAGCATGTTTGTGCATGGGTGTATTCCACTAGCTCAAAGCCGCCAGTTTACACTGCGCTCATACAGCGGTTATGGTATGTGTCCCCAGAGGCGTTTTGGACGTGAAGGGGTTGTGCCGCTTCCCAGCACTGGAGGCTTGATGGGTGTGCCACCAGGCCGGGGGGCTGTCTGCGCCTAGATTTTAAACCGAGCCAACGTGGCCACTCTTACGGACACTTTCTCTTATATTACAAAAACAGTTAAACAAAAGCATGAATAATTAATGAACAATTAATCAAAAGCGGTTAGTTTAAATTTTGGATTGTTTCCAGAGGTGGTAAGTCACAGTTGACGCCCCTGATTTTCATTAAGTACCCTAGATTAAGCTTTATGCAAATGAGAAGCAGGTGCTCCGTCTCTCAGAATGCAACGCTGCACAGAAATAACTGATCCTGTGGACACTCAGCACTGTTGCTGCTGTCCAGCGCTGTTTAAAGAGTTAGCACCGTTAGCTACTCAACTCAGCCACCTCCATGTTGAGAGCTGTGTGCAGACAATTCGTACACTCATAGAGCCCCTTTAATATTTCTAAAATTCTGTCTATGACTCAGTCTTTTTCCAAAATCTGAATATAACTCATTTGCAAATGGGATTTAATTACTTTCAAGCTCACATGATTTTTCATATTGTGTGTCTGTTATCTTGTCCACATTCATTTGGCTGGCTGCTTTTCTTATTGTCATCTATC
The DNA here is from genome assembly GCA_026686955.1 of Epinephelus cyanopodus. NCBI lineage: Eukaryota > Metazoa > Chordata > Actinopteri > Perciformes > Serranidae > Epinephelus > Epinephelus cyanopodus. Next base: position 15,216,106 of record CM048929.1, read on the forward strand.
ACAATTACAGACGCAAACATGAAAATAAAAGCAGTCATTGTCAGGCCTTTATTAAAGATGAAACATGCCACTGATTCTTCAACTTGAGACGACTTAACTGTGGTAGTGGAAAATTAAGAAAGCAGTCACACAGTCAAGCCCTCTGATGATGAACAAGAATCAGCAGCACGTGTCATCATTAACAAAGGCCTGACAATGACTTTTAGAGGCACAAACATAATCGATAAGGAACGACTTGGTGCCACAAATGCTTTGATATTTGACAGAACAGGCTCGGCTCTTGAAGGCGCTTCTCACTAAACTAAAATGGAAGCAAGGACAATCAAACCCAAAAGACTATACAGACCAGAACCCAACAGAGAGATTCCTGAGATATTAAATACACATAGTGCTCCACAATGCACAGGTCTGGAACAGCTGACAGCATGCTGTTAGAGCTCCACCAGAACTAATGTGGGATTTCAATGAGTTTCCAATGAGTAAGGTGGACAAAAGGCACAGGAAAAATAGTCACAATACTTTTTGCCGGCTTCTTTTCCTACCACTGAATGACAAAACAAGGAATAAGCTCAACTCTGCCATTTCAACCCACTCACTGACCTGCTTTCACTGTCCAGGAAGACCGAGCCGCTGCTTTCACAGAGGGCCTCGCTGACGGGGGACAGGCAGAACGGGGAGGAGAAGGTGTCCGAGTCCGAGCCCATGGTGCTGTCCCGGCTCACTTCGTCCGATAGCTCGCAGGAGCCCTCGTCGCCCTCCTCCCCCGCAGACGGCAGCTGCTGCTGGTGTGAGGAGGGATCTGCTCCTGCCTCCACCACCAGGCTGTGGCTCTCCGCGGAGGTGCTGCTGGTGATGTTCCTCTCCTCATCCTCATCCTCCTCCTGGGCTGCTGGGTGACGGGAGTGGGGTCTGGAGGGGACGGTTGGTTTAAAGCACCATCAGTATCATGTGTATACTGATAACAGGGCTGCGCACTGTCAGTCTCAGTGTAACTATGGTTTACATACTGCAACTACATGCTTTTTCTAATATGGAGTGTTTTTTAATACATCCATCACTGATTATCATTACAATAACATACTTAAACGCTGTTTCTGTGCATGGGTTCATGGGTGTGTAGGCCTCAGCCACCAAAAGCACGCAGGTGAGGACGGAGCGATTAGATTGCAGCAGCATGCATCCAAGAGGAAGCTACAAAAATCACATTACACGGCGCCAACAAAACGCAAATAGCGAGGCACAACGCCAGGCCGACAGAGCCGACTCCAAAACAAGAGTCAATCTGGGTTTGGCTTTCACTATCATTTACACTGCTGGACAGGTAGGTGCCATCACTGTCACTTACACGGACAAATTTCAGAATAAAATCATGACAGTTTTACCTCATTCCTTGCGTGCTATCATTATCTTGATCAATTGGTGTTCAAATTCTCTGCTCATGCAGATACTAAAGTTTAATGATGTGGACATTGTCAACAGCCAATAGCTTTACCTACTCTATCACCAAACATGAAGTAGCAAACCAGGCAGACAGTAATTGGAGGGGACTCCAGGGAGGCGCAATAACGTGAACAAGACTTGTTAAATTATACTGTGGATAAGGTAGAGAAACTCATGGTGTGAACAGGCATCAGGGTTTAGTTCAGCGTGGATCTGATACTCCAACTAGCACTTTATTTAGAGAGAAATCTTATTTTTCAAATTGTTAGCTTAGTCGAGATTTTGTTTCTCATTTCATATATTTCATTTATGAGGATCCCTATTAGCTGTAGCCGAAGCAGCAGCTATAGTTGAGGCGACAAAATCCAAAATGTGTGACTAAAAACTCACATCGTCTTTGGATGTGAGAGGGTGTCAGACTTAAGTCTTTTCAAAGTCCTCTTGTGTATGGCATTAGCTAGCTTGCTAAATAATCTGCTTTCCCATTACAACAAATGCAACATTCCTACAACACTACAGTAGTTTGCAGTGTATGTCCAAGCAGTGTAGAGAGGAGAGGCAGAGTTTAAATGTAACCTACAATTCCTGCACAGTGTACCTTTAAAGACATAATTTTCCTACCGTCGGCCTCGGCGGCGTGCGTTCCTGCGCACAGGGGAGCTCTCCGGCGTGATGTAGCGCAGCGCCTCCTCATCCTGCTTCTGGATGCGGGAGTTGGGCACCCAGGTCAGAATCAGAGTGGTGCCCAGGCTCTCATCCTTCTCCGTGTGCACGCACAGGTAGCCTGCAGGGGGCAACGTAAAACCAAGGTTAAATTAGAAGTAATTACATTGAGGGGGAAAAAAACACTCAGGTGACATAAAAGGGAATGACAAAACTTTTATAAGGAGCCAGCAGCTGCAACCCAAAGACAAACATGAAACCTGAGAGGAGATAAACACACAAAGAGATCACGACACACCCTGTAAGGTGAGGAACAACCTTGCTACACACACACACACACACACACACACACACACACACACACACACACACAAATTAAGTATCAAAGGAGATAAGAAATGAAAAAATCAAGTAGAAGCTGTTAGTGTTCATACCAGGGCGAGTTAAAAATGTAAACCAGCAACACGGGCCGCTAATGCTCACATTTTTAAAACCACACAGCCACAATCACACATCCTGTACATGCATAAATAAGACAAGAAGACCAAGGAGAAAGGAGAAATGTCACTGTGTTACAGCAGCCTCAGTAAAAGGAGGAATATTGCATGTTTAGTTTTACAGAAGTAAAACTGGAAGCGCTATAAAAGCCTGTATAACGCTGACAGCAGGACATCTGGCCAACAGCTGTAAATAAGCTGTGTTGTTGACTCCTTTTTAATGTTAGCTTTTAGAAAGATCAACCTATATTTTACCATCTTAACAATACGTGAACTCATTCTACTGTAACTTTAGAGCAAGAGGCCTAGAATTAAATAAAATAGTGTCTTTTGTTAATATTTTGGAATATTATCATTAAATTTTATTCTATACATATCATTTTATTTTGCACTTTTAAACACTTTCTTATTTGTGTTTTTTTTAATTGGTTTTTGTTTCTGTTTTGAGTCATGCAGATACTGATATCAGCATCAGAAATACCTCCGATACTTCCAAAACATAATTTATGAATAAACCCTTAAGTAGTATCACACTTGCATAAAAACGCAGCTTTCCTGAAACAGTAGCTGGTGCAGAAAGTTGCACTCCGCAGCCGCTGGCAACAAAAGTTAACATGAGCAACACCGTGGGTGGCACGGTGATGCAGTGGTTAGCATTTGCACCTCACAGCAAGACAGTTCCTGGTTCGAACTCAAGGAGTTTGCATGTTCTCCCCGTGTCAGCGTGGGTTTTCTCCAGGTACTCCAGCTTCCTCCCACAGTCCAAAGACATGCAGGTTAATTGGTGATTCTAAATTGCCCGCAGGTGTGACTGTGAGTTTGAATGGTTGTCTGTCTGTAGCTACGTCCATAGTTACACAGTCTATGTGCTTTGCTTTACATAAAAACTTGCAGAGTACAGTGCCATTTGCAAACTGAAAAGAAAGTGTAATTCTGTTTGTGTACAAAAAAAGACAGAAAAACATGTTTATGGATGGGACGCTGGTGAGGGATTGTGCTATTGTCACGGCACTGTGAGCTTCACATTCAGTTCTTTCCTCATTAGTAACTTAGCCTAAAGGGAAGCTGGCAGCTGACATCTCCATTCACACCACACAGACACACAGCAGGAAAGATACTTCCAGCATCAGCCTAACCTGGGTGGTGCTCTGCCAGGCCAGGCAGGGGCTCTGCAGGGTGCACACAAACATTATTTTTGGAGAAGATGATCTCGCCATCCAGACCCGAGCGCATCGATGAGCCCCCCGCCCCGGGGTTAAAGGTCAGGAGGTCGGAGGCCTTGGAGGAGGCACGCCGCAGGAGCCGACCCAGAGACATCTCCTCAGGCGCCGGGACACTGGGCCCATCCTCTGAATATTTGGGAGTAGACAAGGGGAGTTTCAGGCAGAGGAAGGGAGGTCAGTCCAGGATAAGAACAGCATGGGAGTGTTACAGAGGAGGGAAAAAAAACGGAGACATGACAGTCAGGTATATATTTTTGGGACAGTGAGACACACCTTGGCACTATAGGTATTTTTACTCTATAGGGCCTCACCTACGCTTCACCTCCCCTGTCACATGTGTCCCTGTATTTACTGCAGTGTCCTCTCTGCAGCACTCAGTCCCACAATCCCCTCTCCCCTCTGTACTTGTTCAGCATTTCCCTGAGCCACATTTTCTTTGCCAACGCCTCCACCTGCTAACACAAACACATTCACAGGATCTGTGGATACTGTACTAGTAGTGTGTAACCAAACGCGTCCCACCTTCTGTAAACAACACACACGCGCATGCACACACACACACACACACACACACATAGCAGTGTGTACACACACAAAGACATGTGCAAACACACTTCACTCCATCCGTGTGAAATTCCAAGCAGTTATCAGCAGCCAACAGATGTCATCGACAGCAGCACTGAACTGGGATCAGCGTGTCACGGTACCAGAGTTTAACTTGTCTGCTTCAGGAAGAAAGTCTCGTGTGATGTCGGGCAAAGTAAAAAGTAACACAGCTCTTTTGATGCAGCAGCACGGTGTGTTGTTGAGGGCTTTTCTCTTTGAAAAGGCTTGAAGGGAATCTTACTTTTCAGCCTCAAAGAACACTAAAAGCAAAAAAAAAAAAAAAAAAAAAGGCAGACTTTTTGATCACCTCACACAGAACTCCTTTCATTTCCTTTCTCTCAGCTTCTACATGTGTTTGTTTGGACCTGCTTCATGTGTGTAACCTTGTTTTCTTGTTGGCTGAATACTGACATGTACTCCCCACTTCATCTGAGGAATGTTCCCTCCTTTTTCCTCAGAGGGCATGTTTACCTCTGCCTGATTAAGCAGGCACCCCGCTTCCTGATGCCAGGACCCAGACAGGAAGTCTGCTGGCACAAAACCCAGGCATGACCTGGGAGAGGAGGCTTATTGTAGGCCATCATTTGGTTTACATTTAAAAATGTTTGGGGGGTGTTTTTTTGGCCAGAGTTTCACCATTTGCACAGTACATCTTGTAAATAGAGCTGCTGTTTCTTGCAGATGTCAATAACGTTGGGCTGCAACCAAGTTATTTTCATCTTTTTCTGATTAATGAATTAGTTGTTAGGTCGATAAACAGGGCGCCTGCATCTTAAGGTTAGATTGAAGACTTTTTAATGACACTAAATGAAATTTAAGACTAATTTTACAATAATCAAAAAAAAAAATTTTGTTCCAGCGAAAAAAGTTTGATAATCTACTTCAAATGTTGTTTTTTAACACTTTCTGGGCATGGTGTAGACGAGGGTAGCAGATTCGGAAAATACGTGGCATTTGTTGTCAGATTTTCTTGGCAATCTTGTGTTTTCCACTACTTTGATTCCCAACGGGCCGAGTCTGAAAAACATTTTGCATCACATACACAGAGTCTCGTATGCACTGCCTTGCACTGGTTTCAGCCATGCCGCCAAATCTTGATTAAATAGCCAATTTTTGTTGACTTTTCCGTGGGAGCAGTGACTCTCTCGTCTGCTCTGAGCATCCTGGCTAGAAACAAAATACGAGCGTTAATGATTCCACTATCCTGCTCTGTGTGATGTTGATCCAAGGAGAATTCTGTAAATAACTAAAAAAGGGGGAGAAGACATTTTAATATCAATTAAGGCCTTATTTTTAGATTCATAACTTCAATGCCTTTTAAGACTTTTCAGAATCAGCAGGAACCCTGTACAAAATGTCAAACAATTGGGGAAAAAAACCCCACAACTACAAAGTCTGAGAGCCCAAGGTGATGTTTTAACATGTCTAAAATCCCAAAATATTCAAATGTACTTAATATAACCAAACTAATATGGAAAATTGTCACATTTAATAAGCTGGAGCCAGAAAATGTGCTGCAGTTTTACTTGATAAATGACTGAAACAATTAATCAAAATTCAAATTAAAATAAAGTTCTGTTACATTTTCTGATTTTATATGTTTTCAGACTTTAAATTTTTGGAGAGAAGTCTGAAATCATGATAATCTAAAAACAAGCGGACAAAGTATTTGCTTGCCAGTTCATCATTCCTCTATCAACAAGCCACGACATTAGAGTACCACTCAGTATTAGCTGCTGCCACTGGGCTATTTGCATGATAACTGCTTTAAATAGAAGTATACTAATCCACTTGTAAATAAGCCAAAGTGGACTAACGCAGTGTCTGCTTATTCTGACTCTATATTCCTGCAAGACAGTGTGAAAAACATGCTAACTGAACATAATGACAGCCCGGGATCTTAAACATGACACACAGCTGTTTCCAGCCTCATAACAGCGATGACACTATTCACTGCTGTGCTGCTGTCCAGTGGTTATTTTGGTCTGTATGTGATTGCAGGGCCACTCGGGTCAGTTTGATAGTGCTCGTTCAGTCTACTCCTCTCTTCTCGCTCCATCTTTTATGCTGTCAACACCTCTGTGTGCACACACACACCGCCTCTCCCCTCTGACCTTTCACTGTTTTATCAAATGATTCACATCCTTGGGACATCCTATACTCTAGTCTCTAACACGTCACATTTTTAACAGAATGCCTTCCAAAAAGAAAACTTGAAACCTACGCCATGGAAGTTCAGCCGCGAGTACAGAAGCCACCGGAGTCTCAGCTTCTCACCTCTGGGCTACTTTAATTAAGTTGTCACGCTGACATTTGAATAGAGGAGCCATTACTGAAAACCCCCTTTGCATCTGTGCTGTATACTAACGTGCCTGGGGCAGCTGAAAGGAAACCAGCCACAGAGAAGCCTGAAAAACCAGGTTCTTGTGGATTCTGCAACGACTGGGTAAGTTATGAGGAAACTTTTTGGGTGACTCAGTGGGAGTATGGGAAGCATACACGACATAATTCTCTTTGAGGAAAAGTGTTATAACGAGTTTCATGAAAGAAATACACAGTGTAACCTAAAATGCAAGTACACCAATGTGAACAGGTGGCATACTTTTTCAAAACAGGCCATTAAATACAAAGCAACCCAAAAACTGCCAGCTGATATTGCGTGATGCAACTTTGGCTTTTATTTGATGATTTTCATAAAGAAACAGAGGTTATTAAATATTCTGTTCAGGGAAAGGTGTTAGATTGTGCTTAAAGTTGTTGCCTTATCTGCACTCATAAAACTTACTAACACATAATGGGTGGACTTGCAAGACGGTTGTATCAGCTGATAATATCTCAGATATACTGACATCAGCATACTGTATTAGTCAACTGATGCGTAATAGGGCCGGGAGAAAAAAATCGATACAGCATATAGTGTAATACTTAAAGCGGCAATATTGTATCAAAACAAGGACACCAAGAATTATTTTTTTATTGCATAAATTATTAATATTACAACTACAACTCTACGTTTTGGTGGCCTACTAGCATAATAAATCAATTGCTTTTCCAGTCTTAACACATTTACACAACACAATTAACACAATCCTCAGCACATCACAAAACGTTTAAAATCACAATAATATTGTATCATAACTTGAGTATTGTGATAATATCGTATCATGGGGCCTCTGGTGATTCCCACCGCTTACAGGCTACAAGAAATCGCAGTACAGAAATGCAAAAGATCCTTGAAGTAGTTTAGAAACAGTAAAGCCGTGAAATAAAGTGCCTACCAGAGCACTGACAAGTTCACTTTTCAACTATGAAATGTCCTGCTCAGTAAATACCGTGAGGGATCCTTATAAAAATAAACTAAACTGTAAAAAACTGTTTTTTGAAATTTAAAGGTCCAGTGTGTAGGATGTAGGGGGATATATTGTCAGAGATGGAATATAATGTATGTTTTCTTTAGTGTATATTCACATGAAAATAAGAATCGCTGTGTTTTCGTTACCTTAGAATGAGCCGTTTCTACATAAGGTGATCACCATGCTGCACTGCCATGTTTCTACAGTAGCCCAGAACAGACAAACCAAACACCGGCTCAAGATAGGGCCCTTCACCTTTCACATTTTTGCTTCGGCCACCACAGTTAGCAGGCGCTCCGTGAGGAAAAACACTGATTCTAATGTGAAACTGCTTTACTCAGTGTTTTTAAATCACCAGGTCTGTTTGTTTTGGAGAAGAAGCGACTTCTGTGGTAAAGAGCACAGATAAATGTCGCTTTCAGTTCAGTTCTCTGTCAGGAAGGGCTGTCTGTTTCAAAAGTACCGAGCATATGACTGGATAAATAACACTTGTTGAACACAGTTGCAGTCTGCAATCCTCTAGATGTTATCAAATCCCCCTAAATCTTACAAACTGTTCCTTTAAGTCTGATGTAGGTTTACACTGCACTTCACTGAAAAGTGCTTTTAATAATATTCCACCTCTTTTATATATGTAGTAGAAAGAATACATTAAAAACTCCCACACAATAATGCAATCCAACACAAAAAAACTACAGCCTCAAAATGACCATAGAGTTGAGCCTCACACAGTGACTAAGGGACTGTTCGTTATTTATGAGAGTGAAGTGGACAGTGCAAAAAAGGGGGGGGTATGTTAAATTAATTTTAAGCACTGGGGAGAAGCTTATATTTTTTCTTCTGGCTTCGGGGAGTTGGCATACAACTTTAAATGGCTTTATTTTGTATTTATTTTAATGCCATTTTTAAAGAAAACAAAAAACAAACAAACGCGTTTTCATCAAAATTACATCATTTATCATAGCGAGAAACTGTAAAAGCAGAAATTGTTGCTGGATTTCCACATTTCAGTCGTTGAACACATTATGTGGGATAAACACAGACGTCAGAGAAAAACATTAGCTTAAGATATTGATGTTTAATCAAAATCACTTTGTCTTATATTCCTCAAATAATAACCGTTGGCACCAACTAACCACCATGCATGACAAAAATGAAAAAACAAAGCTTTTTTTAACCACAGCTTTTAACTTTTAGGGTGCTTTAGACCGAGAGCGTGCTTGCTTTGGTCTGAATCAGGGACTAATGTTGTTACAAAGTTGTATCATCGCCTGGAGTTGGTTCGTATTCCCATTTACAAGCAGACCAGATCAAATGCCTCGTGTGAGAAAGCTGCTCTTGATTGGTCAGAATTTCCATGTGGGAAACAGGAAGTAAACAAAACGTCAAAGAAGCGTTCACTTGCAAGATAAATGTGACACTTTCTAATGTCACAATGGAGGGACAACTACGCAGGTTGATTTTAGCGCTGCTCATCGTGGACTATATTGCTGTCATTGTTCATTTTAGTCACTTGCCTGTGGGTAAACAAATCAGTCTCCAGCGTGTCGCTGTCCAGCAACCTCATATCTGTAGGGGAGGGGGGGCGGACACGACACACGGAAGTATTTTGAATTTGAGTGCAGTAACCGTTTTAGCCACATTCTTACATACAGCGCCTTTAAGGCAGTACAGGAGGAGGTGCACATTAATAATCCTCCAGGACTGTAACATGCTCATGTTTAAACCAAACAAAGTGTCATGTGACTGCAGTTGGTTCGGATCAAGATCGGAAAAAGTCTTCACCACAAACGAACCGCACCAGAGTTCATTTGCAACCGGACCGAGACCACCTCTTCAAGAAGGTCTCGGTCCGGTTTTGTTGGTGTGCACCTGAGTGAGACTGCTGTGTTCACACCTGCCCAAACAAACCAAAAGTAGGTGGCAAATGAACTTGAGTTCGATTGAACCGAACCAAACAGGGCAGCTGTGAAAACACACTTAAACATCAAAGGGTAAGTTTTAAAAATCTAACAACTAATTTAACCTTCTGGAGTCCACGGACGCGCCGGTGTGTCCAAATCACATGAGCGATTTAAGATGACGAAGCAGCAAGACGCAGCCTCGCTGGGAAGCTGTTTCAACTTCAAACTATATACCAATTTTAAACTGAGCTGCTAGGCACATTAAAATCAGACTTAAGTTAAATAATTTACGCCATGCTTTTCCCTGAATATGGTCGTTGCGTTTAGCGCAGGAAGAAACGGTAAACACGGGCTATGCTAAGGAAAGTGCTCAAGTTTCTTGTGCGTTTTTAGGTCCAACGTGTTAATACGGTATGACGAAATGAAAAAGTAACGTCACACAGGTGAGGTTGTGCTGAAAACAATGACACCAAGTCACTCAAACATCTGTAGTTTCGGGGAGGGTCCAAAAAAAAACAGTCACACCCCAGCCAACCCCTCCTCTGATAAATACAGAACAGTCCCTTAACTAGAATTAAAAGACAAGCCTGATGCAGGTCTGACTGTCCTGACTGGGGGTGAAATGCCTCCATACAGCAGCAGCCAGTGTAGCAGAGGCGTGCCATGATGTCGGGGGCTCCATCAGCCACACTGACAGGCAGCATCCATCCGCCTGACAGGAGCAGAGGGGAGGATGGGACATGTTTTTTTGCCACCACAGCACTATTTACACACAGGCCCACACTCATGCATGTGTGTCTTTCTGGCCCGAGCAGCTATCCGTACCGTCTTGAGCATAAATATTTTAGTTTAGCTGCCTACCGGCCGAAACGCTTTGCTAGTTACACTCCACGTTAACGAGCAACTTTAAAGTTTGTTTTAGCTCGCAGGAGGCGACAGGGTGACATTATGCGCTCGCACCGGAGATATGTGTCCTGCTTGGCTGCTGGCATACACCTGTTTCAGCAGGAGAAATGAATGAAGAGGAGAAACGGGGGCCAAGCGGCTCTCACCTTCAGTCCCGCCGCAGAAGTCTACAGCCCGTGTCGGACATCCATCTCAGCGGGCAGCCGGGGACCGAGCAGCGTGTACCGGCGTCGTTTCACCGCCCTTTTCCCCCAAATTTAGCTCAGCTGTTACGGGCTGTAGTCTTGTTTGTATCCCTGTGTTTTCCGACAGTGACACCACACGTTTGATTGCTGCTCTTCCCGCAGCAAAAATGACACTTCCGGGTTGGACTTTCAAAGTAAAGTGTTCCATTCGACGACGACGGTGCTGGACCTTTAAGACCATTTTGCGGCGCTTTGATTTTCCAGCTAAACTCATGTGACTTCCTTTAATTACTTCATCGTGTGTCTAACTTGACTCGGCAGCTCAAGACCAATCCCCCAAATTCTGCTGCTTCCGGAACGTCAAAGGCTTTTTCTGCCATACAAACCGGGAATTTTAGATAACGCGGATTGACATCAGAGCGCGAGTGCACTTCAAGATATAAAGAAATCTATTTTACATCAACCAAAGTCATCATCAGACCCAGCCTACCTTAAAAATCTGACCCTCTTTCATCACAAGTGACGTTTTAAAGGTCACGGGCAGAAGCTTGCATGCAGTTGGTCCATCATCAGGACCAGAGCTGGAGTCAGAGCATCTGCTCACACCGCTGCTTTACTTATAAATCATGTATCTCCTTTCTAAGTTATTACCCCACAGTTTACTGCCTGCACACTATAAATTATTTTTAATTTGTTGGAAATTTGGCTTGGGGATAGATTAAAAGAAAAAGAAATAATACCTTGTACAATTCACACTCATCCCCTAAAAACCCCATGATGACGCTCAAGTGAATACAGCAGCAGTGTCCTTCATAATACAAAAGACGTAACACTTTAATGTGAATTATAATGATAAAAACTAATGGCACAAGTTGGTGTAATGGATTTCATTTCTGATATGGCATCACACAGTATCTTACGAGCATCACAGCAAACTTCTGATGAGCGCTCAAATGCAGTGCTTCAGACAATTGTGTTTTTTATGCACTCTTTATTTATTAACATATACAAACATTATTTAAAAAAATACAGACATTACATTGTTTTTCTTTAGTCTGGCATTTAGCAGCAAAAGTTACCTGAAGAAAACCTGATTCACATTTTTAAAAACCTGCGTACAAACTTCTACTTCCCAGTTTGGACAAAAAGGCAGAGCAAGCAGAAGGAGTGTCTTTGGGCTATGAGTGGCTGGGACTGCTGAGGGAAATCAGCCGGTGTCAGTGCAGAAAAATGCGTCTGATCTTTTTAGCAGCAGTGGAAAAAATGCAAAGGCTTGCTATGATTCTTGGGTAGTGAAGTTCAGTGCATCAGAGAGCCCACTGGACTGTGAACACCTCTGACATGGGCAAGGCCAGGCTGGTCACTGTCAAAACCTGTGGGAAGAGAGAGACGTTTATATTCTTTGGCACAAAGACAGCGGGCAGTAGATGTGGTTAGTACAAAGAGAGAACACACATGGCAAATACATACAAAGGAGGAAACTGAAGGAGTAAATGAAGGAGTGCTGAGTCACACAGAACTCACCTTGGTGTCACTGCGGTACGTAAAATCCCTGACTTTGTCCCCATTGGCTAACACATACAAGGGTGGTGAGGGCACCCCGAACACCTGCAGCCCTCCCAGCACCAGACCATCGAGGGCCCCGTTCAGTCTGAAGGGATCACTCACCACCTGAGACTGAAGAAGACATTTAGGGGCCATTTATGTTTTTGGCTTATTACACAAGGACAAGCTACTATTGAGGTTTTCTGGCATTTAAAGGGACAGTTCATCCCAAAAATCCAAATTACATATTTTGCCTCTCACCTGTAGTGCCATTTATCAGTCTGGTTTGTTTTGGTGTGAGTTGCTGAGTGTTGGAGATATCGGCTGTAGAGATGTCTGCCTTCTCTCTAATATAATGGAACAAGATGGCACTCGGCTTGTGGTGCTCAAATTGCCAAAAAATACATTTGAAAAACTCTTACACCCGCTGAATGTATCACCGTGCAGAAGGAAGCGTGCATCTACTACTAGCTCACCTAGTACCGCTGAGGTAGCTAATGTTACAGCTCAGCAGAGAAGGATGCCGTTACTGTTTACACCTCGTGCTGTCACAAGTACAATTCTTTTGTCAATGAGTAGATGCACGCTTCCTCCTGCGTGGTGACATGAATGGCGGGTATAGTTTGGTAGAAAGAAAATAGTTACTACATGAAACTGCTCACAACAAGGTCTGTGGATTATCTTGAGTAACCGGGTCATGATTTCTGGAAAGAGACATTGCTGTTGAGTTTTTCAAATGTATTTTTTTGGCGCTTTGAGCACCACAAGCCGAGTGCCATCTAGTTTTATTATAGTAGAGAGAAGGCAGACATCTCTGCAGCTGATATCTCCAACACCTGGCACCTCACACCAAAACGATCTAGATTGATAAACAGCACTACAGGTAAGAGGCAAAATGTGTATTTTTAGTTTGGGGTTGAACCGTCCCTTTAAACAAAACTGAATCATCCAGTAAAGACACTTTTGAATCAAGTAGTAGTGCAGTAAAATGCAAAACACCACCTCATCAGCGTTCCCAATGCAAATACCACTCGTCTCCTCCCTACCTGTCCAGCAATGAAGATAACGTAACAATAATTTCCCATTTCAAAGGTGTCCAGACTGTCCCCGTCATCCCAGAATAAGTCGCCCCAGGCCCAGCCACCCGCTGACAGAGCCACTGTCAAGAAGAAAGGGTTCCTGCGTGAGGCTGCGGTTGTCAAAGCAGGTTCCTTCACAAGGAAAGGCAGATCAAAGAAAACATGATGAAATGATACAAAATGCACTCTCTTCTTCTAAGTGTTTTGGCTTGTTTTCAGCTTTAAGACGTCAGTCAGGATGTCATGATAGTTATAGTTCAACACAACATTTGATCATGCACATCCATGACACAGCCATGTTGTTGATATCTAAGGTTACTGCTTAAATAAAGTGGTGACAAGTGTGCTTGCACAGTGACTAAAAAAAGCTACTAGAATTTAATCTAAAATATATATCAACTGGGCCAAAATTTCAATCTTGCATAGATTACAGTATCAAACAAAGCCTGACACCATGTTCACACTGGACATGGAAGTGCACTGATATGTCAGTTGTTGCTCGGCCATTCACACCAGAATAGCATTACTCCGCGCCAGTCAGCGAGCGATTCTGCTCCTCTGTTCTTTACTGATCACACATAGAGCTCTATCTCTGTCTGCCTGTGTGCCTTTGTGTCTGCTGGTCTCTTACAAACTGACAAATATGCGGAATAAGTAAGCAGGGGATGCATATTTTATGATTTCTAAGAATCAGATCATTTATATCATATCTAAAAATCCTTTAAATAGTTCATAAAAAATAATCTGTGTGTTTTCTTGTTAGATTCACTCGTTGCTCAAGGAATAAACAGACCAGAAGCCGTAACTACTGCTGCAGATCACAGGAGAAGCGGATCAAGAGAGAGCGTCACCCCTCTTGCTTTCTCTCTCAAAGTCAGACCAAACTGTTAATAAACTAGGCAGCGCTGATCAAATATAAATCAAGATTCGTGTGTTGCCTATTTCTCAACTGAAATGTTTCCAGAAACAAATTTTTCGCTCACTGTATAGCTGTTATTCAAGATTGTTTGTCACCAGCAGACCACAATATTGTTTGATGTGTCAAAACTGGCATGTTTGCATTACGTCACCCACCAGCAGGAGAGTTTTTTGGTCCGGTGCAGCGCAGTGTATTCTGGTAACTGTAGGTTTTCTTCGTCTTACGCAAAGGCAAATGCAGCAGCCCTTTTTCTCTCTAGTCTTATAGCATTAATTTCAAAAGTATCTGTGTCTTTCTACTGCATATACAGCCCATTTTTATGAAAACGTAATATTGAAAAGTGAAAAATGGCCACCAAGAGGAAGCAGGCAGTGCTCCTTGAAAATTCGGTATGCTTTTTCAGCTTTCACGTCCAGTGTGAACCTGCCATAACAGCACAAACTGATGTACTGCACTAGTGGCAGCAAACTGTAATATGTGAATGAACAGTTCTCCAAACACTGGTACACACTGCTTGTTGATTTTACAAAGACCTCCTCAAATATGATTCAGCTAAACAGAAGCAGGAATTATAAGAAGGAACTCTAAGTACTTGATTCACCTGTTTGAATTATGTATTGTTGGTTCCCCCCAATCTTCAAATATTTTATTAATAATTCATCCACCACATTTTTGTCTCCTGCTGAACCAAAACTGACACAGAAAGTGTGAAGATCAGCAGAATGAGCTGCATGTTGGCAGCAGACACCCACCTGCTGGGGGATAATGTGTCCTTCCCTCACATGGACGTTGATGGTGTCCAGAGGGGCAGGCAGGAGCAGGTACTGACCCTTACTGTAGAAAGGCTGACCCTAGAGAGCAAAACACAGATGACTAGAACCCAAAGGGAAACAGGGGAACACTTCAGTCATGCGTTACCACAGAAAGCATCAAACGTGGTGACTCAAATATGATTAAAGTTTGCCATGAACTTTGGTTTAAAGCTTAGAAATGCCAGTGGGACTGTGATACTATGGTATAGGTTTGAGCGACTCACATTGTGCAGGCTGTACCAAGTGCCAGGGGGCAGGTAAGCGGCCAGCTCTACTGCCCCTTGCTCTAACACTGGGCTAATGAGGAGTGACCTCCCCCACAGGAACTGTCGGTCAATGGTCTGACAGTTAGGGTCAGCAGGAAACCTAAGAGGGACGGACAGATGAAAGTTAAGGAAAGTGAAGCATGTGTTGTCCAAATCATTTCATATACACGGGACTATAGAGGAGAGAGAACACGGGACACATACTCCACGAAGAGAGGTCTGGCCACAGTGTCAGCGGACGTTTGTGCATGATGAAAGAGTGTGTAGAGGAACGGGAGAAGAGAGTAACGAAGGTTCAATGCACTCCGCATGGCTGCCTGGGCCTTCCGTCCAAATACATAGGGCTCCTGAGGCTGAGGGACACATTAAACCACACAGACAATGACGGGATATAGAGTTACCTCAATTCATAATACATGAAACAGATGGACTGCTCTAGACGCAGTGGAAAAAACAAAGGGCAGACACGCTACATCCTAAAAAACAAATGACTCAGTGAATCACACAGGTTAGCAAACGGATACAACTGTAAAAGTACACAGACAGACAGACACACAAACAGTGTCTCTGTCTCACAGCGTTCAGGTTGTCATTGTGGTTTCTCATGAATGGGTAGAAGGCCCCGAGCTGCATCCAGCGCACACACAGCTCCTCAGTGGTGTTTCCTTCGAAGCCACAGATGTCTGCCCCCACCAGGGGCACCCCGAACAGGCTGAACTGCAGCACCGCTAGGAGGGGGACAGGTGAAAAAGGTCAGTCTGAAACCATTGAATGATCTAATTGGTCAAAGTGAGGTCTCTGGCCAATATCCCACTGAATAATCACATGCATTCAGACGTCTGTGACAATGTTTGAACATATAAAACAGCACAGAATTAACTTTTCAGAAGCTAACCCTCCTCACCTGGGATAGAGAATCGAAGCTGCTCCCAGTCGCTCCTGACGTCTCCTGTCCACACTCCAGAGAAGTGTCCGATGCCGGGGAAGGAGGAGCGAGACAGGACGAAGGGTCTCTTCTCTCGTACTTTCACAAGAGCACTGCAGACGGCAACCGCCCCCGGGATGTAAACAGTACATAGAATAAATAACAATAAAAGAAAAACTTGGTCAATATATCCTGTATACTCAACTCAAAATTGAAACTGTTCTCAAAGGCGGTCTGTACTTCTACATCTTTTACGATTTTAAAACACCCAATAAACACACTGGCAACGACACAAGTGCAATTTAAATTTCAATGAGCTGAACCATTTCTTAATACCACTACTTAATACCACTACTTACACTAAGCTACGCTAAGCTTTTAAGCTTGACAGGAAGGTAAAAACATGCATGACTACCCTGTCAAAAGACTTTTTTTTTTCTTACAAAAGTGTGTTATCACTGTGCTGTAGCGCTGATGGCTTTCATAAAATAGATGTTTTTACTAATTGCTAACAAATTATTAGTTAATTTTATTCTGCTACTCCCACTGAAATAACACTACCCCTGTAAAACTAGCTCTGCAAACTGCATGTGATCACTGCATGGTCCAACCCACTGGTTCCCAACCTGGGGGTCCCAACCCCTGCTAGCGGTCGCCAAAGCTTCACAGGGGGTGACAAAGCCTTCTTGATTTTAAAGGGTGTAAGAAAACATGTCTGTATCTGAGCATTTCATTAATATCTGTGACAAAATTAAATTAAATTGCTATTTTTAAAGTTCAGGGTAATGATTCAAGATATACACTTGGAGAAGAAAACACTGAATTTGACCAAAATAAGAAGCCTAATTAAGTATATATGATTGATAAAACTTAAAAGAAATTGCAATGTGCAAAATTCACGAGAAATAATCTGACATTCACCAAATTTGCTTGTTCTACACACACTTCCTGCAGTTATTGCACACACTATTTGGGTTAATTGTGCAGTTTATCAGTTGGTCTGTACGGTTATTGTTATGAACTGAATATAAAATATGTCACTTAGTCAGACTAAATGACAGAAAAAGGAAGGAAAAAGACTGGGAACCACTGGTCTAACCTGTGCGTGGCATAGGCTTCTGTCAGTCCGTACATATTGTGCAGGTTGTAGTGAGTGGACAGCTTCTGCTGAGCCGACATGCAAAGAGTTCCCGAGTTCAACTGGCCTCCAACCATCCCTGTTAATGTGACAGTCAGAGAGACACACAGGCTTCAAACGTATGCAACTTATGTAGCAATGAACAGATCAGTTATGCATTTATAGTCATTCACACGGAATCTTGCACAATAGCCACATATGTGCTTTAATGTGTTGACCAACTATAAATGTAAAGACAGTAATGTCTGTATGCCTTTAAATGCTAGTAATGCATGACGCTGAATCAAACACTTACTGGGCGTGTAGGGCGGGTGCTCAAGATCATTGTCAGGACAGCCCTCCACTGAGCCCTGCACAAAACTGGCTGGTTCATTCATATCCTGGGTGAAGCATGGCAGAATAACAACAGAGGATAAGTTATTCTATGTGTGGTTTTTAGGTGAACACAACACAACCTCTCATGTGCATGAAAACCTGACATACCTGATGTCATAGTGGTTGTGTCAGTAGCTAAATGACCTGTGCTCTGTGTGCGTGTAAATACTCACAATCCACAGACCGTCCACAGGAACTTTAGAATGAAAATCTCTGATGCAGTCCTCCCACCAGCGTCTGGTCTCTGGGTTGGTGAAGTCAGGGAAGGCTGTTGGGCCCGGCCAAACCTAGACACACAGTATGGAAGTGTGCAAAATGTGCATGACGTACACACAACACAATGGGACAACACAACACATGGCAGAAAAAGATGGCTAACCTTCCCTATCAGTACGTGTCCTGTGGCATTTTTAATAAAGACGTCTCGTTTCAGTCCATCATCAAAAGGCGAGTAAGTTCCAGGAGGGCTGGTGCTGCTGATCCCCGGGTCCTTACACAGAAGCAGGAGAGCGCCACTCAGTCACAAGTTAAGAGAGTTTTGCTGCCATCTACTGCTCATTTAGAGAATTACAACATCTTAGACCCAACTAAAACAACTGACATTAAAGCTGACAGTTCAATCGGCATCATCAGTCGGAGAAGTCTTTTAAACTTAAAGATGTCGCACCAGGATAAGGATGTACTTCATGCCTCCCTTATGGAATTCCTCCACCATCTCTGGGAGGTCCCCAAATCGCCAGGGGTCAAAGGTGAACACCCTGCGCTTATTTGCATAGTCCAGATCATTCCACTGCACATCCTGGTGAGGAAATAAGTAAAATAATTTCAACTGGATGTCAGTATTGTCCACTGCTGATGACAGCTAAATTTGTACACAATGAATGCACATATGTAAGAAAAAAAAATCTGCGAGCTGCTATAATTCCTTCCATTTTACAGAGCTTTGTGAGTGCTTTGTTTACCATGGGGAATTTTGCATCGTGCATGCGCTGTGCCACACGCCGGGTTGTCTTAGTGGTCGTGTAACCCCAGCGACACAGATGAAAGCCCAACGACCAATAGGGAGGCATCATGGGATACCCTGGGGATAGATGAATGACAACAGGGAAATGCATAAACACACTCTTTATCGGGTTGCCTCGGCACTCCTTCAAATATGCAGCACACACAGTGACAAGCTTTTACAGGTTACAGAATGTCATCGCTGCTAAGACATACCAATGACCTGGAGGTACTGTCGTATAACGCTTTGAGGGTCAGGACCCAAGAAAACGTACAAGTCCAGGACTCCACCGATCGCCACCCAGGTGAGAGCAGGGGTCGGCTGCAACATCACCTCTGCAGAGACATTTGGAAAGGCATTCAGAAAAAATAAGCATTCTCATATGCTAGTTAAAATCATTCTGTAGTGAAAATAATGACAAAAATTACACTGGGATGCTGCGTGTGTCTTATTGGAAAAGATAGCCTGGTACCGATTGCATTGCTGTTGAGAAGGAAAACTCCATGTGCCAAGCCGTCGTCCTCCTGTACGATGTAGAATGGGTGGGAGCCGTAAAGGTTAGCATCAGCCTGTAGAGAAAGACAAGTGTTAACATTTAGACTTGAACACACAACAGGAAAGAGGTAGAAATGATCAAAGTGTGTCTGTTCTGCAGATACAGCTTGATTAAAAATGTTGTAGGTCCAAATTTTTTTCTACTCTGGCTACAGTATGAAATCACAGCATGTCAGATTTCTTTCTACAGTCATCTGCTCCAGGCACGCTACTCCAAGTGTTTACAACACATAGCCAACAATGCTAAATGAAGCTACATGCTAGCATGAGGAAAACATCTAAACTTGGGTGCAGATATTTTAGATTTTCCCCTGATTTCGGATCAGTTTCTGTCTGGAAGACGTTGGGTTGTCCATCCATTCATCCATTTTCATCTGCTTATACAGGGCCAGGTTGCGGGGGCAGCAGGCCAAGCAAAGCACCCCAGTGGGACGTGCCTGAAACCACCTAAATGGACACCTTTCGATGCAAAGGAGCAGCGGCACTTCTCCGAGCTCCCTCTGGATGTCCGACAACATCTAAACTTGGGTGCACATGTTGTAGATTTTTCCCTGACTTTACATCAGTTTCCTGCTGGAATATGTTGGGTTGTGGTTTGAGGATTTTAATGGTGATTTTTCACAGTAAAAAGTGCCACTTTTCTCTGTTACAGTCACTCCCCTGCCTGAAATGACGGTGCAGAGACGTCAGAATACAGAAGACCTGGAAATGCTGATGCTGGTCTTTTTTAGGAGGGAGGCTTAAAGAGACAGGTGTATTTCAGACAGAGGGTGAATACCTATACAGTCTATGGTGAATACAGGTGTTCCCGCATAGACCTTAAATACTATGAACTTAAAAAAGGAGCATGAGTTTTAAGTTTTGATTTATGTAGGCTTTGAAGACTGGAAGAGGTTAAACTATCCATTTCACCAAGACAGAGAAAAATAAACAATTTGTACAGCATGACTCTTCTGATTTTCCCTTTAGAGGGGTTCTGAACCTCAGGTTGGGAGAAACTGCAACAGACTCACATGAGGTGCTGTGTCTCGGTTCCACAGTGTCAGAGAAGTCCAGTTAAGGTCCAGGAGGAGGGAGGTGTAATGCTCCCCGAGGCCAGACACAAGGGGAGAGGCCAGTGCGGTGGACAGCTGCAGGTACTGGTCAGCAAACAGCAGCGGAGCAACTGTGGTATTCACACTGGACAGGCGGGACACAAAGAACAAACAATGATGCACTTCATGATGATCATGATTAAGATTATCATAAAAATAATAACATATAACTTTATTTATTATTATATAACATTTAATAATCATCACACCACCGGTCATTTTGCGCAGTTGTGTGATCCATGACTAATAAGATAAAATCAGACAAGAGAAATGTTTGTGCTCCAGATGCTCAGTATAAAAATGAAATAAATACTATATATGTCTTTGCCTATATTTTTGTATTAATGCATTGTTGTATCACAGACGCACCTGAACTTTTATCGATGGACGGCACAGGCTGACTAAATACGAGTACATGTCAGATATTGACGGGCATAAGTATATAGATGCCATCCATATAATGCATCCTATATAGAGTGAAACCGAGACCAACTACTCACATCACCCTTCCATTAGATTTTCGCTGCACTATGAGGCCAAATGGGTCAGACTGGTATTCAATGGTGTAGAGGGCTTCTTGGGTGTCAGCTTTGCTCTCAGGAACACCAGCTGGGAGTTTCACCTCATATCGCTGAGACGATGGGTCCTTTAACTTTAGAGAAAACAAGCGTCAATTTTTTAACCAGCACATGCAAAGCACACCTAATAAACAGTGTTTATAGACAAGAAAGTGTGATCTTATACATATGATTTTAAGTGAGTCATTCACACATTTATACCCAGCCCACATGAGCTTACAACACATCGCCAAATCAGTAAGCCAGATTCAGAGTGCTGCAGATAAATTTTCAAACAAAATCACTGCAAAACCCCAGCAAGTTTCACATTAAGATATTCAGATCTTCATTTTCTACATGAAGATAATAAATCACTGAAAAAGACGTTTACTGGAGAATCCAAGTACTAATTAAAGACTCCATCATACCCTTTTTTCTTGGCTTTTGTGACAAAGTTAACAAACATAAATCAGCATCAAACAGCCATTACAAATGTTTGATTATCTGTACACCATAATATTTCATGTTTCTGTTGAGCCTTTTCATGGATAATAAACTTATTAAATTATCATAGTATGTACAGCATAAAAGACATTAGGACTCGCTGTCCACCTCTCCAAAATCACACAGGTCACGCAATCGGTTTTCCTCCCAGATATTTTTGAATCTGCCAACCTAAATAGTGACCGGACACTTTATTAGGTACACCTGTTCAACTTCCTGTTAACACAAATAGCTAGTCAGCCAATCACATGGCAGCAACTCAATGAATTTAGGCATGTAGACATGGTCAAGACAGCCTGCTGAAGTTCAAACCAAGCATCATGATGCAGAAGACAGGTGATTTACGTGACTTTGAACGTGTGGGAGTATTTCAGAAACTGCTGATCTAGTGGGATTTTCATGCACAACCATCTCTAGGGTTTACAGAGGATGGTTCGAAAAAGAGAAAATATCCAGTGAGCAGCAGTTCTCTGGGTGAAAATGTCTTGTTGATGCCAGAGGTCAGAGGAGAATGGCCAGACTGGTTCAAGATGATAGAAACATTACAAGCAAGTTCTGCCGAAGACCATCTATGAACCAACAACACGTCCAACCTTGAAGCAGAAGGGCTACAGCAGCAGAAGACCACACCAGGTGCCACTGCTGTCAGCTAACAACAGGAAACTGAGGCTACAGTTCACACAGGCTCACCAAAACTGGACAATAGAAGATTGGAAAAATGTTGCCTGGTCTGATTTTTGCTGCAACATGAAAGCATGGATCCATCCTGCCTTGTATCAACGGTTCAGGCTGCTGGTGGTGTAATGGTGTGGGGGAGATTTTCTTGGCACACTTTGGGCCCCTTAGTACCAACTGAGCATGGTTTAAACACCACAGCCTACCTGAGTATTGTTGCTGACCGTGTCCATCCCTTTATGACCACAGTGACCATCTTCTGATGGCTACTTCCAGCAGGACAACGCACCATGTCACAAAGCTCAAATCATCTCAACATGACAATGAGTTCACTGTACTCCAGTGGCCTCCAAAGTCACCAGATCTCAATCCAATAGAGCACCTTTGGGATGTGGTGGAACGAGAGATTCACATCATGAATGTGCAGCCGAGAAATCTGCAGCAACTGTGTGATGCTATCATGTCAATATGGATCCAAATCTCTGGGGAATGTTTCCAGCACCTTGTTGAATCTGTGACACCAAGAATTGAGGCAGCTCTGAAGACAAAGGGGGTCAGACCCTGTACTAGCAAGGTGTACCTAATAAAGTGCCCGCTGAGTGTGTTTTGCTCAAACTACATTACAGTCACTCATACTTCATACACAAATCAACAGGTTGCAGTGGAAAAGCAGAGTATTGTGTACTCACAGTGACGTGTAAGCAGCCTGCAGTCTCCTCTATGATTTCTAGGTGCAGAGTGGAGATATCTCTGGGGAGATATGATGGGGTTGCACGAGTCAGGGTGGCCTCCTGGCCTCGCCTGGTGGGAGTGAGGGGACCCATTTCGTAGCCAGGGTACAAAGTGGGGTAGAAGCACGTGGGTGGTCCTGCAGAGTTAGGCAGGGGGACATAGCAGCATCCCCTGTCCTCACACTCCGCCTGGCTGAGCACACTGTCCCTGGCACAGTCAAACCTACTCTCTGGAGCCATGATGCACTTACTGTCAGTGTCTGTGGAGCTTTCTGGGTGGACAACATTGTTCTGTGGCGTTACTGTATTATTAACAAGTCTTTCATGTGCTTTGGTTTTGCTTTGCTTGGCGCTGACTGATCTAACCAGCCTGGTCTCATGGTTAGACAAGCACAAGCATGTTATGTTGAGGAGGAGCACGGCTACAGCTAAATTAGCCGACAGACCCATAACCTCGTCAGAGATGCTGTGTCAGGTTAAAGGGCATTTAAGGCGAGCTCTGCATAAACATACACTCCTTACGCTGCATATGATGTAAATATTCAATAAAAGAGCACAACTTACTTACTACAGACAGCCGACATGAACATATAGCTAATGAAGTATCACTTGTAAACTTGACACTCACAGTTAAGTTTATTTTGTTGACGTTGAAGCGTTTTTTTCTTGCTCTGTAGCAGCGTCATAAGTTAGCTGTTAGCTTTCGAGCAATTCAGTGTCGGAGCACTTCTTTCGCATTTCCCTCCAACCAAGTGGCAGATAAGATGTGTCGCAAGGAGGAGGAACGAGAGAAGTTTTTGTCGAGAAGATTTTTAGTGAAATAAATAAGTCTACAATGTAATAACGTCTGTAAAAGACGGAGCGAAGTGTTAGCTGACATCAAACTAGGGCAAGCATACTAGGACAAAAATGCTAAAACTTCTGCCGTTACCTCTCCCCCTTATTTCTTTTCGGCTTGTTTTGAGTCAAAGAAAATAACGTTATTCTAGTCATAAAACATGTTTCCTTCACTAATGTAGATGGATTTGCATCAGAAACTTTGATTTTAATTATCTCTGCTGATGATTAAGTCCTAATTCAGAAACATTTGCTTTCACACGTTGCAGAAATATTATGTGCCATTAAATAAACTTGGGGACATTTTTGATTCTTGTCCTACATGTCTGAAATTGCTCACTCATTTTAATTTGTGAAATTTCTAAAAAAAAAAAAAAAAAAATCTTATCTGCACTGAAGATGTATTAATTTCATACTGACTTAAAATTTGAACTAAGGAATTAAAATCTACAGGCTAAAAAGAGAGCTATTTAAAAAAAGATTAGGTTCATGATTAATGACCACACTGACATCAATATTGTGTTCATCAAACATTAAAATGATGTAATACTTTAGTCTGATGTCTACTGATGATCAAGTCCTAATAGGCCGAATAAAAAATACTTTCACATGTTGCAGAAATAGTATCAGCCATCAGCTAATAAAAAAAACACCTGTAAATCTGATGACCAAACAACAATTGAACTGACTTACATACACTGAGAGAAAATTCCCTTTTGTGTTTAATCATATCAAAGCCACAACTACTATCAACTGAACGTAAAAGGTCGATGTAGATTGTTCAAGAAATTACAACATAACACTGACATTGAAATAGAAAAGAGTTTATTATTTTCAGTGAAATGTTTTGCATATATTTCAGATCATTGTTGCTTTCAGAAGCATTTAACATAAGTAAATACAATCAAAAAAAGTACAGGTGAGCACTGTAGCCTGTCTGGCTTCATTTGTAGTTTCATATTAAGGACAAGTATGTTTTCATAATTTGTGTAAAGCATATTCAAACACACATCCATTAAATTCCATACTTTGCTACACACATTTTTCTGTTGCACATCATTATATATACACATTCTTCTCTGACTGTACATTATGTTGCTGTTTAGCTCTTAATACATTTATTGTTATAACAATGATACAATTACCATGAAAACAGTTGCATTTAATTCCATTTCTATTTACACTGAATCCAGGAAAATGTACAAGAGTGAGTAAGCTGTCAATGACCTACTAGAAGCCCAGATGTACACACTTGGAAACAAAGTTCATCTTGTGAGCTTTTTTTTTCTATCCAGTCGAAGTCTAGTTCCGTTTCTTCAGGATCACACAAAATGTGAGCCAGTTCCAGTTCAATCAGACCACACATCTACAAACATTCTGATTAAAAAAAACTACAACAAAAAGCAGGATACTTGATAAATCTGGATACATAAAAATAGATAAATCTCAACAGGAAATTGAAGGTTGTATTGAGAAGCATTGAGTTGCAGAGTAAGAAATACTCAGTTTACATTGTTAATACTCTGAGAAACCAGTCAGTCATGTCATAGCCCATGTTCCTATATATATAAAAAAATAATCGTGATTTCTATGACACTAATGCTATATTTTTTAGTTCACTTACATATATATACACAAGAGGGGACAATGCAAACTGCAAAATACAAACTGTCATAAGAAGGTACTATGCCCATGTTTCAGCAAGACGATGTACAGCCATACGTGACGGGATCATTGTTCAAAGACAAACTATTGATTGAAGGCCTGTGTGTTTTGATTGGATCTTTTTGTAATCTGTTCTTGCTCTTGGTAATGAGGTGGTGCTATGCCCATGCTTCAGCAAGATGACGTACAGCCCCATGTGACAGGCTCATTGTTGGGAGACAAACTACCTCTTCACAGTGATGTTGTAGGCGACGGGCCCTCTGAATGTGAACCCCAGGTAGAATGTGATGTTTTCATTACTATGAGGCACTGAAGGAACATGAAGAGGCAAGATATTGAACTTCTTTTTCCGAGGGCCTTCGAGGTACACCACTCCGTTTTCAGTCCATCCAGAGACACACTTCAGCATTGTGGCAATCTCGGGCAATTTCCATGCCTCACCTCTAAACCACTTCATGCGTTTCTCAGAGGCTGAGAACACCTTTGTGACTGTTTCAAACTTTCTCTTGTGGACAAATTTGTCCAATCCGTTCCCATTGCCCAGGAAAAAATGGGTGTAAATCCGTCTTTTCCTCTGTGGAATGTCCTTCATCTTGGTCCAGTAGTCTTTTTCCAGGTGTTCAACAGCCGATTGCACTATTTCATACTTGGTTTCTTTGTCAATAGCTGTGTCATGATCATCAGGCCAGAACAGCAGGGTAAGCAAGAACAGGGCACTTGGTAAACATTTCCTTTTATCAGATGGGAACTGATAACACAGTGCATGCAGATTTTTGAGAGGAGCTACCTTTTGATTCTGTGGTGACAGGCAGTTCAGAGTAATGTGGGCCACGATGTAATTCACAACATCCCTTTGACCAAATTTGGCCTTGATTGGATTGCTGGGGTAGAGAGAAAGGATGGTCTCCAGAAGAGGTATTGCATCCCTCTGGTCAGTTAGCTTGGAGAGGATGGATGTAATGTTACCTCCACCAAGATGATAGATGACCATGCGTTTTTGGAAAGGAGTCAGATTGTCTGGGATTGCTTGCCCATGTTGTAGAAGTGCAGTAGAGTAAGCTTCACTGAAGTACTTCCCATACTCTGCAGATTTTTTTGCCAACCATGTCAGTGGCTGGCTTATCTGCTCTTCAGGACTTTCAGGGGTCTCTTCTTCATCTGCACCAATGTCTGTTTGGAAGTAGCTGAGGTCTTCTGAAATCCATTCCAAGGTATCTTGCATTGACTTGTGAATTTTTTTCAAACGGTCATGAAATGGTTCCCAGACATGTTTCACGTCCTCTGGAATGTAATCAGTTAACAGGTACTTCATACACTCTGCATGGCCATTGGCTCTGTTAGCAAACACTTGCGATGATGAGATCAGTTTGAGCAGGCTGCAGCCAACCTCAACTTCAGCAAAAAACCCAGAATTGCTTACATTTTCCATGTTTGCCTCAGCTGCTTTCTCACATTCTTGAAAACACTCCAGGGCTTTCAGTGCAGTCTCCATAGCATCTGCTATATTTTGGGCTGTCTTTGGTAGATTGTCATGGTCAATAGCTTTGCATTTAGCTTGGAACCATTTCTTGTACACCTGCCCTTTGGTGTTGAGTATGTATGGGTTGTTGGGCAGCTGTTTAGCTGCTGTCTCTGCCCAGTGTTTTGCCTCTTCAAACTTCTCATAAGAATAATGAAGACGAGCCAGTTGTTGTGCAAAGAATGCATCTTTATGGAAACTCTGGAAGGCCTCCTTGAGTAATTCAATTGCTTTGTCTGGGCGGCTCTCCTTTTTACACACATGCTCAATCAGGGGAGAGAAAAGACTATCATATTTGTCCCCTTTGCTTATTCTGGCTCTCCTTATGAAAAGGGCTCTCAGAAACGACAGATATTCTTCCCTTCCAAATCTGTGCTCAAAAAGCACGTTCTCACAGAGCAAACTCATTGCCAAACTGCTTTGGGTCTGTTGGTTCCCCAAAAGCTGTTTGAGAATTTCTTCTGCAACGAGTGGGTGGATGATTCTGATTGATTTAATTTGCGTCTTGTCATCTCTCAGGTGCAAGAACACTAGTTTAGCCTGTTCGCTGAGAGATTTCTCAAACTCATGCTGGCGAAACCTTTCCAAGTGAAAGGTTAGGGCAAGCAAAGATTCACAATGGGACAGTGAGATGAAAGAGTCTTGAACATAAGTGTTCAGCAGTGCTACATAGAGAATGAGGCGAGTGACAACAGATTGATGGTCAATGCCTTGGAGCAAATGTTCCACAAACTGTTGAACGTATTTCTCATTGAACCCTTCACTCATCAACACAAAGGTCAGGATGAATCGTGGCTCATATTGTTTCTCAAGCACCTTCCGTTTTCCAGCAAACTTCTTCTTCTCTTGATCAGACAGCTCATGAGTGACAGACACATTGTGCAATACTGACTCCCTGCATCTTCTCTCTGGATCATGGGATCGTCTGCAGCTCAACAAAATGAAACACAGAGTTTGATACTGGATTCTCTTGGTGTTAATGGCAACCTCCAGTTCATTCCTGAGATCATCGAGATATTCTTTGTCTGAGTCTTCAATGAGGAGCAGCACAGGGAGACACGTCTGTGGATCTTTTTCTTCATATTCTCTTAGTTCAACTACATGTTGCGCAACAAGAGAAGCTGAGTATGAAGGCTTGACAACTGCACACCTTAGATCTTTCCTGTTGTTCCACAGCACTTGTCGTGCCACAGTGCTTCCTCCACTTCCTGGATGATGGTAGATGTTTATACTCTTTACTGGAGTTTGATCTGCATTCCATTTCAAAGCATCATTGAGAAGTCTGGAAACCTCATGATAAGCATCTCTTTCAATGACCTCTCCCAAATGCTTGTGCTCAGCAAGCCAGAAATTCAACCAGGTCACTTTCCCACCACGATAGAACTGCTCTTCAATGTTTGCTTTCTCCTCATTGATGAATTCTTCACTTGTTTCATCACAATGATCAACAGTCAGAATTTCCAGAGAATACATCTGTTCCTCTGACTGTGTTTCTAGAAGACATGTCCCTTTCACAAAGACCGGCAGGTGTTTGCTGGCATGTGCTTTTACAGGTTGTATTTGCTGCAGAGTTGCATTAACGTGACTCATTTTCATCCCAACAACACTGCAATTGTTCACAGTTTCACTCTGTCCACATGAGACCTCCGCAAAGCTTTGCCACTTCTGGAAGTTTTTCTGTGATTCACAGATGCAGATGATGTCTTCGTGGCCTTCCATGTCTGTGAAAAACTCATAAAAGGTGAGCAAAAGTGGTTTCTCAACTGGTGATGTGAGAAGAAAAATGACCTGGAACGTCCCCTTTGGTAAGATTTGCTTACAGATCAAAGACACAGATTCCCGCAGGATAGTGACTTTTGTCTCAATCCAAGCAATTTCATCACATGGAGTTTCATTTCCTTTGAAGTCAGCACGGCCATTACAAAAGATCCAGCTAGTTTGGTCAAACAAATGCAAACTGCTTGTGAATTCTTTGATGCTCTTGTCACC
This sequence comes from Epinephelus cyanopodus, assembly GCA_026686955.1. Classification (NCBI taxonomy): domain Eukaryota; kingdom Metazoa; phylum Chordata; class Actinopteri; order Perciformes; family Serranidae; genus Epinephelus; species Epinephelus cyanopodus. The sequence goes on from CM048929.1 coordinate 15,245,071, forward strand.
AGATATCCTGTAGCTCTGCAGAGAATGCATGTTTGCAGCGTGATGCTGAAGGTATTTACTGCAAAGACCTGAAATCTTTGAGTCTGGGTCGAAGTCAAACACACAGAATAAGTTCATGTTAAGGAGCCAGTCAATGTTGCAGAGGTCATCAGGACTGAATTTGTTTGTGACGAGTATGAACCATTTCTCTTTTTCAATGAATTTCTTCCCACTAGTCATTAGCATTTTGAGTTTCCTTCCAAGGTCTTGGCAGAAGTCTGGAGTGCTGAACAACTGACCTTTCTCTGCTTCTTCTCTTTGGGCATCCCGATCTTTGACTCGCTCGTAAAAATCACTTCGGTCATTGTCACTCACTGGCTCTGTTTTTGAACCCACTCTCCGCAGAATCATTTCTTTCTCAAATTCTACTTTGTTGGTTGACTCTTTGAAGTTTGGCAGACGAACTGAATACACCTTGCTCTTAACAATACCTATTGAAGGCACAATGTCAACCTCTACCACATACCTCTTTTCTGTACTTTCTCGATCCATAACCTCAATGAACCTTGGTGGCCGCACACACTGGCGTACATGTTCCTCGTTCGAGGAGAAACTCCTTTCAATGTAGTCCAAAGCATCGACATAAATGTCTTTCTCTTTTACAGGGATCCCAATGATCTCACCATGCACGTATCCTGCATCATCCTTGCTGTCCATCACACCAAAGTGTATTGTGCCATTTGTTCGGATATTCATACAACCAGCCGCAAATTTAAGGACCTCTTTGGCAAACTTAGCCTGGAGTCTGGTGCGATCCAATTGAGCAGCTGAAGCAAGAGACTTAAACTCATGGCATGGAGATATTAGGTCAAAAGCACCTGATTCAGGTTGCAGGACACTGTGCTTTACATATATGAAATCAATCCCCTCTTGATCAAATGGGCGTGGTCTGCAGTCTTCCTTTGAAGTCAACACACTTTGTTCTTGGCCTGTTTGTCTGTCCTTCGAGACATTTGGATCTCTCTGAGGAGACTGTGCTGAAGGACTTTCAGTTGTTGTAGGAAGACACTGAACTGATTTCTGTTCCAACTCAGTTGTTTTGCCACTGGTGGTCTTTTTCTTCTCTTGAGACTTCTTTTTGGAGCTGATGAGCTCATTTCTCTTTTGAATAATCAAATGAGCAGGCCCTGATTTCATGCAAATCTTTGACTTCAAAAAGTCCTCATCCAGTGCAAGTAGGATCTGTCCATCTACTTCTTCCTCATAGATCTTTTCTATATACTGCTCCTTCACTCCAAAAGACCTTAGCCAGGTGCTTACTTGAGATTCAGTCCAACCCTTGGGTGACTGCCCAAGTTCGTCAGCTGTATAGTGAAAAACAAAAACAACAGAAAAAACAATGTCTGATTACTACAACATATTGAAGATTCACCATAGTTCTCTTCCACACTTAAGGCATATTTACAATTCACAAATTTAGAGATATTTGGTAGTAGCACATGCTGTAAACCCTGACAATATTCTAAATTTTCCATTTTGTCACCCAATCCAATGAAATGTCCAAACTCAACAATGTGTTAGTCTGTATCTAAGTGCTTTCTAACTAACTGGGCTATCTCGGCCCCAAGCCCACTAATTCCTATTGCACACCTACACTTTTAACACAGTAATTATTTTTTGGCTTCTGGGGGCAGAGAAATAAGTTGTAAACATGAACTGAAATATGACCATACATAACTGACACAGTGACAGTTTTGGCAAAGAGTTACGTGTTTGCATATCCAGCAGACACAAGCAAATGTCAGCATTCATTTGGAGTCATGTTTCTGGCCATCCCCAACACCTAGTTGGTGTCTACCAACTACATCTGGCTCCTCAGTTGCTATATCTTCCATGATGTTCACCAGCTAGTTGCCAACTCTCTATGTCTGTTCTTTGGTGCTGTGCAGGTGGCATACAGGGTTTAATCAATCGATATTATCAAAGAGTTACTGCTAAAAACAGCTTCATGTGTTCACGCTTTTCTTTGTTTAGCTTAAAATGCTATTTATAAGCTGATGGCACACTAAAATGTACGTTAGCGTTTACGTTATATTATAAAACTCATTCTCAGTCATCACTGACCCCAGATAAGTTTCAAAATTCTGGGGTTGCATCTGACTGTGCAGGGCGGGTAACGTTATATTTAGTTTGCTTCTGATATAACATATAATGTTCTATGACAACACAGCATCCAGTTGCTAATGGTTAACGTTAGCCTACTGTAGGTAAGGTAAGGTAAGGTAAGGTAAGGTAAGGTAAAACTTTAATGTCCCCATGGGGCAATTTGATTTGTGGCGTAGCCTCTGAAACATTAACGTTATCTTCCTTGTGCATTCCCACTTACTAGTAACATTAACGCTACTATCTAACATTAGCACTGTAACCTTATTCTAAAGCTCATCAGTCATCACTGACTCCGGTTGAGTTTTAAAACTCCTGGGTTGCGTTTGACTGTCTTGGTTGTAACATTACATTTGCTCTCCTCTTCCATGTATCTAACGTTACCTTACCAACGCCTATGTCTATCACAGACGTAGTAAGGACGTAATGGAGGAGGGGGGGAGTAGGCCTTTGGAGGGAGGTGGAGTTACAGGCAGGAGTTGTGGATGTTCAAATTTTTTCTAAGTGCTGTGTGAAATGCAAGAAAGGTAAGGGTAGCTTTAAGTAGAATTGCAGCATTGGGTGGAAAATATGGGTTTGTCACCATTACTTTAACATTGCACATTATCATTTAACTGATAAATAATAACATATGTGTGAGAGTGAGTGGACCTGACATGTCCCTAAACCTCTGACGCTGTTGCTCCAGTTAACTAAATATAATGAATTCTGCATAATAATAATTGCTGATTGTAAAGCACCTTTAACTATAGAAATTTCACTAGTGTGAGCCAATTTAACACATAGCTAAGCAGCTTACCTGAATCTGACAGCCTCCTCATCAACCGTTTGTGACTTCTTAAACAGAGCATCGATTCATAACTGAGGCGTTTCTCAGAGACAGAATGCTCATCTTTCGACTGTCCGTCCACAAAATGGTAAAAACACACACACAGGCGCTCAGGTGTGCACAACTACTCCTCTTTAGGAGGTGGGTGCATGTTATAAAATGCCCCACAGTACTCCGACCTCCACACCTTTTATGATTGTAGCATTGTGGTAATTGTTTTCTCCTCTATCTAGTTGTTATGGCATCCTCTGACTAAACGTATTATACTCAAAATCATAGCCTTCATTGATCATGTATGGCTGCAAGCTTTGGTCCCTCTCAACCAGTAGGATAACAAATCCAACACAATGGCGACACCCTGCTGTTACTCCATAGTACGTATATCAAAATCTCATATAGAACACTTACCCATGATTTTCTTTCTCCTTTCACCACACTATCAGCCTTGGTGTTTGTCATCACCTTCCATCTGCAAAAACAAACAAAAAAAGTTTAGCTATAGATGAATATGAGGTAAATGAAGCTGGCTCAGAGGTAGATTTATCTCGTCAAACTTTGTGATAAAACTTTCAAACTGGAATCACAGAAAGCTTTAGTTCACTTTATCTCCTGGTCCAGTTATTGTACTGGGAGAACATGGTGCCAAAATTCATGCAAAATGCTGTTAATAAGTGTCTTTTTGTTGCAAATTTTACACATCTCATTGAAATTGCAGCTCCACAGATACTGGATTTCTGAGGCCAATATTTGCATCCCAACATTTAACTGATAATGATGTGTCTAATATTAGACGACTAATCAACTTTAGTTGAACTGACTTTGTTGAATCAATAAAGCTTGTTGTTTAATACAAACATTTTTTTCAGTTGTTAACAGTGCTTGTTACCAAACAGCCTGTTTATACACCAAGCAGATACAAAGCCACATTATTATTTATATGGGGTTAAGTGTCTGGCCTCCCGATCAATGCTAATGTCTCCTGTTCCCACAGTTTTGTACTGTGTCCGTATTTTGATATCTGTGTAAAACAAACTGTTTGATAGTTGAAGCATTTGCTTTACATTGTTTTGTCATGTTACTGTTTGCATTTGTAATGTATTAATTCCTTTGTCTTTGAGTTACCTGAAGTTGTATTCACTTCCTGGTTGGAGTTGAGAGCAAAAGATGTTGCTGAGGGCGGAGTCTGGTTTTATCCAGAATGTCATGCCATGGATCAAACCAAGAGCTGTGACATCATGGGGGAGATTAGGGTTTGTTTGTGTTAGTTTTATGATTGTCTATGCAAGTTTTCCCGTTTGTGTTTAAGCCACTATATATGTTGACTTAGTGTCACATGCTGTTAGGTCTGTTTGTTGAGTTAATGTCTAGCCTTTTTTCTAGAGTTATGTTCTGTTGACCTCTTTTAAAGGTCCTATAACCCTATTTCTGTTACCTTCATTAATTTGCTTTGTAAAAATTTTTTTAACTGTAAATCTGTGTTATTTGTGCTTTGACTGCTTGGTCCATGACAATTTAGTAACTTTTTTCAACACAGAAATCTCAAACCACTGCCATCATAGAGTGTAACAGCCCTTAAACACGTCACGCCCAGGAAATTATTAAGACAACTACTAAACAACTTAGCAAATTATGCTTGTCAGTGACCTGTTGTTGTCATTTCAATAGCTTGCTTTTTTCTACAAATACTGACATCAAATTGCCTGTCATGCCTTGGACCCTATCTCACAACTTCCACAGCTGTTAAATTGAGATAAAGCCCTTAGCAAATCCCATGACATAATTATCAGTGACCTGTTACCCAACTACACACATTTCAAGGCGTTAATTTCTATAGCTTGTTCATTAATGAATATACTGACATCAAACTACCACTCACATGGATTGGACATCCTCTAACAACATTCACATCTACTAGAGTGGCAGTGGTTTGAGAATTCTATGTTGAAAAACAAAAAATAATAATTTCATATTGAAATGGGTCACATTGCACTTTTATGACGGTCCCTAACTACACCTATGGCAGGAGTGTTGGACAGACATCTGGTCCATTGCGCTATCAACAAGGCGACGTCGTCATCTTTGGTGATTTTGTTAATCAAAACTGTGAAACATTTGCCTAAAATAGCTCTTTGATATGTTTTTAAAAACTGGGAGAAATCGAGGCTTTGACATGGAGCTATTGAGGATATAACAGCTGCGAGAAATGGCAAAGATCAAATATAAAACACCAGTGACGGATAACCAACTTCAATAACTTTATAATCCACAAACAACAACAATAAGAGTGGCCTGTGGGCGGTGCACATGGGAAAAGTTTGCTTAGGCGCTTTTTTCCCCCTGACCTTAACCTAACCTTTCTGGTGGCAAACTTCTCCCAACAATGTGGGCAGTGTGTCCCGGCCTGGGCATCACTTCATAGTGTCCCTTAAAATTAGTTTCTGTTGTGCTGTGAGCTTCTTGCACTGTTTTTGTAAATAAACGTAATGTTTTAGTGTGTTGATGTTTTTGTATGTCGTTAAGTTCGTGAATGTCTTCTAAATACTGAGCATGTGTTGTCAAGTTGGTGAAGCTGTTTCTTCATTTGCATGTGATTTCTTTATTTGCAATGCCGGCCGTGTGCTCTCGCAGGGCCACCGTAGAAATCAGCTGCCTGCTGTGGCCAAAAATAAGTTAGGTTTTGGGCCAGAAAACCAAAACAATGACTTAAAAGATGATAGTTTTATGGAGAATTCAAATATCACAGTATCGTTGACCAAATACCCAGTGATGGTGCTTTCACAAAATATTTTCACAATGAGATTTACGATACATAATCATCAGTTATGTGGATATAATGACTAAATGGGTAAAGGCACATGACAGAACAGCCTGCTACGTTCAGAATGTTACATCACTTTACTGTAATGCTGCCTTTAACATCAGAAAATTACAACATTCAAAACCTACGACAATATCTAGTCTCATATCACAGTACTGATATAATAACCCTGCGTGAGTATTTCCTTAGATGCACTGTAACTGACCTCTCGACTGATGCAACTAATGTATTAATCATTAAGTAAAACAATGTTTAAATAATTAATGCACAGAGGTGGGTAGAGTAGCCAAATATTGTACTCAAGTAAGAGTACTGATACTTTAGAACAATATTACTCAAGTAAAAGTAAAAAGCAGTCATCCAAATAATTACTTGAGTAAGAGTAAAAGAGTATTTGGTGAAAAAAAACTACTCAAGTACTGAGTAACTGTTGAGTAATGTCTGATTTATTTGTAAAATAAGAACATGAACGTAATCAATCAATCAAAAATAATAATCTGCAAATTCATGTATTTTAAACGATACCCCTTTAACTAAAACAAAAATAAATTAAATCTTTACAAACGGAATATAAATCAAGGCACAAGAAACACAAATATATTCTCATATATACTGTACGTATACAGTATCCAAAAAGTTATTCAAGTAAATGTAGCTGAGTAAATGTAACTAGTTACATGCAATGGTAACTTATAAGACTTCCTTAGCTGTTGCAATATACAGGCTAAAAGCAAAACATATTTATGTATAAAGGTATAAAAAAAATCATGCATTGATGCAAAACTTTTTTAGTGTTTGTCACACTTTGATCACTGTTCAGTCTCCTGACAACAACTGGCACAGAAGTCACATTTCCCTGATTTTTCCTTACGGGCCCCTCCCAGGATATCTGATATCTGACCTGAAACTTCCCTAACCTCCATAACACCAAACACAGCTGACAGATAGCAATGAGTAGCATATTAGTGTATATATCAGATTAGTATGGAGACAAACAGAAAATCAGGAAGAGGTAATTTCTTTTTGCTATATTATGTCAGCACTATGACGGAGGTAAAACTCACAATCGCCAAAAAACAAACAGGACGAGCAGTGTTCTTACCTCAGATAAACCCTGAGAGGAAGTCAGCCCTTTCTGCTCTGGACCTTTCTTGCAGTCAAACATTCAGCTGCTGCTGCAGAGACACACAGAGACACAGAGACAGGCCTGCTGCAGCCTCACCGTGGCTGTGTGAAGACGCTCGGTTGCCTCTGAAATACACTTCATACACTCTATGGCAGTACAGCTGGGCTGCACCTACTGCGCCTGCGCAGCTCGCTAAGTTTCGTTTCTGAGGAAATGCCCTCCACAGTAGTGAGACATTAGCTGTATCCGAAACCGCATACTGACGAACTATATAAAGAAATAATCACACATTGCTATAGAGGTTGTTAAAGAATATATACATGTACTCTCAGCAAGGTAATGTAATCTACATTATACGGCTACAATGAAATAACACGTCTGCAGAAAACGCAGCAGAGAATACAGGCTGACATCAAACTAGGGCAAGTACACTAGGACAAAAGGGCTAAAACGTCTGCCGTTACTTCTCCCTATTCCTTTTGGGCTTGTTATGAGTTAATGATAATAACGTTATTTCAGTCCTGAAACATATTTCCTTCACTAATGTAGATAGATTTGCATCAACTGCTTTGATCTGAATTATATCTACTGATGATTAATTCCTAATTCAGAAACATTAGCTTTCACACATGTTACATTAATAGTATGTGCCATTAATTAGACTATTTGATGAGTCAAACACACTTAATGTGAACACCTGTAAATCTGATGAACACACACTAATTAAACTGAGGTATACACCAATAAATAAATAAATAAATAAAAATATATCCCGATATATTTAACCAATATCAAAAACACAACCATTAACTTGGGGGACATTTTTGATTCTTGTCCTACATGTCTGAAAACACTAATTGCTTACTCATTTTAATTTATCTGCACTTAAGATGTATTAATTTCGTACTGACTTAAAATTTTAATCTAGGAAATAAAATCTACAGGCTAAAAAGAGAGCTATTAAAAACAAGATCCATACTGTGATATTTGGTTTCCTGATTAATGATCACACTAACATCAATATATTTATCAAATACTTTACGTGTTATCACATCAAACTTTAAAATTATGTCATACTTTAGTCTGAATGATCTCTACTGATGATCAAGTCCTAATAGGCCTATCCTAAACAAAGCAACAAAAGAAAATGGAAAATACATTCACTCCTGTTGCAGAAATAGTATTCGCCACCCCGCTAATAAAAACTACCAAAGCCTACAAAGTCAAGAACACTTGAATACCTGCAAATCTGATGACTTAACATGTCTGAATTCACTGCGAATGCTCACTCACTGTTAGGCATGAAATATCTCAAAATTAGGTTGTTTTCATTCTTATCTGCACTGAAGATGTATTAATGCCACATTGACTAACCTAAATTGACGAACTAAACAAAATCTGGTCTGGTTCAGAATGCTCTAAACTTGAGCTAAAATCAAAATGCCCCAGTTTTGCACAACTTTCAGTGGTTTTATGTGTTTTTATAATGTATATCGATCATTTTTAAAGCTACATGGTTTAGCTCTAACATATTTAGTAGGTAAAATATCCAGGTTATTTAGACAGTGTTAGTATTAATTAAAAAGCTTGATGTGAAGCTTTAATCTGTGTTTATTTTTTGAGTACAGGCTTAACATGTCTGCCTTATAAAGTCTGCCAGTTGCTGAAAATTCATATCTTCATCCTAACGACCATTACTATCGATTGAATTTAAAAGGTCAATGTATATTGTTCAAGAAATTACAACATAACACTGACATTGATAGATGAATAGAAAAGAGTTTATTATATTCAGTGACATGTTTTGCATATATTTACCAACACCACTGTTTACAGATTCAAATATTTTTTCATGTTAGTATCAAAAACAAAAGCATGGGGTGTCAGCAGCATAGTGGATAGTGCCAGCGCCCCATGTACAGAGGCACTGCTGCGATGCCACGGCTGCAGGGTCGATTCTGACCTGCAGCCCTTTGCTGCGTGTCTTCCCCCACTCTCTCTCTGTCTCTATTTCACACAATGTCCTGTCCATTAAAAGCAAAAAGCTCATAAAATAATCTTTTGAGAAAAAGAAGAAGAAAAAACCCCAAAACATTTAGCATAAGTATATATAATCAAAAAAGTACACGTGAGCACTGTAGCCTGTCTGGCTTCATTTGTGGTTTCATATCAAGGACAAGTAAGTTTCCATAATTTGTGTAAAGTATATTTGAACATACAACCACTAAATTACACATTTTTGTGTTGCACATCATTATGTATACACATTCTTCTCTGACTGTACATTATGTTACTGTTTAGCTCTTAATACATTTATTGTTATAACAATGATACAATTACCATGAAAACAGTTGCATTTAATTCCATTTCTATTTACACTGAATCCAGGAAAATGTACAAAAGTGAGTAAGCTGTCAATGATCTACTAGAAGCCCAGATGTACACACTTGGAAACAAAGTTCATCTTGTGAGCTTGTTTTTCTATCCAGTTGAAGTCTAGTTGTTTCTTCAGGATCACACAAAATGTGAGCCAGTTTCAGTTCAATCAGATCACACATCTACAAACATTCTGATTAAAAAAAAAAAATACAACAAAAAGCAGGATACTTGATAAATCTGGATACATAAAAACAGATAAATCTAAACAGGAAATTGAAGGTTGTATTGAGAAGCACTGAGTTGCAGAGTAAGAAATACTCAGTTTACATTGTTATTACTCTGAGAAACCAGAGTCAGTCATGTCATAGTCCATGTTTCTATACAAATGCCACGAATGCTATATTTTTTAGTTCACTTACATATATATATACACAAGAGGGGACAATGCAAACTGCAAAATACAAACTGTCATATGAAGGTACTATGCCCATGTTTCAGCAAGACGATGTACAGCCAGACGTGACGGGATCATTGTTCAAAGACAAACTATTGATTGAAGGCCTGTGTGTTTTGACTGGATCTTTTTGTAATCTGTTCTTGCTCTTGGTAATGAGGTGGTGCTATGCCCATGCTTCAGCAAGATGACGTACAGCCACATGTGACAGGCTCATTGTTGGGAGACAAACTACCTCTTCACAGTGATGTTGTAGGCGACGGGCCCTCTGAATGTGAACCCCAGGTAGAATGTGATGTTTTCATTACTGTGAGGCACTGAAGGAACATGAAGAGGCAAGATATTGAACTTCTTTTTACGAGGGCCTTCGAGGTACACCACTCCTTTTTCAGTCCATCCAGAGACACACTTCAGCATCGTGGCAATCTCGGGCAATTTCCATGCCTCACCTCTAAACCACTTCATGCGTTTCTCAGAGGCTGAGAACACCTTTGTGACTGTTTCAAACTTTTTCTTGTGGACAAATTTGTCCAATCCGTTCCCATTGCCCAGGAAAAAATGGGTGTAAATCCGTCTTTTCCTCTGAGGAATGTCCTTCATCTTGGTCCAGTAGTCTTTTTCCAGGTGTTCAACAGCCGATTGCACTATTTCATACTTGGTTTCTTTGTCAATGGCTGTGTCATGATCATCAGGCCAGAACAGCAGGGTAAGCAAGAACAGGGCACTTGGTAAACATTTCCTTTTATCAGATGGGAACTGATAACACAGTGCATGCAGATTTTTGAGAGGAGCTACCTTTTGATTCTGTGGTGACAGGCAGTTCAGAGTAATGTGGGCCACGATGTAATTCACAACATCCCTTTGACCAAATTTGGCCTTGATTGGATTGCTGGGGTAGAGAGAAAGGATGGTCTCCAGAAGAGGTATTGCATCCCTCTGGTCAGTTAGCTTGGAGAGGATGGATGTAATGTTACCTCCACCAAGATGATAGATGACCATGCGTTTTTGGAAAGGAGTCAGATTGTCTGGGATTGCTTGCCCATGTTGTAGAAGTGCAGCAGAGTAAGCTTCACTGAAGTACTTCCCATACTTTGCAGATTTTTTTGCCAGCCATTTCAGAGGATGGCTTATCTTCTCTTCAGGTCTTTCAGGGGTCTCTTCTTCATCTGCAGCAATGTCTGTCTGGAAGTAGCTGAGGTCTTCTGAAATCCATTCCAGAGCATCTTGCATTGACTTGTGAAGTTTTTTCACGCGGTCATGAAATGGTTCCCAGACATGTTTCACGTCCTCTGGAATGTAATCAGTTAACAGGTACTTCATACACTCTGCATGGCCATTGGCTCTGTTAGCAAACACTTGCGATGATGAGATCAGTTTGAGCAGGCTGCAGCCAACCTCAACTTCAGAAAAAAACCCTGAGTTGTTCAGGTGTTCCATGTCTGCCTCAGCTGCTTTCTCACATTCTTGAAAACACTCCAGGGCTTTCAGCGCAGTCTCCATAGCATCTGCTATATTTTGGGCTGTCTTTGGTAGTTTGTCATGGTCAATAGCTTTGCATTTAGCTTGGAACCATTTCTTGTACACCTGCCCTTTTGTGTCAAGGATGTATGAGTTGTTGGGCAGCTGTTTAGCTGCTGTCTCTGCCCAGTGTTTTGCCTCTTCAAACTTCTCATAAGAATAATGAAGACGAGCCAGTTGTTGTGCAAAGAATGCATCTTTATGGAAACGCTGGAAGGCCTCCTCGAGTAACTCAATTGCTTTGTCTGGGCGGCTCTCCTTTTTACACACATGCTCAATCAGGGGAGAGAAAAGACTATCATAGTTGTCCCCTTTGCTTATTCTGGCTCTCCTTATGAAAAGGGCTCTCAGAAACGACAGATATTCATCCCTGCCAAATCTGTGCTCAAAAAGCACGTTCTCACAGAGCAAACTCATTGCCAAACTGCTTTGGGTCTGTTGGTTCCCCAAAAGTTGTTTGAGAATTTCTTCTGCAACGAGTGGGTGGATGATTCTGATTGACTTAATTTGTGTCTTGTCATCTCTCAGGTGCAAGAACACTAGTTTAGCCTGATCGCTGAGAGATTTCTCAAACTCATGCTGGCGAAACCTTTCCAAGTGAATGGTTAGGGCAAGCAAAGATTCACAATGGGACAGTGAGATGAAAGAGTCTTGAACATAAGTGTTCAGCAGTGCTACATAGAGAATGAGGCGAGTGACAACAGATTGATGGTCAATGCCTTGGAGCAAATGTTCCACAAACTGTTGAACATATTTCTCATTGAACCCTTCACTCATCAACACAAAGGTCAGGATGAATCGTGGCTTATATTGTTTCTCAAGCACCTTCCGTTTTCCAGCAAACTTCCTCTTCTCTTGATCAGACAGCTCATGAGTGACAGACACATTGTGCAATACTGACTCCCTGCATCTTCTCTCTGGATCATGGGATCGTCTGCAGCTCAACAAAATGAAACACAGAGTTCCGGACTGGATTCTCTTGGTGTTAATGGCAACCTCCAGTTCATTCTTGAGATCATCGAGATATTCTTTGTCTGAGTCTTCAATGAGGAGCAGCACAGGGAGACACATCTGTGGATCTTTTTCTTCATATTCTCTTAGTTCAACTACATGTTGTGCAACATCAGCAGCTGAGTATGAAGGCTTTACAACTGCACACCTTAGATCTTTCCTGTTGTTCCACAGCACTTGTCGTGCCACAGTGCTTCCTCCACTTCCTGGATGATGGTAGATGTTTATACTGTTCACGGGAGTTTGATCTGCATTCCATTTCAAAGCATCATTGAGAAGATTGGAAACCTCATGATAAGCATCTCTTTCAATTACCTCTCCGACATACTTGTTCTCAGCAAGCCAGAAATTCAACCAGGTCACTTTCCCACCACGATAGAACTGCTCTTCAATGTTTGCTTTCTCCTCATTGATGAATTCTTCACTTGTTTCATCGCAATGATTGACCGTCAGAATTTCCAGAGAATACATCTGTTCCTCTGCCTGTGTTTCTAGCAGACATGTCCCTTTCACAAAGACCGGCAGGTGTTTGCTGGCATATGCTTTTACAGGTTGTATTTGCTGCAGAGTTGCATTAACGTGACACATTTTCATCCCAACAACACTGCAATTGTTCACAGTTTCTGTTTCACATGGGACCTCTGCAAAGCTCTGCCACTTGTGGAAGTTTTTCTGTGATTCACAGATGCAGATGATGTCTTCATGGCCTTCCATGTCTGCGAAAAACACATCAAAAGTGTACAAAAGTGGTTTCTCAACTGGTGATGTGAGAAGAAAAATGACCTGGAACGTCCCCTTTGGTAAGATTTGCTTACAGATCAAAGACACAGATTCCCGCAGGACAGTGAGTTTTTTCTTGATCCAGGTCATTTCATCACATGGAGTTTCATTTCCTTTGAAGTCAGCACGGCCATTACAAAAGATCCAGCTAGTTTGGTCAAACAAATGCAAGCTGCTTGTGAATTCTTTGACGGTCATGTCACCAGATATCCTGTAGCTCTGCAGAGAATGCATGTTTGCAGCGTGATGCTGAAGGTATTTACTGCAAAGACCTGAAATCTTCGAGTCTGGGTCAAAGTCAAACACACAGAATAAGTTCATGTTAAGGAGCCAGTCAATGTTGCAGAGGTCATCAGGACTGAATTTGTTTGTGACGAGTATGAACCATTTCTCCTTTTCAATGAATTTCTTCCCACTAGTCATTAGCATTTTGAGTTTCCTTCCAAGGTCTTGGCAAAAGTCTGGAGCGCTGAAGAACTGACCTTTCTCTGCTTCTTCTCTTTGGGCATCCCGATCTTTGACACGCTGATAAAAATCACTTAAGTCTTTGTTGCTCACTGGCTCTGTTTTTGAACCCACTCTCCGCAGAATTGTTTCTTTCTCATATTCTACTTTGTTGGTTGACTCTTTGAAGTTTGGCAGACGAACTGAATACACCTTGCTCTTAACAATAATTATTGAAGGCACAATGTCAACCTCTACCACATACTTCTTTTCTGTACTTTCTCGATCCATAACCTCAATGAACCTTGGTGGCCGCACACACTGGTGTACATGCTCCTTGTCGGAGGGAATACATTTTTCAATGTCGTTCAAAGCATCTACATAAATGTCTTTCTCTTTTACAGGGATCCCAATGATCTCACCATGCACGTATCCTGCATCATCCTTGCTGTCCATCACACCAAAGTGTATTGTGCCATTTGATCTAATATTCATACAGCCTGTTGCAAATTTAAGGACCTCTTTGGCAAACTTAGCCTTGAGTCTTGCGTGATCCAATGCAGCAACTACAGCAAATGACTTAAATTCACGGCATGGAGATATCAGGTTAGAAGCACCTGATTCAGATGGCAGGACACTGTGCTTTACATACATGAAATCAATCCCTTCTTGATCAAATGGGCGTGGTCTGCAGTCTGCCTTTGAAGTCAACACACATTGTTCCTGAGCAGTCTGTCTGTTCTTCAAGACAGCTGCTGGTGGACCTTCAGTTGTTGTAGAAAGACATTCCACTGATTTCTGTTCCAACTCAGTTGTTTTGCCACCGGTGGACTTTTTCTTCTCTTGAGACTTCTGTTTGGAGATGATGAGCTCATTTCTCTTTTGAATAATCAAATGAGCAGGTCCTGATTTCATGCAAATCTTTGACTTCAAAAAGTCCTCATCCAGTGTAAGTAGGATCTGTCCATCAACCTCTTCCTCATAGATCTTTTCTATATACTGCTCCTTCACTCCAAAAGACCTTAGCCAGGTGCTTACTTGAGATTCATTCCAACCCTTGGGTGACTGCCCAAGTTCGTCAGCTGCATTGTGAAAAAAGACAGAAAAAAGCAATATGTTGGAATATTAATAACAGAGTCAAGAATGCACCATAGTTCTCTTCCACAATGTAGCTGTATTTACAATTTGCAGATATTTAGTAGTAGCACATACTGTAAACCCTGGCAATATTCTAAATGTTCCATTTAGTCAACAAATCCCATGAAATGTCCAAACTCAACAATGTGTTAGTCTGTGTCCAAATACTGTCCAACTTCCCTAAGCTATGTGGCTCTTGGCTCCTAGCCCACTTATTCCTATTGCACACTTAATTTTCTAAAAAAGTAATTCATGTTTTTTTGGGGGGTTCTTGGGGTAGAGAAACAAGCTGTAAACATGAGACTGACATATCAACATATAAAACAGATATGGTGATGTCTAAAAATAGCTGCAAGTGGAATGTTTATGATAATGTGCGGTGAAATTTAACCAATACAGTAAAGTTGTGGTCTGTAAAGCCAAAACAATGTGCTGAAAGTGTTCCATGTAGTTGAGTTGAACTGCAGCATTCGGTAGAAAAATGTAAGTTTGTCACATTATCTTCTAATTCATTGTAAATATAGAAATGTTGACTGGCGTAACTCTAAAAAGGGGTTCAAATATAACAATAAGTGTGTTCACAACAAGAGATGGTAAGTGGAATATTGTTTTTTGTTGTTCATCTTATAGGCCAATAGCCCAGTAGTTCTCCTCCTCCACCTTTGTAATCCAACTTCTGCTATTGGTAACTGGCTAGTAAGCTAGTCAGTATTTCTATTACTTGTATTTAAAATGCGTATATATTGCGATAAAATAATAAAATGGCAGGAAATCCGAGCTGCTTGGTGGAGCTCTGCGCTCTCCGAGTGCTCTAGTTACTCTCTAGTTGCAGTATGCAAATTTTGAGCATTTTTGGTCAAGGACTTTTTGAGTTATCCACGAAAAGCCTTGTGGACTGACTGACAGAGTGACCTATAGAACTGCGGGTCGCTACTAAAAAGAAAAAGAAATAAGTATTTTCTGTATTTGAAAATACAAAATACATGTATTTTATTTTGATACATTTTCTGGCACCAGTATTTTGTATTTTATTTTGATACATTTATTTGAGAGGTATTTTGTATTTTGTATCAAAATACATTTTGATGTATTTTTACCCATCTTTGTCTACACTCTTGAGAAATGGCTTAACTGCCAAGGTCCATTGAGGAAGTCACATCAGGTGATGAGGAGGTTGACAAAAAGTTAAATTGCTTGTTAAATAACACTAGCAAAATCTGCGCTCTGAATACTTTGAACAATCAATATGTGTCTACAGCTGAACACGCTCTCCAATCTGCAATCACTGCAGAAAACTTTGATGACCTGCCTTTTGCCAAGAATCAGAGCATAAAGATGAGAATGAGAGTGAGTGGACCTGACATGTCCCTAAACCTTTGACAGTGACTCCTGATCACTAAATACAATGAATTTTGCGTACTGTTGATGGTACAGCACAATTAACTGTATAAATGAGCTGATTATTAATGTAATGTGCTGTGCTGCGCTGCTGTTACTCCATATTACCTGTATCAAAATCTCACATAGAGCACTTACCCATGATTTTCTTTCTCTTTTCATCACATTATCAGCCTTGGTGTTTATTATCACCTTCCATCTGCAAAAACAAACATAAAACAAAAATCAGGGGGCGTCAGTAGAGTAGTGGATAGTGCAAGTGCCCCACGTACAGAGGCGATGCCTCACTGCAGTGAACGCAGGCTCTCTCTCTCTCTCTCTCTCTCTCTCTCTCTCTCTAAAATAGCAGCTCACAGATACTGGATTTCTGAGGCCAATACTTATTTGCCGACACTCAATGCTGATGATGATATGCTGATGTCTTATGCTTATGACTTATTAACTTTAGTTGAGTTGACTTTGTTGAATAGATTATTTATTAGGTAGATTAATTTTAAAAAATGGAAAGGGAAAGAAGAAAACTTTGAGCTTGTAGTTTAATAAGAACAGCATTTAACAGTGACATATTGTTTGCCAACAGCCTATTTATATATTCGTCAGTGGTGTTAATTATTAAAAAGCTGTTGTTTTCCATAGCTGTTACCTGTAATATCTCTGTGTCAACGCCTTTATTTTTTTCACAGTATGTGGGATATGTTGGAGAGCTATTTTAGGATGTTGTTTAACAGGTTTGATCAACGATAAATCATGAGGTGGAAGATGACAGTGCAATTGATACTACAATGAATGAATGTCTGTCCAATGGGTTTGTCATGGGTGTAGTTAGGGACCGTCGTAAAAGTGCAAAATCCATTTAAATATTCACTAACTTTTTTCAATATAGAAATCTCTATAGAACTCTTATTCGTGTTTTAGTGTTTTTAATTTGATGCTGCCAATCTGAAGTTTCAATGTGTTGTGACATTTGATGAAGTAAAAATTGATGTCTGAAGATGGGCCAGATGACTCCGGACCTCGCCCTTAACACCTTTAAACTTGTCTTTTTCTCAGAAATGTATCTTGGAATCAAAAAGATAGTACTCAGAAAGTCACTGGAGACACTTAGAATCGGGTGCAACCAAGTTTAATGTGTTTACAAGCAACAACACATACAACTCATGAGTCAGGCTCCAGAACCAGACTGAAGACTCACTCTCTGCACCTTTTATGCTGTGGAGATTCTAGTGAACCTCCACCCTTTTTTCTTTGTCCTTTCCACTTAGACTGGAACCTAATGGTGTATTGTCCAGCCATGTTCCAGCATCCCTTCTTCTTCTTCTTCTTGAAACAGATGCATCTAACTTCTCCTTCCAATATGTTCAGGTCTGATCTTACTCTATCTAACTTCTTCCAATATGTTCAGGCCTGATCTTACTCTATTTTTTAAAAAACATTTAATCACAGTGATTTACATTCACAACACATTGATGTTTTAGTGTGTTGTCAAGCTGATATTTTTGGATGTTGTAAAGTTGATGAATGTTTTTTTTTAAAATGCTGAGCATGTGTTTTCTTTATCTGCAGTGCACTGTGCTCTAACTGTGCGTTCACACCAAAAGCTGCCAGAGCTGCAAAATAGCTGAATTCGCTCTGGCAGCTTGCTGCTTGTTTTGAAGTAGGAACGAATGTGTGGTAGGAACTAAAGTTTCTGAGGATGTTCTCTGGGTTCCACACAAGCGATGGACATCCACTTTTTGACTGGTGCCTGTTCAAACGCGTCATACCTAAATTGCATAAAGTTAAATTAGACTCTTGCAATCAGGACTCTCGGAGCAAGCAGTTACTTGGTTCACCAACTATCTCAGTAATAGGACTCAATGCATTAAATATGATGGCCTGTGTTCTGATATTGTTACTGTCCACAAGGGGGTGCTGCAGGGTTCTGTATTAGGTCCCCTTTTATTCATTATTTATATCAATGATTTGGGTATAAATGTGACAAATGCTAATTTGCATTTCTATGCTGATGATACAATTATTTACTGCTGTGGATCAACTCTTGTTCAGGCCACTGAATCCCTGCAGAAAGCCTTTTTTGCTGTCCAGCACTCATTACTTCAGCTGAAACTTGTTCTCAATGCAAACAAGACTAAGCTTATGCTGTTCTCTAATTCTAGGAAGAGGCCACAAATTATCCCCTCAGTGACCACTCTCGAGGGAAAGGAAATAGAGGTGGTTCACGAGTATAAATACCTGGGTGTTTTGATCAATGCCTCCCTCACTTTCAAGCCACATAAGGAGAAACTAGTGAAGAAGCTGAGGATAAAACTGGGTTTTTACTTTTGAAATAAGCTGTGTTTTTCTTTTAATGCAAAAAAGCGACTTGTTGCTGCTACCTTTTTACCAGTGTTAGATTATGGAGATCTTATATATATGAATGTGTCTGCTAAATGTCTTCATATGGTTGACACTGTCTATAACACTTCTCTGAGGTTCATTACAAATTGTAAACCATTGACACACCACTGTGAGTTATACTCTGGGGTTGGATGGGCTGCTCTGGCCACCCGAAGGCTCAGTCATTGGTATACTTTTATATATAAGGCATTACTTGGTCTACTGCCTTCCTACATTTGTTCCTTAATTGCACAGAGAAGTGCTGGTCCTTACTCCTTTTGTTTGCAAGGCTACTTGTTGCTTTCTGTTCCATATGCCCATACTGAATTGGGCAAAAAGGCTTTTGTCTACTCTGCACCTTCAGCATGGAATATGTTGGAAAATGACTGGAAACTAACAGGGTTAATTTCTTTGAGCGTCTTCAGATCCAAACTAAGAATATTTGAGGCCGACTCCACTACATGTACTTGTTTTTCAAAATCTGCTTGTAAATTCAATACTATTTGTTTGTGTTTTATCTGTGTAATTTGTAACTGTGCTTCGTACTTGTTGCTGCCTATCTTGGCCAGGTCTCCCTTGAAAAAGAAGTTGTTAATCTCAATGGGATCTTCCTGGTTAAATAAAGGTTAATAAATAAATAATATCCAGCTTTCAACTTTCATTTGCAGCTCACTTCGCTGAACACTGCCGCTCATCGCTTTTGCAGCTCAAAACAACTCTAGTCACCACTATCCATTGAAAATGAATTAGACCTGATGCCTTTACAGCTCTGGCAGCTTTTGGTGTGAACGTACAAGAAGGACCATTGTAGCAATCAGCTGTTTGCTGTGGCCAAAAATGAATGGTAAGCATTGACAAAAACAGCTAAGTTTTGGGCCACAATAATGAACAAAACAATGACTTACAAGATGCTTTAAGGCTACACTGAACTGAGAGGAACTGCAGAGTTGATTGATAGTTCTTTGTGAGTTCATGACTTCAGGTGAAGCTTTTTAAATACAGCATGTGATTCATTGAGACAAGTCCTCACAACAAATAAAGTGAAGGTGTGTGTGTGTGTGTGTGTGTGTGTGTGTGTGTGTGTGTGTTGTGTGTACGGCTGGGCAATATGTAGGCTACATAATGACTAACTGGGCAAGGAAAACAGTATAACAGAAAATTATGCAGCCTTTAAACCCAAGAAAAGTTATTACAATATCTCAAATCTAAGCCAAAATCTAGTCTTATTGTTATAATATTGATATACTGGCCACTCCTACGTGTGTGAATTTCCCCAGATACACTGTAATTGGCATCTGGAATAATGTAACTAATTCGTAATTTAATAGTATTGATTATTGTTTCAATGCAATTGTGACTGATAAGAGTTGTTTCTCTTCTTTCATAGCATAATAATCTTATACATAAGTAAAGGTATACAAATCATAAATTTGAGAAAGCATGCTTGCTCAAACAATCACTATTTGTTTAGAACAATCGCACCAAAAGCCACATTTTCCCTCGCTTTTTCCTTATGGGCTCCTCCTCCCAGGATATCTGTACTGAAACGAACCTCCATAACAGCAAACACATAGCCGAGATATAGATAACTATTACACAAGCCAAACAAACAAACAAAAACAGGACGCGTATTGCTCTTACCTCAGATAAACTCTGAAAGGGAATCAGCCTTTGTCTCTTTTCTGGTCTGGATTTTTCTTGCCGTGACAGAGAAACGTCAAACGCAGGACTGCTGTTACTGCCCCATAGATGCATGAAAAGAAAAAAAAATCTGTGTTTTATTGCTGGGCTCCACCTACTGCGCCTGCGCAGCTCACTAAGTTTCACTTTTTGAGGAAACACCCTCTACAGCAGGTACTGACCTGACCTGAGATGCGCTGAATGTCTCCCACCAGATACCACAGAGGAAGTTAGGATGTAAACTGAGCTGAGCAGATAAACGAATATACAGACTGAAATTGCAGCAGCAAACGTTTAATGCTGCAGAATGATGCAGTGGGGCACAATGCGCTCGTTTGTATTTTTAACCAACTTAAATTATACTATTTTTTTTTATCAAAAGCTTAACACAAATCAAATCACTCTAAAATGGCACAAAGCAATGTATAACCAAAGTACACCACACTGAATACCACCATACACTGTTAAAGAAATAATTACATATTGCTCTAGAGCAGGGTGGCCAACCAGTCAGACACCAAGAGACACAAAAATTACCGTGGTAGTACAAAGAGTCACATCATGCACGTGTGCTTACAAACGCACTCCCTCTCTCACACAAACACGAAATGACATAAAATCAAAATCCATGCATTTCCGATTTTCAAAGCCAGATTTATTTATCTCACACACAAATGAATAAACATGAATAGAGATACACACAAACACAGTCTCTCCTCATACTCTCTCCACACACACATCCACACAGTCTCTCCCTCTCATACTCTCTCCAGATTAGTGTTGTCGTGGTACCAAAATTGGGACACACGGTACGATACCAGTGAAAGTATCACGGTTCTGAGTAGTATCAGGATACCACAGCAAAAGTGAGGCAGATGTGCCTTTTGTCATTTATAAAAAGATAAATCACTTTTCTATAAGAGGTTGTTAAAGAATATATACATGTTCTTTGCAGCAGCATGGTAATGTAATCTGTTATCTATGAGATTTTATATAAACGCAGCAACTGGAGCCTGCTCCTTTCTTTTCAATAGCTGCAGTATTGTTCACTGAATGATAGCTTAGCTAAGTGCACCCTATAGAAATTTAATGTGTATATTTGCATGAAACAAATGTTCACCTGTGTTGCATAGTGCTTGGTTTGTGGATGATAGTTACTCTTCAAATATCACAAAACTGTGTAAAAAGGTGATTGTAAAAAGAATGTGTCTAAAATCAAAGAAAAGTTGTTTATGATTTATGAAGTTGGTAGCACTTGTCAGTTCAAGACACAGGTTAGGGTCAATCAGTAATAAACCTATAACTATGTAGAAGATGGCCTTACAGCCACATAAGCAAGAAATGCCAAATAACTATTGTGGAGTTAGGGTTATCTGGCCCATTCTCTCATCCTTGAGTAAAGGTACATCTATGATCTGTATTTAATCTAAGGCTGTTAAGGGTTATTATTTAACACAAGCACATTAAGTGAGCAGGCATGCAACAGTGGGGCAATAACAGTTTTAAACCTGAAGTAAAGGAGGAAGTGGGCAGAGGAAGAAAAGAGGAACTTTTTCTAAAATTACTACAAGCTAGTTCTGTTTTTAAGGCCATTATACGATGTATTTGATAACAGAGCAGCATTGGTTCTAAAAGTTAAATGTAGAGTTATGCAGATGGCATGAAAAAAATAATCACAATTATGTTTGGAATAATAGCAGAGATCTGCAACACAACAAAATGTGGAAAGATGACATTTAAATTTAGCATTAATGACGTTTCAGAGGACTCAGGCCTATTGGGACTGAGAGCTGAATACTGAACAGTATGTAGGTAAGCCAGGGAATTAGCATTTGATTTTGAGGACAGAGAGTTAAAAGTCAAAAGAAAAGAGAAAAGGCAGGGATCACCTCAGATGACTTGAGCAGTACAATTTATCACTACGTTATATAACTTTGTTGAGCTCCACCCAACATCAACCACAGGTGTGGTAAGGGTGTGTTAATGTTTACCAGAAACAGTACCAGTATGAACAAAACAGCCCCAGCAGGTTATGGCGCAATTTTCCAACCTCGACTTTGACGTACAACAAAATCAAGCGAGCAACATCTTAGTATAAAAAAAATAGAATTTAATGTGCAAGTCATCAGCTTCACTTTGACAACTTTGAAAAGTTAGCAGTTCTGCAGCCGGACCTCTAACCTCATATTTGACTACACAGTCAAATCAGAGTAAAATTACCTACTGTGTTCAGATGCCACCCTGAACACCCTTTGGAACAGTCCACTCTTACAGAGTCAGCACAAGAGTCTTGATTGATAAAAGAGAAGCGGTCTAGCAGCATTAACTGGAATCAAGCACATTTAGCATAGTCAATTTCATAGATCTGTACCCACACAGCACAGTGATATTAAAAAAAAAAAAGGCACATCGGCCACATTAAATGATTTATCATCAATGATCCAAATTCTGAATCGGTCTATACAAAAATATACATACAGTATCTGTGCAGTGAACAGGCTCACTCAAATACAACATTGCACATTAAAACGATCCAACAACAACATCCAGACATGTTTCCCACAATAGAGGCCAGATATTTTTGGGACAAACACTTTTTTTGGACATGCCGTTATAAAATAAAAAATTCTCTTTGCTCAGTCCAGCTACAAGATAGCGTCCGATAACACCCTGTTGGTTATCTGACTTCCTCAAGGCAGAGACTTGTGGACGGTTCTGTTGGGGGACATTTGAAGCCCAGGTGAGCAGAAGGCACTTGAATTGAGGTGTAGCTGCTGCACCCAGCAGTGGATCCCAGGCACTGCAGGCCTGGTCCTCACCAGCTCACGGCGCAGCGACTTAACCCCACTTGGTGTCCACTCTTTAAGGCAATGCTCCCATCTGTGCTGGGTCCACCTGACTCTGGTTCAGTTCACACTGGTTCATTGTCCAGTGTAGAAAGATCTGGCGGCGTGTGCATCTCACACTGATTGGATTCGCTTTGCCTGAGCGGATCTGTGGGCGACTCTGAGGCAAATGTGGGGTTCACTGCTTGACTGTACAAGTCAGTCTGTGTGGACGGTGCAGGCGCTGCTGGCTGCACTGTCTGAACTGGCAAATGTGGAGATTCAGGCTCATCTGGTGATGTAGAGGGCACTGATTCAGCAGGCGTTGTGTCAGAGACCTGCAGCGGCTGTGTAGACTGTGCAGGTTCCGTGGGTTGTGAGGAGGCTGATGGTGTGTGTGTTGGCAGGTGTTGAGTACATGGCTCATTTGGTCTCTGTGGCCCGAGGTGTGTGTAGTGGGCCTGTGTTTTTGCATGTTGCTCTGCAGCGGAGTAGTAAGGCAGGAAAGGTCTCTCAGGTGCACAGGTCCGCATGGCCAGGTATGTGTGCATGAGCAGGTGGGGGAAACGGGAGGTGAAGTAGGACACAAAGTCATCGGGGATGGAGCCCAGAGTCTCCTGTACCTCAGCAGGCAGCTCTCTGTAATGATGTTTCTGTTGAATGAAGGTCAAGCACGGTGTTAATTTTGTCAACAAAAGTATTCATTGACATACAATTTAGTCATGAGCTAAAAGTAACAACAAACGAGAAGAATACTGACAGCAAAATCTCTGTTCATTACACCAGAGAGGTAAAGATGACACCAAATACATGAAAGCAAAGCAATCTACTGCTGTGGATGGGTCAGCAACAAAAGGTATTTTAGCCAACTAAAAAAAACCTCTACCAGTTAAAGTGTACGCTATATGTAGAGTATTTTCACTGCTTTACCTTCATGTCAGTCAGTGATTTCCAACAGGGAAAAGCCATTAAATCGCTCTCTTCAAAGCCAGACTCCACTGAGTAAAACACTGATTTATCACTGCTGAACACAGGAGCTGCCGGTCTACCACTGCCTCAATCAGTTAGTTAGTTAGTTTGAGTTACTGTGTGACTTTGGCATTTGAACAGGTTAGTTTGGATTCACCAAGTCACACAATAACACAAACTAAGTAACTGACCAGGCAGCTGTAGATATGCAGCTTCCATGTTCCACAAGCTGATATTTAGTTGTCAGTGGAATCTGTTGGCTTTGACAACAGGCTAAAACATGATTTGATGCCAACTCCCATCCAGAGAGTAGAAATCGGTTTCTTCTTAACACATAACAAAGGAATACATTCCTACCTTGTTTCTCATCGCACGCAGCAGGTCTCTGACTGACCCACCCTTATAAGAGCGAAACTTTCGCAGATCTGCCAAAGAAAATACAGAGTTAATCCCTGATCATTATCCAACAAGAAACCAGAAAAACAGGAAATTGTGAGATGACTCATTTGACGTTTAATGTTACTGACATACCCGGACTTGGACTGATCAGTGCACTATTGAAAATATAAATACTGAGACTTCAGATACGTGATTTCTCCATGTTTCATCAAAACATAATGCGGGGTCAGGTATATTTCATCTTTCTTTTTATCCACACCTGAGTCAGCGTTTCTGTGTTAATGATCTTTTAATACTTATATATTCAATCCTGAATTATGAAGCACTTTGTAAAGTCTGTATGACCTCTGGTGGATGTTTGAAGGTCTGCTGTGTAGGATATAGTGGCATCTAGTGGTGAGGTTGCAGATAGCAGCCAACTGAAACTTTCTGTGCTAAGCATGTAGCAGAACTTTAGTGTTTGATTTGTCTGTTCTTGGTTACTGTAAAAACAACATGCTTCTCCATGGTAGAGGACCCACTCTGTATATAGACATATACGTCTCATTCTAAAGGTAATGAAAACACAATGATTCTTAATTTCAGGTGACTATACACTGATGAAAACATAGTTATAAATACTGTATTCCATTTCTGCCGATATATCCTCTTAGATCCTACACACAGGATCTTTAAGAGCGCTTCTGTATCGATTTATGCTAGACTGAGGGAGTGGAAATGAGGCATGTGCACTGCTGCCATGATATGCCATGTAGCATACCCACATGATCTCACCTTGTCAGTTCATGACTATATCAGTGCTGTTTGCTTCACTGATCAATAAAACCAAGTGCAAAGTCCAACGAGAACCAGCTGAGGTTGTGGTGATGAGTGGGTGGCAACAACAGGAAACAGCAAGCTTACTTCACCCACTGTAATATTTTGTAGTGACAGGATGCAGCACTCAGTGCAGCTGTAAACATACATCATGCTGTCAAAGCATTTCTCCTAGTGAAATATTGCCTCAGTCATTTTGTGGAGATCTGTACTACAACCACAGGTTTGAGGCAACACATGAAACAAAAACAGTATTTTACAACAGGGGGCGCCAGAAGCTTCCATTCGACATGCTGTATAAACTTCAGCCAGTTTGATACCTGTCTGCAGTGGCACTGTGATATGCTCTCTCCAGTCACCCTTGACAACAGCCCTCCCTCCTCTCTCCAGCTGTCTCACGATTGGTCCGTCCAGCGGCTCCTTTTCTATTCTGTCGCTCACATCCTGCAAGCAACCACAAAGAAACCTCAGTGAATTATACCTAATATGGCAGGCAGACTCATTTTCACTCAGGACATTCATACATGCAGGAAGTAGAGGTGAATGAGTCTTTTTGCATGAATGAGGGTGTTTGGATATGACTTACAAATCTATTATAAAGCACATTAATGAAGTTCTGCTGGTTGATATGTGCTTGTGAGGACTTAAGGACTCAAATCCTGCATGTGCAAAAATATTTGCCTGCATTTACAAGGAAGTTTATTCATGATAAATACAAACGCTTGAGTGTTGGTGCACAGACTAGTCTTTAAGAGCACATTAAACACAGTCAATAGCCTACATGTGATTTATACAATAAGAAGAGAAACAGATAAGTAAAAAGCTGACCTGAAAGAACTGCAGCTCCTTCTCCAGGCTCCAGAAGAAAGGGTGTTTAAGAACACTCTCAGCTGAAGGCCTCCGATGTGGCTCCATGCTCAGCATCTGCTCTATCAGGTCTCTGGCTACAATGTCCTCTGATAAATGACACAAACAAGCTGGTTTTGACGATGTGCTCACAGAGTATGATCACACGGCATACGTTGTTTAAACAAATAACTTTTTTTCACTTCACAAATCTTTAAATCCTACATTTTGTCATTAAGTCACAATCCCCACTGCTGTACAAACACAACACACAACCACCAGCTACATTGCTACTGTTGTTTACCTCTGGAAGTGAGTTGAGACAGAAAAGCTTAAATTTTAGTCCTCACCATGTTTGTCAGTTTGCAGATGGTCGAGGCTATATGTGCCCAGCAGGATGTTTGCTTGCCTCTGCAGAGACTTGCCAAAAGGGTGGCTTCCCTGAGACACCACGTAGTAGAACACACACCCAGCAGAGAAGATATCAACAGCGCACGTCTATAAGGGACAAGAGCGGGAAAGGATGCAGGAAATTTAATGAAACATATCAAGATACAATAATTGACTCTTTGCTAAGTCCCGCCCCTGGACGCATTCTGGCCAATCATAACATAGCATCAGCCTGGCTCAGACCAGGTTCCGACAACAATACAGCTGTGCTCCATTGACTCTAATGCAGTCGTTTCAGATTTCCTTCATTTTCAGGCTGGTTTTGTGGATTTGGAGCTAAATGTTGTGTCTGGGGCACGACGTGTATTAATGATACTCATTACCTGGAGATGTTGGACAAAGATACACGTTTCTTCCCTGTTCCAAAACCAAAATCAAACCCTGAAAAGTGTAGGGTTAGCTAGCTAGCTACTGAAGATATAGCCTGCTGAATGTATACACATGCTGCTTTTGCTTTTTAATGATCATAACTGTGAAACAAAGATATATCCTGGATATATCCTTCAAACACAGACTGTAGACCCCTCTGTCTGCTTCTCTCTGGAATCACTGTTTCATTTTTCCCCGAACTATGAAAATATTTCTTCATTTTTTGTTTCTTTTGTGAATTCTTACAACTAACAAAACTTCTAACTGCCACCAGAGAGCTGCTTCTCTACCACCGACTCACCGGGTTGTCTTTGCAGTCCTCACTGAGAACCTCGGGGGCGATCCAGCCCTCGGTGCCCGGAACCCCAGACCTTCTACTGAAACTGTGGCGGCCCACTGCCAGCTTCTTACACAAGCCAAAGTCGGAGATCATGGCCCGCACCCGACCGTGGGCATTGGGCATGGACACCAGGATGTTGTGGGGTTTCAGGTCTCTGTGGACTGGAAGGAAACGTATGTAGGTGAGGTCACTTACTTTGATAATCCACAACAGACAACAATAATGACGTATTCAGTGATGATACCTATGTTGAGGGAGTGAAGATGGGCCAGTCCGGACATGGTCTGCTGAAGAAGCATAACTGGCTCGAGGCCATGACGGTCGAAATCCTTCCTCTCCACATACTAGAGAAATGAAAGACTGTGGTCAGTGTAGTCCAATAATTATAACATAGTTTGAAGCTGTGTAATGCACGAGGCATGCCACAGAGAGTACATTTTCCCACTGGGGGATAAAGTTGTGACGATAAAAGCATTACCGAAAACACCAGACATTCGTTACGTATATTCGAGTTGACTTTTATTATAATTATTAAAGTCAAGGGTGCACACCTCCAACTTCTTAGGAACTTAAACATCCCCTTTTACATCATTAACGTTAGCAGGTTCCCCATTAGCACTGTGTTTAAATCCAAAGTATTGCCATCATCCAAACACCAATCTTCTGCTATCGTCTTGTCAGTCAACTTTCATCACCTAATAAGTAAAATCTGACTCCTGCCCCTGTACAGAGCAGACACTTCCAGTTTATAATTGTAGGGCCGTTGCTGTAAGTATTGATAAAAAAAAGCACAACAGCGGTGGGAGCAGTGGGCCATGTAACAACGTCCAACACCAATACCACCGACTAACACAGCAAGCCTAAAGCGCCACATTAATTTCAGCATGCTTGCATTTTTTGTGCTCTATTAATAATGACGCAGTGACAAAGACTCCTGACTACTTCCTCCACTTATTGCTTAAATTTTAATATCACAGGGTACACTCACACTCATACAACTGCAGGCTTATGACACAAAAAGTAATGCATTGTTAAGAAAAACATCATATATATATATTAAAAAAAGGGTTTTGCTGAAGGACAACACGCAATTAACTCTACTTCTCCCCGACTCCAACAAGGTGCTTAAAAGATCTTTAAGGCACTTCACTACCTCCTGAAGTGAGGCGGCACACAGCTCGATGGCGATGTACTGGAACTGACGGTCCCGTTCAGTGCAGAAGTAGCGGATGACATTTGGGTGCTCGTCTGACTCCCTCAGCAGCTGGACTTCACGGTCTGCAAAGCTGAAGCACTCTGGGAGAATTCTCTTCACTGCCACTGCACGGTTGTCAAACTGACCCCTTGTGGAGAAACAGTGGAAATACAGTTTTAGGATTTTAAACAATGTTATCATGAATCATTGTGGACTGGCTGGTCAGACTTACTTGTACACAATGGTGCCCTCAGCGCCATGACCCAAGACCTCTTTGGGACGGAAAGTTATGTTTCCCACTCTGACTATATTGGAGTCCTCCTCTGATGAGACAAATAAATAGTTTTAGACAATCAAAACTGGATTAAAATTGTAATTTAAGTGTTGAAGAAGTACAGACAGTATGCAAGCAATCTCAAAACCTCAGTTCTTACCTCCATCTTCGTGCTCATTGGCAGAGCTTCCCAGCTCAGAAACAGACAGGTTGGAGTGGTTGGAGGCGCGGGGGGTGACATTGGGGCTGCTGTGGTCTGAGCATTCAGAGCGAGTGTGGGCCACCTCCAGATAGTCGCTGTCTGGGGCCAAACCCAGGCCCACGTCTGCAGGCGGGAACGGCTGCTGTCTCTGGAGCAGCTCCAACCTCTCCTCCATCTGTCTCTGGAACTCCTGGTGCTGCAGCTGCTGCTGCTTGTGAACACTCTGCGGTGAGAGAGGAGACTGTCAGAGGCTCGAAGAACAAAAAAGTGTATTCAGCACTTTAATGCTGCACTTCAACATTAAAGTCCTGTTTCTACATTTAAAATATTTTCTGTCATCACAAGGTAGTTGCAGGCACTCAGGAGTCCACTAGGTGGTGCTGTTTGACTTACTTTGGGGTAGGTGATGACAAAGGCCACCCAGCCAGCCAGGAGGAACGTGGAGAAGATAATGGTGGCCATGTCTTTGAGCATAGAGTCCACTGGGGCCTCTGGACGCACAGGGCGACCGCTGGCTCCAGGTTCTTGGATGGATGTTTCCGGCAGGGGAGAAGGGGGCCCATCATCCATGCCGCTATCATTCACCTTCTGCAACATGGTGGGAGGTGAGGACAGAGAGGAAGAGAGAGTGAGCAAGTCTGCACGGATGTTTTGATAACTGATCTAATCTTCTAAACAAAACATGTCATGAGCCACACACACCTCCTCAACTTTCTTGTCAGTAGTAGGTGGGATGACGTTGCCTTGATTGCGAGGGAAGCTGTCGGGGAATTTCTCCAGGATCTTGGTGTGAGCTTCGGGGGGCGTCTCATGATGACCTGGAATGAAGGAGTGAACTTTTTAATCAATGTATCATTCAGAGCACAAGAATCATCACCAAATACTGTTTCTAGTCATGATACCATACAATGAAAGCAGACCAATCAAGACAACCAGTCAGGAGAGTCAAACTGTTTTGGTGTCGTGTGAGATTGTTGGGACTGTATAATGGCTCACTGCTGGATATCAGCTGCTGCTGCTGTGTTAGCTCGTGCTAGCCGTCGTCAGCTACAGGAACACCCTTTCAAGGAGCAATGAACCTTTAATCTGACCAGAGGTGACAGCAAAACATCGCAGCGTAAGTTTTTTTTTGTACATTCTAAGATGCTTAGGCCCTGCATCCAAGTCTTACAACAGTATGGAAAGTGCTGTTGTTTATTCTGGCATCTCATAAAAATGCAATGTGGCAATATACGTGGGCATGACCTCGATCATTTTTGCTGTGCTTAATAAGGCGATTATGCAATCATCACTACAGGCCTATGATTAAGGCTGTGGACTTTAAAATGTGGTGAACAATGCTGACAGTAAAACCTCTCAACATACAGTAATAACCATTTTTTCCTTTCCTGATGTAGCACGACTTGTTAATGAAACTAAGTTATTTCCTTTATCAGTGGTGGCCCCGGAACCCTCTCCCTCAGTGTACCAGGAAAGGTCACATTTTTTAGTACCAATGTATTACCTATGAGGAGCAGGTAGTTCCTCATGAAGTTGATTCGGTTTCGCTCCCGCAGCGCAGCGTTGAACTTGACACTGGTGCTGGGTGTGATGACACACTCCTTGTCCTCTTCCGTCTCCTGGCTGTCAGGACCCTCCAACATGGGGAAGGTGCTGCCACGAGGCTGTGGGGCACACACACAAACATTTGAGGAACTCTGATGAATTTCCTAGCAGATGCCTTATTGGTTTAAACAAGGAAAAAAAGTATATCTTGTAACAGTAAACTACTATTCTGTGGAGCCAAGCCAGTGAGGCAAAGTGACTTGAGCTGAGGCAAGCTAAGACACAACTGGAACAGGATGTATTCATACAACCTCGCTGGCATACCTGGAAAATGACTAACCAAAAAAGAAGGAGAAAACAAGCAGATAAACTGCCAGGAAGGTTTGACTCAATACAAACCTTGCACATATTTTATGGCTATGTCTTACTGGTAAGGATTGTGTGTTGCCTGAATGAAATGCAACCGTCACTCACCACCACAGTGACCCCATCATGCACCAGGGAGGGAGAGGCATATAGACTGGTGGAGTATTTACCCACATACAGGGTGGCCCTGAAAAAGGAAAAACACCAACTTTTATTTCAAACATACGGTTCATATTTCATGGTAATAAATAGATGTGTGACAGAATACAATATTGGTGAAGACATCTTGGGCCAGATGTATTAACAGTGAGACACACACACAAACCATACACCTTTTCCCACACATAAATGTTCAGTTGAGAATGTGCGCACCTCGCACAGACGTCAGACCAGCGTACAAACAATTATAACTGAAATAGGTGACATGATAAAAAGGAGATATAAATATGAGTTTAGAGACAGGTAACACTGTTTTTAAGTTCATTGTCAGTGTCACTTAATGTGTTATTATTTTTTCAGGGTGCACATTGTTCTGTAAAATTTCAAAGGCACATTTGAAACTTTGTAAGAGTGATGACTTTCACCATTCTTTACATTTGAGCCTTCATCTCCCTGTTAATGATCGTTTAATATTATTCTGAATTGTGAAGCACTTTGTGAAGTCAGTTCCAACATAAGCACTTTGAATGAGTCACTGATCACCTTCTGATGTTTAATAACGATGATGACTGAGATTTTACCACAATGATGGTGTACAGAAATGTGATTAATTAATAATCACTGCAGTTGTGTCGAATGACAGTTGCTACAGGACGATTGGAGAACCTCGCTGATGATACACAGTCGGTGAAATTGCACTCACTTCCCCATATTTCTCATTGACAGACCTAATGGCAGCAGGCTCAATTATCATTATGCGATCAGATGCTTAAGGGCATTTCTACATCCATTTATTGTGAGCTGCGGGTGTTAAAATAAGGCTTGTGTACACGTGCCCAGCACCACACACTGATGGAGATTTACTTAACAGAATCAGGCATACACACAGCTTTATAAATCTGACGGGAAAAAATGTGTATTCACATTTCTGCCTTTTAGATGTGAATCTACGCTGAGTTTGATGCAGCTGGCCACTGGAAGGTATTACAGATTCAAAATGGAGAGGAAATTTCTGAGTTCTACGTCACCCCTCAAAATTCGTTGAACTTTCACAGTGGCTCAACCACTGAAAGTCCTGTTTGTCGTTTTCGGCAGAAGCAGCTGTGAGCACAATATAGAAAAATAAAACCGTACTGCAGTGTGAAACCAGAGCTGAAACCAGGCCTGCCAGCACCCACTTGTTAGATGTGACATGTCGAGACTCCGTTCCAACATTAGGCAATCTCACAACTTACAAAAGTACATCTTGATTTCACCCTTTGATTGACTCAGGCCCCTTTGATGAAGGGGCAAGAGGTTCTAACATGTCTGAAACAGTGTTTGGCCAATACTTGCTCCCTGAGCAGTATTTTAGAAGTAAAGTATCCAAATGAGAAATGTCAAAATAGTAGCAACCATGAAAACAAAAGCTGGCTGGTTTGTTACACTGCTTACATGAACTTGTTCTTGGGCTTGTTCTCTTTGGGAAATGGGTATTTCCACTGTGTGATGCGGCCGACTTCTCCAGACATGAAAGTGAGATAACGCAGGGTTTCCACGGCCACATTAGTGTGGGGAACTTTGCGGAGGCCCTCGCGTTGCCAGATATACATGGCCACCACCGGAGAGTTATAGTTCTGCACCCACTGAACGTCTCCTGATTCGCTGTCCACAGTCACCACCAGGCCGTCGCCATTAGACACAAAGTGAGCCATCTCTGCAGGGAACCAAACAGCAGACAAATGATTAGCACGGTCCGTCAGAAGCCAAACTAAACAAAAAAAGCCAGCGTGTCCAAGAGTCTTACTGTATTTGGTGTCATCGTCAGGAAGGGTGGAGGCGTAGTCAGAATAGGTTGCATTCCAGCGCAGCTCTCTGCTCTTGGTGTCATACATGGTGATGGTGTACTCTAACAGCAGGATGAATAAGGGTATATTCATTCAGGGGAAAACATTTGTATTGCTTTGCATTCCTTATGTAACATACACAAAAGCTGGGCGCTGAGTATCTGTTTCTGGGAGTAAATGCAAGTGGTGTTGAATTTCCTTTGATTCACATGGAAAACGTGGAGACACAGTGAAACAAAATCCAGCATATATGACAAAGTGAGCTTTGACTTGACACCAAGTTAAAGACAGGTATTCAATTTGCAGGGCTCTCACGCTCTAGGTCTACAATTACAATCCCCCAGTCTTAACCACTGCAGGGATAGATTGGGGGCTGGTTGAGGTGAGGGTGGAGTTAGCAGCAGAGATGAGCAGGAAGTAAATAAGGGTTTGCCAACACTTTGGGGTTAGAGCATGCAAGACAAATAAGCCTGCTGGTTAGCCTGATTGAGTCAACAATTGAACGGGATGGGCTGTAATGATAATCTGACCAAAATGAAGCTGGCAAGGATGAGAGAAAAAAAAAGCTGAACTTGTGTTGCTGGTTTTGTTTTGTTTTACCTGTGCGTCCCAGATAGAGAAGAGATGAAGATGGACACAGCATCTCAGCAAAGGACGATGTCAGGGTCTGCTGCTTCTCACCAGTCAACAGGTCCACCACGTACCACAAGTCCTGCTTCTTACCTGTAAATGAGGACAAACACAGACAGACAACATAAATTACCTCTGCCATGATTAGCATTTATATAGATCGAATCCCTGTGATGTTGCGCTAACAACAACAATCACTTCCTGGAAAATAACTGGCAATTGTTTTTAATTAAAGACATATATAAATATGGCCAACTCCTTTATTTCTGTTGTCATTTTCAGCCATAACTGTAACGTTTAAAGATAATACTGGTTGTGTGATGGCAAAATAAAGCAGTGAAAATAATCTAACTATAGTGTGCTCTTACACTGATATTGCTCTTTTTAGGTGGGCAACTTTTTAGGTGGCTAAAAACCAATCAACGGAGGCAGCATTTGCTTGGCATCGTTTAATTTTACATACCTGAAGCAGGGATTTTCTACCGAGAAGTTACTGTAAACAATTCGGTCTGTTGCTTTTAGCAAAAGCACAACACGTATTTCAGTACTGTACTGACTACTTGACTACTACTAGTTGATTATTATGTTTATATTTACGTTTTATTTCACTCTGAGGTAAATTAGTGATTTGAGCCTATCCAGGCTGTCAACGAGTATCAGACACTGAAGTGTAATGCTTTTTAGGATCTTTTAAAGATAGTTTTTAAACAAATTTAAGACTGATTTTTGGAAAAATCTGTTGTTTTTTGTATTCAAGCTTTGCAGGTAAGTATATATGTAGTCCAGTGCAGAGATAGGTTTTAAGTAGGAATATGGTATTAGAGTGATTATTAAATTAAAATACAGTATAAGGTTCAGTGGTAGGATTAAAGATTTGTAATGTTAGAAATGTGGGCTTTCTTGCAGACGGCCTTTACTCATTTTGACACAAAGAAATTAAAAGATGAATAATGACTATTATTTTATTGACTTAAAAGGCCTTATATTAATTAAACTGAACTGAATTTAAGAAATGTTAAGCCTGCAGACACCCTGCTATCTAAAGAAAGCTGTGTTATTATGTAAAGGAAATTGTCTAATGAACCAAAAGGTGCACCAGTGCATGCCCAGTCAAGCAAAACAGCATACATTTATCCTTCACAATGATGGGTGTTACCATTCTATCATTAAAAGACCAACCCATCACGGCCTCTTTGTACCAGCATCTCACCTATTGTCTCAGTGCAGGAGATGGCAGTTATACGCTGATCACAGATAGCTGATTAGGAAATGGCTGTTTCAGAGAATCGAGACGATGGAGGTTGGTTTGGTGCGATAACTCCTACAATCTATGTGGCAAACATTTCATAAACAAAGATTTAAAGAAAGAGAATTCCAGGCTGAAGCACTTTTAGACCTTTGCATCTCCTGTACGCTTTGTTCCAGCAGCAGCTTCAGTTGAATGAAAACAAAAGCGTCACTGATA
Source organism: Epinephelus cyanopodus (assembly GCA_026686955.1). Taxonomy (NCBI): domain Eukaryota; kingdom Metazoa; phylum Chordata; class Actinopteri; order Perciformes; family Serranidae; genus Epinephelus; species Epinephelus cyanopodus. The sequence continues at coordinate 15,279,839 of CM048929.1, forward strand.
ATGACTGTGGGGAGGCAAATGTCACCCGCTTTCCCTACACAATGACACAGTCACCGTGGTAGATTACCTTTCCTCTGTTAACTGTTGTAAATTCAAAAGAGCGCAGGCTACGGCCACAGGTTGAGTGGAACTGAAAGGTGCTGGAGATACCCAGATAACACCTGCCCATTTAAGTGAGGGGACACACTGGGACATGGGCTGCTCATGTTTATGGATGAGGGAACTACAGGGCAATATGTCTGATCAGAAGGCACAATATAATTCTTGTTTGAGAGAGAGCCTTACCCATGTAAAGGACTCCATCAGAGCTGCGACAGGGAGAGGCTTGGACCAACTCAGGGATGGTGAACGGTAATTTCTGTTTGAGCAAAATGAATGAATGCACATTAGAAAATAGGAACAATATGCATACACCACCACAGCTGCAACTCCCAGATGAGGGTGCATGACTCTTAGCATGAGCCATCTACACGTATTTCTACAGAAAAGGGAACTGAACAGTGTGTTTCTCACAACAGAGGGGAGATTATACTGATTGATAAAAATGTATTTCCTCTTACTGTGAGGCCTTCGTTGTTCTTCCCTCCTAGAGAGTACAGGCTGCCATCGTTGGGGTCAGGCAAAAAGGCTGGTCTAGAGTAAAGATTCAAGAAGATGCATCTTGAGACCAGTAAAGGGAGTGACGGATAAGACAAGCTCGACAGGTTACTAAATCCATCTGCTTTCACCATCTTTTGTTACACACAGGTGCAGTACATACTGGGATATATACGTATGCGGAAAATAACTCCAAAGATACATACTCTGCCACATGTGTGGGGACCTGAAGAACTGGATCTGTGGAGAGAGAGAAAGAGAGAGAGAGAGAAAGAGAGAGAGAGAGAGAGAGAGAGAGAGAGAGAGAGAGAGAGAGAGAGAGAGAGAGAGAGAGAGAGAGTAAGAGAGAGAAGCAGACAAGATGCAAGTCAGGACTGACAAGAATGTCAACCAACAATGGAAACCGTGGCCAGGAGCTGTTGAGTAAGAGAATGACATCGGTGACATTCAACCGTACAGAACACAAAATCCAAATGAAAACGAATTACCCTGGGGCACACGTGTAAGGCAAACAGTCATGCCTGCAAACAGCTTACTGTAAAGACACCAAGCATGCAACACTATTTACTCATTAACTGAGCTTATATTAGACCATTCCCTCCAAAAAGTACTGGATGATATTAACCTGTTAATGATGAACCTAAGATACCAAATATCCACGTAACAGACTGAGCAAAGCGGGGTTACTCCAGGAAGCAGGTTTTGCTCTTATCCTGCCACAGTTATGAAGGTTTTTCTCTGTACTTAAAAACATTGGAATAGATGTGTAAAAACATTTTGTGAATTTTCCTCCCTGGGATGGGTGCTTAAAAAGACCATGTCATGTTTTCACATGTTTTCGCCCATTCACTAGAAGTTTCATACATTTGAGGCCAAAAATTTTCCCACGTATGCAAAAATGTGCCCTACCCTCTGGGCAGCTATTATGCCCTATAGTCACTGCAGGGTTCAGCTCGACTCAACTCGATTCAGTTTTGCTACCAGGTCCTTCTCTCCGTTTTATTTTTCAATTGCCGATAGTATCCCCTTAGGGAAGGTGGAATTCTCAGCTCATCCCCAGTGACACTGCCTTAAATTGCAGGGACACTGTCTTCAACGCAACTCTGAATCCTTTCATCGCCAAACAGAGGAACATCAGAACTTTTTCAAATGTACTACATAGCGGCTGTTCTCAGAAATCTGGGTCGAGCGGGGTTGGGTACCACACTTGTAACCTTTGAGTGTAACAACAGAAGTATGTAGGTACAACAGAGTGCAGATTCATGTTTAAAAAATCAGGACCAAATTTCCATACCAGAGCGCACCTGGGTAAAAATGCCAGGTTCACACAGTAGACAGAAGCAGCACAAAGTGCCCGAAAGCTCTCAAAGCGCCGTGACTTCCGGGTGCTTCGCGGCTGAGTTAAAGAAGCTCCGCGGACGCACCAGGTTCAGAAAGCAGGCAGAAGAGCCGCAAAGTGCACCAAAGCTGGCCACTGAGCTCCACTGACTTCCTAGCGAGCTGCAACTGTTGCTGCAACCCTGATGAGTTTCTGTATTTGGTCTATTTTCTTTTCCATTTTATTCTAGAAATAACCTAATATCACTGCTGTTTGTGATTGTGTTTTTTAAAATAACTTAACATATTCCACATATTAGACACAAGTAGACACATACACACTTACAAGCAGACAGACAGACAGACACTTCATGTGTGAGAAAAAATGAAGTGCAGAAAAAAGGTACCATTAGCTACCGTCAGCAGTGGTTCAAATGTGTCCAACCCTAGGTTCAAGTGAATTCAAAAATAACTGAAGTCGCAATTGATGATAGCTTCTATTTTAAAATGGCAGGCTTGTGCAGGATATCTCATGTCACGCTACTGTTGTTTCTCCACCTTCTACTATCAGCTCAGCCCACTAGGAACCTCAACGAGGTGGTATCAAACAAAGTACCGGGCACTATCAAAAACTTCTGCTAATGGAAAACCAAAAAAGAGCAAGTGGAGCAGAGCCATCACATTGAAAGTCACTTCTATTTTTCCATCCAAGTTATGTTACTGTTGTGGTATAGACTAAGGACGTACTTGTTTAAAGTCACTGCAAGCAGATGTATGTCTATTACATGACTATAATAGACTAGATCATGGTCAGCAATAATGTCGACAGTTAAAACACTACAATAGCTCTTTAAGCCCTGACCTCCATTGCTGCTAGACAAACACACACCTCCCTATAGTGTGAACATACAGGGCGTGGACCAGATGGCGCTGATCTCTGTGGAGGTGCCTGAAGGGGTCAACAATAGCAGGGGGGAGGCATAGGATTACCTGAAGGTGGTCATTGATTCTTGTGCTCAAGAGGCATCAGCATTCGTTATGTGTAACTGCAGAACATGGTGAGAAAACAATAGTTCTCTATGCTGCTGGAAAGACACTAACCCTGGTTTACGGACACACAAGCCAGCAGGGAGTGACAAGCAAACAGTGAGAGGGCATACATGTGGGCTAAGACGAACTGTCTTGGTCCAGGGAAAAGATTCCTGCTTCCTCCTCATTACGTGGGTGTATGGTTGCCTGAATGGAGCACAACAACAGGTGTGTGTGCGGAGCCTGGAACAGAGCTGGTCACATTTATATTCAATAGCTCTTCCAGACAAACAGATGATGCGGGGGAAGCTGCCTCTGCCTCTGATTATTAATGACTTGGGCATCAGGTGGCCCTAACCAGGACTTGTGGGTTCAAAACACAGTGGTTTTAATATCTCTTAAAATACCGTGACTCTTAAAAATGTGACATAAGTGTGCATTTAGAACAGCAGAAGTCTTAAATTATCAACAGTTAATGTCTTGGATAGACTGTTTCAGCACATGTTTGGCAATAACCCTTCAGTGTATCTTATCTAATGTAATCCCCAAGCGTACAGTGCCTACATTAACATGGTAACCATAGTACATGCTATGTGTGCAGGCGACACTACAGCAAAGTTGCTTACCCTTGCCCACTCTAACCTTGATTACAGGCTATTTTTGCCCCTCTCTCAGTTAATAATTACCCAGTTTCCATGCCTAACAGAACATCCACAGCATTTTCCTCAGCTTAATCCCAGAAAATCATTCCTGTAAGTCCAATAAAAGGCACTGTCACTATTTTTTTATCCGAATCAATTACATGTTTAGGATTTAAAGTCATCACTTTTAAATTCCAGATTTTCTTTTGAGTTATTCTTTATTCTAAACTGGTAAGAATTAAAAAATAGGCCTGTTTTACTCTCATGTTCACAACATTACTGGGGTTATTAAAAAAAATAAACAGCGTAAGAAAGTATCAATGACTGAAGTTTGCTTATTTTCTACTGCTGGAGTAATAATGGAGTGAAATCTTTTCCAGTGGTGCAGACAGCCTTTTGTTCACATTAACATCACAGAATCACAGAGAGTATGTTCACGTGAAATCAACAGACCAGTTTGGATCACAGTAACACCAAATGGCACAGCATTGACCCGGCAGGTGACCTGAAAAAACTTGATTTGCATGTGGTATTTTGCCTTATTTTTATTTCCCGGTTCAGTTTTGGGTCAAAAAAAAAAAAGTGCAGGTTGAGAATAACGTTAACGTAATTTAATGTTTTAATATTTTAATGCTGTGAGTGCTGACTTTGTGTGTCGGCTCTGCCTTCTGCACCAGCTGAATTTTGAGAACCACTTGAATCGGGTGTGTTACAAACAGATGTGGACATGTGCTGCTCAATATTATTAGCATACGCAAAAAAAACTTTAAATTGTATTTTCTGAATTGCCTTCATTCTAAAATATAAAATTTAAGTTTCACATGTATGAAATGTCCCAAAATGATCACTTCAAACGTGCCAACTAGCCAAATTATTAGAACAGCGCATGGTTATTTTAGGATTTGTTTTGGGCTGGGCTGCAGGTCTTGTGTCGGCTGGTCATGTTGCAGAACTAAGTGGTTGTCTGTGCGGGTGGCAGGTGAGTGTAGTATTGTACAACTCTGTTCTGGTTCAGGAGCAGCACTTGAAAACCAGACCCATGCAGGACTCTGCCTCAAAGTGGCCCTCACTTAGTTAAATTCCTTGGTTAATTTAAGTCCTATTGTTGTGTTCTGCTATAACACAACACTGAAAATGACAAAGACAACAATCACTTCATTGTGGTTCCAAAAACAGCTGTGGGATCTCATTGTTTTCCCTGTAGCCACACAACAAAAGCACTTTGCTTTTGCGGATGTAACTTGAATAAGGAACTGGGCCCGAGAAAAACACTTACAAAAAAAAAAAGTTACACTTGACTCTTGTCCTCTCCTCTTACCTTCTTTCAGAGTCCATTTGATAGAGCCGGATTTCTTGCTAACAGCGTGCAGGTTTCCATCCAGGGTGGACACAAAGAGCAGGCTCTCAGGAAGGGAAACTGTGCTGGCGCTGCAAAACCCCTAAAGAAACACAAAAAACAAGGGGATGTACTATGAACAAACACATCTCCACTTATAATGCCTGCGAATCAAAGTGATAACATATTAAACTCAGACATTAGCAAGCAGGCGTGTGTGAGCATGCATGCTCCGACTTAAGTCCACAGGTTAGGTCAAAATGTGTGCGCCTGCATGTGGTTGTGAATAATGACTTCAGCCACTAATCACTCAGACATTACCTTTCCTCACACACGCCTGCACCAAACATATGCTGAAATCACAGCATGCTAATGAAATTATTCACACACTAATATGAAGAAATGTGACAGAAGATTGTCTGACACATGTTACTGCATGGGGCCTGTTTCATCATCACCCTGAGATATTTGCATTTTGTTGTAAGGGGGTGAGGTGGGTAGGTCGCCTTAGGGAGTGTGCCACCTTTCTCCACTTTACAAATGAATAAACTTCATGTCAATATCTTACATTGACAGCTTAAGAGCAAAATAGGGGGAGGCTGATTGGCTAGAAAACAGAGGGCAAGTTGCTGGTTGAGCTCCCATAGGGTTCAAAGTAACAGCCAGAGCTGAGGGCTGCAACGTGGAGGAAGGTAAACAAACTGGGCATGAGCACGTGTGCATGTTCTGAACTCCTGCGTTACACTCGTGCTGCCCACCAGCATACCTTATAAGGTTGGTTCGGCTTTTTTGACAGATTCCACAATGAAGACAGTGAAGAGAGTGCTTCAACTTCTCTCTGCACAGATGAATAGTGGGCTGACAGGCCATATGGGAACCCTTCTCTCCAGAACTTTTTACTCCCACTCAGAAATATGTGGCACGAGAAAAGACACGGGAACACTTGGATTGGTTCGTTAAATGACAGAAGTAGACAGTGCCGGTGAAAAGAGGGCAACACAATGACAGTCAGCAGAGAAAAAAAATGCAGTAAATCCAGTGAAAACAATTGAACCCATTACCACAACAGCAACTGAATGACCCAGCCTCATGACTTGGCTTATGCCAGAATTAACAGCACTGTGGGCGATGTGTACTCAACTCACCCACTATGGAATTCTAAAAACGCCGCTCTTGATAACCAATCTGTGGGCTTCTTATGGTTTTTGGCACCAATGTGCAGGAAGAGGTCCAATGGGGGTGTCTGAGAGCTCTGACTGTCCGCCAAACCCGAGAAGACTGTATCAACTCAGCCTGCAACCGACACACATGTGCTTTCTCATCTAAGAGAGTTCAGGACGACGGGAGAGCTTTTTCAAAGTGTTCTATCACATTTTATGTACATTACAAATTTTCACATATCTGACATGGCTTATCACTTATTACTGGCCCACTGACAGGTCAGACTGTGGATGAAAGATCTGGGAATACCACTAAACCTGCCATCTTTTCTGCAGGACTCTTAGGCCCTGTTTACATCTGGTATTAACATGCGTAGTGTGTGATCAGAGCACAAGTAGACAGCTCTAAACACAGGTGTGAATGCACCCAACGTGTGCCCAATGCATCTTGAGATACAATCACTCAGACCACATCTGGAGGGAGCTCTTGGCTGTATATGGCCACATTCTTTCAGCAGTGTGTAACCTAATGTGTCCTGGGCCATACTAAAGGACCACCTACTCAGCGGGCTTCCTTGCTTATCCGACTCCCAACCGATGAACCAACTTTCTGTTGCTGTCTTTACATAGGTTAGATGCAGCCTCAAAAGGACGGTCCCCACAGCCTCTCCACCCGCCAAACAGTCAGTTCAATGTCTGCCTGGTAAGCATGTGCTAACACAGCAGCACAGCAGCAGCAGCAGCAGCTGTTAAATGGTCCCAACAAACTCACACCAGCACCAAAACCGCTCAACTCTCCCAACAGTCATCCTGTAGTGGTGTGAAGGCAGAGAGACCGCAGACTGGGGTGCATCTGTCTCATGATAAACAGAGAGCAAATTAATGCACTGTGTGCAGCTCACCAATAAAACAAGACGTTGCCCATTTTCAATAGGCTTTAAGTGTGCATGTAGCAAGACAAACCTCCTGCTGGTTAAAAACAACAAAGCATTTGGTCTTTTCAAATGGAAATGATATAAGTGTTTATTTGCATATAGAGTGGGTGAGTGATATCGATCTTAAGTCGTCACTTGAGACGCATTCGAATGCCAGGTGTGAACATTCTGACTGTGATCCGGTCACCTTAGATGCATGTTCATACAGGGTCTAAACAGGCTCTTGGAAGAGCTGAGCAGACAGACTTCTCTCTCCTGCTGAACCACAACAGTATTGATCAACATCCCTGACTAATCCCCCTGAACAGCTCCCTGGGGGCAGTGCAAATAGCCCCCACATACTGTATTATAATTACGAACACACTCTTCTGAGCATTTAGCCCCTTCTGAGGAGATAACGAAGGTGGAGGTTGAAGTGCTCCTAAGTCAGACACAATCAAACCACCAGAAGCTAGTAAGTCAGGCCTGAGCATGTGGTTCGGAGAGCAAATGCAACCACCAGCACCGAGTCACTCAGGGTGTTCCCCTTGGTCACACAGCTTGCGTTTCCTCACAAAACCTATGTCATAAAAAATGACCAGTGCTCAACAATCTCTTTCTGCCTGGGTGTTTTTCAGTTTAAACATAATCGGAAAAAAACTAGCCTGCTCTAAATGTCCAAACAGAAACCAAGGCCAAAACAACCACATAAACTGAGAGTTTCACACTCTACAGAAGGAAACTGGGTCCTTCCCCATTTGCCTACTGGTCCCCTGCTGTAGTCTCACATCCTATACAAGCATTTGTGTCAATATTGTGCACCTGTGACTGTTCCCACTGGGCTGCCAACTCACGAGTATCACACAACTGTACTTACAGATTCATAACTAACTTGTTCTTGGGCCCCCTGTAACCTCTATCAGGGTTCTTGGTTTCGCAAGCAAATAACTCTCTTAACATCTGTTGGCCTCCAAGTTTTGGATGGACACTAACATTCAACAACTGTTCTCTGGGACATCTGGTTTACAATATCTGGCTGCTCAGCTTTGTAAAAGATTTTGTACAAGACTCAGACACCGGGGCATTCCCTGTCATTTCCTCATTCTGTGTTTAACACAGAGATGTTTAGTTGTTGCGTAAGCGAGTTACATAATACTCCTGAATTGAGAGAAACCAACGTCTTGGGAGGTTCTGAGGTCTTCATTTTCTCCTCTACAATGAGGCCAGGCATAGCTTAAGGGGACATCGACTACAATACTCATGATATCACTGGTAGCAGGCAGGAGTGTCTCCGTGCTTCACGGCCTTTTGCATGGCAGACCAACCTGAACACAGGACAGGCTGTAATTGGCAGCTTTTCCACTCAGTGTACACAAGCCCTTCAGTACTACGCCTGCTTTATTACCCCTTTGTCAGATACTCTCATCTCTTCAAGACAGTAGAGTATTATATCCCCAACCAATAGTTAAACACCTGGGCAAAAGGTGTAAAAAAAAAAAAAAAAAAAAAAAATAGCATTGCTCAGGTCCTGAGGGCGCAGACACATCAGACTGACTTTAAAGAACAAGCAGCAGTGAAAGACGACTGTTGTGTTGCACCATGTCACCTGTGTCACCCAAGAAGTTGTACCTGAACACACCATAGACTACATCCAAGGACAATGTGTGCGAATGTTCTGTGTCTCCATTTGTCATTAAAAGGGGAAACTGCAGGATGCATTAAAGACGCTAGTTCACGCCTTAACAACGCCACCAGATGCAGAAAGAATAAAGGATATCTGACAATTCATAACTGAACCACTTCTGCAAAAGTGCTTAGTGGCTAAAAACAATCTTACCTAATACAACACGTTGGTTTTGATCTCACGCTCTCTTGACTTCAGTTGTTTGTTTGCTTTCCTCACTTCCATTTCTCTTTTGTGCGCTAAGCTTTACTGCCAATCGGAGTGATTTCATTCACCGACAGTCTGCACTGGCCCAGATGTCTATTTAATGTGCCAAATTGGTAAAAATAAACCAATGAGGGTGGACTTACACCAACAGTGCCAGAAACACCGCAAGTCCTTGGGCGACACGTTCATTGATGGCCTGACGCTGACCAAAAGCCACCTGACAGCTTAGTGTGTCAGAGAGCCTCTTAATGGGTGAAAGACTGGAAACAAGTAGGAGAGATAGAGGCAGAGGAAGGTAAAGACATAGAGATGCTCCAACTTATCATGCACCAACTTATAGCATTCATTCAAAATGAGTTGATTAGTGGCTGTCACATCCTCTGAAAACTAGTCAGAAAATTTGAGAGGCAAACAAACATACACCACCCACTGTCAGTCTACCATGGCTGCCCTGCATCCTGACAGAAACAGGCATTTGGAGTGTTACAGTTGGTTGTATCAACATCATATGACAGTGTACTAACAACTCAGAAGCAGAATATGGGCAGCTGCTTTCTGCTGCAAGTGTGTGGCTGAATGGCTTACAGCTAGATGAACTGGTCGTGTCATCAGAGACACACATGCACTGTTCAACCGTCTTACTGGTTGTGTGAAGCGGACACAAAGATTTTCATTTATCGTCTGCCCTTTCAGGCTGTTTTGTGATCATTTAGAGATGCAAGCAGGGGAGAGAAGCAAATATAGAATACCAGTATTTAAGATATGGATAATCACTTTTGAAATTAGCAGTAGCAAGAAAAAATGATGATGTGTCTGACTAAAAATAACACAGGTGTGAGACATGCTGTTAAGTGGTAGCTTTTGCAGGATCACTTACGTAGGAGGTTTATGTGAAAATGTTTCAAAAGGAGACACTTAGTAATTAGTACCAGACGTTTTAATGACAGTAAAACAGTCATCATATGGGCCCTAAAAGGACTCACTACAGAGTTTCTAAAAGTGAGACTATCACAAAACAATATCTACTAGTCTGAGCTCTCTAGTGTATTAACTGGGGCTAAATGAAATGTCGCTGTTTTTCTGTTGAAAAGTGGAACACTCTCCTACCAACATGTCTGCAACAGTAAGCAGTGTTTGCAGCTTGCAGACAAAAACCAACACAGGAACCAAGAATCTCTTATCACACGTCTGGTTACTTGGTACAGGAGGTGCGGTGCAGCAACAGCTCCAAGTCATCAAAACTACGTCCTGAAAATCAATTACGAAATACCTTGGTATACATGGCTGAAAATGAGAAACACAGCTTTAAGAACAGCTTGATGATCCACCAGCCTTTCACTCCCACACAAAAGTAATCATTAGGGGTTTCCCTTCAGGGCTGTACAAAGATGACACAGGCTTGGGGATGTTTGATTTCCCTCAGTTTCAGACACCAGTGAGTTAGACAGGGTGACGAGACGATTGTTCAAAATTTGATGCGTTTCACATTTTAGAGTCAAGTGGAGATCACTTTGTGGCACCTTTCTTGTCAACACAGTCTATCAGCTGCTCTCTGCGTGGTGTTGCTTCAGTGGGGAGGATGTCACGTGTTGGCCCTCATTCCGGCACACTCAGTCAGAGCACAGCCAATCTGTTGCACTGTTGTGATAAGATAGTGTAAGATTGCTAGATTTTTCTAGCGAATGCCTGACTTTGTGCAATTTGAATCATGTCTACAAATAGGCAAACTAATCAAATTAAGTATGGTCATAGTGACAAAGTAATGGAACAAACTGCAGCTGAGGGGTATATTGTTGTCTGAAGTTAGTTTTAAGTCTTACAAAGAATATTGTTGTTATAAAGGGCTGGCAGATGTGTGAAGTGAGGCATGAGCGTAATGTGTGAAGAAGCATCTAAAAACATTTTAGTCACTGACACATCCTCCTTCTAAAGAAACATCAGCTGACCTTAAAATAGCTGAATTGTGAGGGAGAGACAGTGACAAGAGAGATGAGTGTTTTCTCTGTAGCTCTTTCATATGTGTGTGTCTCTATCTCTAGCCCACTGAACAGCACTGGGATCTGAGGTCGATTTTACGTAGTAGCCAAACATGGAGTTAAGACCTTCAGGTCAATCACGTGATGCTGTGTGGACTAAAGACTTTTTCCAGTAGAATTTAACTGTGGCAGAGATGTCTGTAAATCACTGGATACAATTTGTGTCAAAAGTGTCAAAACCCCAGCAAAAATGACTCTTTCCATTCGGCCAAAAAAAACACTCCAAAAGCCTGGAAGAGCCACACGATTAAATCATTTTATCCCCATTCAAGATGGCAGAAGGCTAAACCGGAAGTTAGCTGCTTGGCGGTTGGACGTCACTGATATAATAACTCTATTGGCTCTGTGATGCGGAAGATCTGGGTAATTTCTCTCTCTTTCTCACACACACACACACACACACACACACACACACACATACACACAAGTGTCACTATCTATAGCCTTGATCATTTGTCACCCTTACTACGAGCAGACTGCCTACCAGGCTGAGAGAGGAACCTGAGACATGATAGGGGGATTATAAGGCTACTTTAATCTGCTTCTTAGCTGAAGTGGTTTACTAGCTTTGTAGCTAATGTCACTGCCTGGAGAATTTCTAGGTATCTGGCTCAGTTTCAGCAAGTTATCAAACTCCCATTTGTGTGAGCCTCTAATACTATATAAGTCATTATCTGTTAAGAATTCCCTTTGGTAAAATTCACACTGATAACAACCCCTCAAGACTAAATTTATATTTTGTTCCAGTGCTCCCTAGATACGTTTTTGGTGCCATGTCATACTGCATTCTACTGTGTGCAGAGGCATTGATCTTTGTGCTGTTTTTTTTTTCCTAGGTACGGCCCTGTTGCATGTTGTGCATGATTTAATCAACCTAACCACAAGGACTCATCATGCACCACAATGCTGTGTTTTAGGGAGGAACTACAGATGTAGCACACACACCGTTTCTGTCCTGCTAAATTCAAACAGCTGTAGAGATTCAACTGAAAGAGGGAGGCTTTCATACAGTCATAAAGAATCCTTTCAACTTAACCACAGTGCAAAGACAGGCGTTTTCTTGTTTTATGCTTCTACTTTTACTGTTTGATATCAATGTTTCTTCTGTTAATATATGGATCAATACATATCAACTTTCAATATTTGATTGGCTTTCAACACTCCTTCTCTGTTGCACTTTCTCGCTCTCTCTTATTGTTAGTCTGCTATATTCACTCTGCTGTTCACTGCTACTAACCAAGATACGAAAAGTCTTTGTTTTCATGTTATAGCCTTGTTATATTTATCTTTTAATAAAAAAAGTATGCCCTCTCGTTGTCAAAATTCCCCTGTTGTATCGAAAAAATGAAATGGAATATTGATCATTTTCAATGTGCTGCATCAAAGTTGGAAATTCCAGTATCGGGACAACACAAGTCTGAAGACATCTACTGGCAAGCCCAAAGTCAAAGACCAAAATTTCCCCCAAGACATCAAGCCATCACCTTACACTGCTGCCTGTCCAGGACTCAGAAGTAGAGGAGTTTCAAGGCTGTTGCTAATTGCAATTGAGGGACATGTGTTCAGTCTTGTGGAGAGATTACGTGCATGCAATAGTAATAATAGCATCCCAACAAGCATTAACGACATCAACATAGGTCTGGGCAACGTATTGAAATTATATCGTGATATGAGACTAGATATTATTTGAGATTTTTTTTCATTGGAGTGTCGTAAGTGTTTCCTGGTTTTAAAGGTTGCGTTACAGTGAAGTGGTGGACATTTCTGAACTTTCAACTGTTGTTATTTGCCTTTAATCACTATGTACACATTACAGTATTCATCACGAATCTCATTGTGTAATTATTTGTTGGTCAGATCAATAGTCAACACAACAACATCATTGCAATATCATATTTGACTTTCTCCATAAAGACCCTCACCTTAGTGTAAGACCTACATTTCATCAATAATAATACTGTAATGGTTTTTGTTGAATTCTTTAGTTTGCCAATAAGCTTCTGGATACTGGGGGGGTTGATGACATGAAAATATTAACCTAGCTTAAAGCAAAATACTAACACATGCCCCAAGTAGCAAATCCTCATAGTCCCCTAACAGAGATCTTTATACCTGCTCACCTTTTCCCAGTGAGAAGATGGAGATCTAATGTCCATGCATGCTGTTCATTTGCTTTGTGACACTGGGCTGACGAATTGCACATGTTCAGTGTAAATAATACAGTGTTGATTGAGTTAATTACGAGCTATCTGGTTCACACATTACTTTAACAATAGTGCTTTTAGCCAGCGAGCTAACGTTAATGCTAGCTTACCTCTCTCATGTCAAGACACCACGCAGCACCCTGACTGAATTAAATATTCACTGACTCACAGCTATTTTAGTTTGGCTTTAATATGTGTGATAACAGGAGCAGAAAAATGGGCCTGACGTTGAGTTGAAAGTGAAGTTTAGCGAGCAGCTCCGAGCTAATGTCACCTAACTTAAGCTAGCTTATCCAGTTAGCCCCTCTTACCTTTTGTGGAAGACCAGCGCAGCAAAGCAACGCCAAAATGCACCACAGCAGGGCCCGACTGCTCACTGTCCAGTCCATAATTTCTGGTCTCAAACCGGGATAGACAGCTGGTCCGGAGGGCCGTTGACTACATAGAAAACGTGTTTTGGCTCACAACCAGATGTTACGAAAGTGTTTTAGACCAACGCTGGGACCGTGAAGGCGCTGGGGCCAGCGGCGGTGGATACAACGTTGGATCCGCTTCTTCCTGAAATGAAAAGCGTGGGGGTTGGACTTTGGGATAGATATTCACAGGAGTGGAGGAGGGGGAATGAAGAGTCAGCGTGAGCCAATCAGAGAAGACCTACAGACACCGGATGTACTATAAAACACATCCGGGGCACATTTTATGCAGGCGCACACTTCTTCAGAGCACGCTTGCAGCAGTCCGACCAGTCAGACTGGAAATATTTGCATTTAACATGTTTAAAAACATATTTGCATGCATACTTTCTAGTCATTATTATGATACATGATGTAAGATTGAAAAAATATTTCTCCTAATGTGATAAAGTATAATGGCGCGTGCTGGAGCCGTGGGACTAGGCCGCATCGGCGTGGAAACATGGAGGTAAGTTTATATATGTATATATTTTTTTTACAACATCAAAATGGCAAATGCAATTCATTATTCCACCTTTACCTAAAATATACCGTCATATACACAGTGCAGATGATAAACTGGATCCATGAGGTGATTGCACACACACGTGGACAGAAGGGTGGTGGCAAAGTGAGTATTTCCTCCTAAAAAAATATAATCTATATTTTTTAGTTCATGAATGATGATTTAAGTGCGTTAGACTTCTGATGTGCAAATGAAGTCAACATATTTAATCTGACTTGACCCTAAAGCACCACTCTGGTGTGTGTATTTGTGTTTAATAATCCTATTCACCAAGATATTTTATATTTACAGGAATGCAGGACATTGATGTTGATGGATCCTGCAGGAGCAACACAGTAAGTATCTCGACTGAGCAGAAAGTGGCATGTCAGGGTTATGAGTGATGATTGTGATGCGTTAGACTTCTGATTTCATATTGAAGACAATCTAAAACTGACATAACCCACATACAGTCTCTAATGGATGGTGTTTTAATACCTGAGCTCATACTGAGTTGATTTCTTCTGCAGCAATCGGCCTGTGGTGCTCACGAAATGGACAAGCTACGGTAAATTATAAGGTGATGCTGGGATTTGTCAATTGACATGTTTGTTTTTCCAAACATGTGACCCAGAATACTTGAAAATGTATTGTTAAACAGTGAGTATAATGTCCTGTGTGAATAAAGCCCTTTTTCAACAAGCACAGTGTTGTTTTGTTCATTTCATTTTGCTGCGTAGGTTGATTTTTAGGCACTGTACTTGCAACCCGAGCGGCCTTTTCCATGGCCGCTCACACAGGTCAAGAAGTGCGAGATCATATCATGTCTTGTTATAACTGGGGTTTCTTGGCCATTTTCCCAAGTCTCTCTTTTAAAGCAAGACACAATCAGAATGCATGTCAGAGCAATAACTGCACAGACAAGAGGAATGGAGACATGCGACAGAGAGAAGAGCATTTTGAATAAGCGTGCACTGCTGCTGAGAGTTTAAGTCCCTGTTGACTACATGTGAATATTAAAAGAATCCAATTATAGTCTGTCATAGAATGGGTTTCTTCTATAAGTACATGTATTTAACAGCATGAAAATCTATTCTACATTGATTTATTGGCCAATATTTAACATAAGGGAAGCTGAAAATTTTAGCCAAGTGATCCACAAGTCTGTTGCCCGAATATTACTCTGCAACTATATGGATAATCTGTCTTATTTTTCCTGGCAAAAATCCCAAACTGACACATATGAGCTTGTATGAGCTGTTAGAATTTGCTGGTTTTGTTTACTTGACTCACGCTTGTCACTTGTACTACCATATTTTGACATTTTTACTTTGTCTATAAATGAAGAAATGAAAGGAGGATGAAGTACAATAGTAATAAAGGATTAAAGTTTAATAAATAAAAGGGGAAATTTGATTTTTTTTGCACCTGTTATTGGTGAAATGATTGATTAGTCGGGAAAATAATTAACAGATCGCAGTCCCAAACATAAACAATATAGAAAAGTGAAGTAATCTGATGCGCACAGATGAATCCTCTCATTCTCATGTTACAACCACAAAGGCGCACAAACTCTCTCCAAGCAAAAGGTTTTATTGATCCACAACGATCAGAACCATAACATTCTGTGACATCACTGAACACAACAGCAATGTTTGACATTTTCATCACTGTGCAAATGAACAACACCGAAACTCGTGAAAAACAAAGGGCATGTCTCAAGAGAGAGAGAGAGACACGGTTAATGGCACAAAGACACTTTCCCTCTATTCTCAAACTGTTGCAACAAATGTGGTGGCTCACTATGGAGGAATGTTTATTTTAAAGGCACTTTCTGCCTCATACACTTTTGCCAACACACATATTTAGATGTTAAGACGTGGAAAAAATAATGCAGCCGGGCGTCTTGGCAGATTACAAAGTCGCTGCTGTTCTAGTTTTAACGGTGTCGTTCCTCTTGAATGTGTACAGTACAGAAAGAAACAGCAAATCAATAAATAATTCAACTGGAAAAAAAGAGCATTCATTAGATGGACATCTGCTGACAACATTAAATAATATGGCTAATATCCAGGATGGAAACAGAGTGGGCATGTTTCCCTCTCCACATTGAAACAACTCACAAAAGGGATTCAGTCTCCTGCTGTCCAAACTTCGGCCTCACGAGGAGCCCAAGATAATGAACCGATTGCTTTATGTGTCACTGTTTCATACAGTAGTCTTCAGACAGGACTGATTGCTTTGGCAATAAAAAATGAAAAGTTATTACTTTTTTTAAAACTCTGAATATAACACGAAAAGAAGTCTTGAAGCATGTTGCGTAGAAGCACGTCGTCAGTGAATGAGCTATTCCTTGCACAGCTAGGGAGCTGCATTCCTATTTATACATTCATCAGACCTAGGCAATGTTCAGCTGCTGTGTTTGCAGATATGTTTTAAATCACCCCTCTAAAGTCAGTTTTAGCTCTAATCCCTACCACGCGGTTAAAAGCACACAGGCTGTATGGTATGATAGTGTGTCCATAGTGGATTTGAACTGACCTAGTGTCTTCGATGGACACAGTGCCATTGATCTGTTTGCATAAAAGTGCCAGGCGACTGGCACAGGCAGCGGTGTGGATGGGTGATCAATGAGTTTGATGTCCCTGTGAAATGTGTATCAATAGACGCAGGGGCTCTTTCAGCAAAATCGTCTCCAAATTGTAGTTCCCTCAAACGTTTGCTCACTCAGACACACACACGCTTCATCAGTGGCCTCAGACTTCTCGCAGAGTCACAGCAACATTAAACCACTCCATTAGAAAGGTCGCACAAAAATGTACACTGTACAACGATCAGGTTTGGTGCAGCTGTACATCACAGGTATTATGGTTCTTCAGGTTGAATCCGATGGCTGTTCGTCGATCCACGCACATTTGTCAGAACAGTCTCGACATGCCCCGTGTGTTGTATTTCATCAGAGATTGAATCATAATATTTAATGTCACTGTCACACAAATAAAACTGTGTGATTGGATGACAATCTATGAGTCATTAAGTCGCCACAGATGATCACGAGCTCGCCAACACTTGCAGTTTTGTGATTGCACTTCATGGGTGGCCTCAGACTGGTTGGGACTGGAACACGGGTAAAAATATCGGGAGAGTTGGTCCGGCCCGTCGCTGCACCTGTGGGGTCTCTGAGAGGGGCGGGGACTTGTCATATTGCCATGGTGATAAAATGTACATCGCTATGCACTTTGAACAGCAGTCTTCACATGTCAGAGACCTCAGACTCCTCAGGTTCTGGGTCCTTCAAGGCCTCATTTGTCACAGTAACCAAGTTGGCATTTGAACGTGTGTCCATGGCAGAGTGCATTATGGGTAGCCACACATCATCCATGTTTGGCATCACGAATATTTTCTGTGAAAGGACAAGCACAGAAACAAACAAGGTCATTTTAAAGGAACAGGGTGTAGGATTTGTGGGCTCTAGCAGGGATTACTGCAGATTGCAACCAGCTGAAACTTCTCCTGGTTAGAATTCCTTCAGTGTTCAGTGTTCAGGAGGTTTTTACCAGGAGCTGAATTATCCGCAGATGTCTCTTCCTCTTTAAAACAAAAAGACTGTGATTTAAACTGGTAAAAACTTTGAATTAAGCAGTTTCACATTACAAATTAGTGTTTCTCTGATGTTGTTTGGCATGTCACAGATGGGCTCCTAGCCCAGCACCTGCTAATCTGTGCTCACCTCTCATCTCTGATAACTGAATGTGTGCTCTCCTTATTTCTCGTCAAGACATTCAGGAGAATGTGAATTCAGCCGAATCATCCGCAGAGGTCTCCTCTTCTCCAAAACAAACAGACCCGGTGATTTAAAGCAGTAAGAACACTGAATAAAGCAGTTTCACGTTACAAATCAGTGTGTTTCCCATGCAGTATGGCGTGTCAAGCCACTAGCCCAGCTTCTGCTAATCTGTGCTCACCTTTTTTCTCCGATAACTCAAGACCAAGACTTTGAGGGGATTTTTACCAGGAGCCGTATTATCTGCAGAGGTGTCTTCCACTCCAAAACAAGCAAACACGGTGATTTAAACTGGTAAAAACACTGAATAAAGCAGTTTTTTCAACGCTCTTGTTGCAGATGGGCTTTTCACTGCAGTGGCTGGTATCAAGAGCCAGTGTTTAGTTTGTGCATTCTCAGCTACTGTAGAAACATGCCGGTGCAACATGGCGATCCCCGTCGATGAGGACCTGCTGCCTATGCAGATATAAACGGCTCTTCCTAGGGTAACCACAACACAAAATTTCTTGTGTTTTTTTATAGACCAAAGAGAACATACTTAGTATATTATATTCCATTTCTGCCAATATATCCCCCTAAATGCTACACACTGGACCTTTCATTTCCACAACAGAACTAAAATTAAGTGAAGGGAATGGAGCAGAAACTGCAAATTAATACTTTAGTAACTAAAAATCTACACCACAAAAACAGTCTGGCATGAGATTATAACTGCTAACAAGAAAAAAAAGACCTGAATACATCATCTCCTTTGAATCTAACCCCACACTGTTGTGTCTAGAAACCAATGAGGCCTGAGTTCAGCATTTGTTGAAAGCCAGATGTATACACTCACTCACAGATGACAACAGTGAGTGCTGCAGCACTGTATTTTACCGGAGGGTTGGTTTAGGGGGGTGGTACATAATAATAACCCCCAGAGGAGTCAGGCAGGGATAAATGTAGATGTGTGGTAGGCCTGACAGGGACAGTAGTTTGCAGGTGTGCCTCGGGGCAGTTATGTAGAGGCAGGCGTATCATTACTTTGGATATAAATGAGGGGGTGGGAAAGCCAAAGGGACGCTGCTTTGAAGTGCTTGTAGGTGGGCAGCTATAAATTCATCCCATAGTCTTCTTTATGACCTAAATTCTCACCCTAAACATGTTGGGGACACTGTCTTATCTTGAGTTAACTTGCAGCCTCTCAGTCAGGCAACTGAGGTTTTTTAAACCACAAAGTTGATTGACACTCTGGGTTATGACATTACCCATTACACTATATTAACAATGTAAGTAAACTGTATTTGTTGCAGGTTTTCCTCAGTGTATACCTGAAACTCCTGGTCCAGTTTCTTCTCAATCCAGTCTGTCACGTGAACCAAAGTGACCTCCCTCTCGCCCAATTTAGGCCGCGCTTTCAGCTCCAGGTGAGGCGGACTCCGGAAACCATACCTGGCAGCCAAGAGGAAACATTCATGTTTAAGATATTCTCACGCAAGCTCCACGAAAGCCACATCTTTAGTTTAGTCCACTAAATCCAATACATTTTTCTAACTTTACAACACACTTTTTCTGAGGAAATGTGGTACCTGACATTTTTTCTCAGTGTGTACATGAATCTTGGATTGTTTTATTCCAGCATTTTTAGAGTCCTAAAGTTGTAAAAGTATTCAGTATTCACAAAACAAAAAAGGGAAAAATCTAAAAAAAAAAAAAAAAAAACCAACAACATTAAATTGTCCTTATTATGTTAATCACTGGTGATTTTTCTTGGTACCACTTCCAGGATTCCAGCTCAGCTTGGGAACCACTGCTGTAAATCCTGATGATTATCATAATCATTTCTAAGACAGTCATTATAATTAAGCTTAAAAAGTATGCAGTGGATACTTAAGGATTCCACATTTTTAATGGCAACACACACTGTGGTGCCCTAAATTATTAAATGTTCTTATATTTAGTTCACTGGTGATTAAACATTTTCTATCACTGTATGCATGTCTGTATTTGCCCAGCAGAGGGTGCTCAGTTATATTCTTTAACCAGGCTTCTCATACACTCACTGACTGTATCCTACAGCCTTCAACACACTCCTCCCTGGAAGTGAACGTACCATATCCTGTCCGTGGGGGGAGGTGGAATGTTCACAGCCAGCGTCCCACGGCACTCTTGCACCTCCACAGTGAGCAGCAGGGGTGTGTTGGACACCTCCTCCATCTTTTTCTTAATGAACTCCGTCTCTGTGGCTTTCTGGAAGTACTTCGACTTGGCTATCTTGTCCACAAAGCGCATGATCTTGCTGGGCCTGTGGCCTCCCACATAGCTACGTGAGCAGAGGATAGAAATGGAGGAGGAGGAGGGGAGGCAAGGAGTGAGTCAGGTTCATTATTTATTCATACCAGCATCTCTTGCTACTCAGCACCCACGATGGAAGGGAGTGACCGGGCGCTACATTAAATCAACAGCAAGCTTTCAAACGTGTGGGACAGAGTGGGTGGGTAGGTGGGCGGGTGGACTGAAAGGGCAGAACAGTCTGCTTCAACACATCAGTGTGGATCTGTGTCTGCCCATTTTCAATTCAGATGCGTCACGACATTGTTGTAATGAGACATTCACTCACCCCTCGGCTCCAGGAAGAATGGCTTTGTCACTGAGCAGTTCTGGGGGGTCCTCCTCGTCCGACGAGCCGGCACTAGACGACTCTTCATCACTGTCTGCCAGACAGTATGTCCGTGGCCTGGGCCTGTCACACACACACACGTAAACACTCACTGTTGCAAAGTCAGGCTGTAATGGCTTTCCACAGAACCATAAACAATTAAAAGTTGTTCCCATTAAATGCATCCCCACTGATTTAATCTAGTCTGTCTGTCTGTCCTATGATCATTTCGACAACTGATCATCTGATCGACTTCACACTTGGTGGGTGTATTGCTGTGAACCCACAGAAGTGCAGTGTTGAGTGCAAGCTTTTTAAATCCATGGGAGATATTTATAAGTAGTGCGTTATGTACACACTGTGTAGTGTATTGAGAAGGGACACATAATGCCTGTTACCACTGCACGGAATGTTAGGTACAGCTCGCTCTGCTTTGCTCGTTACAGCACAGTCAAGAACAAATGGATAAAGAGAGACCGATGTTACCTCGTGGCAAACTCAAACAATACAAGCGTCAGTGATATAACTTCCAGAATGAGCGCTTTTGTTTCGAGAAATAGCTGAGCGTTGACTTCACTGAGGTCATAAAATGTTCATGTGAGCTTTCACACCCGAATGAAGCTTACACTGAGGCATTTCTCGAGGGTGCAGCTACGTCACGGCAGGTGAATTACTCGGAATCCAGGGTTCCGACACATTTCCGACGCCTATGCATAAGCCAATGGATCAGACATATGGTTATCTGGCAAAATAACCACATATGACCTTGCCTGAGTCTGAGCATCCACAATACCTCAATAAATGAGGATCGATCGCTGTCATGTCCTTTCAGTCTTCCACCATACAAGTGGATCAATGACTCGACACACATCTGTACATGTAAGGATGTGTGGAACATGACAGCTGGTGGTCAAGCGCCAACCTCAGGGGCTGAAAAATGGAGCCAATGTGGAAGTGCCAAAACCTGCAGTTCTTTAACAGAAGCGAGTCCATTAACATCGACCCTCATGGTAAAAATGTCCAACTTTATAGCACCACTAAACATGTTTAAAGCCTGGTACAAAGACAGTAGTGTGGTGTCGTCCGCAAACAAATCGTTCAAAAGAACAAATCTGCTGACAGATTTAGTTTCCAGATAAACAAACTTAAAACGTTAGGCTGGCCAGGAATGAGACTCACCAGTGCAGGGCAGACTCAGCAGCAGCTCAGCCGTGGTATCAGTTCAGTGAGTCGGACTACGCGGTACACAGTCAGGGTTCCTCCCGCCAAACGCTGAACGATTTGGTGAACGAATCTTTTTAATGAACTGATTCTAGTGATTCAGTAACATCTAAAGTACTGCTTTGCCCATCATTAAAGACAGTTTTGGTCTCTATAGCTAATGTCAGCATTCATGACAACTGTACAGAGGTTGAATTTTTATATAACTCATAACTATAACTTTATATATATAGTGACATGCTAATGACAGGCTTTCTGTGGATAGTGTCCTCAACTTCTCAGTTAGATCCACCCCTTGTTCCTCCAAGTATGGTCCAAAAAACCAAGATGGCAATGGCCAAAATGCCAAACTTGAGGCTTTAAAACAGGAGTCCACAAACCGATGGGTGACATCACAGTCGCTACATCCATTATTTTATACAGTCTTTGCTGTTGATTCAATCAGATATGTATATTTGATTGGATCACCAGGTATCACTGGGCTAAGTGCTGTCTCTACTGTTTGATCAATAGGCTGAGATTTTGTTAGAGGCAACAGTCTGATGCTGCTATACAGTATGACTTTACTGCAGCAGGCTCCCCCACAGGTTAGCTATCCATCAGTCACCAACTGTCACCTGCATTATTTAGCAATTCCCTGCACTGACAGTAAACAGTCAGGATTTTAAATGCCTCAGATCTCAGTGTAACAGCCTTGGTTTACCCACTACACCAGTGGTTCCCAACTGCTCCAGCCACGGGGTCCAGATTTCTCCTTACTCATTAGTTCAAGGTCCACACGGTTTAATATGTCCAGCGTCATACTTGCGTTTGGCCATGTTGTTGAGCTAGTTTGCTGTCTCTGTTAAGTAGCTGTCCATTAGACACTCACTCTACAGCAGGAAACAGCACTTCAAATAAAAGCTCTGTGCTGGAAATTCACTGTACTCTCAAATAAAGTGTTTTTTTCTACAAACTTGACACGCTCGTGTTCTACTTGCGGTCCATTCAGATTGGACCCATGACCCACTTTTGGACCACAACCCACCAGTTGGGAACCACTGAATTGCACACCAGCTTTTTAGCATTGTGATTTTTTTCTTTAAAATGGGGCGTGGCCACTGAAATGACAGGATGCTTGTCTGGTCTACGTGTATCATGTCATACTACTAACATTTCAATGGTCACGCAGCACAGAACTAGATTCCAAATTAGTAATTAAAGGAATGTATTTCACGTGACATTTGACATGTGTTGGGATATTCATGAACATATTTCAAACAACAGCCAAAAACAATGTATATTCAAAACTTTTCCAAAACATTCTGTTAATTCCAAACCATTTCCAGGCCTGGAAAAGGAGTTTTCTTAATTTCTTAACTTTTCCATGATCCTGGGAACCCTGAGGTTCCAAGGGAGTGAAGTGTCTGGTGTGAAGTTGTTCGGATGAGCAATTCTCGAGAAGCGGCAGTACTTGAGGTCAAGCAACCGGCCCATTACTAAAGGGCACCTTTTGAACAGTCACTGCACTAGTCTGATAATTCATCCAAGAAAAGAAAGTATAATCCACAACATAATGTGCTGTTTCAGTGACAGGCATCTATGCGTATCTATCTACAAACTCACCAGCCATTCGACAAATCCACAGTGGTAAGCGTCCAGAGAGAGGATTCATATATCAAGAGAAGGGAGGAAAAGCCGACAGAAAAATGGCAGGAAATAGTGAAAAGACAGATGTGACATCTAATATGGTTCTAAATGCAATTATCATCCAGCTCTGAGCTGTTTGTTTAGCAAGGAAGCTAATCCTATAAACACCCTAGTTTGGGCCTAGCCACTGAGAATTATGAGACAATGACAAAAACAAACACATATAATCACTCTCAGAAATCTGTAAGACATTTTAAAACCAAACTCGACTTTGTTACAAAGTTTTAAAGAGGAAATAACTAAATGGAATTGAAAGTCTCACCATTCTTTTCCGTGCTCCCCGAGCCCCTCGCCCTCCTTCCCCAGACGGGCCAGGTTCATCTTGGTCTCTAGGGTCATGAGGAAGGAGCCCGTGTAGGAGACCTCCAGGTCAAACCACAGACCTGTAGAGATAGAAAGGGAAACCACGCAGACATATTTTGTTGAAAACTATTAAATCATGCTCCTTTATATCCCCAGCATTAAGAGCTGCGATTCTCTGCTCAAGCCAAAACGGACCTGACCCAACCCTCTGGTTTCAAACCGAGTTGAGCTGCATTATTCCCCTGCACTTGAATCTGGTTGGGTTCACACCAGTTTAGCAGTGTTGTTTCTTTAGTGTGAGGAGTTTAAATGGACTGAATCAAGACGGAAAGAGAGAGAAAGAGATGGGGACTACGACTGAGAGTGGGAATGTGACAGAGCAGTTGGCAGTGTTTGCCTCTGCCTCTCCAGCAGTGGGACAGATGTGCGTAACATGCAGCGAAGAGCGCTGAAGACGTACAGAGGGGCGCAGCCCGCTCTGCTGAATGTAATGTTTATTTTTACATCAGAAATCTAGGTTAGGTCCAAAACTGCTGTGGGTCAGGCTTGGATAGAGCTTGATGTTTTGGGCCTGATCAGAGCTCTACCAGCAAGCCCCCCCGACCCCAGCAGCATCAGAAGTGACCAGCTCTGAATGCTATTTCTGTGAGTAAACATGAACCTCCAGTCTGGTGTCTAATTACTGTGAGGTCTCCTGCAGAGCTACCAGGAGGAAGTCCCATCCTCTAGCAAACACTAAGAAAGGTCAGCCTCCTTATCGGCTTATCAGGGCTACTTCCCGTTTACACATTACACTTCTCAGTGGGCGACGGGAGAGCGATTCAGATTTCGATCCCCCCGCTGTTTGCTCAACGAATCCTAATGTCTATAACTGATAAGTGTTGTTTAGTAATCCTCTGCCTCGCTCCTTCCTCCTCTTCATTTTCCACTCAGATGCTCATTGATTTGTTTGTGTGTGGCAGCAGTGTCAAAGAGAAGCTAAATGACAGCATTAAGTCAGAACACGTTGGACAGTGTCTCTGTATGGAGCGAGACACACAGGAGGGAGACAGCCTGGAGTTCCTAATTAATTCTGGAGGAGTCAACATACTGTATCTGCACCACTGATGTAAGCATGTGCGTGTTTCTACATCACACTGGGAAATATATCACAATAACAGCAGATGAGACAATGCCTTGAATCCTAGTAATTGCTGTAATGTATATGAGCTTTATATTATTACAACCACACTGAAATATCTCACCAACTATTGGATGGACTGCCATAAAATTTTGTACAGACAGGATGAAACCTCCTGACTTTGGTCAACAGAAGCCCACAAGAACAGTGCTGGGCTTTGAAGCCATTGTGACACAGTGGCCAAACTGTGGAATTACAACCTCTGGATCTATCACATGCAGGTATCCTAGAGCTTAAAGGATAACTTCTGCAATCGTCAACCTGGACCCTATTTCCCCGTGTAAATTGATCAAAGAAATCGATGTGAGCAACAGTTTTTTAAATCGGTCCAGTATTGAGAGAGCCGGCAGCAACCGACAGCCACAGAACCAGCGGTAATGGAAGCACATGGGGCAATTAAACATCATCACTGTGGGTCCATTAAAAGTGGTTGCTAAGTGGATGCTATTAGCTAACATGATTATGTTTATTTTGCATAGTGTTACACATGAAAGCATGGCAGCAGGATAACGGCAAAAACAATCAATAAAGGATTAGTAGGTGCAAAATAAAACATATCTTTATCGATTGATTACCCATTGTCACCAGCTGACATTCATATTATAAAATAAGTGTGCGTGCATGGTGGAAAATAGATTCATGCTTCTGTATTACACTGATCAGCCAAAACATTAAAACCACTGGCAGGCTAAGTGAATAACATTGATCATCTTGTTACAATGCAGTGTTCTGCTGGGAAACTTTTAGCTCCTGGCATTCGTGTGGATACCACTTGACACACAGCACCCAACCAAACACCACTGTGGACCTAGTGACCTCCCCCAATGGCAACAACGCACTTTGATGGCAGTGGCTCCCCAAGCAGAGCAATGCGCCATGCCTCGCTGCAAAAATTGGTCAGGAGTGGCATGAAGAACGTGACAGAGAGCTCAGCGCACCGACCTGGCCTCTAAATTCCCCAGATGGGGTTGTGCTTTGGAGTCTGGCACCGGGGCGCTGGTGGTGGATACTTTGAGACCTGACGGTTGTGAGGTGAGGTACTGGTGCGTCCCACAGATGCTCAATCAGATTAGGATCTGGGGAATTTGGAGGCCAGGGTGATGCCTTGCACTCTTTGTCATGCTCCTCGGGCAATTTCTGAGCATTGTTTGTGGTGAGGCATGGTGCATTCTAGTTATCCTTTAAGCCAAGTCTGATTTAAGACTTTTAAATACTTTTTTTTTAAAATGTCACTCAGAATGAAATTTAAGACCAAGTTTAAGCAAAATTGGAGAAAAAAATAACACACAAAAAGGGACATCAATTACTTAGGGTTAGGTACAAATTTGCCCAAGTATAAAACATGACTTTTTTTCTCATGTGGAAGACGAAGATAAAACAGAACTTGGAAATATGTAGCGTTTGTGGACGAGTTTAGGGTAGGCCTACTGTAATAACAGCCATAATAGCTGAACTTGGAGCCTAATATTTTCTGAGGTGGTACACGGTTTGAGGACCACTGAAATATGTAGGCTATTGTCACATACACACTTCTTAACATTTTCATGCTCACAATATGATAAACCCCTCTAATGTAAGTTTTTTTTTTTTTTGGTTTGGTTTTCTTTACAATGAGCATTACATTCTCACAAAACCATGTCATCCAGCCCTGTTTTATATCCAGTCTTATCAATAAGTCTTAATGTCTATGTATTGAATAAATATATTATTTATTTAAACAGTAATGCTGAGCTCGATGTGTGCTTGTGTGCATTCAGTAGATGTTGGAGCGCAGTAAAAACATTGTAAATCAAATCATGTCGTCCCAACATTACAGAGTCAGGAAGCACTCACCCACTCTCTCTCCTTTTTATCATCATCACAGGAGAAAAGAAATATCAACAAGATGCGAAATTAGGAATGTTACTATCGAAGCAAGTGCATCCTGTTGATCGTGCGGGTTTACAGCGCAGCACTTCCAGAGATGCAGGGTCCCCCGGGGACTAATTATGTGCTGGGATCAACTGATTATGCTTTGTGAGTATATTTCTGTGGGTGTATAGGTTCAGACAGAACACATTAATGAGCACTGCAGACTCAGCCGTGGAAATGTGGCTGACAGCAGAATTCATGACTGGCTGCTTCAACCAAACAGCAACACATATTACCATGTTATTGTTTTTATATCTTTAGAGGCAAGATTACATTAGACTAAATCGTCTTTGGACAAACCCTTAATATTTAAAAAATTAGGACAGAAAAATACAAATATGGGATTAAATCCATATGAATTTAAGGAAGAAATACCAAGCTTCATTTTAAAAACCTCCTCTTTTGCTCTGCTGTCTGCTTAAAAGCACCACCTATGATCGCTTTCACAACCTGTTCCCATTTTTTCCCTTCTTAAGCTTCTCTTTCTCCCCAAACCGGCCACCTCTGTAGGAATTAATAC
This sequence comes from Epinephelus cyanopodus, assembly GCA_026686955.1. NCBI lineage: Eukaryota > Metazoa > Chordata > Actinopteri > Perciformes > Serranidae > Epinephelus > Epinephelus cyanopodus. Next base: position 15,307,167 of record CM048929.1, read on the forward strand.
GCCTCACGTCTCTGTATTGTCTCTGTGTGTCCAACCAATCCCTTCACTGAGGCTCAAGGCAGGCGGGAGGCAGGGTGAGTCAGTGCCTCAGTAATGGATAAGGGGGACCCGAGATGTGAAGTTTAATTACTGTGGCTTAATAGAGCGAGACACGCAGAGGGTCCAAAAAAGAGAAGCAGAGAGAGTTGGAGAGAGGAGGAAATGTCTTAATCCAGAAGAAGAAGAGCAAAACGTAGGGAAGATGGAGGAACGGTAGGAGAGGGAGATAAAGGCGATGGATAGATTGAGGGGAAAGAAAAGTGAGAGCATGTCTCAGTGTGCTGTCAGAAAGGCAAGAGGGAGAACTGATAAACAGCCTGGGTTATGATGAAGGATGGAGGATGGCAGAGGAAGGGGAAGAAGATTGATGGCAAAAGAATAAAGAAAATCTGTTTAGTTGCAGACCACCACTGTGTGGAAAACATGACACACGTAGCGTAGCTTCCCCTCCTACCTTGATGGTCCACAGAGGGTTTGGAGGCATGGAGGATCTTAGGAATGGAAAAGGCCATGTCTAGCTCTGTTAAAGTCAGCTCGTTCATGACATACGGCAGCTGGAACACAGAAGAAAAAACATTTAGATTTTAACACTAAGACAAAAAGCACAAAATCATCTCTTGGATTGATCACATTGGACCACTGGGATACACTTTCTGATTTGTTTTACTGGTGATGTGTCTTTGTGCAAGCTAGCACCCACCCTGATCTTACTGAGCTTCATCTGGATCTTTTTGGAGACGACATTGGCCCAGTACTTCTCTCCCAGGAAGTCCCAGAATATCCTTCCCACAAAAGCGTTGACCCAGGCCTCAGGCTCCACTGTCTCCTCTGAACTCCTGCGTATCTGAATGACACAAGTACAAGTGCGTATTGTAGCTTCATCCCCTCAACATAAAATCAAGCCATCGACTTCCTTAGCCAGATTAGCATGTTGGTGGGTCACATGGCACGAGCTCGCCCCCTTTTGACCTCCCTTGGTGAGTGAATGACATAGATCATCTCATTCCAGTGCAATATCCTGCTGGGAAACATTTGATCCTGGAATTCATATGGATGCCTCTTGAAAGCACCACCCACTTAAACACCGCTACACACAACGTACACCCCTTGCACCATCAAATCCACACAAACAAAATGGGGCCCACCTAGAAAAACATTGCTCTATAGTTACTAGAGGTCAAAAACTTCACGGGGTTGTATGAGATACATATCCATATAGTCAGTGTGTTACCTACACTAGATGACGGTTGGCACATCCCCAGTTCGGAGAAGCAGACAGGAGTACTGCCCCAGAGGCTAAGCAATGTACTGCTGTGGACACGAGCAGCAGCCAATGTAATTTAGCTATCTAAAAAAACTGTCTATTTCTTTTCAGCCTTTCATGTATCCTACCTTTTTGGTAGTTTTGGGGCTGCTCTCAGGGCTGGGCCCAGGGCTGTCAGTGGCAGTCGGGCTTCTCTGTGGTACCTGGGGGTTGACATATTTGGCCATGTAGACATTATAGTCCAACAGCATCTTCTGTTTCATGCCTCCAGCAGAGCCACAGGACAGAGCAGAGGGGGTCTCTCTGTGGCGAGTCTGAGACAGCTCCTCCAGGCTGCCCCGGCTGCTGCTCCTGCTGTCGGCCTCCAGGCCTCCACCAGACTGGGTGCTGCTACTGCGGCTGTGGGAGGGCAAGAAGGCTGAAAGTGGAGGGGAGGGGAAAGGAATGCAGGATGTGATGAGTAAGGGGAGCTTAATGTGATACAATTATGCCTCGGCAACATTTTCAGTGATTCAAATCAATGCATCGTATTTCACATGCATAATGCATGTTCAAGGCCTTCCTTGGATAGTGAGCTTCTGTTTTTTTTTCACATACTGCGACACCCTGAATCAGCATGCTTCACACCAGATGACACACTGCATCCTCTCTCTGACTCATATTAGCACTGAAATAGTCATTTTCATCATAATTGCTATGTATAACCACAAAACAGGCTTGATATTGAAAATCATCTTTCCATAATCCTGTTCACCCTGCGCTGCCTTTATCACTGGACCCACACAGTGCTAGTGTTTCCCTTTGAATTGGGCCTTATCCATGCAGGCTTATATCCCACAGCGGAGACCAATACTATAATATGCTGCTTCTCTGTGCATGTAATCCTGCTGACCCATTCACACTCATCTGTTCGCTCAGTTGAGGGGATTGGCAGTCCCTAAGCTGGGGCTTATGCACAGATCTGATGGCTGTGCAGTTACATACTCAAGAGAATGGCTATTGTCACTGTGGGAAGTGATGTGTGCCAGTGCAAATACTGTATGTGTGTGGAAAGGGTGTGAGAGATAGATAAATCCATATACTGTACATGGCTGCATCTTGGTGTGCGATACCTTACTCAATTCAGACTCACCACTCTTGCAGATGCCAGGCAAACTGCCACCTCTCCCTTCTGACTTCATTCGGGACGCGAGAAGAAATCTCCGGAACCACTCCTCCTTTTCCCGACCCGTCCTCCCAAACAAGTAGATTGTCAGATCCCCGCCTCCAGAGGTTGGTCTTTTGGGTTCCTCTGCTGATCCCGATACCTCGACTTTCTCGCATTTGTCCATTCGTTCCAGCTTCTCGCCCAGCCCTGTTAATTTCTCCTCCCAAGCTTCGGGCTTCTCTCCCTGGGCTTTGGACATGAAGTCCTCCTGCTTGGCCAGCTCGATGCAAATGGGGTACTTCTTGTTCCAAACTCTCTTCCTAGCCAAGCTTTGGGGCATCAGGTAGATCTATGGGGGGCATATAGACCGAGTTCATACTATTAAACACGTGAAGATGACTATGTTAGAGTGTGTCGCTTCTGGGGCAGTACAATACCCCCATTAAAATACAGACCAAAAAAATGTGTCTAACACTCATACTTAATAGAGCACAATGAAACTATAAATATTATGTGGCAGACTTGCCCCAGGGTATAAGTGACAGCGAACTCTGGGCTTGAAAACCAAAGGAAACAATGCAGGTAGGAATACAAGCGCAAAATTATACTTCTGCTTAGCTCTGTTTTCAAGACAGGAGACAAGAGACTTTTACATTCACAGGTCATTTCAGGGAGAGGTTGGTCTTACTGGCACATGCAGAAGCATATACACAACCCTTCGGTGAAAGTCTGATTCGATGGCAGATATTCCTACAGAAAAAGTTGCTATTCCAACAGTGTCAGAAGCTGCCTACACTGCAAAGCAATCCAAAAAGGAAAAGGGGTCTAAAAGAGATTCTGACTTTAAACAGAATAAAATACGTGTCTGTGACAGCCAAGCCTTTTCAGAGATAAGAGAAAATAATGCTCATAGTTTAGCCTTCTGCTAACCTGACCAAAAGGCATCAAGGTTGCGGCATTAAGTTCACATTCACATGGCTAACATTAGCTAGAGCCTTGGATGACGGTGGGTCCTCAACCTCACCCCCAACCGCTACAGGTCAACTTGCCAGGAAGAGAGACTAAGCCTCCAGTCAGCAGCCGCAGCAACATGTGACCGACCAGTGAAAACAGAGCAGACAGCTCTAACTCCACGCCAGATCAGCAAACTTTCTGTTGCTGCCATTACAAAAGTTAGACCTGGCGCTGGGGGCCAAACAAAGGTTCGGCTTCCAAGCTGCTGCCCGCTCTCCTCCTAGCAACGCAGTCCATAGCAGCTGGGAGCGAGGTGGAGGCACTGTGGGGTGGCTGGCTAGTTAATTCTTGCCTCACTTTTGGTCTGATAAACAGAGAGAGAGAGCAGGTGATGAGCTGGCAAATGTAATGTGTGAACCTGTCAAGTTGCAGTTACAGTTTACAGCCATGTCTGTAAAAACGTGGATGCCTCACACACACATACACATCTTCCCCCCGGTAGCACAGATCTATACGATCAGGACATTTGCAAGGTGGACACCCAAGATTAGTGCCACCAATTCAGTATCTGACCAAATGTCTCCCCTTCTTTTCCTAAGACATGCCATTAAGTAATGACCAGAAAATTGTTTAATGCAGAACATTATGATGTCACAGTGAAGTTGACCATTGACCTTTTTGGAAATAAAATGTCATCACTTTATCATTGTATCCTATTAGACATTTGAGGGTAATTATTTCATAATTAGCGAATGAATTCTTGAGTTATGGCCAAAAATATGTTTTGTGAGGTTGCAGTGACCATTGATGAGCTCAAGTGGATGTTTGTGCCAAATTTGAAAAAAAATCCTCTTAAGGTGTTGTTGAGATATTGTATTTGAAAGAATGAGGCAGACAAGGCCACAGTGACCGTTACCTTTGTTCAACAAAATCAAACCAGTTCATCGTTGAGTTAAAGTGGACGTTTGCGCCAAATTTGAAGAAATTCCCACAAGGCATTTTTGAGATATTGCATTCACAAGAAGAGTACGGGTGGAAGGACAACCTGAAAAAAATAATGCCTCCAGCTCCAGCTATCGTTGGCACAGAGGCATAAAAATCCAGCTTCTATAAATGCGGGTAACATTTGAGACAGACTAAACATCCACAATAATGATGGTAGAATGAAGCTTTAGGGAGTCGTTGAGCTCCAGAAGGAGGAGAAGAGGGTAGCTGCATGATGAGGACAGCCATAATGACCCCTTTCCTCCATGATATGCGAAATGTCTTCTTACTGCCCTCAGATATACAAAAACATTGAGTCAGCACACACTACTGCACAAGACACAAAGTTGTGTGTACAGGGTCAGTGACCTGTGATATTCACTCCATGTTTACACACACACTATGTGACACTGAAAATGAGTAGCTTTGTCACTGAACTTGACCTATTAGCAAGCATGCACTCAGGCAAAGGCAAATATGAGGGGACGTGTGCTTGATGTCATTTTCTGTTAAGCTTATCATCAAAGACACAAACACACTCAGAAGCTAACACACACACACACACACACACACACACACACACACACTTAAGGCATTAATATCGTTCCCTCTCACACACGCACAGTCTGAAATTTCAGTATCTCTCTCGCATGTCTCATCACCCACATGCACCCACAACCACCACACCTTGCTGTCAGTCAGGTCGTAGATCTTTTGGCTGATGTAGGTGACGTCAGGCTTGGGCTCGTTGTGTGTGGCACGGCGGGAGATATTGCGGTTGGGCTTGGACAGACGCAGGACGGAGCCCTCCAGACGGACATAAACGGAGTGGGTCAGGGTGGCGTGGTACATTTCTGGGTCGTAGCTGTGGATCTCATTCATCCAGCCCTGACAGATTGATGGGGTGGAGATGAGAGTTTTAATTGACAGTAGCTCAAAACCTATCCTCATAGCACACATACACACATAAGACTCCCAAATGCCAAGGATACTGGGGTATACATTTACTCACTAGCTGAGTTTCCATGTAATGATTTCAATTTGTAAACTGAAATCACCACGTGTGTATTTCAGGCCTGTGTTTATATGACAACAAAGTGAGAAAATGGATTTCCCCTTGGGGATTAATGCAGTAAATCTTGTTGTTGTTGTTGTTCTTCTTCTTCTCAAATGATCTGCATATGTCATTTAATCCATTTAACTCAATAGGTTACAGTGCACCATGTTTTGCACGGATGATTATTACTATGGCACAATGTGCTTATGCTGTGGACACATGATGTAGACACCATACATCCATGCTCAAAATAGAAGACGAGATTTGACAGCGCAGATTGCAAAATGATGGAGGATAGAGAAAATAGTGAGGGGAGAAGAAAAGAGATATTTAGTTTTATTTACAGTGCGTCTTCTGTTAAACCAAACTAGCTTACGACAACATTACGTCAATGCTTTAGCATCTCGACAAAAAGCATGGTCCATGGAGCGGACCTGACACAAGGTAACATTAACATCTTATCTTATCTTTTGTATATACACCATTTCTCTTTAATAAAGCAAGAGTATTTCTCACCTGATTACTCAATTAATCGATGGATTCATTACTAGAATACTCGAGTACTAACATAACTGATAGCTGCAGTCCTTTGGCTACTATATAAATGTTCTACATAAAAATGTGTCTTTTTCTTTTTTCTTTTTCTTTTTTACAAACTGTGAAATGATGACCACATACATACAGTATCTTTGCATTCTCTGCAAAGCAAGTTCTTGTTACTTAACCCATATATCTGTGATTACCTCATATCATAATGTGTTGTTGGGTGCCACTCTTAAAATAGATAGGTAGATAATTTTTATTACAGACTCTAAGTCCAGTTAAAACATGAAAAATGTGTTAGGAACAATTTTATCCATTGTTGTCAATCAACATCACTCCTCACAGTATTTTCCTAGAATCACAATCAAATCACATGCCAGTATAGTTCAAAATGGGTGCCACAAAGTTCATACAACACAACTAAAGATAAAGTGGGGCATCTGAAACACTGACTCTTTGTTGATCCTTGAAGGAACAGAAAGAGGAAGTGTGTCCCCACTGTTGCCCTGCACTTGGGTGCTCTGGGGTCTAACGTTCAAATGTGTGTATCACGTTCTGCACAACTGCAGAGCTCCTCTTTGGAACAGCTGTGCCCCCCAGCCATAAGGCTCTCCTGTGCAACAGCTTGGTACCCACTGAGGCGCACAGACACACACACACACACACACACACACACACACACACACACACACACACACACACACACACACATACGCGCACACATGCTTACATAACTCTCCACTAAACATTTCTCTTCTAGCAGAGTTCCTGCCGCACTGAGCGAGGTTAACTGAGAACAGGGGGCAAATGTGGTGGCGCTGTCACTGGAATGTTTGGTTCAAAGAAAAATCTGGAGACGTCACTAGGGAAAAAGTTTAATAAACCCCAATATATCGCTACTGGTCCCCATGAGAATGTACAGAGTTTAATTCTCATCCAACCTCCCACCTTATCAGTCCCAGAGGAGGCTCTGTGAGCAAAGCCAATTCAATTGGAACAACAAGGGAAATATCAGTGCTTGGCTAATGCGAAAGCGAAGAACATGTAGTCTAAAGATAAAAAACAAAAGCTCTGTGGGACAACACTCCTACCTACTACGATTTCGCTTGTGCTTGATAGTAAACAAACACAGACATTTTGCATTCTGTTCTCTGTGGATGGTTCCTCCAAGGCACGATAAGATAAAATGCAGTGCCTCAGCCATATATCACAGATGCTATCAACTGCATGTGTAAAACCTGCGGGGCTAAAGCTAAATTAGGTCATCTTGACTCTTGGCAAGGTGTTTTTGTGAGCTTGCATTAAAATCTGTGACTTTCCTGTAAATCTGCGCAAAGCATGCAGCTAAATATGCAAATATAATGCTGCACAGAGACCTTGACAGTCGTCCTACAGGCGATGAAGCGAGGGCACCTGCTAGAACAGCCAAGGGTCTAAACAAGTTTACATTTTAAATTCATATAGCAACAGGTTCAAATTTGGCCATCCATGCCGTGATTTGTCTCACCTTGAAGGTTCCTGGTTCTTTGATATCCAGCTGGGCCACATTCCAGAGCTCTATCCTTCGCCTCCCTCCTCTCGTCCCTGATGAGGAGCGCCGAGGAGAGGACAGCCAGAGGACCAGCAAGGCCAACATGAACCCAGCAACTATCCCATGCACCACTGCACATACATATGGCGGCACCGGAAGGATTATATACCAGTACACCAACTGTGTCAGGAAGATGAGGCCAGTCACCGGCACAGTCTCCAACTCCTCTTCCTCTTCCTCCTCTTTCTCCTCCTCCTCTGTGTCAAGTTCACTACACAACCCAGTGCTACCAGTATGGGGCTGCCTGGACCCGGGACGATCCCCATCTGGTGTTTCTGTATCGGTGCATAACTCAAAGTCTTCACTGTACAGTTCACAGAAGTCCTCGTCTTCCTGTCGTGCCACCAGGGCCGACATAGAGCAGCGGCCCAGAGTGAGAGAAGGAGATCTGGGGAAAGTGGTTGAGGAGGTCTGGGTAAGGGTCGGGGCTGGTGCCAGTGATGGGAAGGAGAAAAAAACAGAGTCCGGGCCCTTTGCCGTGGGGGTTTCTTCCTCTTCTGCTCCTTCCTCCTCCTTGATGCTATAGTTGTTGTTACCTTCCGCGTGTCCGTTTATCGCTGCTGCTCCGCTGAGCTCTGACGCACTAGATGACAACGATTTGGCACGATGGGTGGCACTTCCAACACCTCCCACGCCAGACTCATCCCCCATGATCTTACTAAAAAGCTGCAGGGGGTCTGACATCACCTCTGACAGCCGCCGCTTGGTATCCTCTATCCTGGCCTCTACCTCTTGGACCTTGAAGAAAGACCTGCCATCTGGGGACATGATGGGCGAGGAGGGGGCTGTTTTGGAGTCTCCACCTGCTTGAGTGACAGTGACAGGGCTGGAGCATAAGCGCGGCTGGGAGAACTGTTTGAAGAGCTGCATGTTGCGGGGTGGAGGCCGCTGGGATGGCTGTGCATGCTGTTGCTGATGAGGAGGGTGATGAAGATAGTGATGAAGAGGCCCTTCCGGATGTTCAGCCTTTGAAGTGTCCGTGGAAAGAGACTTAACAAAAGATTTCATTAAATGGCGGTGACGTGCGTGCGGCGGCGCAGCAGTTGCAGGTGCAGGAGCGGGTTCTCGAGACTCAACGTCATTGGACAAAGACCTGACCAGGCTGAGGAAAGGTTTGGAGGAGGACAGTGCTGCAGACTTACACGGGGAGGAGGAGCTGGAGCTTGTGGATGGAGGATTTACTGAGGGTCGGTCAGAGGGCCAGGAGGAGCTGGTGGGAGGGGTGGAGCTCAGGTGGGGTTGCGTGGAGGTGGGGACAATAGTCATGGCTGGAGAGGGTGTGTGTGGCTGAGGGTCTAAGGGCTGCACAAACAGGGTGGTGGATGAAACAGGGAGCACAGCAGCTCCTGAGGAGGTCTCCACACCAGCACATTCAAACAGCAGCTCTTCTTTTGCCTCCAAGCCTGTAGTGACAGACTGGTCATCAGCCCCTGCAGCTTCTAGACCTTGGAATCCTCGTACACCGTCAATCTCAGATTTAGCCTCAGTAGATTCAACAGGTACCCCGTAGAGCTCCTCTTCCTCGTCATCTTCCTCCTTCCCCAGAGCAGAGAAATGGATGGTGATGGTGTCACGAGAGAGGGAGCGCTGCACCTGCAGCTTGGGTCCAGGGGCGTGACGAGGGGGAGGAGTGTCAGCATGCTGGCCACTTCCCCGGCTGCTGCTGCTGCCCTGACTGCTCATCACCACCCTGCACAGGGCTCACAGCCTGGGAGACACACAGACAGACAAGGTTCACTGTTAATAACCACAGAAACACTGAAATGAAACAGGAGATTGAGAGATTGCAGTATAAATCAGTAATGTGATTAAATAACTTCAGTTCCCACATGCTACACACTCTTTATGCACACACACACACACACACAGTACATAGGACTGAAGAGAACAGCCCCGCAGCTCTCTATTCATCCTAACGTGAGTAGACTGGACAGGTATGTCCATGCTCCCCAATCCATTAGCCCTCATTATGCAAGGCTTCAGCTGACAGACTGAGTCGCTCTCAGGCCTGGCCTCTCTCTGTCTTACGAGCATCCTCCTCACTCACCCCGACTATGGCAACATGATTAATGGGTTACTTCAGAACACATGAGCCTTGAGGAGAGGGACCATCAGCAGCTCAGCTGTGTTACACTCTACCCTCCACAGGGGGCAGGCTGCAGCTGGCTAAATGCTGTGAGGTGATGAGGATAACAAGGGCGTAAACAAGGATGCTTCTCCGAGTTGTGGATGGAAATCATCAGTATTCAATAACTTTAACTTAAAACTGAGTTAACGGATCATTTAGTACACTTGGGGGCAGTGCACAAGCTGGAAGCCATAAACTGTTTATAAAGATGGACAACATGTCTCCACTTCCTCCCACTGTACAGAAATGAAGCCAAAATATCCCAGATAGGGCCGCTGCCATCTTGTGCTGGTGATGTTATCTGGAGTAGTGCCACTGATTGTGAGCACAGCGACCGGCACACAAAGCTGTAAAGCATGATTTTAAACCCCATTTTTAAAGCATCAATTAACTAATTAAAACCAAATTCATCCAAAAAAAATCAACATGCAGCAGCACAAGAACTATCAAAAATGTAAGACATCATCTTTGGGAAAAATTTATTTGATGTGGACTTCATTTTTAGTTTGGCCCATGTCCCATCAGCTTTTTGATGGTGTCATGACTTCACACACAGTCTATGCTGAAAACATAACACCAACATATTGTCACTTTATAAAGTTGACATGGCTAACATGATGGCAGTTAGCATCGCTCTAGGGACCCCTCTAGTGTCAGTTTTGGGCGTGTTAGTTTTCTTTCTTTCTTTTTATTAGGATCCCCATTAGCACCAGCAACAGCATCGGCTATTCTTCCTGGGGTCCAACATACATACAACATACACATAAACATTCTCACTTACACATAACAAACACATATCAAACATACATTTACACATAACAAAACAAAGCAAAGCAATGACAGCGCCCTTAGCAACAAACAAACCACATAGGAAAATATATTGGTCATCATTTAATGGGAAAAAATGGACATTGCAGATTTACAAAATCCCTTAACTCATTTTCCACATTCAGATTTCATTCCGTACTTCAGTACTACATTAAATGATGTAATATTAATACACCAAAAAAAAAAAAATCAGTCTGAAATGACCTTAGCCTTGTATTTTCACCACATTTGACACACATTAATTCCAAAAAGGGTATACACTGAGTACATTTCCATTCAAACTCAAATTATTCCAGTTTAACAATATGAAATATGTTAAATCATAATTCATAAATACTAAGAGATACTGTTTTAACTGCATTTTGAACCGATCTTTATTACTTTCATGAGCAATATGAACTGGCAGAGAATTCCAGCCAGCCATAGCTCTATACAGAACTGTTCTCAGTATTATACCTATTATCACTTTCGGCAATATGAACCTCCTTTCTGATGCACTTCTTGTTAGATAACTATGTTGAGCAAAATGAGAGATTAATCTTTCATACAATAATTTTGGCGCTCTTGTCACAAGTATATTTCTTAGAAAATTTAATAAAGCATAGGTAGACCTTTGTCTTATAGATAACCAGCCCAGACTATCATGCATGCTGGTCACATTGGTTCTGTAAGAACACGACAGAGCAGAGAATTTTAAGAAGTAGGAATAAGAGCATGAAATAGAAGTATGTAAATAAAAAGTGATAAAATAAAATAAAAATGTGAATTATGTAACAATTTTTAACACTGTAGAATTAAACATTGTAGCATAATGCATGTTATTTTGATTTCTATTTTAAACTTTTCAAGTGCAGCAGTGTTTGCTTAATGCCATTTGATTCAATATATGTAACGCAGGTGGTTTCCACCCGTAAGTTACTGTAAACAAACACTGTGATTTGGTCTATTTAGCTTTGATTCGGTCTCTACCAACTCTTGAGGGAAATATCTGGATCTCTAGCAGCTAAATGTTATATTCACCAGCGAATCACTAACTATGTCTGTCTGCCATTTGGTGCTGTGCATGTAGCTGTTAGCTTGTCAGTTTATCAGAGCTTTTTAATTTAGTGCTGCTGCTGGAAGTGGTGATAATGAGAGCTAAAATGCTCTCTATAAATACAGGGAACTGCAAAATCAGGTGGTAATTCTCTGTGGGTTCACCACTAAGAGCAACATCCTTTACATTTCATCCATTTTCCCCATAAAATATCAGTAAGTGTGGCTTTAAACTGATGTGGCAAAAGAAAGATAGAGAAATTAAAATTATCAAGCTCAAAATTCCCCACTTTCAATTGACAAAATTGCCCAAGATGAAGATATTCTTGTTAGTCTTTTCACAAATTTATATTCATTGCTCAAATATTGTTCTGATACTCCTCATTTCATTTGTTGCAGTCATCATTTAGTCCTTAAATTGAATCTTTTACTAGGCTATAACTGCCATGTATCGCATTATTTCTGTGCTTTATGGGATCGTAAAACACATAAACATATACATAAATATAACAAACCCTCCTTCCCCCACCCACGCATAACAATATGCAGGACATAATCACACAACAAGGCAGCTGTTAGGCTCCAGTGATCACAGGAACAAGGCGTCTATTGTACGGTCTTAACACAGTGGAACCAAAGTCATTCATCATGCAGTGATTTCACCGAATGAGGCCTCAAGTTGTTATTGAGTTATTGTGCCTTTATTCTTGCACATCGCATAGAGTCCATCATCCCTGGTTAGCATTATCAAACAGGCAGGGCGAACACACACAAGACACACAAAACATGCTGTTTGCACACACACACACACAGTCACTCTGGCTTTCTGCTAGTTGATAGAAATGTCCTGTAATGAAAGGAGGAGGGACGGAGGGAAACAACAGAGCAGTTAGCTTGTGTGATTGTCTGCATTTCTGAGAAAGCCCCGGCGCCCCTCGGGGCTCTCCGGTTGGCACTGCATCTCCAGAGATTGCATTTGCTGGGATGGAATAACAGAGCATTTGACTTTCCCGGCCAGCCTTTAACTTGGCTGTGCTAAAGTGGGTTTTATGTGTGTCATTTTGAGTATGTGTGTGTGTTTGTGTGTGTGTGTGTGTTGCTTCGGCCATGGCTGTGCTGGGGGGACAGCAGATCGAAACAAAAACAAGGAGAGGGAGAGACAGAAAAGAGAGCAACAAAAAGCAGGAACACGAAAAGCCACAGGGGGCAGGGGGGGTCTGTAGAGGATGCAGACAACCTTTCAGAGACAAGCTTTTTGAAGTGGGATTCACTTAAAGAAGGCTGAGATGGAGAGAGAAAACGGGGAGGATGACACAAACAAGAGAGAGTGATGGAGAGGAGGGAGGAGACAAATGAGTAGGGAGACAGAGCCATGGAGATGGAAGTGGTTGTTGTCGTCACCAAAGCCTGAAGGACGGATTAAAACACTGTGGAGGTTGACGGGGTGAGCAGAGAAGGATGGTTCCAAGTTTTGCTGGAGTAGGGTTACAGGAGGGCTCAGCCAAAAGACATACTCTACAAATTATTATGCATGTGTACTGGATTGTATACTAGACATAAATTATGATCAAAAGAAAATTAATCAGCAACTATTTTGATTATCAAGGAGTTTATTTCTGAGCACAACTGCCAGTCTTTTATGGCATTTCTCTGTATGTTTCAATATAGTTACAGACAAGTGGCAGCCTCTGGGGCTAAAAAACGTAACCAATAGAGAAGTACTAAAAACTGCACTACACTGAATGGCCTTGATTAGACGTAAAATTACATTTAATTAAGGGTGTGCTGCTTTGAGTGACAGGCTGTCTGCCTCTGGGTCACATCCACGCCTCGCTCCTCCACAGCACAAGCCTCTCGCCCAAACATGGTCACTTCTGGCTCCACAAAACGGATGGTGATGGTGACAGCCAAAATGACAAACTTGAGGCTTCAAAATGGGAGTCCACAAATCGATTGGTGACATCATGGTAGCTACATCCATTACATACAGTCTGTGGTTACAGCGAGGGGTAAAAGGTTACTGATTTCACGATAAACTATGGTAAAATTTCCTACCCTTAGCATTACCCTAAAATTTCAGTTACTAAAACCATGTTTGATTACAACACCTTTAAGATATAACTGTAAATACTGTCCAGCATTAACCAAAGTGGGGAACAATGTCCCACATTTGATATGGTTTTCACATGTTCACATTACTTTGAAACGCTGTTCAATTTTTTTTGCGACATAGGCAATGGATAAGATATTGGCATCAGAAGCGTTCTGGTTACTGTTTGTAGTCTGTTTGTAGTCCAAGCAGTGTTGATGAACCACATTTGAACTACAGGAAAATAGTCTGTGTGGCGAAGTGGAACACACTGGTCGACAAGCCATCTGGGGACCCATCGGCTATAGCCTGACGAAAATGTAGCTTTATATACATTTTTAAATTTATTTATCTGCATTCATATGCCGATGTCTGATTAGCCGAAATGCCCGGTGCACAGAAGGAGAAGTATTGGCCTGGATATCCACTGGGTACACCGGATCAGCCCGAAATATTGGCTCCCACCCATAGAGGATTTATTGTCACAAGACGACAGCCGGTGGGTTCTTACATTGTGGTTTTCAATATAAAACTTATTTTATTTTAGTGTGTGTATCAGTAAATTTTGAACATTAATACAGTCAGTGTCAAACTTGTGTTTGGCCATGTCATCAAACTAGTTTGCTGTCTCTGTCGAGTAGCTGTCCGTTCGGCACTTCTAAATAAAAACTACTTGCTAAAAAATTCACTGTACTTCAAAATAAAGTGTGTTTTTTTTTTTTTTTTTTACAAACTTGACACGTTCATGAGTCACTTGTGGTCTATTCAGAATGGACCGCGACCCACCAGTTGGGAACCAGTGGTTTAAACATGCATAAAATAACAAATCTGCCACTATGAATCTGGCTCACACACAGCCCAAAATCCTCTGATATATGAGAGCTTAAACAAACATGACACATTGGAAACATGTCTAGTGCTTTTCAGGTTGAATTAAGTGCAACCTGCACAATGTGTGCTGACACATGGTTTAGTTTTTTTTCCTCTCATCAATGCACCACTGCCATTAAAAGCATCATGTTTGTTTTAGCCGCTCCTGGATGAGGATGAGGATGAGGATGAGGAGAGGTACTGGCACTGAGACAAGACTCATCCAATTAATCAAAGCATGCACAGCCACTCTAATCAGCTAAAGCCAGCACCCCGGGGAGATGAGAGAGGAGGGGCAGGAGGTTAAAAGCAGAAGGGTATAAAAGTGATATAAGAGGGTGAAGAGACAGTAGAAAGGAAAAGAGGTGCAAAGTAAACACAGGAGAGCGGAGAGAAAAGCAGGAAATGGCACAGAAAAAGCTGGGCGGTGAATTACCTGTACATAAAAAAATGTTTTTGTAATATTTGATAAATACATTTCTTTATCCACAATCTGTAATCTCTTCCTGCTTCAGATCCAAAAACATTTATTCAGATTTACATGTATATTCATAACTGGGCAAAGAAGGGGGAAAACATTTGAATGAGCGGTGAAGAGGAGGGAGGTGCAGAGTGGGTGCTGAGAGGGAAGATGTATTTATGGTCAACAGTTTGTGCCTCCTTCAGCATATTGAGTCTCTCTTCTCTCAGCTGAATGAACCAGTGAAAACCACCAATTTACTCAAGTTTTGAAGAGCCAAGAAGCGCTCTTAACTGATTTAAAACCTCCAGCTGCATCATTAAAAAGCAGCAATCGCGACGGTTTTCTTTATTTTCTGCTCGTTTCATTCTGGCTAAAACACAGCTGATGTTCGGAGTCTGACAGATGCTGCAGCAGATTCCATATGTGCCCACTTCTCTGTCTCCCTTTCTTCCTTTTTTTTTTTTGACAGAGGCTCACCTGGTCTCTCTGTCCTCTCTCTGCACTTGATGGATGGGTAAGCACTTCTGGACTGTCACACACCCTGACAAATATCAGCCCTGAGGGGGCATGCAGAGTGGGAGGGGAGGAACTACTGTCTTTATACAAGAGTCACACAACACGGGGGAGGCATGGGCTGGGAGATTTTCACAATTGGAGATTGCTGTGAAGGTTACAGTTAGAAATGACGGTAAGGACGTCTGAACAAGTGTTGTGAATTTAAAGCTAAAGTTCAAAATTTGGGGGAAATATGCTTCTTTATTGTCTGTCAGAGATTTGGATGAGAAGCTAGATCTGTATGTTGAGTAAGAGGCTACAGCTAGCTCCGAGTTAGCTTTGCACAGACACTGGAAACAGGGTGAAACAGCTAGCCTGGCTATTTCTAAAGGTAACAGATGTGCCCTTCAAGCGAACAAAATTCTAATCATGGATGGATTAATGATTGGGCCTACTGGGCACAGGCCCATGGGCCCAAAGTGTCCAGGCCCCTTGCAAAATGTCACTCAAAGTAACACGCATTTACCAGGAAGATACTCAAAATGATCCCAAGAGATGCAAAGGAACTACAAATAACTACAAAGACACAAAACAACCAAGAAAAGATGCAAAATGACCTCAAAGAGACACCACAGAAAGATGCAAAATGACTACAAAAAAGAGGCAAACCCACAAAGCCTCGCCTATTTAGGTCATATTTACATGAAAACAATCCACTGAAAACAGAGTCGTTTCTCATTTTCCTTTTGAAAAAGGTTTCCACGTTTAGACGACAATGTTTTGCTAACAATTGCCGTGCACACAGATCCGCAAAAATGACCAAAATGCTGCAGTATACATGCCAGGCCAACAGTTGGCAGTGTGACGCTTACGCTTCCTTCTACAGAGCGGCGATGTATAAACAAAAAAAATGGTGACCACACAAATGTTTGTCTGGACGGACGACGAGGTGGAGTTGCTACAGTAAATCTATACTATGATGGGGAAGCGCTGATAAATTCAATAGGGTGAGCAGCACAAGCAGATCTTGCAGTATATATATATATATCTTGCATATCAATACCAACATAAAGGATACAGGGGAGTATGTGTGGATTTAAGAGTCAGAACATTTGAAACAATCGCATCTATTTTCGTAGGTAAAGGGAGTAAAAAATTTGCCTTAACCTGGATCTTTGCTACCAAGTCAAAATGTCTGCTTTGAAAACATGTCTATGTACTTAAGTTTCACTACACACACCAATGACTAATGGGCCATGCTAAATACCTGCATTAGTCATGTCTATTGATAATGAATAAATTAAAACATTGGTATGTGAGACATCGCTGCCTTTTGCATAAATTGTAACCACAGGTTGACCTCACTGGATCAATACAGATGGAAGCTCTTCCTTACATAATGGGAACCAAAGATTACCAATATGCTGCCAGTGGTGGACTGACTTACAACACAGACACCATGAGAGAAAGCTTGGAACCCAACAGCCAATATTTTGGGAGATCTAGTTTAGCCAGCGGATATCCGGGCACAGACTTCCTCTTTCGTGTTTTGCTCAGTGTTTACAGTTCGATTAGCAACTTGAGACAGCTCCAGACAACATTTTGGCTAATCTCTGTGAACAGATATCTGCGTACGAATGCCGATGAATTAGAAAAAAGCTAATGAAAAACCTAAATTACCAGATGATAGCCGATGGCTTCTGGAGTTGCTTTCCAGCCAATAAGTTCAGCCTATTTTGCTCTCCACACCAACTGTTTACCTGCAGGCAACTAAAGCCCACTAAGATGTGGTTGGTCAATACTACTTGGACTACAAATGGACACCAGAAAGCTTCTGTTGTCAACTGTTGTACCATTGCCTACAGACTCTGCGTACATATGCAGATATTTGTTTATAGAGATGAGAGAGGAAGATGAAAGGAGTGTGAGACAGAAGAGAAATCAGCAGTAGCAAAATAAAAGTTTCAAAATAAGTTTAAGGCAACGATAACTGCAGCAATTAGCACTGTCGCCTCAAAGCAAGAGGGTTCCCGGTTCGATCCCGGGTGTGGGAGCCCTTCTTTGCGGAGTTTGCATGTTCTCCCCGTGTCAGCGTGGTTCTCTCTGGACACTCCGGCTTCCTCCCACAGTCCAAAGACATGCAGGTTAATTGGTGACTCTAAATTGCCGTAGGTGTGAATGTGAGTGTGAATGGTTGTCTGTCTCTATGTGTCAGCCCTGCGATACTGTACCCTGCCTCTCGACCAATGATAGGCCACCCCGCGACCCTCAAGAGGATGAAGCGGTTAGAAGATGGATGGATGATGGAGAGTACAAAAATTAGAGGCAGAACCAGAGATAATGTCTACTTTATTCCACCAATTCTCCTTCCTTGTTGAAACCTGACGCCTATGTTACCCACAATGCCATTCGACCAACAATAGGTTGGCCTGAGATTTTGGAAGCAGAGTTCCCCTTTAAGACTTTTACAGTCCCTTAGCACAAAATGGCCACAATATATCTGTATTTGTGGGGTTATTTTAAGTCATGGATCGATGCCAGTGACTCAACAGTTACTTCAGCGGGTGCTGAGATATTTTGGCTTTTAAAAACCAACTTTCAAGCCTCTGATTTGTAAGTAACACATCCACAGCTTTGCAATGACGAGGGCGATGTGGGCTGAGCAGACCACGGTCGTAAGATTTTCTTGCATTATAATGTATTTTGTGGGTGTTTCTGCTTGCTGTATTTGTTCAACTGAGAACTTCACCATCCTATCTACTTCAGTCCACCCTAATCTGTGCCAGATCCAAAATACTGAACAGGCTACTTCTCTTTAAGTAACAGCGTGCTGATGTGATTGGATGCGTCAGCAGGTGTCGAGGACAGAGCGGCATGACCTCTGCTGAAGGATGTTAAGTTAGCATGCCAAGTTTCTACAGGAGGAAGATCAAATACAAAAGTAAAGCGAGGAAATAGAAATGAGGGCTGGCGTCAGGAGCACACCGAGCAGACGACTGGGTGAAAAATGGGGCAGGAGGAAAATGGAGAGCGAGTCGAGTAAGAAGCAAGTCGGCGAGGCAGTAAAAGGGGGAGGGTGACAGCGAGATAGATCGGGTGAGACAGAGAGATTGAAGGATGCAGAGAGAGAGAGAGGCTGACGGAGCAGTCGATTGTCACTAACAGCCCAGACACACACACACACACACACACACACACACACACACACGCACAGACGCTTGAGTTTTCTCGCTAACAAGCACAAACAGAGAAATGAGCTCCTTGGTCACATGGCGTCTGCAGTTGCCTGGATGTGTATGAATGCAAACAAACGTGCCACAAAGGGAGGACAGACTGAGGGAGGCAGGAAATGAGCAGAGAGCACCTGAAGCAGGTAGAGAGAGAGAAATAGAAAAAAGACACAAAGGCTGCGTGTCCTCCAGGAGCACAGACACACAGTACATAACAGCAGAGAGCAGGTTAACACACCACAAGCCTTGTTTTCATGCTCCACTGCTCCCTCCAGGAAACACTGGTCCCTTTCACCAGTGCTTACACCACATTCATAGGCAGCACTGTACACTTATGTAGATGTAGATGTAGATGTACTGTACACTTCCTACACAGGGAATGCAGCTTGGGATGAGATGACTGAATGGAAATAACTGACTGAGCTACACTGTCTTTAAGTTACCACAAAAGTCAATGAAACTCTGACCTGACTGACTGCGAGGTGGCGAACACAAGCAGCAGTTCTTAAAATAGCTCTGGAGGGGCTGTCGGGGTGTTAGTCCCACAGCACCTGACTGGCCACTTAAAGCTCTGGCTGAAGGACAGAGAGACGGAGGAATAAAGGGGATGTGCATGGATAAAATAGAGAGGAGAAGGAAAGGACAGAGCCTCAAGGGAGATGACAGACTTTCCAGGAAAAGATGAAAAAGTGACGCGAGCACAAAGTCCTGAGCATGACTGCTCTTTCCTCAACAGTGTCTGCACCGAAGGTGATCAAAACTGTGAAGCACAGGGGGAGGTCTGCACACTGTAGGCTCCACATAAATAGTTCAGTTCTCTTTTGAAATAAGTATTTCACAGCTGGAAAGATTTTCTTTCCATAAAACTGGGCTATGTGTGCAGAAGGAAGATGCACATACCTTTGAAATTGGTATATATTAGTTTAACTGTTTCCATCCATCCATCCATTTTCATCCGCTTATCAGGGGCCGGGTCGTGGGGGCAGCAGGCCAAGCAAAGCACCCCAGACGTCCCTCTCCCCAGCAACACTTTCCAGTTCCTCCTGGGGGACCCCAAGGTGTTCCCAGGCCAGATGAGATTTACAATCCTTCCAGCGTGTCGTGGGTCTGACCCGGAATCAGGAATCAGGGTGCAGTGCATAGAGTGCCGGGTGGCAGGCAGGGGCGTGGCCCTGGGTGTGCTGATCCCTGGCGTCGGGGACTAGCTTTACTGTTTGATCTCAGTGTTCTCGGCCTCCGTTCACACATAAAAGGAAACAGTAAGGTGCTCACTTCCTGTTCATGAGAGCCCCTTTTCCACCCCGGGATTTTGAAAAGCCTTGGCGCGTTTCCACTAAAATTACCCTGGGAAAAACTTTCCCTCAACCCCAAACTTTCCCAGAAAAAAGTACCTGTTAGGGGGGAAGGACTTTTCAGATTACCCAGAATTCTTGAGGGGCGGGGCTGTGTGCTGAAGAACGCTGACTGGTGGAGCACTCACTTGCAGCATTCCGCACTTCCTGGTTTCATTTCAACAGGCTCCACTTCATTTCTGTTTTGATTAAGGACGGGTACCGAAACACGGTACTAAATTAGTCCCGAGGCTAAATTATCAAAGACTGTAGTATTGATAAGTGCTAACAGTATCGGTTCTGTGAAGATAAGTGACGGTAACTCGAAAATGACAATTGACAGCAGCTACACTCGTTACTGTAAGTGACATTAACCCTTAGCGAGTAAGAAGCCAATAATTAATCAATACATGCGTTCAGCAGCATGAACATGTAAACATAGACAGCAATATTCAAAATGCTTTGTCCACAGTCTCTCATCCACCGACACTAAAGTTATGTTTTACACAAGGACAGCACACTAGTTCAGCTGATAGCGAATTGTTACTAATAAGCTCAAATGACAGCTGTCGGTATGTAGACTAACTTAGTTTGACACTTATCTTAAAATACTTTAAAACTTAGCTGCAGGCTGAGACAAACAGCCCCAACTCTCTACACCAGCATGTTACCAGCCAATACGTCTGCGGAGCCAAATACAGGGCACACGCCGAATCATCTTCGTCATCAGCCTGATTTGATCACATTTTCCGGAACTTTGAGGTGCAGTGGAAACGCAAACCACACAGATTACCAGGAATTCTTTTACCCAGGTAAATAAATTTAAAATAATAAGTAATAAAAGTTCCTGGAAATGTTGGTGGAAAAGGGGCTATTGTCCTCATTTTACAGCTAAACAGTGCACTAAAAATGTAGCTGAAGACATAGTCTGACTTTGAGAGAGACAAAGAGAGGTAGTTCTCTCTCTCTCAATCAGCTTCTGCACTGCTTCTGTCTGTGGTGTATACAAAAATGAGGAACTACAACCTGTGGTTTGAGCAACGGCCCTAGAGCTGGTGAAAATCCACCAGATGACACAATTTGAGCAGGGAGATGAGCAGGGAGATCTGAGCGCTGGTAAGATGGAGGGAAGTTTACCACAGTTCATTTACACAATCTGCCCACATCGTTATGATGCAAAGCTGGTTGAAATTAGCAAAGTATCACTCTTAGGCAACATCTCAATCTACGAGATCTCTTTCAGGAAGATCGAAAGACTGCTTTATTAATAAACTATTTTTTTTGTAGCCTACAGTGTCAAGACCTCCTTTGTGCTCCGTAGTGACGTATCAGTGAATTTTTTTGCTTGGGTGTGCACACGCTTGGTTGGATTAATCAGTTTATTGATTTTTGTATCAAATGCCAGGAAATAGTGAAAAATATTTTGAAATGTCTTGTTTTATGTACAAAAAAAACCCCAAAATATTAATTTTTAATAACAGAAAACAGTCACCTTGAGGCGTCCGGTTCTACATATCTACCAAGTTTAGTAAAAACCGATATGGCGGTTAGGCCTAGGTAAGAAATTAGCTCTCTAGCGCCCCCATTTTGTTTGATGGGGTCAATAATGGAGGGGTCCCCTCAGATTATGTGTGGTCATATGCCTACAAAGTTGCGTGGTGATGGGTGAAACCCTTGAGATGTTATACACCTTTATGTGATGAGCCACGCCCTCCGCAATATTCATTGCCTTATAGAAGCTCAGTTTTAGTAAGTTTTCCAACTTTTGCCAAGAGGGAACTTTAGATATTGGTCCCTAGATTATGTTCACAGTTTCATGCAGATCAGTCAAACTTCCTAGGAAGAGATCGATTTGAAGTGTTTTTCAAAAAATTCAAAATAGCAGAAAATCTATATAAGTGGAAGTTATGGGTTCTTGAGGCAAATTTGTTCCTCATGAGGAGAGACATCTCTGTGCAAAGTTTCACGTCTCTACGATATACGGGGCATGAGATATGCCCATTCAAAGTTTGCAATTTCAGTTGGTTGCTATAGCGCCCCCCTTTGGCCAATTGAGGTAATATTGCTTCATTCGCATCCTCCCATGACCCTCTACCACTGTGCCAAATTTCACATGGATTGACCAAGTCAGTGAGGAGAAAAACGTGGAAAAGACACACACACACAGAGTTTTCGTCATTATATAGTAAGATGTAGCTGCTCAAATTTCTTTTGACTAAAATTGATTTTCTGTTTCTAAAATTGTTTAATTTTTAGTTTAGTGTATTTGCACAATATTTAAGACACAAAATAGGATAGACAGTAATTACCGTGCAGGAGAGGAAGCAAGGCTAAAAGGCTTATCCAGAGTCCGCCCACTATTCTAACAACAACAAAAAAAAGAGCACAAGCACAAAAAAATATCTGTATAGACAAAACACGAGCGAGCATAAACAGCGGTAAAGAGACAAAAAGAAAAAGCAAGACAAATATTGCTCATTAATTTTCTGTTGACTGACTGACACTAATTGTATCATCTGTATTTAATATCACTGAATATAATAATAAAATAAAAGTGCAATGCTTCCTTCAGTGTTTGTACCCAAAAAACACTGAGTCAGTGATGTATTAATTGTGTAGGAATCTCTAATATTGAAAACCTTTGGCTTCTGATGAGGAATGATTAATATGAAATGTAATAAAACAGTCAAATAAAAAATACTAAATGAAAGAGAATATGATTTCACAGCAGGCTCTACAGACTGTTTTGATGGAGCTGCTCCAGTACAGGACCTCCATCATATTGACAGTGAACAA
Organism: Epinephelus cyanopodus; assembly: GCA_026686955.1. NCBI lineage: Eukaryota > Metazoa > Chordata > Actinopteri > Perciformes > Serranidae > Epinephelus > Epinephelus cyanopodus. Next base: position 15,330,011 of record CM048929.1, read on the forward strand.
CAGTGACACTATTAGTGTGTGATGTGTCAATATGCCTGTTGGACCAATATATTTGCTCAACAGCAACACACACGCACACACAAAAACACACCAACAGTGCACTGGAGTGCTGCTCCAGGGTCTGAGCACATCGACTGGCAGCACCATGAGCTCCAGCAGCATCAGAGGAAACGCTGAGCAGAGGTCTGGTGGCGAGCACCGCTGCTCTCAGTCTCTTAACGAAAGGAGGAGAGAGAATAAAGCGAAACAATAAAACAACAGCGAGGGAGATAAAGAGCACTCACACAGCTGAGCTGGATCAAACCGGTTCTCTTCACCTCTCCTTCTCTCCGACCCAGAATCCACCGTCAACACGTCAAACATCAAACCTCGCCATGCAGATCATCTGCTGGTTGCCATGCCAACAGTGAAGCTTTCATCTTGTTCCGCACTTATCCTGCATCCTTTTGTTTGGCAGGGCAGCTCCTCCTCACTGTATAACCCTGGTGTCCTCGGAGTGTGTGGAGTGTTTGTTAACATCTTCAGTGAAGGGTTCTTAGTGTGTGTGTGTGTGTGTGTGTGTGTGTGTGTGTGTGTGTAGGATGCGTAGGCGCTAAACCAAAGCACCAAAAAAGGATGGAAAAAGCTTAGATGTACCTCTTAGAGATGGGTGAAAGACAGAGAGAACGAGTGTGTTTGTACATCATTTTGCTGAACACCTTCCAAAGACAAAAGAGTGCCTGATCAATTAATGACAGCTAATTATGGCTGTCAACATCCATCCTCTTTCTCCTGACAACTTTTGATTCCTATCCTCTCCGAGACATTAATGTGCTTGTTTTCATCATTAAAAGCTGATTTGCTCACGTAGTGGGTTTAAAGCCTCGTTCGATAAACAACAGATTTGCATGGAATATCGATGTCTGGCACCACCTAACCCGATTTGACAGTTTAGAGATCAAAAGGTGGATCAGTCCTGACTGAACACACACAAACACACAAGCATCCAAATATATTAAGCAATTTATAATCTGCGTAAAAGCTGCTCGACAGCCCGCAAACAGCCGGAGGGCTTGGTATTAGTCATAATCCACCCAATTACATGATGAATGGAGTGATGGAGGGAGGGAGACGAGGGGGGCGGAGACAGAGAAAGACAGAAAAATATCAACTGCCAGTGTGTTTACAGACAAAGATTAATATTCGAGATGATGCTGTGCTTTTATCCTGTATGACCAAAAGAAATAAGTGGGCCATGTTACTTGTGGTGGTGGTGCTCTGCAGGATTGTGCGAGTGCAGTGAAAACAGTGTGTCTGATTAGTAATCGAAAGCTGTAAAAGGAAGGCGGACTGTGAAAATGAGGACGGAGAGATAATAGCCTGTGGCTAATAAGAGAAGAAAGTAGAAGTAAATGTAATATTTGAAATTAGTATTCATGCATCAGTGTGTAAAGATGTTGCAAGCTCTCATGGAAACTCTTTATATTCATGTTTGTACACCGGATTTACCCCACGTATCTCCTGTTAGGCTTCAACAAGCAGCACCGCCATCCAGACTGACATCATAATAAGATTCTGAAAGCAGCTCAAAATATCTAATTCATTTATTTCTTCCAATTTTTGACATTGATGTACAACACAATAGAGGCATCGGCACAGGCACTGAGCAGAATTAGCATATAAGTTACACGAAATAACAAAAGGGTGGATCTCCAACTGTGGCTCCTCACGGGGGAAACCTGTAATCTTTGCTGTATCGAGCGTTCTGTGTCACTGATACCACAGAGTCTGCGGTGCTTTGGGTAAATGAGAGCCGGTCGACACTTCTCTGAAGTGTCAGCAGCAGAGTTGCGCCTTTTCTCCATGTTAAGCAGAACATCCATGAAACAGTTGACAGCCAGTAGCATGGGGATTTAAGATAAGGCTGCAGAAACCCAACTCTATAGGTGAAAGTCCAACATAAAACTGACACTAAATACACTTTAGCTGTCAATAAAGGAATAACTAGGCTTCAGTGACTCTTACATGACTCTATATATGTCCTTAAGATAAGATAAATGCATAATCTCAAGCTGTACACATCATACCTGAGTCCTCTGTGGTATTAACAGACAGCTGTCATATTCATACACAAAAAATGAAAATGAAACAGTGACTCTAGAGAGAAGCAGACAGAGAAGTCTACAGTCTGTGTTTGAAGGATATATCCAGGATGTCAAACTGACTCAGCAGCAACAACAGGTTAAAAAGACAAAGATAGTTAGAAGCTAAAGCCCAACTATAGGCTACAGATCACAGTGTAAAAGTGAACCACCACATCACTGCTGATCGCCACACAAGACAATGAATATAAAGGGAAACTTTGCTGATATTGAACCAGCTGTGTGGCATCGTAGAGCACTGGGATCTGTACTGAGCAATGATGCAGCGAACTTGGATTGTCCTGGGTCTGACTAGGCTCCTGGTGTTTGGAGTTTCCGTGAACATACAAGTTGTAACACTGTGCGAGAGAGTTGCGAAGATGTCTAAACAAAGACTCACTGAAAAGATATTTGAATTGGGACATTTCGCATGGTCATTACTGGGTTTATAAGTTAGATCAGGAGCAAAATGTTTCACGTGATGGAGAAAAATGGTCTGCTGGAATATGGTACGTGCACACAAACATTCGCCATATGGGTTTACAAGACACCATTACATTACAGTCACAGTGGCCACAATAAAAGGTTCCCTACTGAAACAAATTTTTCATGGTCATCCAACCAAAAGAAATCAACATAAATAGAGGTCACTTAACCACAAAGTACATGCCCTCGTCGACGCGCAAGTAAAACGAAAATATAACCGCATTCTGAACTTCACTTACACAACAGACAAACTCACACAACAAATATGGCATTCGTTGCAATAAAGGAACCCGTCGCCCAGTGCAACAGTGTGGCTCTCTAATGTGTTTTTAATTGTTTTTTGAACAACAATGGAGCTCTAAGGCACAGAGGAATGAGATCAGGCGCTGGCTGCACAGATCGACTTGTTCGTGGAACTAATTGCTGGTTTTTGGTTTCAGAGTTAAGTGCAACTCATATAACTGTTTAACTGGCTGGTATGCTCGGCACAGTGTGCGCACATCAAGTGTGTATTTGGTGTGTACTAGGTCAAATCTGTGTGTGCGATCTAGTCAACAAAGACTTCCTCCTTTCTCTCTAACGTTAACTTCCTGTTTGGCGAGATAGCCGCAATAAGAGGAAAGCAACACCCATTGCTCTTTCTCTCTTCAGTGTAAGCACAAACAGATCTTCAGCAAAATGAGACAAGCCTGTCCTCTGTCAGTGAGCTTCTATCAAATAAATTCATATCCCGGTCAGTGAGGGCACACACACACACACACACACACACACACACAGCCATGGCAGCGCCAGACGCCATTAGCTGTGACACTTGCGACTGCTCGTCACAGAGACAAGCGCCGATGGCTGCTCCGCCGGCTTTTTCATTTAAACAGCCAGTGTGTGTATACGGTGCATGTACAGTACACGTGTGAATGCATCCGTGCATGTGTGTGTGTGTGTGTCCTGTGACGCTGCGTGTCAGTTGTCTTGTCAAACAATCTATAAGCAAAGTCACGCTTTCTGCATCTGTATCACATCCATCTTCTGTGTGGCTATTTTCAGATCACATTTTCTTCACCAGAAACTCCCACCACAGATACACAACACGGCCATAAGTATGTGGACATCTCAAAGCGAATGATGTTGAGCGATATGGGCTCGGTGTAGTCACTGAGCTCGGCCCATAGGTGTTGGATTGTGTTGAGGTCAGGGTTCTGTGCAGTTCAGTCATTTTTTCCCACAATAAATCATTTTTACCAAATTTGGCGCTTTTATCGCAAAAATGAACAATCTTTTAGCTATGACGCCCAGTTTAAGAGATACACCATTACTGATCCCACAATTGAGTATTTCCAGTTATTAGTTTGTTAGCAGAACGATACAAAAACTGCCTGACCGATTTTCACAAAATTCAGTGGAGGGATGTAACACATGCCAACTTAGAAGCCATTAAATTTTGGTGTTGATCCAACTCAGGGGGCACATCCACAGGCCGCCCATTCATTTCCATTCATTATTTGGATGAGGATTATGTGAAAACTGTCCAACCAATTTCCACAAAACTTGGTGGAGGCATGTAGCATGGCCCAACTTGGAGGCCATTACATTTTGGAGTGGATCCAATTAACGGGACGGGTCCATGAGCAGGTAGGATTCAATTGCCTGCTCTGGCCACCAGGGGGTGAGTTTCCAATGCCCCAATATCCAGATTTGTTCTAAATATATTTGTCAATAGGCATCTGCCAAATTTGGTGCTTTTATCACAAAAATAAACGATTTTGTAGCTATGCCGCCCCACTAATAAAGGAAGGTGATGTTTAGAGAGCAAGCCCAAATAAGCAAGTCCACTTTGGAAACAAGGCCAAAGTCGCAGCCTATAAGCGGACCTGGCAACCTTGCGGCTTGTTTTTCTTTCTTCCCTCCTCCTGCATGTTGACGTGGGACGTGTCCCGCCTCTCATTGGCTGATGCTCTTTGTCAGTCGTGTCAGCCTTCTCCAGTTTTCTAGCATGCCAGATATCCAGTCTCAGTCGCAGACGAGGGGGCAACTTGCTCGTAGGCTTGTTCACACAAGAGGACTTGTTGTGGCAGACTATCTGCCAACTCACCTCCGACCCAAGGTGGCTCTCAAGATCCTCTGCGATGTCAAAATTGCGGTTAAAATCGTGTAATGTGAACTAGCTTAAGTGGATACATGCAGTAATAGTTCGTCTAGGTGGGTTATTCAAGCTACGGATAGTTCAGCTTTAGCTGGACTAAGCTGTTTACATGCAATAAAAAGCTGCTGAGTCATCTTGACACAGCACAGGGCGTCCCAGAGCTGTTTCCATAAAGCTAAAAGCACAGTCAAATATCACTATATGCTATGTTATATAACTGGAACTGAGAAGGTCAAACCGTGAAAAACAGGCCCAGACAGTGAAATATAAAAGGTATCTACATACTTTTGGCCATAGCGTATCTCCAGCCACGTCAGGGCAGTTAAAAAACAACAAGCCAACGCCTTTCGGGTGCTACTTTTGTCGACAACTTTGTTAGGCAGGCGCTGCCCTTCGTATTATCGTGTAAGGATCTGCTTCCATGCTCAGAACAAAGGAAACACTAGATTCAACTGCACCTTTGAGAACAAACTCCTGAGCAATATGAGAAAGTGAAAGTGTTGTAAGGCAGACTGCAATAACAGCATTTACAGTTATTTAGAAGAAGCTGAGATCTAACAAGAATTAGAAGAAGATCGTCTCTACTTCTCAAAACTCCTACATCCTACTCTCAGTCCTGTCTCCTAGGAATTATGTTACATTACATTACGATACATAACTGAATGTATCAGCGAAATGCTCACTGACAACACATTTCACTTGTTTTCCATCAATTTTTTTTTAACGAAGATCCAGATCTTTCCCTAACCTTTCCCAAAGTGCATTTGTCGCCTAAACTGAAGACAGAAGTCTGTCATGAACGCGAGGTTCTAGTGTCACAGTCCTGCACAACATTTCTCAAAGGCACATTGTCTTTAAACATAATCCAGACAGCGATTACGTTGTCGCCACAACATAATTATGAATACAATTCAATAATACCCAACATATCTCTAGGAGACAAGGTTGCCTATTCTCCTGTCTATGTCATTGTCTATTCAGTCCTCCAGGGTTCCTCTCAGAGTTCACACATAAATAGTTTTATCTGGCTCTGGTTTGTGTCAGTTGACGTCCTACCTGAGTAGGAGGAATATCCCTGGTGATTACTGTTATAGAAATCTAATATGTAGTGAGCAACAGGGGCTGTTTCCACCACCTGTCTCTTGTACATACTACTACAAACACTTTCCCTTTCCTCTGCTGATGGTGCCCTTTCTGTCACTTTGCTCTGACTGCACTTATGTCCCTTTTTTCTGAAGAGCAAGTAAAGGGACTGTTCACCCTCAAAATTAAACACACATATTGTACTACTGTAGTGCTGTTTATCAGTATAGATTGTTTTGGTGTTAGCTGCCAAGTGTTGAGATATCGGCCATAGAGATGTCTGCTATCTCATGAATATAATGGAACTAGATGGCACCCTGCTCCAAAGCGCCAAAAAACTACACTTGAAAAACTCAACAGCAATGTCTCTTTCCAGAAACCATAACCTGATGAGTCAAGATAATCCACAGATTTTGTTGTGAGCAGTTTCATGTAGGAGCTACTTCTGTCTGAACTCCACCTGCCAACCGCATCACCACACATGCATCTACTGCTAGCATACCTAGCACCACTGAGCTACCTAATGTTTAAAGCTTGTCATGAGCAACAGCCTTTTGTTCACGAGTAGATACACACTTCCTTCTGTGCATGGTTATTGTTGGCAGGTGTAGTTCACTAGACAGAAATAGTTCCTACATGAAACTGCTCACAACAAGGTCTGTGGATATCTTAGGCCTTTTCTACTGAAGAAGTTCCTGGTACTTTTTGGGGGCAGGAACTTTACAGGAACGTCCTCTCGCTCGGCCCTCTCAACCGCTGTGTCTCCACTGAGAGGGCGGAGTAGGAGGAAGGTTCCTGTAAAGTTACCAGGCTCTGGATGTGACGTAATCATTGCATGACCGTTTTGACCAGGCTAATGCCGGCTATTTTGTCGCTTTCTGTTGACATCACATCCCGCCTTGAGTATATGCAATCAGCACCAAGAAAACCCCAAGCCCCACACAGGAGTTTTTCGGGGCTGTTCTGAGTCCCTACTCCGAGGCAGGGATTTTTTAGCCCCTGTAAAAGTTCCAGATCTCTGTCCTCCAGGGTGGAGAACACCGTTCCTGCGGTGGAAACGGGCCTAACCGGGTCATGATTTCTGGAAAGAGACATTGCTGTAGAGTTGGCGCTTTGAACACTACCAGCCGGGTGCCATCTTGTTCTATTATATTCCAGAGAAGGCAGACATCTTTACGGCTAATAGCTCCAACCAATCTGGTAAAGGTCCACAGATTTGCTGTGGAGTGAGTGCTCTTGACTTTCACGCTACTTTTTGGTACAGACAACGCTGGACACAACGCAGCGGCCCAGAGGAGGAGACACTCTGCACCGTTCAAGATAACATGGTCAAATCTTCATATTGAACAGCCAAATCTGATTCAGGTACAGCACTACTAACACTAAATCAATATAAATTGATAAACAGCACTACAGATAAGAGGGAAACTATGTACTTTTGGGGTGAACTGTGCCTTTAACACGGAACTCTCAGACTAATTACAAATCCAGGTTCAAACTTTCTCATATCTCATATATACAGCATCATAGAGTCATCATTATGCAGTCTGATTATACACCTCTCAAAATCTTTACCTAAAAGCTTTAAGACTAAAACTGGTTCCCAGGATAAAATAAGTACAAGAACACACATACAAACATGTACACTGTCCCAAACTTGACCAGCATGATGTGGATCCATGTTAGAACATCACAGCAAATGACTCAAACCACCAGGGGAGAACGTCAGGGTCGGCAGCTGACTCCAAGTCAGCTCGTGAAACGCCCTCAAGCTAAATTATTTTAACTTTGCACAAACTGTTGTTCCATTTGAAAGTACACAGCCTGCAGCACACACACAGTGATACAAGCTGTGTAAACACAAAGGCATCCAATCACATCCACCTTTTTTTTTTTTTAGCTTAACATTTAAACGCACATCTTGTCTTGTTTCATATTGTTTTTTTGGCTTTTCTGTGAGTCTCAGAACGAAGGCCTTGTGACAGAGTGTGCCACCAAGCCCCCCTTTTGTCGACACACAATAGCTTATTCAGATGGTTCAGCTGCCACTGTTTGCTTTTACCCTCACTGCAATTTGTCTAATTAAGCTCAAAAAGGCGTACACCCATTAGACAAACCCCTTCATATGCAAACACAGAGGTTGGTATGGAAACAAAAAAGGGTCATGAATGGAGCATGTGGAAATGTATGGCAACATAAGCTTTTGAATTCAGACACAGCCACATGCATGTGTATTAATGTTAAAGATGTGGACGAGAGTGTAGGTTTCGTTTCACTGGGGGGACAATAGGAAATGGTGCATTTGGGGTCCTCGGACAGAAAATTTGAGCATCACACACGTAGTTTCCTGCATTCTGTTGAATTGTTATAACCCAATCTGTGCCTTAATGTCAATGTAAAAGTCCTCTGCTACTTTTATGTTGTTTTTTTTTGAGTGAGGGGTGACAAATGTACATATTACGTCCACTATATTTAGGGGAACGTGTCCCCTGCGTCCCCCTTGAAATCTATTGGATGTGAATGACGTTGAGTAAGAGAAGTCAAGATGAAGGAGACATAATTAAGGAGAGGAAAGCGAGGCAGGGAGCAGCCGTTCAAGGCCATAGATCAATTCCAGCACTACCACCTCCCACCACACACACACACACACACAAACAAGGTCAAAGCAGGAGAGGCGAAGTCTTACCTTGAGATTTTAGAGACATTCAATCTCCTCTTGCAACACAACCTGCACTCATGGTGCGAACATGCCTAGAAGAACAGACACAGATATACATTCGTCAAATAACATAAAACTATATTCATCAACTTTCAGACCAGCCTCAGTGTTTTCACTGTAACTTAAGTATTTGTGATATATGCCTCTGTGGTGAACTTGTGTCTTGCATTAAAAATGTTGTCTTAAACAGCCACAATTTAAGATTTGAGCGGGACACAAGGGTGGGACAAGTGGGTCTGCAGTGGTATAAGGACACACACCTGTATTAGAAGCCACATTACAGCTCCTTATAAAAATAGTTCACATGAGGACACTGAGAAGAAACTCCCTCGAAATGATCAGATAAGCAATGTGGCACAGGCCTACGGTGCTCTGTTCCTGGAATAAAGAGGGGATTTGGTGTAATTAGGTGACACAGAGATGAAAGTCTGTGTGATCGATCCTTTAGTGTGGCTGTGATGCTGTGGCCTGCTACAGGAAGAGGACAGGACTGTGTGGCTCATGCAGACCTGTGCAGTTCAGAGCAGGCTACATGGATGCATCAGTCGCCTGCCTAGACAGTGCACCACCTACATGAGTCCACACAGCTGTGACAGACATGATCCAAACACTGTGATGCTCACACAACCACAGCAGAGATGGTGCTTGAATAGGGAAGTACAGCACACTGGGCCATACTGTAGCATCCTGACAGCTTCATTTCATGTTGCTGCGGCTGATAATAACAATAATCCAAAAATATTTAAAGCTTCTCCAGCTCCATCCGCCCCTTTGTCCTCCTCACATCCTGACTGTAGCTCTGCGATGGTTCATGGCTGACTGTAATACACCCATGGACCAAACAGCTGATCCTCAAATCAAACCGACATTTAGAAAAAAAGAGAAGCGCAGGAAGCAAACGCACCTTTAATCTTACCGTAGTTATCGCATCTTCATGTGCAGGCCACTGGGTTCACTCCGCATCCAGGCTTTGAATCTGCGTAACGCGATCAGGATCCCTGCTTTTTATTCGCAGCCTGCGGAGGAGCGGAGCGCGGCGGGTTGCCGAGGGGGGCTGGCTGGCTGGCTGGCTGACTGGCTGGCCTGCGCACCCAGCGAGCGTCCGGAGCGCACAGACAGTCTGATCAAACCCGATCCTCGCCGCGGCTTTTTACGCCACAAATGCACGAGCTCTGGGCGTGTATTGTTTTGGTGAATGGGTGATGGTCAGCGCCACACCCCCCCTCCTCCCCCCTCTTCTCCTTTAGGATTCAAATGATATTTACACCCAAAGAAGCATCCCATCGTCTGCACTCTGGTGATTCATATTTTATTGTGTTGCAGCAGGAGAGTGTGAGTTGCGTCACGGCGTTGCAGCATGCCCATAAGACGCGGGTTCCCCTCCACACACAGCACTAACGAGCCTGTCTGCTTTTAATGAGCAGCTGGTGGAAACACACAGGCTTAAAAATAACATCTTGCTTTTTTTTTAAGATGACGTCACGTTTTTGATAAAAACTATGAAGTGAAAGAAACTGGAGACTAAACTTACCCCTGGATCAGACCCACCAGGTGCACAGTATCACCGGTGGCCAGTGGATTCATCCGAATTCCGGCTCGTTTGGTTTAATCTGATTATATTTTTGAACACGCTGCCACCTACCGGATTGACGTGATGACTTCAGGGGAAACTGGCCACATGAGTGTTGTATCCACATGCAAGGCGCACAAGTGCTTCCCTGCTCATTCACTTTCACCTGACGTCACCTGTAAAATACTGATAACACAGATCCAGATTGATCTATGATTGATGCATCTGAGATTATTTACAGCAGCAACATGAGAGCAGAGCCCTCCAGGAGGTGAAGGGATCCATCTAGTGGACACTGATGCTCCAGCCACAGTTTGGCCTACACTAAACAGAAGACACTAAATTTAGGGCCCATGATAGGGTGCTGGGTGGCCCTCGGAATACTTTCTAAATCACTATGAAAATAAATAGATTCAAAACTGATTTTTTGTAAACGCTATGCATAAACCATTATGCCTGCACGAAAGTTTCATATGTGCACAGATGATGTTAAAAAAGACCTTTTTTAGATACCAGGATTGGTTGAGTTGGTTTATTTTACTTCTGCTGTGTTTCTCTGGCATCATTTACATTAGAATATTCTCACCAGCAGCAAATGAAAGATTGTTTGAAGTTGTTTCAGTGGTTGACTACACAAAAAATGGAGAGAAAAAGTTCTTTAACTTCTTGAATAACGAGGTCTGGGAAATGCCCCTGCATGCACCTGACCTGTGTGGGGCTGCTGGGACTGCAAATGTTGAAAGGCTGAAAACAGGCAATTCATTTATCATGCATACTGATAAATGTTATTAATGTTTGTTGATTAATTGGCCCCTGGTTTTCTGTTATTTTCCAAAACTGCTCCCCAGGCAAATTAATCTGAGTATCCCTGACCCAAGATATTCATATCTGCAGACCAGACTTAACCATTAGTGCTGGCTCATGGTAACTGCTTTGAGCTCAGCAACCTTTACTATCTAAAGAGCCATTTTTGGCCAAAAAAGCTCTCAAATAATCTGCCTGGAGCTGCATAACATATTTGAGCCTTATAATGACAGTAACAGTAAGTCTAAATTTGTCCATAAACATCACTAATAGGTCTAAATGATCATTTATTAACATGTTTTACCAATATTTATGATTGCTTTAAGTTTGCAGGGTTCGCAGTAAAAGCAAACGAGTATGTCCACTCATTGTTAAAGTCTCTCCTCCAAGACTACTGTCATCCATAGTTAGCTTAGTTAGGGAGATCCAAGATAAGCCATCGTTATTGAGGTTCGACAAAATTTAAAGGACAAAGCGATAGGCTGTATGCACATTCAGTTTTTTATTCTGTGTATAGGCTACAAATTTTTACAACTGAGAATGTAAGAATTGCTCAAGGCCTGCAACAATGAAAACTTTAAATTATAATTAAAGCCTCAGGGAGCCGCTGGAGAGGGGCAAAAGATTGCCATTTGGCTCCGGAGCCACAGGTTGCCTATCCCGGGCTTACAATCTGCCAGTGGCGTAGTGAAGGGGATGCAGGTTTAAAGGGTATACCCACCTTTTCAGCCAAAAAGCTATTGTTATACAATAGGAGAACATGCTAACTTCCTCCTCAGTAACCTACCCATCTGCCTAGTAGTAAACCACCTCATCAACTACCACTGCACCACTGGAGTCTGCTCAAGTTATGGTGTGCAGTTTGCACCAAAACCAAGAAGCAACATTTATCCTCATTCCTTTGGCAGATCAAGAGCTAAATGTGATTAACAAAGTAAGATATTTGGATCACATCATCAGGGGTGATGTAATGATGCTGATGTGCCACACCAGCGTTGTAAACTCTCTGCAGAGGCCAATATGCTTGCATGTGAATTTCACATGTGTACAGATGGTGTAAAAACAGACCTTGTAGGGGAGACCGAGGTCGGTTGGCACACTTTCTACTCTCTGCCATAATTCTTTGGCATCACTTGGGTTAGACTGTTCTCACCAGCAGCAAATGACAGATTAGGGTCTCTGCTGTATGGCCCAAATTTGTTTCAGTAGTTCTTTAACTTTTTGAATCAAAGGAAAAGCTAAAGGGCCACAGGCGTGACTCCAACCCGGACCGCTGCAGCAACAGCCTTGTATATGGGGCACCTGCTCTACCACAAAGCCACCGACACCCCTCCTTAAAAGTATTTAACAGCAGTTATCCAGCTGCATATTGTGCATGCAAACATCTAAATGCATATATTAACATGCAGTATGATGCGTTGCAGGACCCGGCTCACATTGTGGAGGCTGTTGATAACTTGTACGTGGATTAGCAGCACCACCTTCAGGCTACAGTGAGCACATACTTAAACTAAACCAGCTGTTTTCGATGTGATTTATAAACCATAGAGAGAGTGAACACCAAGGGGCTTTCTTTGAGGAACTCTTAAATCTCTGTTGAAAGGAAGTCTCCACAATTTGTTGTCTGTGTCTGAGCTGGGTGCCCATCATCCATTTGTGGTTTGGGATGTCAGCAGGATGCTGTCTTGATGTCCAACATCTGTTAACAAAGATGTCCTCTCCTCTCCTCACAGTGGACACTTGCTACACCTTTTTTAAAAGGCCACGATCACATCAAAATTAAACTAGTCACAAAAATCCTCTCCATATATATATATATATATAATATATATATATACACTAATGACGCTATAAACATGCATTAAGTGTGTTTGAGCTTAACTGATTCTTATTGAAGCTCACACTGGTCTGTGCTTGCGTAAGTATTTTTAGGGCACTTTTATCCTTTATTACAAACATTAGAGGAAAGATGACAGGAAATGAGGGAGAGAGAGATGCAAGAAAAGTCCCTGGTCGTATGTAAACCAACTTTTCTTCTTTCATCCTCTACCAGGAGTGTGACATTACTTAAAATGCCTTGTCTCTTTGAGGTGAAGTTTCCTCCTCCACCAGTAACACCATAGATGGAGAAATTTAAATAACCAAAGGTTAAATAAGGTTGAACAATGCATCATTTCTTGACCTTGGTAACCACTTATTTTTCACTGTACTGACAACTGGACAAGCTCCGTCTGTTGATGAAGATCAAGTCATATGATCAAACGCTCCAGAGCAGCCACTAAAAAGGTTTTGTGGCTGGACAGTTTTTGCAACAGCTGTCTCCGAGATCAAGAATGCACTTTGAACATCAGCTCACAAACCAACACAGATGAGTCTTCAGTGTGCTCGGAAAAAAACAAAGACAGTTGACCATTTATAATTCCATAACAACTGAAAGCCCCAGAGCGCCGCTTAAATTGATCTCATGACAGTTTTTGAACTTTTATTTGGGTTTTCTTTGAGACAGAGAGATATGTTGATAACAGTTTAAGAAGTCATGCTTAAATAAAGATTAGAGCAGGGCCGTAATCACCCATTTAACACTGGGGTGGACCATTTTCAATGTACACCTTCTACCTAACCCTTAAGGGGAGTCTGTGGTGAAGTCCCCCAGGAGATATTTTTAGAAACAGCTAAACTGACCATTTTAGAGCTTTTTTTAATGACATTTTTTTATGGCATATTATCACTTCACAAAAACTTAAACAGTCGACAGTGATAAACTTTACGCAACACTTATATTACATTCTAGTTTTCCACTTTTTAAAACATTTCAAAATAATGAAATAGAGAGGCACAGGAATGAGCCCTCAAACAAGGAAATGAGTTCGTATTAGTTTGCACTTTAGCATTCCTGGTCCCATTGTGAAGTGAGAGGGGGTTTTTTTTGAATGGGTTTTCAGTTAGATGCCTTAAATGAAGCTCAGTGTAAGTTCAATCAGGAAGACTTTCTTTGCATTCATCCATTCACAATTCTCTCCATCCTACTTCCACTGCTTCCTCTAATCAGCTGACTCGCTCTCCACATTTTAGGCGGAATTGTCGCGCACTCCTCCACCCCGTTCACCTCCACCCATCATATCCAGAGTCCAGGACAGGCTCAACAAAGGCTCAGTCCTCTACTCATCCAGATCACCTGCACTTCTCAATCTTCCTCTCATCGCATCGTCATCACCTCTACCACCAACCAGCGTCTGGACCCAGGAGGTTTCCTATTCGACTCTAGATTCATCACCCTCCTTAACTCATACCATCTCCATGGGGTCTAATCGCCAAAGACTTTCCACATTTCTTTCATTCTCATGTGCACATATTAATAAATATTCTTTCCACTATAAAAAGGAGTCTCTCCTGATTGAACTCAGGCTTCACGTTTTGTTCTGTGACATAAAATATGTCAGTAAGTATCCCCCTCATGAATTTTGAAGCCTTTACACGACTTAAAAATGACTGTTGCTAACAAGTGGCTAAATGAGACTACAGAGCGTCACCACGCTGAGCACGTCTTTACAGCCTTGCTGTGGTGGTGACATCGAAGTGGTGCAGTACATATATCACCTGATGGATGTAGCTACCATTCAGTTATTTGACTCATATTTTGAAGCCTCGAATGGGCATTTCAGCTGTTGCTATCTTGGTTTTTCGGAGCCAAAGGTGACCATATTTGGGCGAGAGGCCAGCACTATGATGGAATGAAGGGTGGTTTGACTGAAAAATTGAGGTCACAGGCCCTGCTCTTAATTATGAAGAACTTTAAGCCTTGATAAAATTTAAGCGTGAGTTATAAAAATATTCACCCCCATCCAGTTGTTACGAAATTAGCTATAGAGACCAAAGCGTTTTTTTGTACCAGGCTGTAAACATGTTTATTTCTGCTGTAAAGTCATGCATTTTAACATGGGGGTCTGTGGGGACCGACTCGCTTCTGGAGCCAGCCTCATGTGGCCATTTCAAGAACTGCACTTCCATGATGGCTTCATTTTTCAGCCCTGGTGGCTGCCTGTCATTGCATTTTTTGTTTATATTTTTAATCAAGATTTTGGGTGGGACTCTCCACGATACATATTATAATAACTGGATATAATAAGTGGATGATGAGGATGTTGTCATAATTGGTGCATATTTAATCATCAACTGTCTCAGCATCTTTGTCACTGACGTGTACTCGGTGTAAAAAAAAAAAACAGACATAAAGAACAAGGAAAAAAATTGGGTCAGTTATCACGTTATATAACTGGGGCTTGGCCTTTTTAAGGTTTCAGTAGCTCTCTCTACCTCTCAAAAGTTATGATTCACATCAAAGCACTCAGGACCCCTGCTGCTAAACTCAAAGGCCAGACGGCCCATCTCCACTCTGACGCTCTAATAACCATCCCTTTATGAAGTTCATAAAACCCACTCCTCAGTAGATCACTGCAGATGGTGGGCCTGGCTAATAGCTGGAAAAGTAGCACAGACCGCCACCTCGCTTGGACTCCTTTGAACTGAACCGTATGCAGATTGAACAGGGGGCTCAGCCATATGCATGTTTCTGTGTGTATTTGAAAGGAGGAAGACGCAATCTCTTGGTGTATATGTGTGTGTGTGTGCGTGTCCTCGTCCTCATCCTGTCACAGCAGGGGAGAGACATGAAAGCCTTTCCACCGTGTTTGGTAATTGCAAAGACCTCCGTTCTGCCTAAACAGCAAAAGAGACGACAAGCTCATCAGGGCGCGGTCGAACCCAGACATTAACACACTTATACTGTACAGATGTGCGCGCACCTTTGGGGCAGATGACCAATCAATAGTCTTGACTGTGTTAAAGTGCACAAAAGTGTGTATGTGTGTTTCTTTTCCACACAGGCCTCTCTTTGTTGTGTGTAACCTTTTGATCTAAATGAAAAAAAGGGGGGGCTTAGGTAGGCCAATGTGTTTGAGAGGGGAGGTTATGCTAAAAGGGGCAGAGGGGGGTGAGTTGCCACCTTTTCATGTTACCTCTCCTCTGTTCGGCTTTCTAACGAATGTCAACGCTGATAACAAAGCCTCATTTGCATATCATAATCCCCATCTCTCGACCTTCTGATCAGGTGTACTTGGAAGCGCGGCTGTGTTCTTTCAAAAAGAGAAAAAGATAGAGAGCAAGAGAGGAAAAAACTCAGTTCACTTTGAAAGCTGTTTGAAGTTCTCTGCCAGAGTTCAAATAACACTAAAACATGTGCATGGCATTGAGTGGCTGATTTGTATTAAAAAGAAGAAAGGCGGAGGGATGGCGGGATGAAAGGAGGTCAGGGAGGGGAGACTGAGGGAACTTTCTGGAGCTGGTAAGGCCAAAATCCTTTGGATCTCATGTCACTACACATACAGATGAGCTGGGCCCTTTTGTATTCAATTTTGAACTTCGACATGATGTGCTAAGTGCTCTGACACCGAAAATATTATATTATTTTCTCCACAAATTGAACTTTCATGTTGTTTTAAAAACCTTTTTATGACTGTTAGTGAATAGAAAAGGGATTGGGAATGAAACGTTATTTTGATTTTTATCATCATTAAGCAACTTCTTTCCCTTTTGTCTCATTCAGGTTTCGCACTAACAAACAGCTGAGCGAAACTCCTCCGCCAGGCTTCAAAAGGAGCTGCTGGTGGCAGAGCGAGAGAAAGAGGCGTGGATTTGTGGCTGATGCTTGCAGCAGAGGTCAAGGTGTGTGTCTGTGTGTGTGTAAGAGTGTTATTAGCAACTCTGCATGTCATAGCAACAGATCCAAAGGTCACGGACCACCCCAACTGTGTGCTCACACACTTCATCATCCACCACCACCACACTGATCAATAGTGGCTGGAGCGTTCATCCGGGGCAGAGAGTTTGGATGGTTCCCAATACACCATGTTTCTGCCTTCTCTCTGTCAGATACTCCCTCTTGGCTTGGACACACTGTTCTCAGAGGCCTATGGTTTTTGAATCCCAGTTGTGAAGACCAGACGTCCTTTCCCATGAGTGAAGAGGGCCTCCAGCAGAGCTGCTTCAGCTCCTCCACATTCTCATAGTCCTCCGTTTGGCCAGAGTTGTAAAGCTGGGCCCTGGGAGTCGCCCGCCTCCACTCTGATCCACTCAGCCCGGCTCTGCAGCAGAGGCTGTCCTGCCAGCTTCTTTATCCCAGCTACCGCACACCCAGGGCGGGCAAAGCCAGACTGACAGTCCCCCGTTGCCTCCAGAGCCTCCGTCTCATTTCCCCCTGTAGCCGCCCACCACCCCTCTCAGCTTTTCAATCTTCGAAGCAATTAGAAGGAGATCCCTTTTCTTTTGTCGTCTATCTGTGGAAAGAAGAAAAGCGAGAGAATGAGAAAAAAAAGAAGAAGGAGGGCCAAGTTGTTGTTGGTGGTGGAGCTCAGGCCTAGCTAGGAGCCACTTGTGAAGCCCTGGGTATTAGGACTCACATGGTTTGTTTGGAAAGGCTTCTCCAGGGGCCAAAGTGGGATTACGTTGCAGATTGCAAGTTCCCATGGAAGGGGCCTATACCAGCGAGGGCTTTGGTGGGTGGGTTTCAGGTTGGGGGCCATAGAAGAGGTCTTTATGAGTTTGGGGTCTGTCTGAATGGAAAGGGCCAACTCCCAGCATGCTAGCCCTCCATATTAGATGGACACAGAGAGGCTATTGAAGTTACCCAGACATCCCCCCTTTATTTCTTTCCTTTTCTCTCCCTCTCTCTCTGCTCTTGAAGGCTTAGCTGTTTGCCTTTCAAGAAAAGAGTAAAAGACTGTTCTGGGGGCTGAAATGATTCTAGTGTTCATTTTTATGATGAAAATACCATCTGTGATTTTAAGCAAACATGATGTGATATGACTGCTTCAGTTAAGTTGGTGTGTGACATTGAAGCCATGGCTGGATCACAACAAGGAAATCACCTTGAGTTATTTCAGAAATCCTCTTTCCATATTACTTCATATTTCTCTAACAATTCATCATGTTGTGCTTTTTTTTTTATTAATTAAGTACTTTTAAAAAAAGTCAATACTGGATCACAACATTTCGGCAGAAGTAATCAGCTGAAAGGACCCTGAAAGGAAAGGAAACAAGAACAACAGATGATCGTGTGAAGAGAGAAGAGGATGAGAAGGACCTGGGGGACTCTGGTGAGGCCTTTGAAGCAGCATCATAATGCTATTTTTTCTAATGTGAGATCAGATGCTGGAGAGCATCGTTTAGAATTGGCGAGGAAACAGCAGAACCCCAACAAAGAGCTGTAACATGACCATTTTTGTTGGGGAAAAAGTGATTCCTCAACTTGAGTGTAAAAGCGTCGTGTTTAGAAATAAGACAATGGTCCAGACTAGGACTAAAATGTTCATCTCTGTGTTAAAGGACACATCCAATGTGAAATGCATGAGCACATCTGGACCCACATTCTGATCTGGTGGTTTATTTGTTTCCCGATATGACAAAGTTCATGTGAAAGGACAAATGTCACCACCATGCAGTTCAGTCTGAGGGTGTGTTTTGAATCAGAGTGGCATGTGAACTCATCAGGATATACAGCCTACATTCCTGTGCCCTCCTATGAGAACATTACATTGGGTTTATGGCACTTTATACTTTATTCTGCTTATCTGTTGTCCTCGTTTTTGGACATTTTTGTGCCATCTAGCTGTAACAAAAGCACAATACACTAATCTAAGTCAAAACAAGATGGCTGCTTTGTCTGCCAAGTCATTCCACAGCCGATCCTGATGCAAAAGTGGACAAGGTAAAAAACCTGAACAAATTTTATGGTTGAAACTTGATTATTTCTGCTTGATAACATTTGTAGTTTGATATGGCAACAAATTTGACCAATTTTAGCAATAGTAACAAGCTAAGATGCTTTTAATAAGGCAGCGCTTGTTTGAGGACATTGAGAACATTTATTATTCTATCAGTCTGTTCTCATAAACTGTCAGTAAGTTTTATGATGACAAGTAATGCACCAAAGTTTGTACATATCCCACATGTTTCGAAAGGCTGCAATCACGTGACAGGAATAAACATGGATAATGGACATGAATCTAGCGAACTTGATGGGTCATGACGGTAACGTCATTTGCGGGGTGCTAATTTGTAGGATATCATACTAACTACTGTGTCTGCCTTTTTGTGGGATATCATACAACACATTGATTCTATTATTGCTGCATTTGACACAGGCCACAGGTGTGACAGACTGTTAGTACAGACAAAAAAGGACATTTATAGTTCAGAGTATGGAGCAATTCATACAGTCACAAAATGAACTCTGTCATTATTGTGGGTCTAATAACTGTCTGTCAAGTTATTCCAAGACACTGGAAGGCAACAAAGGCCCCGGAAATGAAAAATGGGTTAATGTAATGGTGGAAATGGCATCTTATGAATATACACTCAGTAGAATAAAAGGCGATCAGGAGAAAGGAGTATCTCCTTGGGACCGGTTATGGACTGTATCAAAATGGAGGATAAGCCTACATAATTATGACCTTGTGCTGTGGTGATGTGACCCTGTAGAGTGATTTATAAGGACATATGTGTCACATGTTTTTGTTTTTTAGTTTGTTTTCATCTATTCCTTCTAGAATTAATTGTTAATTTTTCTCTATGTACTGGATTCCACCTCCATCTTACAGAAAATACATGCCTTGTGTTTTTGAATGTCTGGAAAATAATATATGTATGCCAAGTACCGAGCCTTTCAAACCAGTAAAAACTTGAATTATGTAAAAAAAGAAAATGCATACCAAACAAAATCACATCTCTCAGGAGGTTAAACATGCCTCACATTATCCACACACACAGATTCATACAATTTAAGGGACTTCACAAGCTAATAATAACACCCTCCTATAGCAGAAGGGGAAAAGTGTGTCTCATGTGGAGATACATGACTCTGCCCTCTAGTGTTGAGTTTCTGGTGATGCACATTGCTGCTTTAACTGAGCATGAATCAGTTTCTTTTAAACCAGCAGCTCAATGTTCACACATACAGGAAACATTTTGTACATAAAACATTTTAAAATCTGCAACTGAAAGCACAGAGAACTAGAATAACTAATGGGTAAAATCTGAGGCCACAGGCTACAGTTTGCTAATCACAGAGCTGAAAGATTAAAGCGTACTAGATGATGATCGAACGCACTGATACCCTGATTTTGCTCATGATCTACTGCACTTCACATATTTAGCATACAGCCTCTTCAGTGTAATTACAACCACAGCTTAAGAGAGCAAAACACAGAGTTTAAAAGAAACTCTTATGAACTTCTGATGAGGACATTCAACTTAATCTTACTCTTATTTTCTCTTCTTTAGTTCAGGCTGAGTGAGTGTGTGTGTGTGTGTGTGTGTGTGTGTGTGTGTGTGTGTGTGTGTGTGTGTGTGTGTGTACCCTCCACCACTCAAACTTCTGGATGAATTAAAGCAGATATTTATGAATCAGCATCATCGCTCTCCAGATGTCCCCCGCCCCTACCCTCCTCTTCCTCCTGCTCTTCAATCTCTCCTGTCACCTATAGACCACCCTCCAACCCCCCAGTACCCCATCAGTCTCTGTCTGCAGACCAAACAGCCACGCTCCCCTTCTACTCTCCCCCAACCCCCTCCAGCCATATCCCTTTGAGCTGTGCCGCCGCAATGCATAAATACATAAATCTAGTGTCAGTGTATGCATTTGTGTGTGTGTGTGTGTGTGTGTGTGTGTGTGTGTGTGTGTGTGTGGGGGGACGTCGACATATAGACGATGGGCCGGCAACCCCACAGGCAGACCCCTTTCATGTGTCATCAGATCACAGACGCTCAGTGTTTACACACCATCCACACACACACACACACCCCACCCCCACACATACACACACACACACACACACACACACACACACACACACACACACACTCTGCCCCAGCCGTGTCCCCCAGAACCTGTCACCCTGGCTGGGGAAGCTTGGGGACAAAGGCTGGGAGTCAACCTGGAGGTGGTGGTGCCAGACTGGCTCTCTGATCTGACCGACTGCCGCAGACTTGATGGGAGATACGGCCAGAGGTCGGAGGTCAAAGACGCCATAAAAAAAAAAATGTCAGCTGACCTCCTCCCGTTTGGCTCCATGTCAGCAACCCTCCCCCAAACACACACTTGATTTCATGTGGAATAATTACAGCGATTTGAATGTTAAGTCACTGAACCTGACATGGATACTAAGCTCAATCTGACAGAAGTCACGCCACCGAAAAGCCTCATTATTCCAGCGCCAGCGTGGGATTTCATGGACGAGAGAGTCATCTTTCTCATTACACTTTCATATCAGTACCATCTTCAAATTACAAACTTCTCAGAGCGTCACACAAGAAACTAGTGGCAATGGGTGGTTAACAAAGTTGGCACAATAATGAGTTGTGCACAGTGTTACAGTTTTATACGCACAGTGTGAAGGATGTAGTGGCATCTAGTGGTGAGGACTGCAGATTGCAACCAGCTGAAACTTCTTCAAGTTAGGATTCCCTTCATGTTCATTATTCTGGAGGTTTTCACTGTGAGCTGAATTATCTGCAGAGGTCTCTTCCTCTCTAAAACAAACAAAGCAGGTGATTTAAACTAGTAAAAGCACTAAGTATATCAGTTTCACATTACAAATCAGCAGCCCTGAATAACTGTCTGTTTAAGGTGGGAATATTGTGCCACTATGCTACCTCACAGTGCTGTATATAAGGTATGATCGCAGAATGGGGGGACGGAGTAGTAACAGTGCTTTAATGATGTCTGTATATGAACCACGGCTGAAGACTGTAAAAGTAGCTGTCAGCAGTTAGCAGCTAACTCAAAGATGAAGAACAGCAACCGAAAGTGTCCACAAATTGGGAAAACAATGAGATTCGGGAGCTCCTTACCATCCGACCAAAGGACGAGATCAGCCGCCATGTTACAGAGATGGTAAATGATAGTAATGGCCATGTTAATGCCCTTGCTGTTGTTTATGTCTCTTTTGATTCCATTATGCCAGCTTGCTGTCTCAAATCACACACTGGAGTGAAATGACCCCGCTGTCGTTTGGTTCTGTGTAAACGAGGCATAAAGATGGGACTAATAGCAAAATTTCCCTTGTAAATAGGACGAGTGTTTCTCCCACACTGTTAGGCTGGTCATAGCTAAGGCGTCCTCTACTTTTTCCTCTTATGACCTAAGATACAAACGTTCAGGAGGTTTTTATCGGGAGCAAAATTATCCACAGAGATCATTTCTTCTCCAAAACAAATGGATTTGGTGATTTGAATTGGTTTAAATACTGTATAAATAAAACAGTTTCCTGCTATAGAAAAAAATCAATGAACTCAAATCAAATCAACTACAGCGGCTGACACAAAAAATTGAAAATGTGAATGGCCTTATCTAGAGCCAGTGTTTGGTTTGTCCATTACGGGCTACTGTAGATGCATGGCAGTGCAACATGACGGACTCCGTGGACAAGAACCCGCTCCCTATGTAGATATAAACAGCTCATTCTAAGGCACGGAAACATAATTCATATTTTCAGGCGATTATACACTAAAGAAAACATACTTATTATATTCCATTTCTGACGATATATCCCCCTTAATCCTGCTAACTGGACCTTTAAAGATGTATCTCTCCATCACTGCAGTTAAAAGTGATGACTGTGAAAAGAGACAGGAAAAAGAAACGAAAAGATCTCGAATCATGACAGTATGAGGATAACATCTCCACAGATTCTTTCTTGCTTTCCATAAAACAGCTGAATCTAACTTAAATTTCCTCTGTAACAACCATGAATCATTTTCTTCCAGCTTCCTGAAACAAAAAAAAAAGGTATGAGGAAAAGAGACGAAAGGAAAAGAGCAGAAAACAACAAAGCTAAAGGAAGCATTTTATCCTGCTGTGTTAAATTGGGTGTGACTACGAACGATTCGGAGGCCCTGAAAAGGATGAGAAAATACACCCACACACGTGCACACACACACACAGGCACATACACACACACACACACACACACACACACACACAACAAAAACAAATTAACATCTAAAATGCTCCGGTTCGTTTCAACCGTTCACTTCAAACCGTCATCAGGCCTCTAATGGGGGCCAAGTTCAAAGCTCCACTAGACTCCCGCTGCTTTGCTGAGATGGAGGAACAACACTTTCGTCTCCCTCTCCCTCCCTGTGTTTGTTTATCCGTTGCTTTGCTCTCTTTCCTCCCTCTCTTCTCTTCCTGCCTCCATCTCTCTTTCGCCGCTTTTCATCCCCCTTTTCTTTGAGAAGACCCCTCACTTTATTTAGACATCTCTTCAACTTCTTTTTCTTCAACTTCTCTCGCCCTGTCTCCTTCTCTTATTTTATTTTATTTTTTTTCAATATTTGATTCGACGATACACTCGGTTCTCTGCAGCCCTTTTGTTCTGGCGTTCTCCCTTTTTGTATCTCAATCCGGCTTTCATCACATATGCCAGTCTTTCAAATTTGACGGACATTGATCAATACGCAGCAGCGGGGATGCTGTCCTAGTGCAAGTTTGTTCAGAAACCCTGGATCCAAACAGAGCCTTGAACAGCACGCTCTCAAAAGACAACCACTGGTCCGAGATAGACAGTTGCTCAGCGTTGCCCTGCAGATATCTGCCAGGATCAAAAACCCTTCCCGTCTCCCCCTCTTTCTCTCCCTCTCCCCCCTTTTCTCTCTCGAAGATGGCACTTCCACAAATGTTTAACTCCAGCTATCTGCTCATTAAGAGGTCTTCAAAGCCCTCCATTGATGTAAAAGCATCCATTTGAATTTGTAATCACCCTTTGCTGTACGGCTGCTGCGCTCAGCGTAATTTCCTCCGGATTTTCTGATAGCTGGCTCAAAGAGCTAACAACCCGTTTTCTCCTCTCTGAGTAGCGGGGGAGAGAGAAAGAAAAGGACTTTATCGAACTTTTGGAAGCAGGGAGGTGCGTATTTGTGAAGGCCTTGGGTTTGTTTATATATGCTGACAAAGAAAGTAAGAATATATAGAAATTCACTCTGCCGACAACGCTCACAAGGAGATAAGAGCGGTGAGAAAAACCCACTAGAGCTGGATAAGGTTTGTTTGAAGATTAAAGTTCTGTCGTCATCATAGAACAGGCTTTTTTCTTGAAAGGCCCAGAAATTGGTTTGTCTATAGGGAACACCTTTAACTGATATTGCCTTTAATGGTAGGTTTTTTTTTCTTAACATTCCCCTGCACAAACTTAAAGGTGTCTGAGGCTGTGAGAAAACACACTTTGCCCACATGATACATTTTAAAAGAATGCCAGGCAGCACATTCGGCAGCGACCTGCATGCATATTTAGCTCAAACATCCTGCGTGTGTTGAGATGATGGAGAGCCAAACTCTGTCACTCCATCACGACACCAAGAAGAAGAAAATACTGGAGGAGAAAAAAAAAAAAAAGGCAGAAAAAGGAGAAGAACTCCGTCAGATCCTTGAGGCAGAAGAACATACCTTTACATCTGGATTTCCTCACAGGAAGGAAGTGTTTGAAATCTAATACATAAACATTATTCCCCTGGCTCACCAGTTTTCCCTTCACCTGCGGAAAAAACGGGCTCTTCTTCTGTGCCACTTTGGGGAACTTTTCCATAACACAGTCCTCCTTCAGTAGGTTCAATAAGAGGGCTGACTGGGATTTGGCTCCTGCCATGTTTCATCAAACACACTTGTCTTCAGCCATCGCAGGCCTGTCTGTCAGTCATACAGCTCCTCATACATAGCACTTTCCTCAGGTTTCCACTGCTGTCTACTGAAATGTGGATATTAAATGAGCTCTGCAAGTTAAAAGAAAATACTGTCGGAGTCTCAGGACTCTGAGCTAACGACAACTGGGATTACGGCTGATATTGCTACTGCCAATATTAACATTAAAGTATAGTTTATTACAACAATGGTTTTCTTCCTGTCAGTTATGACAGTTGTACTCATCAAGGTAAGTGCTGAGATCTCAGGGCAGCAAACACAAGAATGAAATATATTTGGAAGAGGAAACAAAGGTGACCAGTCAGATTACAGGGACTGCCCATTGCCCTGAAGGTACAAAATTTCCAAGGCCCCATCACTCCAAAAAATTTCCCATTGCAACGAAAGCCCATTACTCCGAAAGTGTGCCCATTATCACAAAACAAACGCACTGGAAAAGCAGCAAAGAGTCATTAGGAACTCTTGGGATCAGTGGCTCAAACACCGCTGGGAAACTGGGATGATGTTTTTCCGTGAAGTTAGCATCGCCCTGGTTCCATAGTCAAAGAGCCTATGGAACTTTTCCATTGGATTAAAGATTATCGCAGAAAATAAGATTGTTTATGTAACTTGCTTGTTTGGTTCAGCAAGATAATCTTCACAAATGAACACAACTTTTGACTTTTGACAACTTTTTGAAGCTAATGTTGTGCTATGAATTAACTACACAACGACTTAACGTTGCCACCACAACGAGGCTGTGAAGCTGTGTTCAGTGTGATGACATCTCATTTTAGCCACTTGTCCTCAAACGCCTATTTTCTGTCATAAAACAAAACTTGAAAGTCTCTTAAGCTTGTTTTAACCATGGAACCACACAAGGAACCAATACCGTCAACTTGCGAACTGAGCCAGGTGTAGCTACCAGATTAACTGACTGAGGTGCAAGGCTAAGTAAGCACAATAGAAGGCTAATGGATCAAAATCAAAGAATATATTAATTAATCAGAGCACTTTCATATAAACGTAGAGCAGAGCGCTAAAAAGTTTGTGAACGTATGAGTGGTTCTCTGTCAAAATCAGCAGGAGGAGGCGCGTATCAACAGCTGTTTTCTTTCTGTCTATGAATTGGGAAAATGGGGGGGACGATAGAATTAGCTCAGAAAGTATGTACTGGTATTTTGCAAGCCAAGTTTCACTTTCACTACAACTTGTAATTGCTGCCGATTTTGTTTGTGTAATGTTGTGAACCCGCAGGCTCGTGTTATTTATCACCGAACACTGAGGAGGGTGATGAGCAGAGCTGAAGACGAGCAGCTTGTGGAGACAAAGGCAGGGACCAAATTGTACATTCGTAGATCTGCTAGGCTTTAAGTGGCAAAAATGTAGAGTTATCTCTAAGCCATGAAGGGATTTTTTTCATGGAAAAAAACTTATAAATATGTTATTTTGATGAACAGAGACGAGTTTTAGAGGCTTTAATCAAAGGCAGGAGAGGAACTAGAAAAAAATAGACAAAGAAATATTAATACAAAGCTAATGTGAATGCTAACACCAGCGTAAATACTGATGTTCTGTTGGTTAATCAGTGAAGGGGGAGATAAAAAAATCTGTGTAAATCTCTCCCTCTCTGTCTCACACACAAAGACACACAAACACACACCCACATGGTTTCAGATGGAGCGGTAAACAGATGCGTCTGTGCGTGTGTGTGTGTGTGTGTGTGTGTGCGTGCATGCGTGCGTGTGTGTGAGGTATACTGGTGGCAGACATGTCACCAAGACCATTGACTCCAACCTAATTCCTTCCTGATGGCCTTTTCTTCAGACGCAGATGGAGTCTAGAGGCTCTTGACCTTTGACCCGCACCACTAAATCACATCAGTCGATGGCTCTTAGGGCCACAGGGCCCCGGGACTCCATCAGGCAGATGGGCAGCTGCCCACACAAACACACACACACACACACACACACACACACACACACACAACTACACACATTTGTGCACTACTCTCACTACTTCACTGAAAACAACCAGAGAAATATACGACCATGTTTTTACATATATGACACACACAAAAATACACGATATACACACACACACACACACACAGGTCAATACACTTTTCTTGTAGTCTTGCTTTCATGCACTTGCAGACAGACACACACACACACACACACACACACACACACACACACACACACACACACACACACACACACACACACACACACACACAACACCACTAAATAATGTTCTTTTATATCTGTGTCTAAAGTATTCTCTGTCATCTGTGTCCTTTTACTCAGCCACATCACACACTCTCTCAGGCTCTCTCCTACACTTTGTTTTAAACTCTTCTTCTTCTTCTCTTTTCTTCTTCTCCTCTCTTCTCCCTCCCTGTGATGTGGCTTCTCTGTTTCTGCTGAATAAAACACAGACTAGGAGAAAGAGAGAAGGAGAGAGAGACGAGGAGAGGTGTCGACAGCTGAGAGAAAGAAAGACTAGGAAAGAAAGAGAGAGGTAGACAGTGAAAGAAACAGACAGAGCGAGAAAAAGAAAGTCAAGACTTTGGGTTTTTTTTATGTGGTAAAATCTGTTTCTACCTTTTCTTTGCCTCAACACAGCCCACGCTGCTGCTCTTAGTTACAACAATATGCCTCAACTGTGTCAAACGGGGTCATGTCATTTACAGCCAGTTTCAGTTCTGCTGTGTGTTTGTCTTACTGTCTTATGATAATCAGAACAAATTTCATTATTTCTCAGGAGTTTCAGACCCACTATCACGTAGGAGCCTCACACGGTGACAAACACACCTTTGAAACTCCACATTGCACAACTGCTTTGCATGAGGAGCAGGCGAGCGCGGTTGAAATGTGGGCTGGTGTTCCCTCACACCGACGTGCTGCTTGCCCACGCTGCGCTCCTACGGAGGTCCTCCTCACTTTGTTGTCCTCACAGCAGGCACCTGCATTCCTGGCATAGCTGTCTCCGAAGTTTTTCAAGAGCAGCTCACTGTCTCTCTGTCTGCCGGTCTCTGTCTCCCTCTCTTTGCTCAGACCTCCATTGCCTTGTTGCCTAGAGACGGAAAGCGAGCGAGAATGGGGACAGCGCGGAGAGAGGAAGAGGAGGGGGCTTACCAGAAAAGGATGAAAGAGGAGAGAGATCAGAGGGGAGGACAGGCCGGCAGGGGAGTGATGAAGTTTGTTTGGGATGCTTTGGATTTTTACGGCCATTGTGTGGTGCCAGTATCCTCCCTTTACTTCCCAGCTTAAGGAAAAGGAGGTTTCTGCAGGTGCTAGTTTACTTTTTTTTCCTTTTTTTTTTACAAACAAAAAGGAAATTTGTGGTTTAGATGCTGCAGGATAAAGCTGACAGGTGTCATTCTGATCAGTAAGCTGTTGTGTGTTTGAGTATGGACCTAACATATCAGATCATAAACATATGGAGGCTCATCGCTGACCTTGGGAACACATGTCTTGTAAATCACTTTAAAAAATTCTAAACTCAAGCTTAATCTTCAGTCATATCTCATGGCCTTCATGATATTTGAAACAAAACATCACATTGAAAGCAATGCAAACTCAAAATCATGTATGTAGTAGGCAGTGTTACAATAATGATATTACTTTTTCCAGTAAAGAGTAGTGTCAATTACCCATGACATTTTAGTAATAACATTACAGTTACTCCAAAACCAAACAACTCATAAAGCAGCACACTAGTTGGAAACACTTACCTTAACGGCTGGAAATATTCCCATTACTTTGATTTGTCAGGAGGAAAGATGGCAAAAACACTGGTAGTCGGACTAAAACTCTTTCCACTGCAAACACCCCAATTTTTGCGGTGTAATGCAAAAGTAATGTAATGAATTACTGTTGGCATGGAGTAATAAGTAAAGTAATAATATTACTTTGAAAAGAGTAACGAATAATGAGTGATATATTACATTTTTAGAGTAACAAGCCCAACACTGGTAGTAGGCAACTCACCTGATATTAGACAGAACAGTCAACTCGTGACACTCTATTTCCATCTTCAGTCTGACATTGCGTCCACTCTGATTTTAGTGGAGGAGAAGGACTCAGTCACTGGAGACTAACATATCTGCCTGAATTTGACGTCCTTTTAAGTCCACACTGATGCGTAGCCATGCCAGCGTATCTGTTTTGCTGGGATTTTAAGAGTGAAGCAAAGCAAAGTCAAACTACCTACAATATTGGTGATACTGAGAAGACATGTCGATCTAGAACAATTTCGAAAGCAGCAGTTATGTTGTCTAAAGTGCTCACCAGTGTTACTGTTACTGCTCATTGGACTGTATTTTATTGATACTGAGACATCGCTGTTTTATGTCATAATGCAGGACGAATAGGTCAACTCGATGGAGTGGGAAGATTCCAAGGTCTGGACCCAGGCAAGTAGACGATCTGAGAGGGGATGATGGGGAATGTCATCCGCCTTGTAAGCAAAATGACCAAATAGTATCTTGTTACCTGCCACATCTCTTCATCCTCCCTGAGGTCACTAATAGGCAGGCTGCAGTCTGGGTCTGGATGCACAAGTAGACATCTTCCATTCTGGAGCTAGACCTACAACCGATACATGATTGAGAATTATTACATTTTGTTTCTGTTTCAAACAGCCAAGACACTGGTTTAGCAGCCCAGAGAACTCGCACACCACTAGCATGCATTGTAAACATCACATGTGATGCTACTCAGCCAATGAAATCTTTTCATTCGGATAAGCGTTGCCACTCGAGTTAGTGAGTGAGATACACGCACACAAAGACACACCACACACACAAACAGGGGAGAGACGAGACGAGATACAACAGTCTGAGAAATAAGTGAGTCAGAGAAAAGTAATTCCACATGGCAGGCTCTACAAAGAGGAAAGTAGAGAGCAAAAACAGGGCTGTGTGTGTGTGTATACGTGTGTGTACGTGTGTGTACGTGTGTGTGTGTGTGTGTGTGTGTGTGTGTGTGTGTGTGTGTGTGTGTTTGTTAATGAAGTGTTGTTAAACACTAACAAATTGCCAACTGCATATGTATGGACATAGTTCATACAGCAGGTCTTAAGCCTTAGGATAACATCAGACAAGAAAGGTTCCTGAGAGATAGGCAGCACGGCCAGATATTTTACTGCTAGCATGTTTTTGACTCTGAGGCAGCAGACTTAAGAGTCATGATGTAAAACATACGCTCTCTACTGGCACGCAGCAGTGGAAGGGAGTTGTTGTGAAAGCCTGTCATTTTGAAAACAAATCCATAACAAACTTCTAAAACTCATGTTCCATGGTTACAAAACATGCACGCGCACACACACACACACACACACTCACACACACGTCTGTTTACCAGTTTGCTCCATCTGAACCCGTGTGTGTGTGTGTGTGTGTGTGTGTGTGTGTGTGTTTGTGAGAGCGAGACACACACGGATTTTCCTTTTGGAATCTCAACATTCCCATTTCCTCCTTGCCTCTCTTTGTGCAGCCATCCTGGCTTATTTATCTTTCCCTCCCATCCCAAACACGGGAACGCTCCCCGTGGCTCTGATCTCGCCTGCCACCCTCATGTGTGCACACACCGACCCCCGTGAACCCTCATGCTCTCTGTTTTTCTCTCTCTTCCTCATTAAACCTCAACCCTCTTCTGCATCTTTGTTTTTCCTCTCCTTTTGTGCTCTGAGAATTGCTCGGGGGCAGCAAGGAGGTTCGGTTAAATGTCCTGTGCCCTCCGTGACGTCATCAGCTGTTGTTCTCTGTCACAGCGCCTGAGGTTTGCCTTTGAAGCCAAAGGCTGCTCGTGAAGACGCATCTGATGGCTTTTGCCCTCTCTTTCATTCGCTCGCTTTCATCCCTCTGTGCAGCAACAGACATCAAGGGAGATTCCTAACAAGCATGTTATTTAGACAGTGATGTCATGGCCATGGGGATGTTGTGTTATGTCTGAGGCTGAGCAGCACCAGGAGGGAGAAAACACAGGATTTAGTGTGGTTAAACCTGGCTTTAACATCCAAAATATAATGATAGTAGAGGTTATATCATACGCTGCTCTGTTCTCGCTGCCCTTCTCATCAGAGAAGTGTGCCGAATAAAACCATCACTACAGTTAACATGACAAAGCCGTGACACTCTTTGGATAATATCCTTATTCTGGCTGATGAGATCATTTGTTAAAGCCGCAGATGAAAGCAAAACATCATGTGGAGTACATTTAAGAAACTCTCAGAGGCACTGTGGTCTTTGCATGGCAGCCGCCCATGTCCAGATCACAGTCCTTGATAGAGGCCCGGCTGGATCAGCAGTGTGCCCACCCTGAATAAGGCCTCTATTGTTGGCTGCAGGTGTGTGTTTGTGCATATCAGTGGTACTTGGCAGAGGGGAAAGGAGCAAAGCAGGGAGGGTAAGTGAACACCTTGAGTCAGCATGTGCAGGTGAGGGGTCAGAAGGGCAGCGATGGAGAAAACCTTCAGAGAACAAGATGGAGCCATTTGCTGCTGTGTAAAAGGCGGCAAAGATTTAACAAGCATGGAGTGTGGCGTGATAAGCAAGAACCAGAGGAAAGAAACATGGTGTCAATAATCTGTCGGCAAAACTATGGCAAGTACGATAGGTCAAAGTTGAACCTGAAAGGCACACAGCAGACTGCTTGACTGTTCACAAAATGGTCCTTTACCCCTTATGTGCATAGGTCTGTTGTAAAATAATGATCTGCAGAAGTAGTCGGACAGAAGGAACAGAAAGGGCAGAAAGAGGAAGTTTAGCACCAACCCGGGAAAGCCAAGAAAACTGTACCTTTCTTACATGTGTATGTCAATATGTAGAAAATACATTAAACTTGAATTTTCTTTACATTTCAACAACACTGTGGTCAGTGCTTAATTTGTAAAATTAGAAGTAGGGGAACATTTTGGGGCCCTGAGAGGGGCTACTTCCAAAAGTGGGGGAACACTTTTTAAAGCGGCACCCGAGCCGCCTCACTGCGCAACTCCGAATAGAATGGTTGTGACATCTAGTGTTGTCACGGTGCCAAAATTGGGACCCACAGTACGATACCAGTTAAAGTATCACGGTTCTGAGTAGTATCACGATACCACAGCAAAAATGAGGCAGATGTGCCTTTTGTCATTTATAAAAAGATAAATCACTTTTCTATAATACATCAATGATATTTCAATGGAATAAATTACTTACTGACTTATTCATATTTCAAAAACAGCATTAATAAGTGATTAACATAGGGGGGATCAAAATAAAATAAAAAAATAAAATAAAAATCAACCAGCCACACTCCTCCCCTGACAAGTAAAGAACAGTCCCTTCATAAGTAAAGAACAGTCCTGAAAGTGCTGTGAGGTTTGTGGGCCGTTACCTGCCACAAAGAGAGAAATGTGAACGGCTCGTTTCTCCTCTGACACGCCACATACCTGTGTGCCGCCACGGCTCGGTTGTCCAGGTACTACTGGGCAGTCATGACACCAACGATGTCATGCTATAGCCCAGCATGAAATACAGCAATGTCTTGGTGAAAAAGAACAGTGCTTTTACAGCACTACCCAGGCAGGAAATGCAGCAATGTGTCAGTAAAAAGCAACCGCATTTTGTGGCACTATTCCAGCAGGAAACGCAGTGATGTTTTGGTGAATCCAAGGACTTCTTGTGGCACTATCAAAGCAGGAAATGCAGCACTGTCTCGGTAAAAAACAACCTCTGGCATTATTTGAGCAGGAAACGCAGTGATGTTGCGGTGAAAACAAATGCATTTTGTGGCACTATCCCAGCAGGAAATGTAGCAATGTCTAAGTCAAACCAAACACTTTTCGGGGCGCCGTCTCAGCAGGGAATGCAGCAGTGTCTCGGTAAAAATCAACCCCTTTTTTGTGGCACTATCTTGGCATTAAACACAACAAAGTCTCTGTAAAAACAATCGGTTTTGGGGCCACTATCATGTCTAGGTGTCATGCCATCCACCATCCCCTCCACCCCCAGAGGATAAAATCAACTCATATACTAGGTCACTTTAGAAACACTGATATGAAACATATGTAATGTACAAATGTGACAAACATAATGTGTCTGTGGTTGGCAGAAACATACATGCCAAGACTTTCCTCCGGCAGCTGGGCTGGTAGCACATGGTGCCATATTTGCAGTTATGTTATGTTGGTTTTCAAGGTGCCTTAAAAAGTAAAGCTGATAAAAAGGCTATGTAAACAACCCTGCAGTGAAATATTACCGCCAAATATCTCAGTGTAAGTTACACCGAAATGTGTTGAAAAGTGTGCTGCTGAAACTCGGTATGGGCTGGCCTAAAGGAGGAGGAGGTGGTGGTGGTTAGGGGAGGGGGACTAATTTGAGAAGATGAGAGGTGACAGTCATCCTATCTGGCCAAACAGGTCTGGCACTGCTGCAGACACACACAGCCACACAAATACACAGACATGAAGTGCAGGCGTGCGCCCGCACACACACACACACACACACACACACACACACACACACACACACACAGGTAATTAAAGTGTTGGGTGACAGAGTGTCGCTTCCTTTGGCATCTCAGAGTTGGAGCCGCCATCGGACACTCTCTCTGGTTTTGCTTGTCTTTTTGATTTTATGTTTTCCAGGCGCAGTGTCTGGCTTGCTGGCTTGGCTGACGAGCTGGTTGACTGACAGCTGGACTAAATGTTTGTCTGGCTGCCTGACTGATCAGCCGACTAACTGACAAGCTGGCTGGTTCTTCTTTCTGTCTTTCTGTCTGTCTGGCTGCCTGTTTTTATGCGTCCACTGCTATGCTGTTCCTGTTTTGCTTGTCTGAGCATCTGTCTGGATGATTACTGTGATCATTGTTATTCACATGTATCTATCTCATCTCTGTCAAAGAATTTAGAAAGCTGAGAGCAGAAAGTATGCTTCCTTAAAGGCTTAAGGATTTGTAGATTTTTTAATGGTGGAGGTTGTGCCAAGCCCCAACCTGAGCCAAGCCCTCGAGCCAGTGTATTCTCACATTTCAGCCACCAGGAATGGGCAAAGGTGAGACAAGAGGTAGATTCACTACAAAGAGTTGTGTGTGTGTGTGCACATTTGTGTGTGTTCAATTTGTAATCCAACCCTGCCAGATAGCTCCAGGGAGAAGGACATTCTCTGTTGTTGTTTCCCCTTTCCTGCATTCCTGCCTCCCCTTGACGTGTGGCACCAGAGAAGGTGAAGGAGGAGGAGGAGGAGGAGAGGAGGAGGAGGAGGTGGAGGTGGAGGAGGAGGAGGGAGGAAGAGATGTAACAGGTTGTTTCATGCCAAACCGATCGCCTCCGTGCTCCCTCCCAGAAACGCATCACATTCATTCCAGCAGGCACCTGCTCTCATCAAGACTGAAAAAAAAAAAAAAAAAAAACCCACACACAGACGCGTGCACACACACTTGGTCTGTGGTGTCTCCTTTGAGCCACCTTCCAACCACACTGCTCCGCTGTCAGGACTCAGAGCAAACAAGAGTCTGCCCCGCTCTGAAGTGAGAGCAACACTCTATTTTTGAGTACAGTGGATGATGATGAGGCCACACAGAAGCTTTGTGCCAAGCGCTCAGGGCTGGGGAAGCCAAGAATATAGCAGCGTGACAGCAGCAGGAGTAGAGCCTACTGTGTGTGTGCAGCGGATTCAGAAGTTTGTTACAAAGAGCAAAGTAACTCGGCTCCTGAGGGAAGCTCTACATCAGCCTGCCTGCACTGAATTCTAATATCAGCCACTTAAAGTATGTAAATACACTACATAAAACTGCAAATAGTATTCAAACTGTGTGCTGTGTAAAACTGTGCAGATGCTGTGTAACAGATGTGAGCAGATATGTGAAACAATATCAGCATTCCTGTTTGCAATACTGCAGCATTTATAATCAGGGCGGTAACCTTTTAAAATATACTGAGGTCATTAATCCAAATCATAAAGGCTCAGAATCACTTAGAAGTCAAAAGCACGACAGCTAAAGATAAAAGTTCAAGTGTACTTGAGTTAAAAGGCGGGTAAGGGTCAAAACCAAGCAGACAGTTGGATCAGGCTTATCTAGTAATCAAACCGCAGATTAAGCAGGCAGAAAGAAGGCTGGGAAGCTAAGTAAATGGAAACTAGACAATCTGGCACAGAGAGAGTGGAGATGGGCTGGTATGGACACCTCTGGATTGATCAATGAAACTGATAGCAGGTGAGTAAAGCGGGATTTCTACTTGTGCGTCAGCTCTATGCAGAGCCTACACCCATGGCCTACACCATTGTGAGCATTTGTACTTGTGCAGTGGTGTGACTATGTCACTCTGTAGTTACACCTCCAAAACACTAGTCGGCTTTAAACTTAAGTTGATTCGAACACACCCAAAACTCACATTAAACACACATTAAACATGGCTTAATAGCGACAATTTCAAACACAAGTACACAAATCAGCTTCACTATAACTCGCAGAATTCACAGACAAAGCACTTGCCTTATGCTGAACACATTTTCAACATGCTAATGTTATTAGCACAAGCCTATGGCATTTTACATTTTTTTCTTGACTCATATTAAGCCAGTACATACAGATCACAGAAAAGTGATAAAAATACATATGAAGAACATAAAATGGGAGTAAGTTCCCAAGTTAAAGGCCCAGACACACCAAACTGACCACACCATCCAATGTTGAAAAATCAAAGTATATTTACTGTGTACCACTGAACAATATCACAACCCAGCATGAAACGTTTTTGCTGAAGAACAATAATCTTACTTTATGTAACAAGTTTGCTGTCAAGCCCTCTTGACTTAGCTTTTTGTTTACTTTCCTCACATCCGTTTCTTTTCTCATGCACTGAGCTGAACTGCCAAACACAGTGACTTCATTCACCAACCGGCTCCACCATCGCTGACGCTGATGAAAAAGCCAAAGGGGGCTGACAAGGGGCAATAGTGCTGGACACTACACTGACTAGGGCAACAGACGCTTACCAACGGCCGAACACTGACCGATAGCCAACCCGCAGCTTGATGTGTCAGGGCCTTAAGACAGTTCCTGTTCCCACCAGAGCGAGGGAAGTTTGTTCCGCAGCTTGCCACTGTATTCATACCCTACATCTTAATGTAGGATGGTTCAAACAGCTGTGAAGGTGACTACAAACAAAGGCATACTTCATGACGGAGATGGAGTGCAGAGGGTCTGGTTTGAGAAAAGCCAGAGGAGTAGTGTGTGACGCAGAAAACAGGGCAGGTAACTGAACGAATGTTTAGAGCCTGGCTAAAGTCTTAAGACAAACTCCAAACACAAGACGCCAAAACAACTTTTGATATTTTTAACATATTTGTTTATCAAACTTGTATTTCATTTTCGTACATTTAAACTAGAATCCCAAAGTTATTTTGATATTGGACAATTCTGCAGCACCAAATGTAACAGATGTCCAGTACAAATGCAGTGAGCGCTGGACCTTTACATAGTTTCCCAACCTTTTTAGCTGGCGGCTCTTAAAACGAAGGAATGTTTACTCCTTGTCACAGATGCAGGTGTCTATCAGTTGTTACCACTTCAACCAGAAAGGGCTTTTTTTCATTTGAATACCTTTTAGATGTCTGAAGAGGTGCTGATAAAGTAATTCACAAGGGAAAACACAAAGTCTGAAAAAGTAGCACAATTTTGTGCAGCGGAAAAATGTTTTTTTTTTTTAGTTTTTTTTTTATGTTTTCCTACCTGCTGTTTATTCCGGCTAAAATGTTGTTGACATTCTTATGTAAACAAAGATGCATGTAAACACAACGGGCAATATCATATGATATGAATGTGACCTTGATCATTTTGGCTGAACTCGATAAGTCGGTAACAGGATTATCGTGGCTGGCCTATGGATTTGTGTTGATGTTGTTCTGAATCAGACGAGACCTTAGTATGTGTCCCAAACACACACAAACACACACACACACACACACACACAGACACACACACCATCATCACAGCTCTTGCCCAGCCTTCCATCGAGGGTTTAGGCAAGCTTTGTTAACATGATGTCAAGCAAACTTCAAAACAACCCCCATTTCAATCTTCTGCTCTCCTCCTCCCCCACACACACACTCGCGCACACACACACACACACACACACACACACACACACACACACACACACACACACACACACACACTCTTTCTTTCCATCCTTCTTGCTCTCTCTCATTTAAGCCTCATTGCTTTGCTGTCAGGAGAAAAAAGTGATCAGAAGCTCATAAGAAGTGATCATGGCAAAGACTTCTTCTCACACACACATCCATTTGCACATACACACACACTATATAAACGTATGTTACAGTAATTAAGTCACACACATTAGACAGCTTGAGAGATCCACAGCTTGATGCCTTTTTGAAGCCACTCAAGAAGCAGGAGGACGTAATATGCGCACTTTTATGTTTGTTCACGTACGTGTGTGTGTGTGTGTGTGTGTGTGTGTGTGTGTGTGTGCGGCGCGCTCTTGTGTGCATCTCTTCTGTTAGCTAATTAAGGCAGAGCGTGTTGCAGGGGGTCAGCAGACCTGTGTGACGCGTCCCTGACATGATTGATTGTGACTGTCAGGGCTCTCAGCTGGGTGTCTCTCTGCGTCGGGCCCCGAATAAAGGATTACACAGGCCCTTGGTAACCTTGGCTGGCTTTGTGTGCCTGGGTCTCGCATCAAAGACCCGGCGGGAGACATTAGCATTTTTAATGAGCGGGCCGGGCCCCGTGCTGGCGCAGGATGCCTGATCACTTTCATCAGGACGAACGACACAGAGCTGAGACGGGAGGGTGGCATAAATGGAGTGCAAGAAACAACATACATGCAGGCAGCCAGACACATGAATATATACTTAAACTTCATGTCACAACACATGCAGGATTCATTTTATAAAAACTGTGCTCCAGCAGCGGCGGCGTCCTTCCTCATCTTCAATGCACAATCTCTCTCTCTTTTCCCTTTCTGAAAGAGATGAACAAAGACATAAAGCTTCACATCTCTGTATGACTCAGTCCTCTCCCCCTCCTCTCTTCGCTGGAACCATGCTATTAAAGCCCCTTCTAGCAGACGTAAAGGCAGGATGAGGCCCATTTTGTTTAAGAAAATACTCCGCGTTCAATCAAACGAAGACCTCCGAGTGGCCTTCAGAAAAGTTCTAATAAAAAAGACGGAGGGTGAGATTGCCTGATCGGCGCACACTTAATTCTTTAACCCACTTTTTTTTTTTTTTTTGAAGTGGTGGAGCCGTCTAAAACAAACACATGCCTCGCCATTCTTTGGGCACAATAAGCACGAAACAGGCAGGAGTTGAAGAAAAGCCCAGCAGAAAAAAAAAAAAGTGAGACAACTTGGCCGTGAAGAAGGAAAACGCAGAGAGGGAAAGAAGTGCCATATCGCCTTGAGAGGAGGATATATGTTCAAAGACTGAGCGGCACACACAAAAACAACCCTTGGTGCCCAACTGTATTTGTACATTTGCTCCTGACACCAGCACCAGAACCTCTAGGAAATAATGAATAAATGCATGCCTCCCACCTTCTCCCTGGCTGAATTTTGAGAAAGTAGCAACGGGGGCAAACATATGCCATTTGCGCCGTGTGACAGGCACATTAAATCTTCATCACAGGAAAAAGCCCCTTTATTGGCAGCTGTAGTTTAAACACGATGCCAAGAAGAGCCAGAGGACAAAACAATGGCGGAAAATAAGAGAAGAAGAGACAAAAGCCACAAAATTGATAATAACGACAGCAGCTACAAGGGAAACAGGAAGTCGAATATGAATAAGAGGAATAGTAGATCAAATTCAAATCCAGTTAGGTAACACCATCAGTCTATCAGTCTTTGATGTTTCCTTTTTGCTCTCTGCTGCGTGCTATCATCACAGACTCCTTGCAAGCACATGACAGCTTGGAATAAACCCCAAACTGCAGAAACAGTTGCTCCAGTGCCTGAGATGCAAATTCGCCACAATAGCGGAGATAGCGGCTAAATCTCTGCCTGTGAATAGCCCGGCGAGAGACTTCCAAGACTTAATATCCCTTCAGAAGTCTATTATCTCTGCCTGGCAACTTGCATCTCGACAAAACACACAATCCCAAACACGCTGAACTTTAAAGTAAACTGCAATCCTTGCATCTGGCACTTTTAAATAAGTAAACCTTATCAGCAGCTCGACCTAGTAAAACAAAGACGCCTGTTTATATGTTTTTATGAATGTTATCCCCCCCCCCCTTTCCTTTCTTTTGGTGTATCTTCCACACACACACCTCCCCCAGTTTTTCCTTTGAGGATGACGTTTGGATATGGACATCGTTTGATGTGACCCATCAAAGCAGAGATCGGGGTGTGACAGGAGCGTCTCCCGATGTTTCCCACGCTCTCCCGCTGTCAGCCGAGCGGACACACAGTCAGGAGCCGGGAGGTGACCACTGGAAACTTTTCATTTGATCAACTGATAGGCACATACAGGCCCTCTCTTCAGCTCAGTTCAAAACAGAAATCAAAGATATGGACGTGGCGGGATGCATATGCAGAGAAAGGTTCCCTGATGGGCTCCACTCTGTGAGAGGAACATAAAGGTGCAAAGGACATGAAGGTGTGTCAAAGCTGTGTGTATGTAGTGGTCTTTTCACGACATCTGCACTGGTCTGCACTCTCTCCTGAGAGAAGATAGAGAGAGATGAAATGAGAACAAACAAGTGCCGGAGAAGAGAAGCGGCTCTCAGCAGTATCCTGCCTTTTGGACTTTAAAGAGCAGGAAAGAGACTGCTCGGCCTTTCTCGCCTGCTAGCTCCAACAGATAAGGAGAGACACACCAAAAGGAACATGAGGGACAGAAAGAGAGAGGAAAATAAACTCACAAGTCTGTGCGAGATGATAACAGTTGTGAAAAAAAACAACCCAGAACCATTAATCTGTCAAGAATCCATGACGGTAATTATGAGCAATATTTGTGTTGAATCAGTGTGAGAAATCAAAGATGTTGCTTCAAGACTTCCTGGAAAGACTGAAGCCCCTTTCCCACTGGACGGTGACCCACCAACACCCATTTACATCTGGCGTTTGTCTTTAGTGGGAAAGGTTGGGATTGGCATTCATTAACAGT
This sequence comes from Epinephelus cyanopodus, assembly GCA_026686955.1. Lineage (NCBI taxonomy): Eukaryota > Metazoa > Chordata > Actinopteri > Perciformes > Serranidae > Epinephelus > Epinephelus cyanopodus. The sequence continues at coordinate 15,369,780 of CM048929.1, forward strand.
ACAAAAGACAGTGATGAAAATAAGACTAATTTCCACCCCTTTTCTGGTGTGACCATCAAACATCTCTCCAAAGTAGTTGGCACCAAGCATAGCCTGTAAAGATGAACGACACGACAACCCCCCAAAAGTGAAGCTAAAACATGGTGGCTCCTCCCTGCCCTCTGGTGGCTGGCTGCAGTATAGGTCATAAACCCCGCCCCCTCCATGTTAGCGGATGGGACATGGGCCAAACTAAAGTAGACGTCAAATACATTTTATTTTGCCCGAAGATGACGTCTGTCATTTAAGGCAGTTCTTATCACACTGATGCATGTTCAAGGTTATTGACAGCTGTGTGTGCCAATCAGTGTGCCCATGATCAATGGGTCGTGATTGTTTGGATGGCCAAACGGGAAGTTGGTACTTTTGAGATCACTTCTGTGCAGTACTGTACTGGGGAGGAAGAGGAGATGCATCAGCCTTCTTCATATATAGTCATTAGCCCTTTTTAGATAGGAATTGTGTAAATTTGCAGGAAAAGCCCAGTCAGTCTTCTTTCAGCATTGACAGTATAAAAACAAAATCGGGGAGTGCTGCAAAATGCCGCTTACCTACTTTTGTTTATACAGAATGCGCCTTTTTCGGGGCAATGGGGGGCGTGAGCAAGTAACAAAACATGTAGCTCAGCGTGTGACGTAAACAGTGATGTTCTCCGAGGGAAGCCGCGGCTAGTCAGGCGGTGATAGTCAGGCAGCGATTCTCTCATAAGTCGGCCCGTCCTTCTCCGTCCCCGTCATCTGATGGTTAATGGCCTCTTTGTTTGCGAGGGCAAAGAGGGCGCGTAATGCCTTGTCTCCCCAGTTGCTCATCTTTACAGTGTCTGTCAGGTTTGCGTTTCCCTCTTGCTGCTACTGCTATCAGCTGTTTCCTGTTTATCCACCGCCAGTGCTCCTCCCACAGGTCCTCAACAGCTCCTCCCGTTGGGGAATTATGCCAATATGACTACCCTATGGAGGCGGAAAACTGGGCACCTTGGATCAACTTCTCCATGGAACACCACATGTCAGGCGAGCAGTTCCTTTGGACTAGGTAGGCGTCATCTTGGCGTCCAGTATTTAGTTATTATACATCTATGGTGACGATATATGAAAAGTCAGGGAATCACATAAGTTGTTTTAATTCATTCTGTGGAACATGAATGTCTGTACCAAGTTTCATGGCAATCCATCCAATAGCTGAGTCTGGTAGAATGACCTACAGACTCACACTGCCATCCACAGAGCCGTGCTACTATGGCAAAAAAAAAAAGCTGATAGGGTTTAAATGGATACACCTTTCTTCAATCCATTTCGGAAGCTGTTTACTACATGCCAAACATTCAACTGTCTTCCTCCGAAGGGAAGAAGTTGAGCCGAGCAACATCATGTTCCGACCAGTTGTCTGTTTTGCCACATCAAAGGCAAATCCCTGCTTTAATAAACGGTGCCGCACGGCTTCGCCCGCTGCTATGCAGTTAATGTGGCTGGTGTGATGGTTTGTAATGGCAGCAGCGATAGGATGGCAGGCGGCGCAAGGGCAACTTTAGCTAGTTGAGCTAAAGTGGTGAAATGACTGCAGAGTCTACAGCTGCAGTTCAAAGCATATCAGCGTTTGAATCTTAACAAGAAGGAAAAAAGGCCCCTGTGCATAGGGAGAGAGGGCAGAGCCTGGCTTAGATCTTCAACCTTTGTGCACACACACACACATACACACAAAGTCACGGCTCAGGCAAACACATACACTGACATCAAAACATAAACATTAAAGGGCACACAGACAATCACATCAAGACACACAGCAAGAGCCACAAGAGTGCTGACACACAAATGTACAAAAAGAAAACAAGCTCATACGCACACATCAAGAAATCACCAAACACACACACACACACACACACACACACACACATGCACACACACACGGCATGAGTCCTGTGTCCCTGGCTGGCCAGCTGTGGGAGGTCACACAGACATGACAGTTCTGCTATCAGGCCAGCATTAAGGCCTGCCGCTTTAAACACAGCCTTTTGAAGTCACACCAAAGTCAGACACTAGGATCTCTCATCTCCCATCTCCCTTTTAACACTGCAGTGCCGACATTTCATTCTGCCCCCCTTTTCATGCTCCCAGCTTTGAATTCTGCCTTTTAAAGGACTAATTTTAACTTCTTCAAGGCTGGAAAAACAGGCAAAGGCGTGTCGTTAGGATTCTTCCGCTTGACGTGCTTCTTTCTCAGCCAAGTAACGAGCGTTCAAACGTAGCCAGGGTCCACCAAAGTAACGGCGTGCCTCTGATGTTCAGTGTCAGCCGGCTGATAAATGGAGCATTGAGCCTTTGACAGGTTTTGCACATCAGCTTTGATCTTGAAGGTATTATGTTTAAATTATTGTGAAAATGACCACAATACCACACATCACAAGAAATTGCCCTCACAGAGCGTCTCACAAAAGTTAAACTGTGTATTATTTCAATGATGGATTACTCCTCCTCACCATGTGCTTCATCCTTCTGTTATGAAGTTTCAATCATCAAAACCTTGTTGTTTCTACTTTAACTTCAGTTGTTTAATCACAAACAGAGTCCTCAAACCAAAACGACAGTCATATTGGTTCTGTTTGTGTCATTTGAGCAAATGGTGATCCGTATCTTCATTGGTAGAACAGCAGTATTTTTTATTATTTTTTTTTTTTTAATGTAAAGCAACTAAAGGCCCAATCACACCAGCATTTAAAACAGCAACATTTCAGAGCAAATTTCCATGAATTCTGTGCATAAAGCCCCGTTTCCACCAAACACTTTCGGTACGGTACCTTTGGAACCAACAGTAACCCTTCAGACATGGTACCTAGACCCTAGTGTTTCCACTGCAAACAGTACTCTCAAATGTGGGCGGGGTTGTTGTCACTCACTGCTCCGTCCAGCACTCACTGTATTTCCTCAAAGATGGAATGTCTGCACTTTGTTTATTGTCCGCAGAATGAGGCTGCACGCCAACATTTTCAGAACAAAACTGGACAGGCTGCAGTGAGAGTCTCCCCCTGACTGCCAGCGACATATTAAGGTGGAACGTTTACTTGTAATGTTACTCAATGCATGAGTTGACGACATTGAATACATCAGCACACCTTAAATGTCACTGTGACAACTTTGACCATTACTTTTATATGACATACACTGTTAGTAATGAGTGGAGAAAAAAAAAGCATTCGGGCCACAACTCAGCCCTGAGCAGAGTGACCACGGCAGTGTTCACAGCTCCACCTTTTAGCACCAGATCTGTGTGCTAGGTACCCCAACAGAGGGGGGACCAAACATGGGGACGGTACGGAGCGGTTCCATTGGTACCATCCACAACTTCTCACAGTGGAAACGGGTAAAAAACATGTACCAAACTGACCTGCAATTTGGGCTTCGTTGTCTTGCTCAGGGACATTTCTACACGTAGACTGCTTTTGCGTCGCAGAGAGTTGAAAAAACTTCGACTCAAAACAAAAAAGTTCCTGCCGTCCTTTGTCATTTTTATTCCCATTGCCTGGTCGTTAAAATTGTAGGATTCAACCAACAAGGCAGTGCAGTGAGCATCGCATTTCGCAACTTGCTAAAAGCGCTCTGTCTGATCGAGGACAGTTCCCATAAACAGAGGAACATATATATATATATATATGCAGTATGTGTTTACTTAAATCAGTTCAACTCATCCGCCCTGGTAGAATAACATCCTTGTCTAATTCTGAAGCCCACTCTGGTGGAAGGCGCCGTGTTTCACTGAAACTCAAAATAAGTGATGACAGGCCGAGTTTGAGGTGCTGAAAAGTGGTCATCACAGACCATGGTGAGAACCCCCCACCGTTTGCTTTTGGGTTGGAACATATAACTTGTTTTGGTGTGTATAACCCCCCCCCCCACACACACACACACACACACATACTCATCCACCCCTCCACAGCCCTCCTCTGTAGCTGACCCAGTCTAATTTTTCTGTTTACTCCACTCAGTGTTTCGCAGTTGAACAGATCAAACGCGCTGCTAAGCTGTGGGTTTGTTTACTCCGGCTCTGACCCACGCCCAGCCAGGGACGCGCAAGCACTGCAGCTCTTTTTCCACATTTGGCATTTTTTGCTTTTCATCTGGATCACAGCCTTCTCCTCCCTCCCCTCCCTCATTCCAACTTCTGATGACTCCCCCTGCCCTCTTTGCCCCTGAAAAGTTTTGTTCAGCAGACACCCAAGCTTTTTGTACGTCTCCGTTTTCTGTACGCGCCTCAATTCAATCGATCGATTACCCGGTTTTGCTTCTTCTCTCCTGAACCTGTGGAGCTTTCATCCGCAGTCACACTCTGCATGACTTCTTTCATCACATTTATGAAGTGTTTTTTTTTTCTTTGACTCACACCCTCTCCTTGATTTTCCCCTGCCTTCTCACACATTCCCTGTTATCCTTTCTAATTCTCTCCTTTGAAACAATTCTCCTCTCTTTGTGTGCTCTCCCAGTCACGCACACGCACACCCGCTCCCTCGCAAGCAAATGCACTCACATGCATGCTCACACGTATGCTGATGCAGGCTGTGTGTGATGTGAAGCCAGGTCCGTTCCTTTCCCAGGCAGGCCAGCAGGAGCGAAGACCCCCGGCTCACACATATTCACCTCCCTCCCTGGCTCTCTTTATCCTTCCTCCCTTTCTTATTTCTTTCCAACAAGGTAAAGGCTGAGGACGGAGTGATGATATCATTCACAGGGAGAACAGGGGGGACGTAGAACCAGAAGTGGTAATTGTGTTGGACCGTGTGGTAACAAAGAAATGATTTTGACCGCGGCCTTCAATGTCCTCCATCTTTAAAGCTTCCCTGCATGGATCCGTTTCAGCTGTGGTCTAATCCTTGGATACAGGATTGGGACGGGTTTGTTCTCATGGTTTCTACAGCTCGAAAGAAAGAGAGGTTGTTTTTTGTTTCATTTGACTGTCAGATAATGTGGATAATTTTAACTCCCTGCACACCTCTCATGTCTTCATATCAAGACTGCAGATATGAAAATGTTTCAGCTAAACTAATATTGGTAACCAAGTAGGATATTTTCGCTATTTGATACTGCACCAATTATTAAAGTTACAATGTGTAATTTACGTGGTTGTTTATTAGCAAATATCAACTGTTGCTTTCATAAATATATATTTACTAAAGTGTAATGCAATTCACATACAAATGGAAGCTTTCTCCTAGGCTTAGAATGATTCTCTATATATACACACACAGGCAGGAGGAGGCTGCTGTCTTGAGTCGCCATGTTTGAATACAGTGGGTGAAAGGGATATACGCGTTTACCTAGAACTTGCCGTCGGTCACTGGAGACGGTTAAGGTGAAGCTCAATCCCAGGCGCTTCTGCGTGAACCTGCTTTGTATTTTTATGATTCTGCTGCACATGTTTTGCCCCGTAAGAGGGAAACCACGCCACCAAATAAAAGAAAAAGATCAGATAAGCGAGGACGGGACAAAACGCGAGTGAATATCGGCGTTGCTTATTCCAGGTGGAAAGAACAACCTATATTTGCCGCACTGTGCCATGACTATCACATAATCGTGTTATTTTAGCATTTCTATGCTAATGTTTGCTCGTGTTACCAAAACAATTAGAGATAAAACACTCCTAACATAACATTATATCTCACAGATAACCTATATCTCACTGGTAGCTATAACATATCGTAACGTCGTTTAGATTCCTAAATGAATATTCACCTTGTCGCTAGATAGGCCTTGTGGAAAAACTCATGGATGGACCTCTGCTGTCTGCGCAAGGCTTTTTATCCTACGAGGCCACCGTCACTTACGCAACGGGAGGGGCGAGTGAGTGGCTGCTGCAATCCAGAATTTGACCACTGATGTCACTGTTACTCACCATTTTTACACACTGAGGCTTTAACGCATGTATCATGTTTAAATTGTGGTGTTTTAAAGGGAAAGTTCACCCCGAAATCACAAATACATGTTGTCTTCTCTTACCTGTGGTGCTGTTCATCAGTCTAGGTTGTTGTGGTGTGAGGTGCCGAGTGTTGGAGGTGTCATCCGTAGAAATATCTGCCTTCTCTCCAGTATAATGAAAGATTGCACTTGGCTTGTGGTGCTCAGAGCTGAAAAAAACAAACAAACATACATACATTTGAAAAACTTAATGTCTCTTTCCAGTAATCGTGACCTGGTTACTGGAGATTATCCACAGACCTTATTGTGAGCAGTTTCATGTAGGAACTATTTTTTTTCTAGTGAACTGCACCTGCTAACTGTATCACTGTGCAGAGCTAGCTAACAGCTCAGCTGAGGAGGAAGCCATGATCTTTACACCTCTTGCTGTCATGACCAAAAGCCTCTCGTCCTTGAGTTGATTATAGGTGAACTGTCACTTTAATCTGATTATTGAACGTGTCTTCGTTTTGTTTGTTGTTGTTGTGTTGTTAATGTTTCATTGATGTTGGGCACACTGTCGCCTTACTTTTATAAACTTTAAACATAGTAAAATGTAAAAGATCATTCTTGACTTTGAAAAGATAAGTCTGACAATATAAATCTTATTAAAAGTTCTATTAACTGGACTCCCAACACAAAGTGTAGCTTGTTGGTCAGGTGATTAACAAGTGATGGTCATATTCTGTGTGAGGGGGACATGACAGTTGAGCAAACTATACCCAGACAGCAATGGTGAGGCTACCAAAAGTCTCCTGCCCGTGGACCCTGAGTTACCTTGATATTTCCTCCTGCCCATTGTCATCGTCAGCATGTTCTCTTACAAGCCCGGTCTCACACATCTATGGCACATCCATCAGGAGCAATTTGAGGTTCAGAATCTTGCCCAAGGATGCTTCGACGTGCGGACTGGAGGAGCACTAATCTTCCGATTAATGGACGACCCACTCTACCTCCTGAACCACAGCTGCCCCTAATAATGTTTTATTTTACAGGCCTGTAATCTCCTGATTTCCAAGAAGTTTCCTGGAAAGAACTACATAATTCACCACCAAATAAAGAGAAAATTGGAATTTCCTCAAAAGAACCTCTCCATACAAACCAGAGGTTCTGAAACTTGTTCTGCCTTGCGCCCTTTCGAAGCTGAAAAAACACTCACCCTACCTCTTCAATTTTTATGAGTCGTTAACAATAATTGGGAAAACAACTAATAAAAGAGATCCATTTTGAATTGTATTGAAATAAAGGTCAGTATGTTAGCATCTGTGAAGCAAAGCATTACTGATAAAACTTCATGTCCTGATTCTGAAATTCATGATAATATCCCAGTAATCATCAAAATATGTTTAAAGTGGCACTGAGACATAATGAAATCACTTTATCCTACATATTGTTAAGAAAACATAAGCAGCTAATTATTGTATCAACCTGGTAGCCCAGCAGTCTCTTTAGCCCCGTTTCTACCAAACACTTTCGGTACAGTAACCCTTCAGACATGGTACCTAGACCCTAGTGTTTCCACTGCAAACAGTGCTCTTAAATGTGGGCGAGGTTGTTGTCACTCACTGCTCCATTCAGCACTCACTGTATTTGACGCAGATGCACCTCGTTTATCGTCCACAGAACGACGTTTTTTTCCTCTGAGGATTGGGATATACACTGTCCCAGTCGAAATCAGTATGTATATACAGCAAATGCTTAAAGATCCACTCATTACTAAAAATGTACGTCATATAGAGTATGTCACAGTCACATTTAAGGTGTGTTGATGGATTCACGTCATCAGCTCATGCACTGAGTAACATTACAAGTTAACGTTCCACCTTAAAAGTTGCCAGCAGTCGGCCCAGTGAATAAACATTTTTTTTCTCAGACTACAGCTGCTGCGAGAGGCTGCAAAACATCCTTTCATTTTATAGTTACATTTTACCGATAAAACTCTCCACAGTATGAACAGTGGTTGCAAAACCAGCCACAACTCAGCCCTGAGCAGAGTGACCGTCCTCTATTGACCAATCAACAGACTGCAGTGTTCACAGCTCCACCTTTTAGTACCAGATCTGTGTGCTAGGTACCCCAACAGAGGGGGGACCAAACATGGGGACGGTACAGAACGGTTCCATTGGTACCATCCACAACTTTTCACAGTGGAAATGGAAAAAACATACCAAACTGAACTGAACTGAACTGTACCGCACTGCTTGGTGGAAACAGGGCTTGTGGGTGCGATAAAACTATATATCATCCCATCCCTAACTGTGATGATCTGTCCTGATGAAATACTTTTTACAGTTAATTTCAGCCTATCAAATTTTGTTATTAGTCCTGCATTGTGGCCTTTTAGTGTTTTTTGGGGGGGTGCACATGTAAAACAGCTCATTACCCAGAGGGCTTTGGAGTTATGTGGGTGTTAGTTGTATCTAACAGACTGAAGGGGTGGGGGGGCTGTGGTTTGGTGTTTCACGTGGTTCACAGCCTGACTTTACTACATACTGTAGTGAATTCACACAGCCCAGAGGCATCATGTTAATATGCTCCCACACAGTTACAACCAACAAGAAACCTGATCCAGGACATTGGAGATACACTGTAGACTATTACAAAGGAAATATGATAGATTTGTAATATGAGAACGTGTCCTTGAATTCTGTTCATGCTTCTGTGAAGGAAAAAGCTCGTCTCTCTGATTTGAAACCAAAGGGGAGTGTGAGGCTGATTTGTTGTGATCCCGCTGTGTTTATCCGTTTCTGGTTCACGTCGAGGGGGCATGAGAGCATCCATATTGTTTCATAATCAGTGGGATGTTTAGATTGTAGATGCAGGTTGGAGCAAAGAGAAGCCAGACCCACCATCTCTGCATGCAGCGCCCCAAACAAGAACCACATGTCCCAGTCCTGGTTCTTTAATTCTCTCTTATACCCCACTTCCCTCTCTCCGCCCCATCCTCATGCTGCAGACCCTCTCCAACCCCTCACCCTGGGAAAAAACGTGGAAGCTCAAAGACTCAAAAACGCATGTGGTTAGCCATAAAACTTCACATGCACTCTGTGTACCCTAACCCCCCCCTCGATCCCCACGCTCCCATCCCCTCCAACCGCTCAGCCCACCGAGCGGCTCACACATCGACCTACAAGGAGGAGAGAATTCAGGGGAGACGTGGAAACAATGGGACGAGAGGAAGCAACATCAGGCAACAATCTGAGCTGTCTGTGGTGGGGAGCAAAAACAAAGAAGTTTGGGGGCTTGGTGGTGGGACAATGGCGACAGTCAGAAAGAAGGTGACTGCAGGCTACCATTCCTGCACGGGCCCAGAACAATGCCTATCCTGTGGCTTGGTGGGGCTGCGCTGTGCACTAGGTGAAATTTAAGACAAACGTAAACACCAAAGGAGGACAATGGCGCTCACTCTCTTTACAAAAGATGCTTTTCCTTCAGCTGCAGGGAGGATGCACACAGAATCCCCCGGCGCGGCCTGACCAGCTATCATACCTCACGTCCTCAGCGCCCTTTTAGCAGCACAGCATCCGACACCGCCGCGCTGCACCGGTGGCAGATTGGGTTTCTGGCCCTAAACGTCAAAAAATCCTGTCTTCTTCATTTCCCAAAGCATTTGTGAGATACATAATCTCTTCAAATTCTTGCCATGTGATTAGGGAGGGAAATATAATGCCTTTTCTTTCTGTCAGTCCTTTTTAGTGGAAAAAAAAAAACGTTGGAAGATTTGTTTCAGCCTTCAGATGTTTTGGTCACATATGTTGGTCATTAAATTACCAGGCGCTTGTCCTCTAAAAACAACAGCAATGCAATGTATTGTTCCAAGTTTATAGACGTAGAATATCTTCTCTAACGGTACTCTGTGTTACCTCACTCTCTTATAATGCATATCTAAATGATGCCTATGTTCCACTCTTAAGTAACACTAACTATGAACAGCCTGTAAAAGCTACAAGAATAACCCTGTTAATTTCTTTTTGAAGTTCTGGTTCGTCTTGGCCAAGCAGCTGTCATCTAAACATGTCAGCAAATTTGGCCTTGCTTGATACTGAAGGCGCGAGAGTCTGTCATTGGTTAAATCCGAGTATCAGGCTGCATAAAGTCACGTGAGTGGTCACATGGTGGGGGAATCAGCTACCACAGTGGCGCCTGGCCAGGTTCCAGACGAGGCCCCCTGGTTGACCACAGTCCCATGGCTGTCTGGGTCGATGCCTGTGTGGAACAACTCGCACGGCTGATCCAGGTTCCAAATGAAGGGGTTCAGGACCCAAAATTGGGGGTCTCACTCTCGTATCCGTCCATGGTGGAATGATTGGAGTGTATTTAAATGAGGCTGAGGTTGTCGCGGTGACAGACAGTGAGCAGAGTTTTTTCCCATGGCCTCTTTGCTCAGCTGTGCTCTGGTTTAATGTTTTAGACTCCACATTCACCTACACTGCGTTTTGTGATAAAATCCTTCATCTCTCAGATTATTTGCGCCTACAGAAAACTGCACCTCCATTGCTTTGAAGTGGATTCTCTTTGAAGGGGGTCAAGGCCACGTCTTTTGTACTATAATAACCCATTTTGGAAAGCATAGTAATGACCGCATATGGACGTCAAAGCCTTGTCTCCACCAATCAAAGCGCATCTGTGTGATCCCGGTTCCACTTCCTGTTTAGGTTCCTGTGTGCTGTTGTTCACAGTCAGAGCCTTTGATCTTGCCTCATGTGGGCGGGACAGGTAGCAGCCGTTGGATATCATCGGGGGAAACAATAGCCGGCAGAGATGTGGACATAAGGGTGGGGGTGAGGTGGCAGGTTGGCACAAAGTCGTGCCAATTCATTACAGTCCACAGCTGATTTCTTAAAGTGGTGAACAATCAGTGGCTCAGTAGCTGTCAGTACTGGTTTTACAAGATGTGTATCACACAGGGTTCACACACATTTTACCCAGGGAATTTCCCCACTCCATATTTTACCCCATTCACTTGAGCCCCTGGTTTACTGTGTGTGTTGGTAATTTGACCACTGACGTACGACATCAACTCAGATCTACATGATTGTGAAATTTTGTGGCCCTATCTTGTAGAGGGTTACCCCATCCAATTTTGATACTTCATAATTTTAAATTATTGTGCCCACAAGGTGCATTTTCCTAAAAAAAAACTTGTGTTTTATAAAATTATCACAGACTAAATAATATATGGAAAACCTGGAGGGTTGTAGTGTTACTCCAGTATCGTAGTATTAGTTGGTTTTAAGGTCTCTGTACACAATATTGTCACAGCTGAGTGAAGCAGCACAGCCACGGACAACCCAAATGCAGGACAGGGGGAGGTGGATTCAGAAAAGATACTAAAGAAAGCAGGCTCACAGGCAGGTGAGATGAATACCAGGTGGCAGGAACAATCAGCAGGAAAATCCAAAAACACAGGGAAACCACAAGGGAACACGAGCAGGTGATCCACTGAAGAACAAAGGAACTAAGCAGGTATAAGTAGGGGATACTAATTGGGGAAGTGAGAACAGATGAGTTGACTGCAGGACTAGTGAGGGACAGGTGAAACTAATCAGGGCAGGCGAACAATTAAACTGGTGGGGAAACACAAGGGCAGGAAGTGATGTGACCTAAACCGAGAGGAGATATGAGTAACAATATAAAACAGGAAACTCAAAGCATGTAGAAGAATAGAATTAACCATTTTTTTCTTTTCCCGTAACAGCTTAATCCAGCCTCGCATCACGTGACATATTTAACTCCAGCCATATGACAACAGGTGGCCATGGAAACTAAGCATAATCTAAACACCGATTAATCCTGTGAGACACAATTGAAAGCTGTACAAATCTGTAGGTAGATCTCAAGTTAAGGTTATTTTGTCGGACTAATATTGCCTTCTCTTTTTCACTTCTTTGCCGAAGGAAGACAAAGATGTGGGCGGTAAATCAGAAGCACAGAACAAGATAAATAATATTCTCTAACCTTATGACATAAGATGGAAGTCTTACAGATATACACAAATAAACTCCTCTTTGTCAGCGCACTTTCTAGTGACCCTCAAATGCCCCCAAATCTTAATACCCACCCAAAAAGCACCTACGTGCTTGAATAGCAGTCTACAGTCTACCTAGCTCAGTGTATTCTTCAAAAAGATGACCCCATCTAAAATAGCCCTCTGCACAAAGATGGGTTCACAAGGCCTTCTGACAGTGGAGCGCCGCTGAGTGAGAGCCTCTTAGTTCTAAAGAGTCCAAAGGATGGCCTTCAAGTGTATGCACTGACCTTTGCTGATGAAAGGGCTGAAAATGGTATTTTAACAATATCATGATGCCCTTTCAATATGAAAGGCAGCATAAGCAACACTCTTAGCCAATGAAACTTAAAAAGAGAGAAGGTGGCAGAGGAGCGCCGTGTGCAAAACGTGTGTGAAGATATCAGTGTGCATGTGTGTGAAGCTGTAAGTTATTACATATTTAAATTAAAGAAGGTAGCATGTAAGGTAGCCTGGCGCACACTATGATCCTGGCTTTCTTTACATCTTACACACCTGCAGGTCTCAGCTGATACTGCGCTGAGGAAAAGCTTGACAATGGCTGGATGAAATTCATTTTATGATCTGCGATTGATATTAAAGTATAATGCTGGCGTTATTCTACTTTTTTAATTGTCAACAAATCCAATGAAAGGACAAACTAAAAGGAGCTGAACCTCTGAAGGTATATGTCCCAGGAGAGAAAAGGATACTACCTGGAGAAAACACATAGAAGCACAGAAAGGCTCCCCGACCCTGAAACATCGTAGCTTTTTATTACACCTACAACTCAGTTCATACCTGATGTGTGTAATTGGTGTGAACTTCTGTGTGTGGTTCCATGTAGACATTATAAACAGTGTCAGGCAATCAAACAACAGGGTCATAGGTTTTCAAATCTGTCTGTATTTTTTAACATTGTTTCGCCTGTTCATACTGGCCATTAAAATACCCCTCCCTGATGCACTTTCAACACACGCGATGGGAGCCAAAATCCAGTCCTCATTTTGTGCAAAAATATATTCCACTTTTTCTGTGAAGTCGATATGAGGCCTAAGTTAGACAAATTAAATGGGTATCTTCTAAAATAACTGTCTTTTTAGTTGTGTTTCCCCTTTTATAGTTGCAATGGAAGGTAGTAACAAAAAGAGAAATGTTGTACTAATTTGTTAAACTATGGAAGATACTCACTTGGTTTGCTACCGGCCACAAAAACAGTGCAACGACCGATGTGTTTTCACTTTGAGAATCTGTGTGTCATCATGGCAAAATGTGGTCTCTGAGACACCTACTGTAGAGGCAACTACCACAAAAGCTTAGGTGCTATATCATAGGCAACTGGACTTGCTTGAGTTTCTTGAAGAAGTATCACCTCTTGGATGAAACTCTCGGTGGAACTTCTTCAAGAAACTCAAGCAAGTCTAGTTGCCTATGATATAGCACTTAAAATGACCATGACCTGGATGACTGAGCATCTTCACTGACGTCACCACAAAGGCCATTCTGAGTATGTGAGTATTGTGACAGGACTGATCCCATCACAGTCTGAAGTCTAACTTGCATATTACGTTTTTGCACAAAATGAGGATTGTGGATTTTGTCCATCTTTCAATTTACAGATGCACTAGGAGGAGTATTAACAGCAAGAGTGATTACAACAAGCAAAACCTGTTTTAATGTTTCTATGGGCCCCTGACTATTGTTTTAAGACACACTTAGAAAATGTGAGCCCATTCTTGAAAGGCAGGAATTAACATTGAAGCATTTTACTCTTCTACTCATTGCAAGTTATCGTCCCTTCACTGGGACCCTAATTGAGTCTGAGCAAAAGACCACATTACGCTCACACACGGTTCATGAAGTGCCGCAGGAGGCCCAACATTTAACCATGTAAACAGCTGGGTGAAATGTACTTATTGCGTGCATTTTGCCAAACGTCTCATTAACACACACTTAAGATACTCTCCTTCTTACACTTAAACACACAGAGGCTCTGGTGGCCAAATTAATGCTGCATGTTTTAATTTCCAACAGGGAGTAAATTAAGAGCTGATAATGGATGCAAATCTGGCGGAGATTTCTCACCGGATCCAGCGAGTTGCACCCTCCACAGCGGGGCGTGTGTGCGGTAGTTCCTCTCACTCTCTCTCTCACACACACACACACACAAACGCACACAGAAAACCATAGGAAGCCATTTGCTAATTTGAAAAATAGAACATTTTAATAAAGGCTACATCTCTTCATAATTACAATAATTAAAGTACCGAGGCATCTTTTCAACTGAGCTCTATAGAACGCATAATTTACAGTTTACAAGTGGAGCCAAGGAAGCCATGAAAAATATTATAAAACATAAACATGATGAAACGGATACTAAAAGGCATAAAAATATCTTTTCAACATAAGGCCCCTTGTAAAAACCAAGGGAGTAATAAGACCCTGAAAACTGGGTAAAACACGGCAAGAATCCATGTAGGCACAGCTACTGTACTCAATTAAAACACTATGGACATAGTGTGTATCACCATCATCATCATCATCATCATCATCTGCAGCTCATAGTGCAGGCTTCAAATACACACAGAGTAACCCTACTCAAAAGCAACTCAGTCACACAATCACATAGGTAAGCACGTTGGGGAGCACATTATAGAGCTTTTTGTTGGTAAATATTAATATTGGTGTAAACACATTTTGGGGACTCTAGGACCTGTTCAGGGCAGTTTCCTCTTAGTAAATACGTAGGCTATTTGTGCGATGCCTGCGCCACTGAAACAAAGGCACTAAGACGCGACAGATCAAGGCTAGCTGGGCAGAGTCCCAGAGTTGGGAATTAAACGTTAATAGCATTTTTGTTCCTTTTCTTCTTTTTTTTTTTTCCATAGTACACTCAGAGCAGATGGGGACACGGCCACAAATAGCACTGCAGTAGTAAATATATTATCAAACTTTAAGTGATAGAGAGCCATTTCTCAAAGCTTCAGCAGTAAGCTCTCCAGCCAAGAGATCAGAGATGATGTCCCGCTAAATCTCCAGGAACAGGAGTGGATTTTTTGAAGAGGTATTTTTGAAGTTTACAGTTCAATATGAGGGGCAGAAAATGAATAAAACCCATTTCCTTTGCTTGAGAACTGATGCTCGGAAGGGAAAGAAAAAAAAAATAAAAATCACGGATGTGGAAAATTGGAGAAGTTTCTCCAACTTCAAGCAGCTTGTCCATGGAGGAATAACAGGGTTGGGGCGGGGATATTTCCAATAAATAGCAATAGAAATCTTTACACAGCAATACGAGCATCACAATACAATGCAATGTACATGTATATCTGCATATACATATAAGCATTGTGCTAGCGAGTGCCCGCGGGCAGACGCTAGCACAGGCAGGGTCAGGTAGGCTGTCAGTCTCAAGTTTGAACCCACCGCCCCGCTTCTTTGAGGAGTGGTCATTCACCTAGAGTCTCTAGAGTTTTCTCTTCTGGAAACATGGAGATGTTTCAGTCCAGCAACACAGTCTTTTGTTTTCTTCACTTCAAGGTGGGCTGTTCACATGATAGTCCTGTAATAGCGATAACAACTCCGTTGTTTTTCCTGTCCATCCAGTCCGTTTGCCCAAAACCTCGTTGACATTCCTTCAACGCCATCTCCAGTCCGACAGTCTTAGCTTAAAAGACACATACTGTGTGTGTGTGTGTGTGTCTGTGTGTGTGTGTGTGTGTGTGTGTGTGTGAGCGTGTGACGGGAGTACATCCATGGAGGTGTGAAGCGTACGTATAATCCACAACATGGGGAAGGGTCTCATTCCATCCTCTCCACCTTGCCCAGGATCTTGCCCTCGTAGGTGGGCAGCAAGGAGCTGTCGTCTGACACCTCCTCAAACACAGCGCCGCACGCAAACTCATCGCTGGCCTTCTTGAAGTAGTACCTGCAACACAGAGGCAAGAGAGAGTTAATATCATCATATACACAACAAGTCAGGCTCAAGACACATTACGGCTTCTGAGCTAAAAGTCAAACAGCTTGGTACCACCCCCTTTTTTTCGACCTTTTTAACATCAAGCCTCATTTCCGCCATCCGTAAAAAGCCACTCAGTACACAATCAACTGAGCCTGCTGAGCTACAGACTCTGACTTCTCAGGGTGGGGTGGAACCTGCTGCTAAGAAGTCTAAAATAAGAGGCTTGCTCTCTTCATCCCTCCCTCTATTCCTTCTCTCTTTTACTTCTCCCCTTTCCTTTTTCCTCCACCGTGTTGTTGTGAGTTTTGCCCCGGCTAACAGGGGCCAATTAGGCCAGCGTGCAAATGAAGGGGTCCTTTGACAAAGGCTGAAATTTTGGGTGCCTCCGAGTCTGCCTGTCATTACCCCCCGACTCCTACACACCCACGTTAGAGGACACACATGCACGGGCTTTCACTCGCTCCTCATCCCCGTTTCATTATTACAGGGACAAAGAAAAGAACAAAGTGGAGGAGGAGAAAGAGCAAGCAGTACACGGTGTCCTGCCTTACCCCTGTTGATAGCATGAGCCCTCGCTGAGAGCTATAGGAAGGGCAGCCGACTGACAACTTTCTATGTGTGTGTGTGTTGGGAAGAAAAAAAACAAAAATCTAAAGGAGGGGCTTCTCGTCAGCCATGACTTCACTGGGCCATTAATGATGCAACCCCCCTATCCTCATTTTAGAGGAAGAGAAACCAGCAGGGGTGGGTTGGTTCGGGTGGAGGGGGGTGTCTCAGAATTCACTCATTAACTATGTAATGGAAAAATGCCTCTATTTGCTCCATGTGTGGGGTGACTGGAATGTGGGTATGTTTGTGAGCATTTTGTTTTTAATGAGACGGGAGGCTGACAAAGTCGAAACATGCAATACTTATAAAACGAGAGTGGGAGAAAAAAAAACCTCGCAAAGGTGCCTGAGTGCACATGCGCCAATCAGCATGAGGGTGGTCACTAATAAAAAGCAGCCGCATTTGAAATACAGGAAGGCTTCAACTATGTGAAACACAAGAGGTCTCTCTCAGGAAAATAAAGCGAGTAAATAAGACAAAGCAGATAAATGAGGACATTAAAGAGCACAAGACACGCCTGATAATTGTCTCCTCCTTTCCTATCTGGAGGAAGGAGGGATAAAAAAAAAGAAAAAGTGGAACCGTCTGACTCTTAAAAAAAAAAAAAAAAAATCTTCAAAGAGCTATGATCTTTTCTGCTGAGAGAGACAGACAGAGACAGAGAGAGCCTGAATTTCCACTGGAACATGTTTTATGTGGCTAGATCTGTTTCCCCCCCCTTCTCCCCTTCTCTCTCCGTTTGCACTGACATCTGGCACCAATATCGTCTGGCAGGGCCCAGCAGTACTGTTCTTTGTTGAACCGCTGCCATGTTGAAATGACCCAACTCCACACATTCTCTGGCTGCTATTAAAGCGCCGCGCAGCCCTCTTTCCAAAAAAATGTGGATGGTATGACACAGGAACTGAGACAGCGAGCCAGAGAGAAAAGAAGAGAGGTGCTGGTGCTGGTGTGTGTGTGTGGTGCGGGGGGGGACAGATGTGGAGCTCTCTCTGAGCTAAGTGATCACATTTGTTGATCCAAACACGCTGCACACATCTGGACAGGAAGAAGTTCCTTTAAGTTTTGCCCCCCCCCCCACCAAATAAATAGTTTGGTACCTGTAATTATTAACACAATACTCAACTCATGCTTATCCTGGAGACCGTGGCCGCCTAAACAATAAATGTTTGATCTTTTCCCTTTAATGCCAACTGGAAAGGAGCAATCAGAGTCAAAATCTCTCTCCGCAAACACACATCGAAGCCGCGCGGCCTCACTCAGGGCCCTGAAGTACAGCAAACAAGCGAATCTGGCATTTAACAATCTGCCTTTCAAAAATATCCATAAAATGATTACAACATGTGTAAACACTGTGCGCGCTCGACACAAGCACATTCATGCGTGCCCGCATGCACGCACATGCAAACACACACACACACCAGGGCAGGGGAAAAAAAAGAGCCCCTGATAGCATCAGTGAAGAATTTGCACGCTGGCCATTTGTGTGAGTCTTTGTTGGTTGAAATGAAAGGGGCCGGGGCTTCAAAGCCATGTGTATTAAGTGTGCCTTAGCATGGAAATCAATACCAGATGGGACCCAAATCGCTGCAGTTCAAACTCTTCCACTAACCCCCGCACCACCCACCCACCCACCCCTCCCTCCCTCTTGTCCTTTCCTTTTCATTGCACCCCCCTCAACTCACACACGCATACACGAACCACAGACGCCTGAATCTGACTGCACACACACACAGAAACAAACACTGATAACAGTGCTGCACACAGACATGAATAAAGCACTAATACACATGAAGAAAATACAGGAGGTCTTTCAAGTCACACAGGTGCTGACCACAATCTAAAAGCTATAAATTTAACCCTGGCCTGTAGCCTTTCAGCTTGCTTAGACGTTCTCACCTCACTTTGTGATTTCGTTTAGCCTGGTTAGACTGACAAGGTCTGCAATGTCACCATGTTATGATAAGATGACATTAATTATCACAGATTAGTGCTGCACGATATATCGTTTCTGCATCGGCATTGCGATGTATGCATGTGCAACAGTCGCATCCCAGGACATGCGGTGACAACAAAGGCAAATTAACTCGTTTAACACATCGAGCTACAACTTTTTGGCTGCTTGATACAAAAGGAAAACAGGCACATTTTCCATGACTTATGTTACCGGCCAAGTGAGAGAGGTCACGTGTATGTGATGTAGTAACCTGAAAATGAGTGAGAAAAAGAAGGGAAGCGACGTAGGGGAGCCGTCTTATTTTAGGATAAACAACATACATTATTAATATGCCATGTTGGGTCATTGTCTTTAACCTGGATTAATTAAAAGAGAATTATTTGAATACAATGGTGTCACAGTCAGTCAACCAGTATAATATCTACCTAACTTCCCCTCCTCCCCGTCAGAAAAGACTAACCTTTCCAAGTTTCACTTCCAGTTACACTGTTTCCAAGAGGGTTTGTGTTGATGCGCCAAAGAGGCAACAGTTTTATCTCAATCACTGTTTTACACCAAGGCCGATGAACTGATAGCGCTTCATTGCCGGCAATCCCAATATCACAGAAGCACCGGTGGCAAAAGTTCACATGACATCACTGTTGTAAAACTTTAACCGACATCTCTGAGTGTATTCCATTTTCCCTCTACACACCTGTAATTGCCCTTCTTGCGGAGCTGCTCCTTGAAGTGGCCCAGGGTGAGACTGTGGCTCTTCATGTTCCTCCGGTAGGGGATCTCCTCACCACAGAAGAAATACGTCACCACCGTCTCGCCTCCTAAAGCCTTTTTACACTCCTTCATCCTGAGAGGAGACAAAGAGGGAGAGGAGGAGTGTGTTAGAGGGAGTGAGCACACTCATCATACTTAACAAGATCATCATCAAAAGAGAAATCAGAAACGGAGCAAAGCTTCTAAAGGGATAACCAGCAATCTACTCTTAACAAGTGTGTGCAGAAGATAGTGTTGGAGTAGAAATACAGTAACAGCACACAGACTGAAGAATAACACCAGTGAGTGAGTGACCTAGTGCCATCAGTAAGTGTGTACTTGTGTGCATGGAGAAGGGGCACAGTATTATCAATTCCCCTTCAGCTATGTCCAATGCTTTGTAGGCCCACTTCAGAGGAGCTCTCTTTGCAAAGCTCTGCTCGCCCCAGCCGACTGCCAGCCCACTGAAGGACAGCCAATAAAAATGATACATATATATGAAAGGGATGTCTCAGTCAGGTGGTGCAGTGACTACACACTCCCCACACACGGCACAAACACACAAGATTCATGCAAAACACAGGCCAAAACTTAAAATAAGCTTTGAGAAGGGGGTCACCTTCTCTTTTGAGGGACTGCATGTGGGTGTGTGCACGTGTGTGTGTGTGCGTGATGTATATGTTTGCGTGTGACAGCTCATCTGTCTCCCTACATGTGCAGTGAGCAGTGCGGGTGACAAGCAGGAAGAGTTAAAAGGGTAGAAGTACACTGCAAGGTGGAGGTTATGGCTGAGAGGAGGAGGAAGAGGAGCAGAGAGGAGGAGAGGAGAGGGAGGGCAGGACGCTAGAGGCATCGTACTCTTCTGATTGGAGACCGGGGCTGGTTGTGAGGAGGCCAGCAGGGCTGGGAGTGGCTAGAGACAGAGGGACGGACCCCTCACCCTGGACAGGCACTAGGTGGCTCTTCTCTTGCTGAAGACTGGACGTTGAATGCCTGGGAAGATACATGGCGTAGACGTTATAACTAGGATCAAAACTAATATTTCCTTCGGTTAAAATCTAAGACATCAATATATTTCAAAGACGAAATCTAGACATCATAAGCAAGATGGAAAACAGACCCAAGCTAAGAGCGATATTCAACAACTACTCTCTGGTTTCTGTGTACCTTTGCTTGGTGGTCTTGGTGGAGACCTTCTCCAGTCTGCGGCAGGCCTCCTCCAGCTGGGCCAAAGTGTTGGGAGGGGGCAGGGGAGGCATGGCTGGGTCCTGGATGAATGGCTGGGCTGGCTGGTGGCTACGTAGATGGCCACAGCTTCCGCCACCGCCCCACGTGTGCGTCTGCGTAGAGGTGCCTCCGAAGGATTTCTTAGTGCTCTGGTTACTGCAAGGTAGGCAGGAAATCAGACCATCAACTATGTGCGAAGGTGCCACATACACTGAAATATTTTAGACTAAAATAAAAACTTGAAACTGAAAACCAGAGTACTCGACTGCTCACCTGTGAGACTTGTGCCTGCCTTGCCGTTTACTTTCCAGGATCCACTGCAGCACATTCTGAGTGGGGTCGGTTGTGTCGCTGGGCAGCTGTAAGGGCCCGCAGTCGTCAATACACCTCTCTGCTACTCCATCCTCAGCCCCTGAGCGACAAACACGCCTGGACAGAGAGCTGGAACGCCTGAAAGAAGGAGGGAGAGATTGGTATTGTTAATTTGTATACAATCAACATGAGAGGACAGAAATCAATGAGACATTTAAAGAGGTTTGGGACTGACCCTATGCTGTTGTCTGCTGAGACGGCCCCACACATCTCTCTGCCTAGGCTGCGGCTGCGCTGGTAAGGCTGGCAGGGCTGGCACTCGCCACTGCTGGAGCACAGGCCGTGCACCCTGAGGGCTGCCTCCCTTTCAATCTGCTCCTTGGTCTTGGGACTGGCATGGTGGTGGATGTAGTGGTGGTGGATGTGTTTTGTGCTCTGCCTGCTGACGAGGGTCCTGTTGGGGCCCAAGGCCAGAGTGATAGCCGCCTGGTCGGGACTTGAGACAGAAGAACTGGAGGGCCCCGTCCTAACCAGGGCCTTGATTCCGTAACCTGCCCGCGCAACGGGTCTATGCTCCGGGGAGCTGGAGCGAGGCGAGTGGCGGATGACGGCGGGGGACTGGCAGCCGGGGGTCTTCAGGACGCGAGACAGGTGCTCATCCAGAATTGCCTGGGGGTCCTCGTCAGAGGAGCCAGGGAGGAGGGTCAAGGGGTGGGGGGAGAGCTGTGGAGCACTTCCCATGATCTCAGCGTCTTCCTTTTCCTCCTCCTGGTAACAAGACATACAAAGTTAGACTGAGGATAAGAAACATCTTGCAGTTGACTTTTCCAGAACAAAACCATCTCATACAAACCTCCTCAATCTGCTGCAGCTTCTCCTCCAGAGAGTTGATGGTGTCCTGTTTTCTCTTTAAGCTCTCCAGGCGGGAGATGAGCTGGGCTGCAAACTCTGACGGCTCCATTGGGACCATCTCCTTGGGAGGACGGTGAGTACGCTTTGGGGAGAAGGAGATGCATTAGCCATGTATCATGTGTCATCCTTTCATTACCTCGCTGCAGCCCTACCCAACTTCTACAAAGACATCCATACTCCTCTCCCCTCTTCTTTCTACATGTATGTTCTCCACCAGCGCCCGCTCCACCTTTGGTGGTACTGATCAGGGCACTCTCATGGGCACCCAGGGCTACGGGGTTGTTTCAAGGGGTGGCAGGCCTGGTGTATGGTCACGCTGGGCTAGGCCTCGGCTGGTTCCCTCTGTCATCATCAGCAGGCTTCTTTAAAGTCAGCTCACTTCAAAGGCTTCCTCGTCAAATATCAAACACTCAGTGGGGGGAGAATAGGGTGGTGCAGGGAGGGATGGAGGGATAGACGGATGGGAAGCAGTGGCTTTACATCTAGGAATAAAAGCCACATATCGACAGGGGGTGGAAGAGAACTCCAGGGAGGAAAGGATGAGGGATTAAAAAAAGAAATGGGAGAAGTTGAGATGCAGAGATGTGTGCTCGCAAGAGGGGGGAGAGAAAGAGAAAATGAAGAGAGAGAAGGATTGAAGGAAAGAGATAAAGGTGCCAAAAAAGGACGGGAGATCAGAAAGGTTGAGGTAATTTATTCCCCCCCTTGTCACACAACTGGGCACCTTTGAGGTACAGTACAGTGACAGTAGGAGAATGTGTGTGTGCGCACACATCTTAAATTATTTGCATTTTTGCACAGGGGCTTTCTTGATTTTTCTTCCTCTTTTTTGTTTCTCCTATCCCTTTGTAGTAGGGATGAAGGGGAGAAAAGAGTGAGAAAAAGAGGCGCTGTCTGATGGAGCCTGGGGCTGGTGCACCATGGGAATGGAAGCCATCGCCAAAAATCAGACGGGAAACCAAAACAAGAATAAAAGCGAAAATAAAGCGAAAGGGGGACAGTGAGAGAAGAGTGGCAGGAACCGATCTGTGGATGTTTTCCTCATACAAGTAACACTTGCTGCATGTCTCATAATGTTGACAAAAAGGGGGTTACGTCAAGTTTACTTCAACAAGCTGCTCCTGTTTCTGCTACTTCCCCCTGCCTCTGTTTCGGACCTCCTTTCCTGTTCCTCTCTCAACCTGAAGTTAGCCTCTCTTAAGCCTTAAGCTACCCGCTCCCCTCTGACCCACTGAGAGCTCACATGACACGCTCAAACTCTTCCCTAAGATCCCTCGCTTTTAGGGGAGGGGGCTGGCTGGGAGTGTGTGTATATGTAGGGGGGATGCTGTAGAAAAAAAGGGGGCCAGCTCTGTTGGAAGTTGTCACTTCCCTATGCGTTTGCTCCATTCATCCTTGGATCAAAGCGCTGCGTGCATGTGCGTGTGAATGTGTCTGAGTATCTTTGTGTTTTTGTTGGGGCTGATTTCAGAGCCCTCGGGATAAAGCGGCAGAGATCTTTCTCATTTCTCCCTATTCTCCATATTTACAGCATCGGGAGGGAAGAAAAACCCTGGTGTGTTCCGAGCGCTGCGGCGATAAACAGCTTAGAGACCCCCCCCCCGTCTCCCGCAGACTTCAAGGAACCCTAATGGGGGTGTAGGTGACACCAAAGGTAGCGAGGGGGCTCGTGTTTGTATGCGTATATGCGCGCTTATGTGAGTGTGTGTGTGTATGCGTGTGAGTGGGAGGCTGGGTCTTTGACGTTACTCTTCAGATCTTTGCTGGTGTTGTTGAATTGAGAATGCCGAATACAGTTTGTGCGGTACTATTCATAGAACCAAGAGAGACCCGGAACAGAGGGTGGTATGGAAATTACACTGTGGGACCCAGGTTCAAAAAGACTTTGGAGCATGTGTGTGTGTGGTTATGTGTGTGTGTGTGTGTGTGTGTGTGTGTGTGTGTGTGTGTGTATGTGTGTACACTTACAGGGAAAGCAGGCAGAGAGACTTGGCTGTTCATCCTCATGTTGCGCTGCATCTCTCTCTGTAGCTGTTTCTTTGAGCCCAGTTTATACGGAGGGATGCCATCTCTGGGGGGTGAACAGACAGATCACAAAAGGTCAACCACGCCATCGGATACATTTAAGACCAAACAGCCATTCGGGAAGAAGCTTATTAGCTAACTGGGTAGATCAAATGCAGTTCAAGCAAGCATAAATCTAATCAACTGATCCTAATGTACATTTTGTTTTTCTTCTTTTAGTCTTCATTTGAGAACAAAAAAAAAAAAAAAAAATGATACTCAGAGGTGAGTCACTCCAGCGTTTCTGGTCTTGTTTGTGTGTCAGTTACATGCCTCTGAGTGAGGTGGTAGGAGGTTTTGTTTGCCCTAGAAATGACTCTCATTTTCATCTCTGGCTCCAGCACAGAACTGGGCATCCTGCTGGCTATTTCCTTTCAACATTACACACACTTACACACACCAACACACTCTGCAGTCACAGTGTGCTCTGCTCTACTGGCCAGAAGTAGTGTCAGCATTAGCATTCCCCTACTGACTTTTATGTTGAGCTGAGGACACTGTTAGCGTTAGCAACTCATTATACTGATTCAAAGAGTTACTGCAGGACAGGACCCAAGGGAGTGGCTAACCTGGTTAAATCTATCTGAGGGACTGAACGTCTGACTGGCTAAAAAAATTAAATCAAACAACAAACAGCAAAGCTCAAGCTTCAAACTGAAGCACTTGACAGTGTAAAACAGTGTCTTTTCTCCATGCTAAACAGCAGTTTCCTGGTGACCTAGCCTAACTGAGGAGCACTTTTCCACTTTTGCTTTGAAATGCCACAGTCATGCGCATAAGCAGCCCCCCCCCCCACACACACACACACCCCACCCTCCTCCCAATCTTCATTTGGCAAGCGCTGCCGCAGCCAGCCTCTGATCTCCGCACATCAAAAGGCTGGTTTGTAAGATAAGGTAATGTTTGAAGTCTGCGCAGCTGCATTCCCCAGCGTCCAAGCAAATCCATAAATAAGATATAAGCAAAAATCCCCCCTCCACCACTCTCTTTCTCTTCCCACCCTACCGCCTCCTCCCCCGTTGCTTTTTCCCTTTTCTATTCTTTTCTTTATCTGTAAATGAGATTCAAATGTTTATGGTTCCTTTTAACTGACCTAAAGAGAGGCAGATATTCGGATCAAGGCCAGAGCGGGCAGGACTGAGGTGTGTGCGCGTGTGGGTGCGTGTGGGTGCGTGTGTGTGCGTGTGTGTGTGGGGGTTGTGTCCCTGTGGCCAGGGCTTTGTCACTGCACTGGGCAAAGTACAGCAGGACTATATGGGCCTCGGCCTCTTTGAAGCAGGGATGTCTAGAGATATGCCAGAGCAGAGGACCCTGTTGTAAAAGACTCTTTATAGCTGCCATATTTATGTGTAGCCCAGCCCACTGGTTGCACTGAACATCAGTGTCTCCGTCTTTAAGTAGCTTGGTCATGGTTAACCTCGCTGCTTCAGTGACATCATCCATGTAGGCCTTGACGCCTCCCATATGAGATGAGGTAAAGAAGAACTTGTACTTTTCTGCTTTCTGTCCAAAAACCTGACCTGAGTGCTCTTGGCCTTGAGCTGTGCACCGTTGAATGACTTCATAGGACCCTGTCACTTGAGAGACACGTGATTACGCCAAGTAAATCCTTTTGAAGAACGAGGCACTAGGCACGTACGCAGATAAGCACAAACCACATGTGGCCAGAGGCGCAACACTTCTGCACTTCATTTGTGCTCAAACGATTAGCCAATCCCTTGATTAGTCAATCCATAGGCCATTAATCAACAAAGGTTTGGATGATTGGCCAATCATTTACATCACTTAGTGATGTGAAAGGTGTGTCATGTTACAGCAGTAGTGCCAAGCCTGGTGCCAAGAACAGACAAATCAAATACTGGCTCTAGACAGGGCCATTCATGTTCTTGTGTCGGCCATCATAGTCACACAGGCGACGTTTCAGTTCTGCAACCTCACCGCTAGATGCCACTAAATCCTACACACTGGACCTTTAATTGAATATCTCTGGGTTTTGGCAAGTGAAACAAGTTAGCACAGGCTCTCAGAACGTGTGACATGTTATAGACAACATTATAAATCAGTTAATCTGACAGAAACTAGATAATGAAACTAGACATTAGCTGCAATGCTACACTACTTTGTGAAACTATCTTACCAACGGATGCAAGAAATGTAAAGCCTCTATACTCATGTATCAACCCACAAAGTCTCTCTCCATGTACAGTTAATAATATATCTTTCAAGGGGCCACCACAGCAAACCATTCTTTCGACTCCCAAAAGGCTTAAGGACGGTGTCACTTTCTTTATTTCTTATTCCACAGCACCTCATTTCACACTCCTTAAACACCCTCATATGTTGGCATTCTCTGTCGCTCTCTCTCTCTCTCTCTCTCACACACACACTCTAATGTTTGGTTAATATTCACTTACACACTGCTGTCAGTCACAGACATGGCATCGTCGGTCAAGGCGTCACTGGACACCTCGCTGTCGTTGGTGCTGCTGACGGGGGCGAAAGAGCCCACATGGCAGGGGTTGAGTGAGTCTCCTCTCTTGTATGATCTGGGAAGGTTACAACAACAAGAATCAGATTAATGCTAACACAACACTGTGACACAGGATCCAACAGGTGGGTGACGTGTCATTTGTATTCGCTGAGGATCAGGACAGGTTTCATCTTCAGAGGTTTTAATGACACCAAGTGATTAATGCGTGACCTTGCCTGCTGCCACGAACAACTACACCCAGTAATGAATGAACTGATGGCTACTTTGGGGCCTGGCAACCTCCACCCTGTGCGTACAAGCTCATCTGCACTGGAAGAGCTGGGGTTTTCTCTCCATGCCCCATTTGTGCCTTCCTCAACAGCACCACAATTTCTCTTTCCATTTCTCTCACTCACTCTTTCTTCGGCATTCATCTCCCGCTGTGCATGTATGCATTCTTGCCGTGGTACAGGAGGAGGAGTGACCAAAGGAGGGAGAAAAAAGTATGGAGCGGAAGCATGAGAGTGTGTCAGAGATGGAAAGAAAGGGGAGAGGAAAAAAAAGAGGGGAGGAGGGGGTCTTCATGAGGGAGAGACGCAGCAGGACTAAAGCTGTAGGCCCCCAGCTCCAGGCTGACCTTCAGAGGGGCTTGCAAAGAGTCAGGTATTTAACACAGCTGGCCTTGCATTCTTCCCTCCCTGCCTCTCTCTCACCCCCCTCATTTATCCTTTCTCCTCCCTCCCTTTCTTTCATGAGGTGCACACGCCCCCCCCCTCCCACCAACCCCTCTCTGTCCTTCCTTTCCGCTCTCTTTCCCCTCACTTTCGCTCCAAAAGCACGCCTCATAGTCCCCATCCCTGAGTTTTCAAAAGGAGAAAAAAAAAGATAAAAGTGGTGAAGGCAGTGGGGGAGAGCAGCGAAGGGGGGGGATCAGAGGAGAATTGACGCAAACAAGAAAAGAGGGAAGAGGAGAGTGGAGGGGGGTGTTGGGTGGGGAGGTGGAGGTGGGTGTTGATTCTGCACTGTAGCTGCCGTTCAGGGTTTGTTTTTAAAAAGTCAGATGAGGAGAGGTGAGGAGAGGGAAGCGGAAAAGGGAGAAATGAGTTCCACATGTTTCGAATCTGTTCAGGTGATGATGGGCCTTCGTGTCAATAAAAGGACTTTACTCTCACTTGAGGCAACAAGCGTCACTATAGGCAAGTCCCCACCACTCATGCTATCAATCATGCTGTCCAAAGCAGGTAGCTGTCAGTTTGCTTCGCCTGTCGTACTCACTGGAAAAGTTGGGATCTCTCTGCAACTTGTAATGCAGCACCCCATTACAGCAACATTAAAAGGTGCTCCGATAAACAGAAAAATCTTCAGAAATTCTAATTTTTTAGGATGCAGTGCCAATGCAAACTTTGATTTTTACTCAAAACTGACAGACAGAAATCTTAATGCCATAATAAGCATCTAAATGAAGCTGCAGAAACCCCATCTCTAAGTGCCGTCTATAGATCTGCTATAGCTGTATATCCCGCCACAGGCTTGAGGACAGCGTGGTACAGGAGGAAGCATAGCATAGCAATGTCATCATCTATTATTTGCCGGCTGGGGCCAGAGCCAGCCGTGCTCTGTGAACTTTTCCCGTGGAAGACGATCCCTCATTCTGCTGAACTATTTCAAAGCCCCGGAAATCCAGGCGAGCGCCAGCAGAGGGCTGCTGCTGCTGGAGATGGTGAGAAGGGCCAGAGAGCCAGGGAGAGAGGGACAGACAGGAGTTTTCTACAAACTTAAAGGAAACCCTGAGGGGGTTGCACTTTTACGCATAAGGAGAAATGTAACAAGTTGCCTGTAATGTGGACTATTACTCATGTACAGCATGGATTCTGATTTTTTTAAGGTTGGTACAGATTAAAAGGTGTAGCAGACATACCTGTATCCCCTTTCCATCACCTCCACTGCCCTCATGGACACGGTGGCCCTCTGCGCCTTCGCCGACAATTCAACCAGCGCTTTGGCTTTGAAATCACAACTCCACTCCTCCTCTTCATTGAGCGTGGGCAGGTATCCACAGACAACTTTCAGGTCGCCCAAGCCGTTCGAGTTGACGTGATTCGGGTTTTCTCCGCCGGTCCTCACGTACTCGAGGTAAATGTCAGAGGTCAGAAACATCTGATACGCGTTCTCCTCCATGTTGGTTTGGATCTCCGTCTGCGCCTGGTCGAACATCGCAGAGTCTATGTGCTGCTTCTTGATATTATCCCGTATGAAGGTCTTAGTCGCGGGCTTGAGCTGTTTGGCGACAATGCTGTTGTTCTCGATGTAGCGCTTGTAAATTGCTTTGGCGACTCTCTGCGTTTTGGTATCCTTGAGGTCCATTTGCCTGAAGCCATTGCAGGCGAACCAGAAGTCTAAAGTATCGACACATTTCTCTCGCTCCAGGAATGTCCTAAAAAGAAGGGCACCGTCCTGGTCCCCGAGGAGAGAGTGCAAAGACTTTGTCCACCGGGAAAGCGGTGAATCCGGGGAGGCACTCCCCTCGGGCTCCCCAAGACCATCCTCGTTCCTCCTCGCCGAGGAGCCCGGCGAGCCGAGCAAAACCGATTTAGGGGGTTCCAGGGGTTTCATCATTGCGAGTTTGCCGGGGTAGCAGGGCGCCTCGCCCTCCTCCCCCGGCACCGGGGGTCGAGGAGCATCTTCTCGGAAACTACTGGCGATATGGTCCATAAGCGCCCGGCTCATGGCTCTGCAGGCAGCAGGAGAGAGCCTGTGTGTTGTTCGCCTCCTCTGAGCTTCTACTGTAATCTCCTCACTCTCTTATGTCAGCGGGGGAGCTTCTCTCTGGCTGCCCGTCTTCTCTCTGAAACACAAAGTATTGATCTAATCAAAACCAGATCCGCCCCAACTTCAAAGGGGGAGAGACGCAGTAAGAGTCTTTTCAGACCCTCACTGACTTGTACAGAAAAAGACAGCCTAGTTCACAGAGGGAAGAAATGTGAGAAAACGCTGCAGCAGCATTACATAAACAGCCTTTCTTCACATCTCAACCTGGATTGTGATTTCCACCGAGGCGCTATTGGTTACATTAACAAGAATTAAACAGTGATTACGCACCAGCCGAGCAGAAAACCACCTGAGCGATGCCTCAACTAAACCATCATCCTCTCCGGTAGTAGCAACCACACGTACATGTCAAGCGGAGGCTATGAACTGAACATTAATGAGTCATTAATCCTTCAAACGGACACGGCTTTATTAACGCTTCCGGATCCATCATGTCAGGGTTATGTATCCTGGCTGCCTGCTGCAGAATGCGACCACATGTCTTCCAAGCATCCCTGCCACTTCTCTCATTTCTGGGGCAGTCATTTCCGACGTCTCAACATCTCATCACAAGCCTCTAAATCACGTCAAATTGAGCCTCCCCCCGCGAGTACCTGTAGGACACCGATGTGGGACAAACTCGGAGAGATCGAAAAACGTGACTAACATAGTTAATGGAGTTAACTGGCTGCAGCTGTACTACTCCTGGAGCTTTAACGTGCTCAGACGCCTCTCTTGTTACATTATCGCAGAGATTACGAGCAGTTTGTTGCATGTGATCGCTTCAGCATCAGTGTTACAATGTGTCTGCGGCTGATGTGCAACGCTGCAGATGTCACTCCGGATCACACGGTTACATTGCACAACTTAATCACAACCATAAATCCTCCTTCGGCTACTTCTACACACACATACGAGCGACTCTGAAAAGGTTGTGTTCACTGGGACCGCGTACATTTACAACCCCACTCACGTTAACACGGTCACGTACTCTCACAAAGTTTCCTTAATGTAACATTTAAGGCGAAAAACAACTCCTCTTTAAACGTCCAATCCCAAGTAGCCTCCACCAAAGTCTCAGATCTTGTGGGGGAGGAATTCCGCAAAAAAAGCAGAAACACACACTTTTCAGAAATGTTCAGCTCTAACTTTACATGGAAATCACAGAGTATGGAGAAGGGAATAAACGACGCACAAAGGCGTTTTTGTCGCCTTTAAAACGTGAGAAAAAGGGGTCCCATTTCCCCTGAACATTACTTCAAAGGCGAGTCAACAGCACATCAAAGGGAGCTCCAATGGGGGCCAGTTTGAGGAGGCACACACTCTTGCAACTTACCATCGATCCGCGAGTTCTCTCCTCAAATTAAACTCCAGTTGTTTTTGCGTTTATCCACCATTAAGAGAGAGAAAAGCGCGTATAATCCACAGTGTTTGCCTCCGCGACGCGTCCACATACAGTCCGCTCAGGTTTGAGTGGGTTTACGGAGAGAAAAATGCACTCGAGAGGAAAAAAAAATACCGCTTTTCTCCCTCCTCCTTTTCTCCTCCCTATGGTTTCAGGCTGCCATGCCGCACGGTAGGTCTCTCCTGTAGGCGACTCCAACACCAACTGAGCCGACAGGCTGGAGCAGCGCACTTCAAAGTAAGGAACCGACTGCCGGGTCCCGACAGCTGCATAAAAAACAATTGCAGCTTGATGCTCGCGAAAAAAATAAAAACAAGTGCCGGAGCTGCCTAGATAGGTCGCACTCGCTCCGGGTGAGACATATTTTGAATGTCTCTCTGTTTATTTTCTCACCCGCGAGCTTTTTTGCTGCGTTTTACCAATCTTTTCCCAGATCACGAAGTTGCAGCTACATAGCGAGGACCTTATCAAAGACAAGCAATCTTGAGCCAACTCCCCGAGGCTTTGGAGCGTCAGAAGTAACTGATCTGCCGCCCCAATAGCATTATCGCTACAATCCCTCTGTTGCTACATAAACTTTAAAGACGCAGGGATCTTTTCTTTGCAAGACCCGCATAGTTTTTGAGATTAACCCACTGGAGACCTGCGGATGCACACTGCATGCACCGGCGTGCATCAAACGGCACGTTCACGTCCTCGTATGCATTTCTGGTCACATTACAAGAAGACAACAGCCCCGGGGGAATAATGAAACTATGATGGACTGTGATTTTTTAATCCCCTTAAGACTTTATTTGCAAGGCAGAGAGAAGCAGATGTTTGCCTCCTGCAGCACTCAAAGACTTGCTTGAGAAAATCCAAGCAGGACAAACTACATTTAATAAAAAATCACCCTAACTATCCACAGACATTCATGTACAACATGTTGCAATGGGGAATCAAAATCACAGTGCTGTTCATCACTCCACAGCTCCTACCAGTGGCAACCAGGGCACATGGTACATGCATGCACACCAGATTAAAACATCTGTTCACTGAGGATAAATGCCGTGAAGGATGTTATCGTATCATTTAAGCAACAGAAGAATCACTGCTCTCTGACAGTACAGCTCTCTGCTTTGTGCATTCCCCTTAACTGCCGCAGATACCATGAAAAGGAGTGAAAAGCCCATAGACACATCAGACATCCATTCACTGCTCCAACTGAGAGGAGTTGTTTGGACACAGACAGCAGTGGACATTTTGGACACTGCATTTTCTTTATTCGTTGTGGACAAGCTACAGGCAGTGTTGCTGCTCATGTTTATAGAACAGAGTCAATAGTGTTGTGGATAGGTCTTTAGTGTTCAAATGAGGCACCACAGGAGACCCTTTGTACAAGATGACTGGCTATATTCTTGAAAGGGAGACAGTAGGTGTCTGTGTGTCCTTGTTGTCTCAGCGGACGGACATTCAAAAAGTACAGTACAAAGACTGCAAACACTTTGATCAGCCTGCTTGCTAAAGGTGCTGTGAAACTTTCTCCCCTGGTGCGTCGCTTTCCCATCAAGGTTAATAAAAGAGGAAATTGCTCTTGAAGAGGCCATGATGACTCAGGGATTACTCATCATTCAAAGGCCACTTCAGCGCCATCAAATTCTGCTCACTCCCTGCCCTGTGTGGAAACATTCCCAACGCGTCTACATCAAACTTACTGTCCCAGCAAAAGACAAACAGCAGTGATTGCAAAGCAGGGGTACTGTCACCACAGGGGGCACTTCTGCAGTTGGTTGTGGGTATGTGGAGAGAACAACTAAAAAATTGAAATTGCAATTAAAGATTTCAAAGATCTACACAACACCTGACCTCCAAGTGTTAAGAGTGCATGAAAACTAGTTAGCAAATGAGCAGAGATCTTGAAACACTTAGCTAAAAGTGATAGTGATGGAAATACAACACCTGTACCCTTAAAGTGATACTGATACCAAAAGAGTACTGTGCATTCCATAGCCAATGCAGATGGAGTGGCATGAAGTCTGGTCAAAACATTTCAGTGGCATCTCGACATGCTGAACTGCCAGCTTCTTCACACACACCATGCCTGACTTCGCCACACCACAGACTGTAACATTATGGATTGTAGCTGCTGCTGCTGGAGTGTGAGCTCCACGCCAGGGACAGTTGTCAGAGTCCACCAGGCCTCACACACACAATGACAGGGCTAACTCTTAGCACTGCACGGCTAACGATTATTAAGAGGTTTAACAAAAAAGTCAAGCTGTTTCGGTGTCAGTGTGAGCTTGTTGGGACCGTTTAACAGCTTGGTGTTGGATGTTGGATGCTGCAACAGAGATGGCTGCAACACAAAGTTTGCTGATCCTGCAGGTAGTCGGGACAGTCCGGTATCTGACCCCCAGCACAAAAGGGAACAAATGAGGGTATTGTTTGACTGGAGATGTTTAGATACCACTTGGTGTGGGGTTATTTTGGTCGATACCTTAACGCAGTGGTTCCCAACTGGTGGGTCGTGGGTCCATTCTGTATGGACCGCAAGTGACTCGCGAACATATCAAGTTTGTAAAAAACACACTTTATTTTGGAGTGCAGTGGATTTCGGGGACAGAGCTCATTTTGAAGAGCTGTTTCCAGCTGTAGACTGAGTGGCTAACCGACCGCTACTTAACATACTTAACAAAGATGGCAAACTAAAAATCTAGACCCTGTAGCTGGACCAGTTGGGGACCACTGCCTTAAAGATATCCAGTAGTGATTCCCAGCCCTGATGAATGGTTGAAATTGTTGGCTAAAAGTATGTGTTCAAGCCCAGACACACCAAATCGGCATCAAAGAACCAGTAGTGACAAAGGCCGACTGTTACGTCCTCACGTTGCTTGTGTCTCAGCAAAAAAAGTTGCACATGAACACAATGCAAAGACTACAGCTGTTTGCCAACTAACACATGCGTTCTGTGCCTGCATGAGAGGAAATAACTCTCTATAGCAGCAGGTGGAGGTCGTCTGTCTTTATCATTCAAAGAGGGAAACTGGAAGACAGTGCTAGTTAGCTAGTTCGCAAATCAACAACGCAAACCGACCAGACTGTTGGCTTGGTGGTACTTGGCCTTTGAACAATTAAAATAATTGTTGGTGTAAATGAAGGAGTACTTGAGTTCATCTGAGAAGGCATGTGACCAAAAAGGTTGAGGACCACTGACGTATAGTGTATCTGACATCTGTGAGACTCAGAGTTAAAACAAGTCCGTACAAACAAAATTTCCTATCTCACGAGAGCTCATCCACACAGTCTGGGCCTTTCTGTAGGTATACAGGTCATCTGGCTAATATACAGACCCGACAATGTCAGCCTTTGTTAACTTTGGAGGGCTGAGGCTGACCTCTGACAGTAAACACACCAGGGTGGAAGCCATCACCATGGCGATGGTGCGGACCCCCTGCCAGTACCAGGGGCCAGTTGGGCCCTCATGTCCTGCCTTGTCAACCCCCTCTATGGTTCATGGGAGGTCCCCATAGGTCAGGTCTTCCCCTGCTGCCTCTGAGGAGCTGACCCCAGGTCTGCGACTGGCCTGAGACCAGGGGTGTCCTTGGCTCCTGGCCCTATAAAAAGACCCTTGAAAGAAGGCTTCAGGGGGAGAGGTTATGGGGTGTAACTGTCTCTCTGTTTGGGAAGATATTATTACAGGGACAGGTCAAATTCAGCCTGACTACAAAGAGCCCTATAAATAGAGATGGAAGGACATGCTTATAAATCATTTGTGGGTCCAATCAAGTCTTTAATGTTGACGGCTTATTTTTTTTTGCATGCGCACAAAATACACAAATCAGCTTAATTGTCTACGGTATGTAAAGTCAGATTTGAAGAAAACCCCTCCTATATAACATCTTAAGGGGACTAGAGAGGTTTTTACGACTGTGTTATATGGTCTCCTGAGCAGCCTTGGCCTGTTGTAACTGCTACTGGCCACCTCAGTTGCAGCCATAAACACTCAGAGTGTGTGTGTGTGTACCGGTGCTGTCCTCTCTGTGCCGCAGCCCTGTGATCAGTAACTGCTCTCAATTACAGTATTGTGTGCCGTTCCTTTCGGCTTGGGGTTAAACTCTTTGCAGACCCCTTTGAAGTACTCATCCCTTTATCTCAAGCCAGAGCCAAGAATTTGGGGGAGGACAATGGAAAATGAAACCAAGAGGGAAGCTTATGGCAATTATCAACCAGGGCCATGAGGAGGAAGTCAGCTCACACAGACAGAGAGAGAGAGGGAGCAGATAAAGAGAGCAGGAGACAGCCAATGTAGGACAGGGGGTTACTGTTTCAAGTTTGTTTGGTGTGTACACACCCCGGGCAACAACCGACTGCCGAGAGAGGAAATGGAGGCTACCTCTTCAAAGTAGGTGACAACAGGGGGACAATGGCCTCTGAAGGGAGCAAGGAGCTGATGAGAGGAGCTGAGGCGGCGGCGGCGGGGGTCAAAACACAACATAATCGAGGAGCAAAGAGCAGCAGAAGAGGGACAGGAGGAGAAGGATGGAGGAGAACGGAGGGAGAAGTGCTGTTGTCAGCAGAATCAAATGGCACGCAGAGAGCTGGGGAAGATACAATTAAAGTGTGGAGTTAAGACAGGCTTTGAAGTTGGACATGGTGCATAATACCCTTAAAAGTTAAGGAAGGGCAACAATTCGCCAGCTTGTTATGGGGCTGTTTTGAAAGAGGAAGAGGAGAAAAAAAGAGTGCGGGTGGTGGTGGTGGTGGGGGGGGGGTGTTTTTTGAAAGGGTTCAGTTTGAGGGGAATGAAGTTGGATTTCAAGCGCCAATTGGCCCCAGAAGGATGTTTTTTTTTTTTTTTTTTTTGCAAAACAGAGAATGTTAAGTGTGAGTGGGAGTCGGCGCCTACCTGTGCATTTTGATGATGGGGATGAGTGTGTGAAGGATGGAAGAAGGGAAAGAGAGATGTGTCAGAGAGAGTGGAATAGGGAGCGAGACAGGTGAAAGAGAAAAGACTATGAAGGAAGAATGAGACATGAAATAGGTGGGGAATTGGTAGCGAAGGAAGGCAGAGAAGAAATAAAAGAGAGGCAAGAAGAGAGAGGGGGGTTGTTGAAGGTTATTTATTGGTTTTTTTCCCTCGTTTTAATCCCATTTTGCGCTTGACTTTTAAGTCTACCAATGTATAGAAACAATGTCGGATGCACTGTCTAATCCCGTTTGGGCCATGAAGCTCACTCCACGCTGACAGTAATGACTTTCATTTCCTCTGCTGCTCGCACTGAAGCACCATGCAGACACTTCACAGGCCGGACGCCACTGTTCTGCCATGCTTGACAGGACAGCGATCCGTCTCTGAATCAGTCTTAACCTGAACCCTGGGCTCCCTCACTCATCCTTAATCCATCA
Source organism: Epinephelus cyanopodus (assembly GCA_026686955.1). Classification (NCBI taxonomy): domain Eukaryota; kingdom Metazoa; phylum Chordata; class Actinopteri; order Perciformes; family Serranidae; genus Epinephelus; species Epinephelus cyanopodus. Next base: position 15,405,619 of record CM048929.1, read on the forward strand.
CTTTAACCCCATCTTCCTCTTTCCTGACTCCGGCGCGCAGAGGGTTCCCAGACTGGTAAGGTGATTAACTTGCTCGTGCATTCAACAGATGCCAGATTTTTATCTCTTTCCCCCCGCTTCCTGTTCCTCCATTAGAGGGGTGTGACACATCAACAGGGTGAGCACCATGGCAACAGATTTATGCTCTGGTGGGGGCAGACCGCTCAAACGCTGTCTCCGAAGACTTTGAGCTGCATTTAAACATGCAGCGTGTCCACACAAACACAGATGAATATGATAATGTCGTTTACATGTCAGATGCTTGAACACTAAATTACCAAACCAAGAGAAAAATATGAATCTCTCCTCTCAGTCGTACAAGTGCGGGCAATTTGAGCCTGTATCGTCACACCTTTTTTAAAATCAGAATCACCTTTATTGGGCAAAAATGTGTATACATGTAGTTACAGTGGCGGATCTTTCTATAGGTGACAAATACATCATGTGACACTTAAATTACATGACAGTTATACTGTATAACAACACTTTAGAACATCTTTTTCAGGGCAGTGGCTACCTTTGAGCAAACAGAGGGAATTTAGGGGGTTCAATGATCTGCACGAGGAATCTACAATTTGCAGTTGGACTTTAAAGTATTAAACAGGGAATCTAATATTCTCTACCACAATTATATGGGTGTCAATGTGGAGAAGGCTTTTGAACAGCATTTCGACCAGGGCCCAAAGTTAAGAGTCCCATCACCTTCAGGGCTATTAAACAAAGCCAACGCAGGTGTGCCAAAAACTGCAGTTCCTCGATTGGCCACCAGAGGCTGGCTCCAGAAGTGGATCAATCCCCATAAACACTACTTTACAGGACAAACAAACATGTCTACAGCCTGGCACAACAAACGGTTTTGGCCTCTAAAGTGAATTTCAGCATTCATGACAACTGTTCGAGAGGTGAATTTTGTCACACCTTCACTACTTTTAACAAAAAATTCCTTCAGCACCACATTCACCCGCTTGCAAATAAGCTAGATCACTTTGCAGCTATCCCCGATGACCTCACTTCACAAACTTACTTACAGACAGAAGGAGAATCCAGCACTGTGGAGACTTTTTTTTGTAAGTTAATGAATGGAAGGTCAAAAAGACGAAGAAAAAGATACATTTTCAACTTCAACTGGTGCAAGAATATCTTTATAATGATAAAAGAGGCTGAGAGAGATAAAAAGAGAGAGCGAGACAGAGATACCAGATACCCAGACAGAGACATAGGGCAAATAATACAGACAAACCTCCCACACCGTCTTTAGTGCATGGTCTTCTGTCCCTCTGCTCAACCCACACTATCAGCGCAGACGGTAAATTCGTGCCACAATCACGCAAACACAACCTGCTGTGCCTTCTTCACTGAGGCTGCATCGCCTCTAACCCACTTGTTCTCAAATCACACAGCTGCACATCCTTCTCATAGCTCTGGTTGCGCTTGAGTGACAGGACTGGGGAAAAAAGGAAAAAAAAATCACTGCCATAAATACCGTATCAACAAAGAGAGAGTGATACGAGCTAGGAGAGAGACAAAGGCAGAAAACATGATGGAAGACATCAGTGTGTGTGAGAAGTGCTGCCGATAAACAGGTTTATTTATGCAAGCAGCGTACAGCAGCCAAACGTAGGCCTCCTAGGGTCTGACTCAGAATACAGCGCTATAAAAAGCTCCAGTGACACATGGCTCACGCACACGCAAACGCACACGCACAGTGACTTTGTCAATCACACGCTGATGTACAGTCAATCCCAGAGGCCTGTCACGAGTGCGCAGAGTGAAGCGTGCACACACAGAGCGCACGTTACATGTGTAGATCTAGTAAGAGGCTGCAAAGAGAAGCAGTCAATGACCTCAAATTAACCGAAATTGAGTAGAAATCACTGCTGCTCTTTAAATTCACGTCCTCAGATAACCCCTGTGATGTAAAATACAAAACAAAAACTGCTTTAAGGTTCCTCTGTGCAGTATTTGCAGCTGCTCTACATTTCAGCACCATGAGGGAGTTTTTTTTATCTCGTGTGCAGTGATTTTGAAACACTGCATGAAAGCTATTCTTTAGCCAACACGTGAAAATCACCTAAATTACATTGCACCAGCCGTGAGTGCTAGTGTGAGGTGAGAATATGGTGGAAACCTTGGGAGCTCCCTGACTGCCCTTTACTGTTGTCACACAACAATCCTCTGTCTGATGTGGAGATAACTGAGAGGAAGAGAAGGCTTTGATCCTTAATGGGGCCATGGCGGCGTGTGGAAATGACATTCATGGCTTGTATTTACACAAGCACAATTATGGCGGTTATTTTGGAGGTAGACAATCAATTAGAGTGAAACTATGTCACAGTAATAACACAGATTAAAGGAGAGGTTAAAGCTGGAGCCTGTTTGGGTGTAAATGAGCAAAACACGGGGCGAGGTCACGCTGCCCTTTATATCGACGGTATCAGCAGTTCCATGTTAAGTTATCTCTGAAGACTCAGCTTTAAATTAAGTGTCTGTCAGGTCCTCTAACAGTTCCTGAAACGTCCTTTACAGAGCGTGAGTGGCGCTGTGTCCTACAATTGACTGATCTAAGCCTCGCCCTCCTTAGTTACTGTTCCTAGGTTGGACAAGCTTGACACAAAGAACGTGGAAACACCAGTTTTTTTAGTCAGGTGCTGCAGTGTTTATTAGACAGCTTCTGGGTTTCAGGAAATATAGGTTCAAGGGAACGACCTTGAACGACTAGGACTACAGTTGGAAGGATATATTCACAAGTTCACCTGTAAAGAGCAAGGAAAAATGATGCTAATTACAGCCCAGTTCAGACCAATTATTCGTAACAAGACAAAACCGTTTTAGCTAGTTGCAGGAAAAAGTTGCAGCAGTGTGAACTGGCCGTATAAGATGATGGTGTCTCCTGCACCTCTGCTGGTCAAATCGCCAGTGGCCGGTTTTAAAACGAAAGGCACGACACCTGTTCCTACAGCCAATCAGCTTGTTGTGAAGTCTGCTGGTCAAGTCAAAATGACTGCAGACAACGTGTTTCCTTGCTGCGGCAGGTGCTCCAACCCCGCCGAGCCGTCTCCGTCTTGTTTCCGTCTTCACATGTGCCAGTATTGGATGGTGGGTCACTGCTGCTGCTTGCTCTATGTGCTTATGCTTACTTTTATCATTGTGGCGGATTTAATACGAATACAGTCCATCTGATGCTCGTTTTGTTTCTGTTTGTCACCATTTCATCACTACTACAAATGCAACTGTAGCCAGTATTATCACTATCGTCATTCATGTTTTAAGAATCTACAAATTATATTCAGCCACAAAACCAGAACAGAAGTACAGACAGTTGTTGCATAGAGATGATACACTGTCTATATAGTTGCATTGGTGTGATCCAGCAGGGTTTTATAACGTTGCACAACGGCGCATTGCAAGTAGTTGCCTGTTTCAAGTCGTCTCGTCGTGGATCTTTAGTCTGAATTGCGCTTTAGGCTTTTAGTCTCAACAAAAAGGGAGGAGTTAGACCGAAGTTAACAAGACTAAAGCTATTAGTCAACATTGTTCTTGCGCTGCTCAGTAAAGTACTCTATATATTTATTATTGGCAATGGGCCTTAAGGCTGATCGGCTCATAGCCTTATGGTGTGGTCACAACAAACTCGAAGTGAGTGTTTCACGCAGCAAGATTACATAGGCTACAAAGTCAATGCAGAGATGCAAATAAACGCACAAATTAGTGCCAGGTGACGAGAATGACGGGATGCAAAATTCGTGTGAAGCTGTAACACTGGTGTTACCCACACAAGAAGGATACAATCACAAAAGGTATGTAGACCTAGCTATAATGTTTTCGCTTGACACATTGTGACTGACAAGACCCAAATGGGAAGCAAACATGGGTGTCTGCTTTGACGATTTCAAAAGTCTCGGATTACACACATCCAGGCTAAAACACAACCCCTAAAAAACCGGGTCAGCAGCATTTTCAAAGGTCTCCATTTAGGGATTCCAAAACGCTGGAGCAATGTGGACGCCAGGCATAAAGGTAGCAAGTTATACATTTAAAAATAAAACGTATTACTATGAATGCAGCCTGACAGGTAGAGTTACTTGCTTTCTGTTTTACTATAAGGCAGGTATCAGGAGCAGGTAAAGGTGTAAGAGAGACCATCCACACATATCAACAACCAAAGATTTCAGAGCCATTGAAAGGACTTCAGCTTCTTAGAATTGTTTAGACCAAAGCTGAAGGAAGGTTTTATATCTCTGTGTATACTGTCCTTTACTTTTTCCACAGACAGCTTTGTTCTAGACGTAACGTGAATTCTGTTGGATCTGGAGACAATCTATGAAACTGGGCAACCTGGTATTTATCAGCTGTTTCCTGACACCGCTACCTGCTCCTGTAGATGGTTTTCAAATGGAACTGAACCCTTAAAAACTGCAAAAATACCTGTGTCCATCTGTATGATTGACAGGTTCAAGACGTGCAAAAGACAAAATCAGTGTTGCATGTTCTCGCTAGTTTGAAGCACACTGACACAACTGTAAACACGTATACAGTACATGCAAAAAATGTCACACATATTTCCTCACATGCATGTATGTTGCCGTGTTGCAATAGTTCTGAATCCTCTGTGCACGTCTTCCAGAAACAACAGACTCTACAAAGGCTTTGTGCTGAAAGACTAAATTCCTGTTTCTCAGATGTCGGCCTGACAGTCCTCTCGCCTTTCGCCTCTCTTTTTTTTTGTTTCTCCTCTCTCTTTGCCTGGGCAGCAGAATCAGCACATCAAATAAATACAGAGAGGGGTATAGTGTTTCGTTTGGAGACAGCCGAGCAGGTCACGGACAATGGGAACACATGGAAGTGCGTGAACTGCGGGTGTAAAGAGAAAGCAATTCCAATGCAAATACGTGCAGAGGCCGCTTTGAAATCAAATCTGATTTTGGAATTTAAGAACGCCTACAAACTGTTTTCCAGGGAAAAACTGGATCCTTTTGAAATGATCAGTATTCAAGCCCATGCATTCCTCACCTACCAGAGACAAAAAAAACCAACTGATGGATGGGGGCTCATTATGAAGCCCATCCTCGGTCCACCAAATGTTATTATCATCATAAAACCTCCGCATGCTGGAGACATCGGAGGAGACATGGCGGCCATTTCATGGACTCAAGCGTCTGAGTCATTCAGCTTGGGTTTGAGTGGAGCCGTTGGTAAAACACAAAGTGGTGGCGGAGGCAGAAACACTGGGCCCAAGGACTGTAGCGCTTGGCCTGAGGTTCAAACAATCGACTCGCAGCGCTCTTTATCTGAACCAACCACAAACCCCCAACTACTCTTTACAGTTCAAATGGGGGCTTGAGCAGAAAGGCGATGCTAAATAGTGATGAGGGCGAAGGGAATTCAAGGTCTTTGACTTTAGTATAAAGTTACAGAGCTAATCTTGGTTAACATGCATGTTGTGGTCATATAAAAACAAGGGCAACAGCATGACTTCCCCTAATTGAGGGACTAATTACGAGGTATTTGAAGTAGATGAAAAACATGCTCAGAATTAACAACAAAATAGCATGACAACAGAAAATGATGCAAAGTCTTTTATTAAAAATGATGGATTTTGGTAACAAGTTAATGATATAAAAAGTATAAAACGAACAATGTAATCAGAACATAAATATTTCTTTTTCCAACAGGACAAAGCAAAAGTAAAATCTGACAATGAATAAATAATTCATGTTAGAAAAAAACCAAGAGCACATAAAACGAAAAGATGGCGGGTCCAGTGACATGAGACGTGTGTAAAATACTTGTAACAGTCATTAATGCTCACATCTGATTGGACGCTGTATCCTTCATATCCTGTTGTGGAGTCTCCCATGGTTACCTGTACAGAATAAGTCCCATTATTCCAGTGTTGAACCATTAAACCAACATTATAATACAGTTATATTAAAGAATACCATCATGGATTTTAAACTATCTCTCCGTGATTGACTGTTCCTTTGAGATCTCAACGTCTCCTCAACTTTAAGTTGTGAGGTAGAGTACAGTGAAATAACAGGTTATTTACTGTGATGTGTGTGACTGGCAGTCCTGAGAGATGTTTGCAGAGATGTAAGCGGCAGCGTCGTTTGACGAAGCCTCTTATCACTGCATATATAAGATGCTTTTCATAAAGACATAAATGGCTCTTACAGTATGATGGATGGGAGGCAAATGAAAGCCCTCAGGACGGGAAGCTGTCATAGTCAAAGACAAGACTTTATCTAATGTAACTGCGCCATTAATAGTGCATTACAAAGTATACTGCAGATGGCTAATTCTTGATGTTCACACTCACTACCTGAAAACACAGGCACATACTGTACATGCATTGTGCTGTGCTGAAGCACAAACTTCCACATGAACTATGCACAGGCACATACGCACACACATTTTTATACAATCTAAACAATCATGCTAACCTCCTGCTGCGACAGGCATCCAGGTCTTCCTGTAGCAAAGAGGCTCTCTTCTGAAGGAAGTTAACCTGCAACACAGACACACAATGCAAAATTTGGCACAGAGGAATCTCCAAAAATGGACTATTTAGTCGTTTAATCAGAACGAGGGAAGTCGGAAACTGGTGCGTCAGTGGAGAAGGTATGATGGCTTAGGGTCAATTGTGCTTTTGGGTGGAGGAGGTTAGCTAAGTGGAAGAAAGGCTTGGTTGTTGAGTCCAGAGGTCAGGACAGCAGGGGTTGGGGGTCAGGAGATTAGGGCAGCGGGGTTAAGGCACATGGGGACAGAGGGTAGATTATGAGCCAGGTTAGTTGAGGTTAGGGCACTGCGAGAGCAGGCAGCGCCATTCTTTTGTTTGGCTACAAAGTGTGAGTTTATTTATGAAGTGTCTTGGCTGAAGTGAAAATAAACCCCATCTACATTTACACGGCATCTAGAGCCTGGCAGAATAATCACGGCTCCGAAAGAATCTGTATTGTTCTGGGACTACCGTACTGGAGCCGAGGGTACATTCCTTTCTGTGGGGGAGACCTCAGGAAAGTTCTAGCATTTCATTTGGCACTTCACGGTGGTGGAGTATATGCAAAACCCCAATGAAATGTGGTCGGATGCCTCCAGAGACACGAAAACTCTCCCCACCTTTTTTTTTCTTCGCCCATGTAAAAATAATGCACTTTAATGTGCAAAACCCCAGACGTCGTCAATGAGAGGAGAGACCACTCTGGTCATGAATTACATCTTATAAACATATCCGATCACAGAGCTGTGGTCTGCGCACTGAAACGGGATCTTGGTAGACCTATTTGAACAAGGCAGGGGTTTATGATGAGCCCCTTTGACAAAAACTTGTACTGCATGGTTCCATTCTCATTACCGAAATCCCTCATTTGTTTACAATGTAAAAGAAAATTAAGCCCTTTATTGATATTCGGTGTCCAAATGGGCCCAGTGATATACATACGAGACAGCTCAGAGGAACAACATGGTTGGTTACATGAATGTGGTTATAAAAGTCATGACCTGATGGAGAGACGAGGAGAGATTAAATGAGCTCTATATGACATTCAGAACATCAACACTATTTGCTATGTAAAGATATAGCTAAGCAGTTATGTTGCTGCATCTCTGACGCATAAAAATCTGAAAGGATGCAGTATACTTGTTATCGATGCACATAATTACTTTCCCCGACACTGAAAACAGTAATGTTGTGTGACTGTAACTTTCTCAAGTTACAGAGACTACTGCGAGTGAAACTTGTGTTTTGGATGTTATTATCATGCTGTCGGTGGTTCTGATCTGACACCTGCCTTCCAACCCGGCCATTGTGATCCCTAGCTTTCCTGGCAATGTTGGCGGAGCAGCACAGAGGTCTCTGGAGATCACTGAGGGACAATAACTATATTTTAGGCTCATTAAATGTACTCAAATTGACAAACATGTAGGATATTACCCTAAGAAGGTCCTGCAATATTCTGTCGACTCCCAAAGTCTGCTTTGACAGCAGATGCTGTATTTACTCGTGTAGATGACGATAATGCTTTACCATCCAGGAGACGTGCTGTTTTTTTTACCTCAGATATTGCTGTGATAATGTGACTGTGTCACTGATACATTCTGTCCTGACTCATTCTGATGATGACTGAATAAAGTTTTGCCGTCCGGGTATGCGCTATGTTTTCTTTTCTTACTGTACATATTATCTTTCCCGTGCAAGACAAGATCCTGTTCTGTTCATAGTTTCAATAAGTAAAAGGAAAACACACACAGAAAGAGAACGAGCTTATTTCTCAAGCTGTAAGCTCCTAGCTTATTTAAATTTTTAAGCTTTTTCCCTTGAAATTCAATTTCTATTGGATTATCACATTTTACAGTCATATATCACATCTGAATAACTTGATACTGGGTAGATGACTCAACTCAAGATGTGGCGTTTGTGTAATGTTTTGTACACAGACAGTATATAAAGATACATATACAGTCCTTGGTTTTGTAAATAAAGGTTTAAGATGTGGGATTCTATTTATTTAATTCGCAGCTACATTTTTAGCATACATAAATAAAGCCATAATTACAACCATTAAACTTTCAAAACAAGTGTAACAATTTAAATTTCATTGGGGAGCTGTTCAATTGACCACCTATAGGTCCCTGGACTCACTACATTGAAAACCTATGAATAACACTGATGCAGTAATGGCGTCCTGAGCAGAGACAGTAGTCACGCTACCTCTACGTGTTGTAATCTGAGTTTTCCTTTTTTCCCCGTTGTGGTCGATGGTTCGGGTGTTCGTGCATGTTAGGGCATGTGGGTCCTGTGTGTGTGTCGCACTTGCAAGCTAATTACCGCCACTCTGCACTGTGCTCATACCACATTTACTACGACAATGCCATCCTGACCCACAGTGGCAGGATGGCGAAAGTGCCGTACCCACCCTCCGCTTCTCCCTGTTAGCTCTGCTGGCGCTTTTAGCACTGTTAGCTCCAAGCTGCAGTCTGAGCCACCTCCATGTTGAGAACCACGTGCAGAAAACCTCTTTATCAGATACATTCTGAATATTGTACAGAGCTCATTCAATGTGTGTAAAGGGGACTGGAAAAGTACACAGGTACAGCGATAAACAAATAACTCCTACATGCATTTTAATACAGGATGTTCGAACTATGTATCTGAGAGTTTGGATAGTTTGCAAAGTGAAAGGCAGGAGGACAGAAATGGACTTCAAAAAGACACAAAGATACAAACATTTCTTGACAATCTCTACAATATACTGCATATTGTGGTTACATGGGAATGGATTAATGAAAGAGAAAAGGACAGGAGAAATATTTTGAGGGTTGAAAATGAGAACCTGAGCCCTCGGACATTTTTTAACATTCTTGAAACCAAAGCCACCAGATTGACTATGTCAGCATGTTTGTTCTGGTCCTGCCTGTATCTGATCTGTATCTGGCAAACAGTCAGCTCTCACCTGAGCTTTCAGAGAGGCGATGGTGTCCTCCAGTTCCTGTCTGAGCTCCGCTGGCATCAAACCTTTGATCTTCTCCTCGTACTCCTGACGCACCAGGGTCACCTGAGAAGGCAGAGGCAGAGCGGCCAAACAGTGTCGGTTAACTCGGAAGGAACACCTGAACAAAACATTATTAACAGTTTAAAAGCCTCAGAGGTTGTCACATTCCAAAGGCAATGATGTGCGGGTAAAAAAACCACAAAAATAAAACCATGCCGCAAAAGCCTTATGCAACTGGAGTGAGTGAGGAGAGGAAACTGCAGCGTTGTGTGTCAACTCGCTGTTGAAGAGAGCGTTAAAGTAGTATCAATACTATCGACACTGCAGAAAATGAGAGTCAAAACCGTTTTAGATATTCAGAATCCATAAATCAATATATTTAGACAACACTTACATGCACACACACAAACACTAAGACCTTAAAATGTGTGATCCTCTGTGTTTATGTCATTTGTTGGTATACTGTTGTTGGTAAAAACGTAACACAACTAAAGGCAAAATGAAGCAAATAACAATCCATTAAAATCACTGCTGAATAAGTGCTTCTGCTACCCATTCATATAAACACTTGTCATGTATGCACTTCCAGACATAGCGCCCAAGTGAGTAGCTCCCTAGGAGGAGGCACACACACATGCACAAACACACACGCACACACACACACAGACAGTGGGTATCCCCTCTTTATTCATGGCTCAGAGTATTCCCTCGCTCTTCACAGCTCCTTCACATCTCCACAGGGGGTCCGCAGGCCGGCGTGACTCGCTCCGCGCAACACCCCCTACTGGCTGCTGATGACTACAGCCAGATCTGACACAATGCATTTATGGGCCTGACACAGCTGGGTTTGGAAGAGGACAGGGCCGTGGTGGAGGGCAGAACACATCAAACGCAGCAGCAGCTCAACAGCTAGCTAGCTAGCTCCACTGGGGAGGACTGGAGGAAGTCTGTCTGGGGCTAAATTACACTCCACTAAACCAGAGTCTGATTATAGAAGTTGAAAAGGGTTTGGTTAGCGCAACCCCCCCTTTTACCCACAAACACACATGAATGGACGCACACACACATGCACAAACACAGAGCTTTTTACAGTACTGTAAAAAGCATTTACAGCATTTTGAAAAGAGTTGCCGAATCAATTAATTCGGAGCTTGATGAATAGTTTAACAGAGCTGGAGGGATCAACGGGGGCTGTGAAAAGCAACAGTTTTCACCCACATATTTCAAGGTGTAACCAGGGGAGAGTCTGAGCATTTCCACCGACCATAATGTCTTTGACAGAGCCAAAGTCCAGCTAACGTTAAGAATATCCCCACGCTCCCCACCTCTCCTCTCATCAGTCCGGTCTTTCATGTGAAGAGAGCGTGAATGAGGTGAGGGGGAGGGAAAAAGATTGGTTTTCCTAAAATAATTTTCCTGTTGTGGATTTAACTGATTGTTCTGGCTTTGGCTAATTAATCTTCCTGGGCACAATGAAAGGGATTGGGAAGCACTTCAAAGCAACCTTCAGTATAAATGATCCCAACATGAAGCAGCTCACTTTGTCTCGGCACAGTGTGCAGTAGATTAGACTGCCACAACTTTGCCAATTTTTCAGGGCTCCTTCTGCCCTATTCATTTTTAAAGTTTACAGAAATATGTCCTTTTTCTTCTCTGTGTGAGAATGAAGTCAAGGATAATTTGAGAGCGACCTTTTCAAACAAGTGGCAAAAAGGAGGTTTCGGAGGCTTTAATTTGAATGTCCGGGAGTTAAAAAATCAGCTGAAGCTACGGGAGTGCAGATTTTCAAAAAGTCTATCTATCTATAGCAGCTTCTGTAGTCATAACAAAATGGCAAGCCAAGACAAAACACACTCCACTACCTCAGACCAAAGCAATAAACAATGGTTGAATAAACACATCCCTTACCAACCACTCTGAATATAAGTCTAGATTCTTCAAAAGCCACGCTCCTTAGTTTTGCATTCTTGGTTCATGTATGGTGCAGTCACCACAGCAATGAGAGATCCGCTCTGCCTAAATTACAAGCTCCTTTGTGGCATTGCTGTCTCCATTTTCCTTCCCATACATTAGAATGGGCAAGGCTACAACGGGGTATTCACCGGGACTCACAGGGAGCAACAGGGACGACTGTTTACTGTACGTACAGACGTAATGCTGATCAAACTGGACAAGCCATGAATGTTTGCTTTCATTTTGGGGAAGCTGAACACTGGAGCTAATGTATTATGTGATACAGTAAGGTTCTGGCATTTGTCCTTATGACTTCATGGTTTAACTGCACTGAGGCTCTATCTAGAAGTTCACAGTTAATTTTGAAATATTTCACAATATTTTCCTCTATGTTTTGGCCTCTCGTCCAGCCAATCAGACTTCAAAGTCACTAAACAGGAGATTTTTGAAACACCTTCTCTGGATACTTTGAATCCATGGGGAAGTGTAAAACAAAACGTTTGGGGAAACAATGACGTCGTCTCCTCAATTCGCACATGCCCTTTGTTGCTCTGGATAATGAGCACGTGAAACAATAACAAGGGGCGTCAGTTATGGTTAATTTTTCCTTTTTTATAACCCAACACCCATTAACTGGTAACTTGCAAGTTAATTTTCAAGAAAACAAACAAACAAACAAATAAAACAAAACATAAAATTACGTAGAATACAAAAGGCCTTTGCTTTAAGTCCAGTGCACCCTTAACAATGTTAGCACCATTATCCCTGCTGACACTGCTAATGATGCAAACAGAGCTAGCAGTGATAGCTAACAATGCTAAAGGGGGGTTTCCAGCTCAAAACTGGGTGGGCACAATGTTTCCACAGCAAAGTTATAGGGTCGGGATGGAGTTACTAGCGGAAATCACTGTATGACTGGCGCTGCTCCTACTAGACCTGGTTGGTGTAGAGTGCAGTAAACTGAAGAGTAACAAAATTAACCTGTTGACTGACATACGTACCTGGGTAAAAATATTCTGGATGGTTAACTGATTAACAATTAACTGTTGACATCCCTAATAATAACAATAGCGGACGACCTGATGGTTTATGTTTTGTTAGCACAACTTGGTCTAATGACTACTTTACATCTAAACCTAGTGTTTCTGCACATCTTCAAAGATGAATGAAGACGTCAGAAGCGCAGAATGTTATTTGCTCCACCTTGCGTTCGTGGTTTTAAGTCCACCAGGAACAGCAGTTTTGGATCAGGCCTGGTCGAACTAGCAGCTGGTGTGACTATTTTTTAAGTGTGATCTTTATCGATGGGAAGTGGGAATGAAAACTTTTGCATGTCTACAGCATCATCTGTATCTTTGTGTGAGCTCCTTCATCCTTGTATCTTAGGAGAATGAATGTAGATGTAACCCCAGTAGGTGCTTTGAAAAAGGTAAAGTGAGCCTGAAGGCAGCTGGTGCAGGAGTGTTTGGAGTTGTTTTTGCGTTCTAGTATGGACGGAGATATTTTGTACATTGAAAGTAATAAATATTGAGGTCAAAATATCTGTATACGTGTAGTCCGGTGCCTAGTCCAGCTGTTGGTGTGAGACAAGAAGAAAAGCATAGAATAGAAAAAGAATATTTTTATCTTAATTCTAGTGTCGCCATTTTTTTTTTTTTTTTTTTTAAACACACACACTGCATCTGCTCACACTATCGTTACACTCATTAAGTTAAACTGTTGCTGTGGTGCCTTTAAATGTGAGGATTCATTCATGCTGAGCTGGAAACAAACTACCAGCTCTCCAGTCCACATGTATTAATGATATTTGGAAAGTTGCACTGGTGCTCATGGTTGCAAATTGCGACTAAATAGTAGCCACACTTTGCCTGCTGACACACTTTGATGTTTGTACGTATTTTTTTTCTGTGTGAAGGGGAGAGAGCCGTAGAAGAGCGCAAGAGAATCGAAATGCAGAAGCTAGTCTCATGCCAGTGGCTTAAAAAACGTCGTGACAATTTATACTCAGTGTTTGCGATATTGTCATTTTATACATACCATGTGGAAAAAGCCAGGATACATCAAATATATTCGATATTTCGCCCACCCCTACTTATCCCATATCATTTTTTACACTTGCATTGTAAAAGTTGTGTTGTTCCTATCCCAAAATCAGCACTGCTTTTGTTTCATTGCATCATATAGTATGCATGTAACCCGAAGGTGTATGATAGAGTTCTGCTCTTGCAGCACAGTGGCACACCAAAGCATTTGCAATCACATCTTTCCACAGCATGTCTAACTAAAGCTTAGCCATAGTTTACTATGCAATGTGTGTGGGTGGAGACAGAGGCTTTTTTTATATCAACATCTCTGTTGTGGAAACGTATGCTCAGCTAACAGATACAGCAAAGAGCAGAAAATGATGGGTAAAGTACTGTTTCAAAATGTCTGCCTTCACTGTGTCTCTCAATGATGTTGAAATTCAAAACAGGAGCGTCTCTCAAAATCCCCAAAGATGTCTGACTTGTTCCTTCAGCTCCACATCCTCCCGCCTCCTCCAAGGTCCCTCCTCTCACATCTCTATTTTTCTTCACGCAAACACACATTTTTCTCTCCTTTCAACATCTTTTTACAGCAAAGGCATGTTTGTTTTTCTGACAGGTGGCAGGAGGCACATGATGGGAAAAAAAAGCCTCTTCACCATTAGGACAGATGTCAGGTGCCTTTGAACAATACTGCTGATCAAATCTTCAACAAGGTTTTGGTCATTGACGGACTCCAGATGAGAGTGAGCAGGGAAGAAAAGAGTGGAAGGGAAACACAGGGAGAAAAAAAAAAGAAGTGTGCCACTATTTCCCAAAGCAATGAAAAGGGACTTTGACTTTCAGGAGAAAAATCAGGTTTCATCTCCACAGCTCTTTTTAAAATGAGATTTTGTTTGTTCCTGATGAAGCGTGATTCTCTAGTTTTGAAGACTGCGAGGAGCGGCAGTCGTTTTCCCCTCCCAGTCATCTTAAAATGACAACATTTCATCTATATATAGTCTTTAGATTGTGGTTTTGACTTTCCCTTGCGTTTGGTACTGTCACATGGCGTGGTTTTTGACAGCTGCCAGCAGAAAGAAACAAGCCCTCAACACTTTCAACGTTCAAATGAAGTTTGTCACATCGTTGGGAAGCTTGATGTATGCTAATGAAGTTGGGGTGTGTGTGTGTGTGTGTGCGAGCTTGCGTGGGACAGGTTGGGGGGGTGAGTAGCTGCTGGAAAGACATTTTTGATATACCCCCTTGTTCCAAAGTGACAAAAACCTTGTCAGGAACAAGGGGGTACATCAAAAATGACGCCACTCACAAAGTTTGCACCTCCATATCCACTGAGTTGGCACTCAGAGAGTTCACCAAGGAGCGATTTGAATTCAAAAACGCTTTGCTGGGAGAGAGAAAAAAGAAACCGCTTCACAAAAGTGAAAAAAAAAAGAGAGAAAAAGGCAGGAGGAGATTAGAAGTGGCTACAGATCTTATTGAAGTTGTTAGAACTATGGGATGGATTGGTAGCTGCTGATGTAATGTGCCTCAACAAAAACAGCACACAGGAAAACGACTGAGCCTACAGAACTTAAGTTCAACTCCTCTGCATTTTTATGTCTGCATCAATACTGAA
The DNA here is from genome assembly GCA_026686955.1 of Epinephelus cyanopodus. Taxonomy (NCBI): domain Eukaryota; kingdom Metazoa; phylum Chordata; class Actinopteri; order Perciformes; family Serranidae; genus Epinephelus; species Epinephelus cyanopodus. Next base: position 15,420,744 of record CM048929.1, read on the forward strand.
AACATCTACAGAAATGATTTATTTTTTATTTTACCAAGCTCCCATGTTGCAGGAGAACACATTTCTGAAACTTGTACAGTTCACTGTGCCCACTGTATCATTATGTATTTATACAAAGAGCTGTACTCTTCAACATTCTGCTCCTCTCTTCAAGGAGAATTTGAACCACGCAGTGAGCTGCTGATCCGCCATTTTAGAGTGGGGGAGCCTGCGAGGGCCCTGCAAGTGTAAGGCAAGCAACATCTGTGTGAAGTCTGGGCAGAAAGGCTGTTTTTGCATGTGTGGGATCGGATTACAAAGACAAGTCTTGGCAGATAAACTAGGGCAATATCAGTGTGAGAAGACAGAGTGGAGGTTTATTATCATACACAAAAAACAATGAACTTGTGTGCACACAACAATGTGGATGCAAATATGATGTACAGTACTGTAAACACTCACACACAAGTCGAAATAAAATTGTACAGTAGAAAAGCTGTTTTCTTATTAACATGCACCACGCACACTCAAAAACACAGACACACTCAAACTGACACTCATATACACTTGACCTTTGGTGAGAGAAGGTTAAGAGTCAGGAGTAAATATATGATTCAGACAGTCTCTCTCCACAGGGAGCAGAACTGTGACTCGCTGCCAACAGAAAGAGCTGCCCCAACACACCTACACACACGTTTAACTCTGTGCAAAGAAACGGTAACCCTACTGGTCTTAAGGAACAGTGACAATGCCTTTAATCGATCTGTACCTACCTACCTCTGAGAAGATGCGTACCTTACACTGTAGCCTGCACTACATGTCACGACAACACAGACCTCCTGTTTATCTTATGTAAATGAAAACCATTTCCTCCAGTGGAAACAAAGTTTTGTTTAGTTTTCACAGTAAAGTAAGTAAAAAATAAATAAACCATGACATTTTACATATTACATTGCATAAATTAGCCTAGCTAGCTGCTAAGCGAATTTATGCAATGGAAAATATCATAGGCTTATGCTAATAACATTAGCATGTTGCGTATATGGGGAAAATATGTCTAAGAAAAGATAAAAGTTTTTTTTCTGTAAACCTTGAAAGCTGTAATAAGGCCAATTTTTTCAAACTTTTGTATCATGGTGTTGTTATTAAGCCATGTTTTATGTGCGTTTTAGGCAAACCAAATTTTACAGCACTTCACAGAATACCCCCAACGCCAACTAGTGTTTTGGAAGTGTAATTACAGAGCAATGCAGACACACCACCACACAAGTACAAACGCTCACAATGGCTGCCACTTGCCGGGTTCACACTGGACACCGAAGTGGCCCAATCAGCTGCCTGACAGCGGTCATCTGGTAGTTCACACATGAAGAGCATTTCTCCGCACCTATCAGGAAGCAATTCTGCTCTTTGCTCTGTTTAAATTACACATAGAGCTCTGTCTCCGTCTGCTTGTGTGTTTGTGTCTGTGTGCTTGATGTGAGTGTGGCTGTTTGTGGCTCTGCCCGTCTCTCTCGCTCTCTGTTTTGACACAACTGACATATGTCGAAGCATGGGATGCATACTCTATAATTTATCACAGATCATTTTAAGCATTTGTAATTTACACTTTATATCATTTGCAATACATTTTCAGTGTGTTTTCTTGCCAGATTCACTTGCGGCTCGTGGAAAAAAATGGACCCAACGCTGAAATCAACTTAAAAGCTTAACAGGGGTGCCAAACACAAGCAGACAGTACTCCACAGATAATCGGCGGCGTAGGCTCTGCGTAGAGCCTGTGTGCATCTATAAATCAGCATTAAGGGTGCAATGACAGGAGAAGGACAATGCTGGGTACTGAGAGGCAACTGAACAGGTACAACTACATCAACAGATTAAGCAGAGGCACTACTGTGGTAACACTCATAAACCACTACAAACAGCAAATTGCTGTGACCAAGAAAAAGAGTCTGCCTACCCACTGAGCAACGTGATGACACTAAAGAGCACTGGGTAGATATGGCTCACTTCCTGGGAAAAACTGTGACATCTTGTGACCAAACTGATTAGCAGAGAAAGCTACTAGATCTGTTTTCTACAATGTTTCTACGCTGCTCTCTAGGAAATTTGATATAAGTAAGAATCTGTCTATTCTATGAGAGACAGCTATCAGCTGGGCACAGGCATTTCAAATGTCAACACTGCCTCTTCTTATTATGATGAAGACATGCTTTACATTGACACACAAGTTGCTGCACCTTATTAAAAAGCTCTTTCTATAACCGTGTACTTCAGATCTCATCACTGCAGATCCTGCCTCAGCTGTCGTTATCTGTTGAGGCATCGCTTTTAGCTCCGAGTTGGCTGATGCGTTGAGATTCCTTCATTCTTATCCGACTATGGCACACTTCCTGTTTGCGTCTGCCAACTTTGTCACAGCAAAACAATCTGTGATAAATTAGTGAGATGTGTTTGTGGCGGAGAATTAAGAACTGTCAAGTACATGAAATTGGTACCAAATGCTTCATCAAATTCTTAGTCTTGTTTACCCGTTCTTTGCTTTGACATATTGCCTGATTTAAATCATAATGTTGCTCATTTGATACGAGAAAGAGCCATTTTTTGGTATCAGTACTAAAATCCGTGTTTCTTCCTGGCGCCAGTTGAAAACATTTCAGCCATACAAGACTAAGCTCTATGGACCGCAAGCAATGAGTGGATTTTGAGTGATTTAATGTGCTAACTAAAAGCATAAATATCAAAAATGAAAATCATGAAACTTTGCACAGTAGAAGTCAGAGTATGTGTTAGAATCTCTTTCTGTGACAATCTATCTGAGGTCGTGTGCGAGACGCTGAGAATGATCCTGAAAAATACTGACCTCTCTCTTACTTTGTGTCACTTGCTTAATAACTATGAGCAGTTGTAACATATGTAGACAATATGCCATAGAGGTTGCTGGGAACTTGACCATGTGTTTGACTTTAGAAATATAAAAACATTTGCTCTTCAACTTAAGAAAGAAATACCAGAGAGCAGATACATGTCACAGCAAACTAAACTCTGCAAAATAGTTATCAGGTCCAAGGATTTCGGCAATCTGTGGGAAAACCAATAAATCAATCGACTGTGTCGTCAGTGATGGATCATGCAGTAAATGACACTAACAAAACATATAAAGCTGAAAAACAGTAACTCAAACCCTTATCCAGACAAAAAGATCTGACACTACAAGAGACAGGTTCAAGGTTCAGCTCCTCCTCAGTTATAGGGAACAACGTGCAGCGCCTCTGGGACTGGGTCGGTGACCAACGGCTCCTAAAAGCCACTGACCCCTTCCTGCAGATTTATGAAGGATGACACCGAGGTGTGTGACGAGTGTGTGAAGTGTGTACAAGGGTCAGTGGGCGGATCAGAGGGGGACACAGGAGGATGAATGCCTTTGGTGTACATACCAGGGTACAAAGAAGAGCCTCCTGTGTGAGTGTAGTCATTAGTGCTTTCTTCTCTGTGTGTGTCAAGGTCAAAACAGAGCATGATTACAGGGCATTCTGGAGAGCAATGGGGAGTGTATGCACACACAGAGGCTTCCCTCTGAACACAGGCGGTGGTGGCATTCCTGGCCCTAGGCGCTGGCTCTTGAAGCCAAATCTCAAGGAATTTGGGAAATGTGCGAGGGGGCATATCTGTAGCTCCGAACAGGAGAATGAGAGATGGTAGAGTGATGAGGGGAGAGCAGGAAGGAGGGAAGAATGCATTTTTTTGTCTTTGTGGCCCCCTGGAGGGTCTAGTAAGGATGGCAACTGAGGGGTGAGGGGCTTGGGACGTCAGGTGATGGGGGAGCAGAGATGGGTGTCCAGAGGGTCAGTGAAGGGAAAAAAAAGGACTGAATGATTAATAAAAAGAAGTCAAATAGAGGTTTGCGCTGAAAAGAAGCAGAAACAAGTGTGACGAAAAGGCTGAGGGCAGCGGGAGTGATGCAACAGTAATGCTGAGGAGCAAATGAGCTTTGAGTGAGAGACGGCCTGCCTCTCCTGTGAGTGTCTGACGAACGTGAGAAAGAGATAGCGGGAGATGGAGAGGAAGAGAGTGACTGCATTACCTTCTCTTCAGTGTCAAGCTCTTTGCTAAGCAGCTTCTTCTCTGAGCCGTGCAGTTGCCTCTGTAGACTTTCCACCTTTTCCTGCAGAGCCTGGGGGAAGGGAGAAACAGTCAGTGGTGGAAAAAGCAAAGCAACTCCAGATCTGTGTGATGTGTGATATACATTTATGTACAATTACATCTGAGCTAGGAAGAGATATATCTGAGGAAACAAGCGCGATCAAGATGGACAAAGCCAACGAGAGAATATACAGGATTGAGAAAGGTAGACAGAAGGAACGACAGAGGGACAGTGAGGAGAGATGCAGCCTGTGATTAGTTTTTACGGGGTAAAAGGCTAATAATAAAGTCATGACAGTAATTACTGGCAAGCTGGCCTCATTAAGCCCAAACTCATTTCTAGACAAGGGCATACAGAAAGAGAGACTTGCTCACTCAGGGAATTAGCAAACTTCCTAGGCTTTCGTAAAGTTGCATTCCTTTAAGGATCATTATTTCTTTGGCGGTAATAAAAGACATGTACTGTATCATTTAGTGGATAAGAGCCTCTCTTACATGTACTCCAAATACCTGAACTGATCAAATTTCCCCTCAAGGCGCCGATAAAGAATTTAATCTATTTTGCTTTCTAAAATTCAGGCAAGAAAGACGAAAAAAGAAAATGCACTCTATGTGTGTGCGTGCACATGTGTGTGTAGAATATTCTTTTCACTCTCCGTCTGTAAGTGATAGCAGTGGAAAGAAAGGCGCAGTTCCTGCATGCGACGCAGAACCAGATGTTTCGAGCGCACATGTGGACACTTCGTCTTTGATTAGTGCGCATGAAAAGCAGAGCGAGCGATTCGTGCACAAGCGCATGCACACACACCTGCACATAAAAGCAAAGACTTGCATTTACACCTCCACACACACACACACACACACGCACAGAGCCTCCGACAAGTGTATGGGGGGCACTGGCTAGCATCAATATCCTCAGTGTGTCTCCCCAGTGGAGTTGAGTGAGAGGGCCAGGTGTTGCCTTGTCGATTCTCAGAGCTGATGGAAACACAGTCCAGGTGATAGGCATGACCGGCCTGATCTACAACCCACTACACTGACATAAATCACACACAGACTGTTAGGCTTCAGGGCGTAGTTGAACTTCAGGGTAGCAGCTCTCTGAGAACTACTGACTTAAAAGGAAAGCAGGGGCAAGATGAAAAAAACAGTTGACACCTTTGTTGTCAGATTGTTAGATACAGTAGCTGAAACTGATAGAAAGTCACCTTATATATTTTCATTTCATGACACTTGATAACATTCCTTTAATAAAATTGCAGCACAGTGCAAACCTGTACTTGAACTGCATTGATGCAGGTAAACCAGCCTTATAATCAGCTTTATAATGTAACTCCCTCCTCTGCAGTGGCTAATTTAAGCCTCTGGCGAATAGAATCCTAGATCAACACACATTACTAGACTATTATGATTCTGGAGCATGTTGAGGTCAGTTTCAGCTCTGCAGCATGAAAGGCAGCTGGTTTTCCAGCGCGTTGATCCTATTAATCAGGGTATTTCTTAGCCAGTCACGATCCCATCACAGCCCACATCTCCATCCATTGCAACCCCTTGCCTCTGATTTCATCATTTCATTTTGTTTATTGGTGAATCAAAAGGCTCCACGACACAAGAAAAGCATTTTTAGTGGAGTTGACACCATTTAAACAAGCGTTATGGTTTTAGTGACCAAGGCATGAGAGTATGAGGTTTTTTCCCTCTGTCTTATGGAGTTTTTCCACATCTGAATCAGAGGTTTAGGGATGAGTGTGACAGAATGTGCTGCACAAAAAGACACATTTCTTGGGCAATGGGAATAAAATCAATTGAGAGGTGCTTTTTTTGCTGTATGTCAGTGGATTATCTAGTAAGTACTTGTAATTTTTACCCGTCTTTCCTCCAACACTACCCTACTGTGACCCTAACATCCCCTACAACCATCTTTTTAAAGGAATACTTCACCCTGCAAATGATCATTTGTGTATTATTAATCACCCTGTGTTGTGTCAAATTCATGAGGAGAACTTTGGTTTTCTCGCATGCCTCCACAGTGAACAAAGAAACAAAAAAATGGGGGAAATTTTTGATGAATGAAGTCATGATATCCGTGTTTCACAACAGGAATACTATATCAAAACATCCATTTCCAAGCTCTCACACAACTCATGCAGTATAATCAAAGTCTCGTTTATCCAGTCACATGCTCAGGACTTCCCAAACACATTTGTTTGCGCTAAAACCTTACGATATGAATCTGAGCTTAAAGTGAAAGTTAAATATGCTCTCTTCAAAACCAGACTCCATTGACAAAAACAGTAATTTTACACCACTGAACACCATAGCTGCTGGTCTATCGTTGCCTCGGTCAGTTAGTTTGTGTTATTGTCTGACTTTGGTCTTTTAAAGGTATAGTTCGGGTTCACCAAAGACACACGATAACATCAGAGCAGTGGTAGATAAGCAGCCCCTGTGCTCAGCGAAGTAAAATGGCCGTTCACTTTAAGTTTTAAATCATGAGGTTTAAAATAAAAACATTAAAAATGCTTGTCTTTGGGAAGTACCAAGCGTATGACGACTGGATATACAAGACTTCGATCATACTGCACCTGTTGTTTGAAAGTTTGTAACTGGTTGTTTTAATATAGTTTCTCCGTTCTTTTGTGAATTCAACGCAACACAGGGTGAGCAACTGATACACAAATCATCATTTTGTGGGTGAAGTAAGTATTCCTTTTAAGGCAACAGTTCAGTTGAGAAGGAAGACCCTGATTAACTACCCCCCCTTTCTAAAACCCACTTCTTATTCCCTGCATTGTGACACAGCATTTCTGGACAAGGTCTTCTGGGAAGTAAGGCTGACTTAGTGGGCCTCACTGGTGACGTGTTCGTCTCTTTCATGTGGGTTCTGTATCTGATGTGCTCAAAACAACTCTGAGGGTAGAAGTTCAACACTTGTCAGTTCATTAATAGAATCATATGGGATGATTCTGCGGATGAATAGAAGCGCTTTGTGAGTCAGAAAGGGCCTCGGAAATATTTAGTCTTCATCGCTGTCAGACATAATGGTCTTATTATATTGTATCGAGGGCTGTGTTCAGGCGCAGAGCAACAGATTTCACACTAACTCTGCCAGCCACAAATATTAATTCAAGAAAAAGTCTACTGAAAACAATAAAACAAAACAATACAATGGACACAGCAGACACCTGTGAACACCTGCAAAGCCCTCCTAATGCAGTCTCAATGCCATTGTCTGGCTTTGACTTTAATCCAGTGCTAGCCCGGGGGCTAACACTGCAGATGCTAATGGATTTGTACATTTATATGGCTAATTATAAGTCAAATCATTTATGGATAAATCCTGGACACATACTTCAACAAAAAACTACAGGTGCTGTAGCTTTGGTCCATTTTCTCTTTATTATTGATCCCAAGTTTCTCAGTCTAACTTTCTGTTGATCTTATATCTTTACTGTATACACACAGGTATTGAAGACACACACATATGCACAAGATGCCGGTCGTTTCTATAGTGTGTGAAAGTACGTGAATGACGGAGTGTAGAGGATCCTGCTAAAGTGTCTCCAGATGCTCAGGGTGATATGGTCTTTATCAGTCATGCAGACTGGGATCATTGTGAACAGGCCAGGAAGAGGGGGAAATCAGATTTCCATAGGGAGAGATGAGGTGGGGGGCAGGGGGGCATCGAGAATGAAAGCTTAAGGTGTATGAAGGAGGAAAAAAGTAAACAAAATGCAAAGCAAAAAGCTTGGGAAGATAAGCCGGGAGGTGGATATCAGGAAGAAAAGAAGAGAAAGCTCAGAAAGGTGAGAATACGAGACAGCAAGATACTGAGAGACATGAAGGAGAGAAACACGTGGCCGGAGTGAAGAGACGGGGCAGCAGTGTACCTCTGCTGCACAGTCCCACAGTCGGGAGCTTGAAGGCCTCTCTCACCTCTCCATCAGCAATGTGCCTCTGCCTTTCATTCCCAACTTTGGCTCAAAGGATTAGCGAGGCACACGCGCACGCAAGCACCAACAAACACACCGCTCAGAGCGATCCAGCAGGTATAGGCATGCATTAATATTAACAGCAAAAGTTCTAAAAATGTGAGTGCTACACTCAGTCAAATGAGTGTGCAATTCCACAGTTGTATGCACACAAACATACACACACACACACACACACACAAGCGCACAGACACACCGATGCCTGAGTCATCTTTCCTGGGTGGTCCTCCTGCGCAGATAAGGCAAGCATGTTTCCCTGGGGTGAAGTAAAAGCAACAGAGGGCAGGGGAAAAAAAGCAAAGAAGAAAGAAGGGAGGGAATAGTGGGAGGAGGAAAAAAGGCCAGGGGCCTCTTTAAACTTGGTGTTTTGTTAGGAGCCGAGCTGCTCTTCATGTGCGGCAGGGCCTTCTATTTGCAGCGTGCTGTCAGAAGTTTCTCCCAAAGTCTGGATTAAAGAGATCCTCTAATGACACTGAGGCTGGACGACTTCAGACAGCAGCGAAAACCTCACACTGCACCGCCTCCAGCCAAGGACACACACACATACACACACACACACTCTCACAGACAAGCAAAAGGGTAAGAACAGATACATACACAAGGGGCACGAAGCACACAGACATACATAAGCAAAGACACAGTATGTGGACTGCGCCCACACACACACACACACACACACACACACACACACACACACACACACACACCAGCTTTAGTAGAACAAGGCGATGTGTGTGTATGTCTACTGATCTAATAGTAAATAATAAAGGAGGTGCTAACCTCAAGGAGAGGTGGATGGCCAGAGAGATGAGCACAGACTCTTTTTTATCTGCACTTTTATCAAAGGATTGTGGGAAAGGTAAAGAAGTGAGTGTAAGAGAGAAGCTGTAGGAGGAGGAGGAGGAGAGAGGTCTCCCTCCTGAGGTGTTAGAGAAGTGAAACTTTTGCTTTTGCTTTGCTGTCTGTCTGTCTGTGTGTAAGAATAAAAAGACATGGTTTAGCAAGTCGACCAGGACAGCCCCTCTGAAAGATATCACTGATATTGGTATGAATTGACTTGCTTTCGGCGCTTTGATGCATTTCAGCTCTTCTCCCTGAGTTGATTTCGAACTGAAGTGGGAAGATACCGTGATGGCGGCGGCAGCAGCGAACTCTCCTGAACGGCAAATGGAACGGTTATCTCGTCTACTGCAATATGCACGCATGTCAGCACAGTTACGGAGGTGCCTTTCCTAGCACTGATGAAAATAGTAAGACAATTGCCGCGGTAATGAAGACATGTTGCAACCGAGCTATGCCCACAGGGGGAACACACTGTTCTCTATCTTTTCCGTCTCTGTCTCTTTCAGCTGCTGTGAGCTACAGTATAAAGAGAATAGGAAACAACTCTGAAATATGCACCATATGCCCTGTGTGTATTTTTGTGTGTGTCTGTGTCTTTGTGCGTGTGTGTGGGTTTACATACATATATCATTTAATGGATGTAAAGTTTAGCAGAAGTTGCAAATACAATTGCAGCAAAAAACTCTTGTCTTGAAAGAATAACATAAAACGTAAATCATGGTTTTATTTCAGGATTTAATGTTCATATTTTTACCAGAAATTCAGTCACTGATGTCACACACACCGCTACAGGTAACAAAATATCTCTATGTACGTCTAGCTCAGAGTATTTTTAGCTGCTCTGAAATCAGTCTTTTAACCTGTTGACTGCTGCCTGCTTTAAAGCATAATTTACATCACAAAAATGAAAAAGTGGCTTAGGTATTTTTAAAGATACACTATGCAGGATTTTCCTAAAAACAATGTATCAAACAAAAGCAATCCTTCTCGATCATCACTTACGACCCACTAGAAGTGTGTGGCAGTGTAATTATCTACAGAGACTTTGCCCTCTGCCTGTATTTTTGTTTTGTACTTTCTTCTTATTTTGCTGTGTTTGGGATGTTCCTCTGCAAAAAAACAGTCCGCACACTGGACTATGCTCCCATAAATATTTCATTAAATTACCACAGAGGGGCGTTACAGGGCCTGGTGCGTAGGTGAGGTCAGGACTTTATAAAAAGGTAGTGACAAGGTGCCAAACCATAGCAGAATTGTGGACACAGTGCCGGAAAAAACGCAAACATATCGCGGCGAAAGGCCAAGCAGACAAAGCTTGTTGCAAAGTACGTTCAAAGAGTAAATCTGGGGTTCAGGGGTTACTACTCCTGCATAGTAAAGGTCAATTTGAGTGCTGAACCTAACTCTCAGCTCTTTGCAGATTTTAGCTAATTATTTTGGTTTTCTGGCATCTAGTGGTGAGGTTGCAGAATGCCACCAACTGAAACTTCTCCTGTGTGCCAAGTGTGTAGGACAACTACAGTGGCCTTGGAAGAGGACACTTTGCGTGTGTAGGCTCATTCTAGGCTAACAAAAAACAACCATTCTTATTTTTTAGGTTTGCACTAAAGAAAACATAGTTATGAAAATTGTGCTCCATTTCGGCCAATATTTCCCTGTAAATCCTACAGACTGGAACTTTAAGTCCCAATATCAAACTGTAGGATGGTGACACATAAGCCACAGTAACCTGATAAGACAATAGTACATCAGGGTTGTGTTTGAGTATATCCGCTCCCCTTTTTTCCGGTTTAACAACAGTGAGAATTGGCCCCAAACGACCAACCTCATGAAGGTAATCTGTGTTAATATGCGGGATATTCAATGCCAAAGCACCGGTTTGATATTGGTTATGACTCAGGCTTTGGTTAAAAAGTAACATTAACGTACCCTACCTAATTAAATCCATCAGAAATGATCAGAAATGATATGCTAGTTTGTTTTAGTTTAGTTTAATAAGTTTATCTGTATCAGTGATAATGTACAAAATAACATTAGTCTCAGAATGAGAAGAGATGCTTTGCACTGGATTTAGCTTACTAGCTACTTTCCATCCGTAGTCCCTGGGCAGGTGAGTAAGGACAATAAGAAGGTAAAAAGTGTCAACATACAAAACAAAACAATCATCTATACACAAGTGCGTACACACACCCACTCACACATCACAAACACAAAACAAAACATATTTCATAATAGAGGGAACCAAGAACATACAGGTATTAAAATATTAATTTAAATCATCAAACTCCATGATCCTTTGCGCAATGATCAGAAAAATGTGTAATATAGTAAAAATCAATACTGTAAGAGTGGACTTTCAGCCAGGAAATGCAGTAATTACATTTTTGAGCTGGCAAGAGACATGAGATTGATGGCTTACCATTGGCCTGGTGTATGCAGACCACTTGGCCTTTTGTGGCCCCTGGTTGGTCCCTTGTCGGGAAGTTGCTCAGACTGTGATTGAAACGTGATGATTTAATACTAATGGTAATTTAAGGAAGTAAAGTTGTTTTCATGGAGCAGAGCCTTGTCCCGTTTACATGTTCGTTGTTGTTTCAGCAGCACCAGCACAGAAAAAAATGGCTAGCTATCTGATTAAACTAAATTTCATTACTAGGTTTACGTTTTTTATATTATAATCTTTATTATAACGCCATTTCTGACCATATTACAACATATGACTGGTTCTACAGGTTCTGATGGGCAGATTCCTTTGTAAAAAAAACGCTTAGAAGTGAAATTCTTTGCCTGCATTATAGTTTAAAGCAGGTGTTTGAAAGTGTGGTGCCACCGCAGTAATGGCAGCTTGTCTACTTCTGCCTACAGACAGATTCGTCTATTCATGTGACTCTTCAAACGGGGAAGCACAACACATTAGGCCGTCACGGTTTCTTTGTACTTAGCATTAGGCCTGTGGTTTAATGAGTAATTTCCGTTTGTTGTCCGAGAATTGAGTGCGGTCTCTATGAGCTGTTTTGCTTCCCACGTTCCCTGGTTGCATCCTGGAATGTTATCTCTCTCCTACTTCCACCTCCTCTGATATGTGGATCAAACACTGCCGGGAATCTGCCCACAGCCGGAAAAGTCATCAATCAGCCAACACCAGGCACACATGTAGAGATGTACACACACACACACACACACACACACACACACACACACACACACACACACACACACACACACACACACACACTGACATATACATGGACATGAAGGCAGATGGGTGCTTACATAGATAGATAAAGACAGTCAGAGAGTGAAAGAGAGAGAGGGATCCTTGCCTTCACATAATAAATAGATATACAGATCCAAGATGAGACATTTCCTGTGGACACGAGTGCTTATATACAGGACAACACAGGCCTGGACCGGAAGTTGGAGAGCAGCATTACTGACAGCACCACGGTCTCGTCACTCCTTTTAGAAATTAATAGCACAATGGATATATGGATAGTTAGTGTGTAGTGTGTAGTGTGTGTGTGTGTAGTGCAGTCACCAGGAGCAGTTGCTCATAACCTTATTTGCAGAGGTGTGGTTTTGGTTTATTAAACAGGTAAACAAAAGATTTGTCTCAAGGTTAAAACACTGCACAGAGCTACAGGCTGAGGCGCTGATTCTCAGTGACACTGATAGTAATACCCTTCACTACTACAGGGAGTCATTTGATTTATTGTTAATACAGTGGAGACTGCTTGTAGAAATCAGTAATCTGCCTAGGTCAAATTGAGTAAGTGGATTATTTCTTATAAACAAATCTTTGCTTTTCTTTATTTCTCATGCAGATTAATATCTAATTGACATTTGTATATTTATTACATTCACATAAAATAATCAAATGGAAAGTTTCAAGAATGAGTCCTTAAACCCGAAATTGAGTTAGCATTTTACCACTCCCACTTCCCTTATCTCAAAGTCAATGGGTTTTTAGAATGGGTTTTTGTTCAATACCTCCACAAATACCCTACCTGTGAATTATGAAGCTTTTATGTGTCTTGCAAAAGACAGTTGCTAACAAGTGGCTAAATTAGTCTACAGAACGTCATCATGCCAAACATGGCTTTAGGGCCTGGTTGTGGTCGGGATGTAATGTCGTGGAATCATGGTGTAGTTTGTTTATCGCCTAAAGTTAGCTTTTTACTTCTGCCGACTGCATTTCGGCTTACAAAAGCTTAAAAGTTGTATTCATTTGTGAAGATTAACTTGCTGGACAAAATGTGTCAGCATCATAAATGTATGTTTGCCACAGACATGATTTTTTTTTTTTGCAATTATCCAAAATCCAATGGAAAAAATCCCATAGACTTTTTGACAAGGGAACCAGGGTGACGCTGCATTGACACAACTTCTGCCGTCAGCCTACAGAAAAACATGATCCCTGAAGCACGCTATGTTACTGACTGCTTCAAAATGCAGTACAGCCTTCTCAAACGGTCATTAAGTGACTGGGCGTTATCAAGCCACCTGACAAGAGCAGCTTCAACCACAAGGGCATTCCCCATGCACATTTGTTTCCTGTCTCAATCACCAGCAGCCATGACTGTTTCTTGCTGTTTGGATAGACTACACGAGGAACATCTCTGCTTGATTTGGCAGTTTTTCACAAGCTTCGATGAGACTGTTTTACACTGAGAGAAAATGACTTTCTTTTCCTCTTATACTTTCAATGTGCATGTAGCACCAGCCTCCTGGAAGCTGGAAGCAGACGGGTTACTGCTGGGAAAATTATCACGACAGTAAAGTTAAGAAAGAAAAAGTCACCATAGCTTTAATTATTTTTTTATGATGTCACATATGAAAAGACTCAAAATGACTATTTCATTACAATGAGCAAATTATTCAAAGGTACACTACACAGGATTTGCCTAAAAAACAATGTATAGACTCATACAGAAGTAATCCCTCTCAATCATCACTTATCACTCACTAGAAGTGTGTGTATTTATCTACAGAGACTCTGCCCTCTGCCTGTATTTTCTTATTTTCTGTGCTCAGGACAATTATAGGTGCGTACTCCTGCAGTGCTCAGGTGAGATTGTAGCTTTAAAAAAAAGCCAGTCTGTAAGCAGCAGGCATCAGAGACACACAGCATGGAAAAAAGCAAATATAGTGAGGCATGACGCCAAATGAGAATAACTCTACTTTCACTGGCAAGCGTATTCACACACAATAACAGTTCTTCATAGTTTACCTTTAAACGGTATTTGCATGAGAATGATTCTGTCCCAAGTTTTTTTGATCCACATAAGCGGTTGATCACTGTAACCGTGATCACAATAACTGGTTCTTCTGTACTGGAAACATTTCTTGAAGCTACAGTTGGTAACTTTTATAAAATAACTTTGTGCTATTTGCTGAGAGTGTCACTATATTCTGAGACAAGTAAGTGACATAGATAGATACCCTTTCTTCCTGTCTGTAATGGCATTTGCTAGAATCGACCATGGCAAACCCAAAACAACCAATCAGAGCAGAGTAGTTTCCAACGGTCAATCATGTCTATCACTCCTTGTGAACTGTGGTCAAACTGTCACTAGGTCATGCTGATCAGATATGAGTCAAGATAGTGTTACTGCATCGACTATTTCTTGCCTTAAATCTATTAAGACATATTTTAGTGTACTGTTTAGCTGTAAAGTGAGAAAGATGCTCCAGCTGGTGCTTGATACCCCATATGACCGTATCCAGCACACCTGCTGGGTCATTAATGTTCTCTTTTCACAGCTAAACAGTACACTAACATATGTTTCTGAAAACATCTGAGTTGAGAAATAGGCAATGCAGTAACACAATCTGGTTTCAGATTTGATCAGTGCTGCCTTGTTCGACTGTTTGACCGCAGTGCATGAGCAGTGATTGACATAACTGACAGCTGCTTTAGAGACTCCTCGGCTCTGACTGGTTGTTTTCATTCACATGCGGTAAGGCCATTAGAAATGCTACAAGGAAAGAGTAGGCAGGGGAAGAATATTTTTTCAGATTATTTGTCTCATTTAGTGGTGTATGAATATAGAGCAAAAATGAAAACATTTTTTAACCAACTGCATCTTTAATACATCTTTAAGTTAAAATAAAAAATTGTGAAAGTGCTTTTCATGCCCACACACTCACAGAAAAAAAAGTGGCAGAAACACAGATGGCTTAAACTTCAGGAAACAAATGCGCAGTTCAAGGTTGACACGGAGAACATGGACATGTGTTGAAGGACGTGGACGGACACACGAACAGAGAAGACAAACGCACACACACGCATACACACAACGATTGAAGCAGCTCTTTGCCTCTGCAACAGAGGGTATCCAGCACACCTGTTCTTGATCCACTGCTGCCATTCCTTCCCACAGGCAAAGTCATCCTTTCAACCCCCTCAGAAACTAATGCATATATAACTACAGAACTACAGACAAACTGCAGCTGCTACAACTAGCCCCCTTGAATGTGTGCATGTTTGTGTGGCTGTGTGTGTGTGTGTTTGTGCAAAGAAGCCCTGTCCCTCGTTACTGGTAGGCATGAATAAAAGCAAAAGCACCTAGATCACATGGACTTCATCTGATTTTGACAGAGAAATGTACACCCCACACTGTCAACTGTACACAGAACAGTGCACCTCATATATTCACTGTCATCCTCAAACAGAGTGTAACAATGGTCACTGTTGCATTATGTAATGTGTCTGCTGTCACTTCATCCAGAGGACACTACAACAGGACCCTGTCTTTGACTTGCCCTAGAAGTTATTGCTGGATGGGCCAGGATCAAAAGCATGTATCCCTGTGTGTGTGTGTGTGTGTGTGTGTGTGTGTGTGTGTGTGTGTGTGTGTGTGTGTGTGAAAACCCTGAGCATATGTGGGTGTATGTTAGAGAATGCAACACTACTGAAAGATGTAGAGACAAGGGCACTAACTCAAAGCAATGTTTGTGCGAGTTTGAGGGACAGAAAGATACAGATAAAGACTTAGTGAGGAGAAAATGGGAGAGAGATAGTATATGTAGGCCCATGTATAAGAATGAGACATGAGCACTAAGTTATGGGTGTGTGTGTGTGCGTGTGTGCGTGAGTACACGTGTGTGCACGCGCATGGCAGCAAGACAGGAAGCACTGCTGTGGGGAGCAGGAACAGCGGTGCTGATCAAAGCCCAGGCGGGTGACACTATGGGCGGAGTGCCATTGTTTATTCACCAGCCACCTCTCCCTTTTGGCAGGGCGAGGTGAGCATGTGTGCTTGTGTATGTGTGTGTGGAGACAGAGAGAGAGTTTGAGACAGAAAGAGTTCGAAGATACAGAGTTGGAAAGATAGGGTGTGAGAGAGAGCAGAGACAAGGCCTGTGTGTGTGTGTGTGTATGTGTGTGTGTCTTTGTACCTTTCTCTTGGCAGGCTAATGTGGGCTTGAGTTCTGTCAGATTTGGCAGCTGCACATTTCAGACACACACATACATACACTCTTGCACACACCGGCGAAAACACTGCCTGTGCACACGGGCCACACAAGCACACTTCATGCGCTCAAGTAACCCAAATAACCTCGCTATTAAACTTCACATTCACCTCAACCACCCGTGTTTCATCAGAGGAAAATAAAAAAAAACATCCACAAATGGAGACACTTAACCAAGATACCACATGTAGGGAAACAGATGACATCAGGAAGCGAATAATCCTCTCACCAAAATACTGGCTATGTCCCAAAGCGCTACACTGGCTTCCTCTATATATTGGTTCCCATTCCCCTTACCTGATATGAATAGACTGGACAGATGAAAGCAAATACAACACTTTCATCTTGCTTTCACCTTCTACAGTCCTTTGACACAGGCCTGGTTCCAGTGCATTAAGACTGCCCACTCCTGCCTTGCCCACTGTTAGGACATAATAGGTAACCTAAATATAACTGGCTACAACTCCATATGAGAGATCATTCATGGGAAACAAATGCAGGAAGTAAGGGGAGACACTGGAGGGGCAATTTACTTAACCTGAGCTTCTCTTTATTTATTATCCTATGTGACACTGCAACTTCCTGTCACTGATGGATGGATGTGTTAATGTATAGTCCAGCAGCATATTGTTGAATCTCACAATCATTCAGTCTATGTTTAAACCAGGGAACAAAAAAACAATGAGCTAAAAGTGGCTAAAACGTGCAGAGTTGGGTTCAACATAGTCTTGCATAGCCAGACCTATCATGCCATGTGCCAGCACTGGAGAAAAATTTTAGTGAACTCATCATAATTCCCGACTAAGGGGAACAAAAAAAAGCTCTTGGTTGTTTGTATGTCTTTAAACCAATCACGAATGTCCCAGGCAGCGCTAAGCCCAGGATGTAGCAAGGGTGCTGTTGCAAATTAGTTTCAGAAGGGAACTTGTTGTGAGAGGCAATCTCTGGCATTAAAATGGCTAAATACCACATGAAACATTAATTTCTGTAAGCGCTTATCCTATTTTGGTTCCTGGAGCTGATCCTAACTGACATGGATAGGTCATCAGACTATCACAGGACTAACACATAGACAGACAACCATTCACTTTCACTTTCACACCTAACCGACACGTGTTTGGACTGTTGGAGGAAGCCGAAAACCGGAGAAAGCTAATGCTAACACATGTGAGAACATGCAATCGCCACATAGAAGGGAGTCCAGCCAGCTAATGAGTTCAAACCCCAAACCACCCAATATGACACCTGAAAAGACTTTTGAGAGTGTAGATTACTAGCTAAGAAGTTGTTGTTTCACGCACAGTGCTGTAACTAAGTGTGGAGATAGGCATAGCTCTACAAGACTAGTTTCACATAAAATGGGATTTTAAAAGCCTTTCAGATAAAGATGGCCAATGACAACCTTTATGCCCACAGGCTACATCATCTGAGCCAAACTAGGTTTAGCAGTAAGCAACAGTTTAGCAGCCAGCTTGGTTTTTTTGAGCTAGAAGCAACCATATTTGGACGAGAGGGTAGAACTGTGGAGAAGGGAGAGGTTGAGCTGACCCAAAACATACCCTGCTTTGTTGCCAATTTAACTCTAAAAAGGACCATAACTTACAAAATGGACATCATACTGTATTAAAGAAGACTTGAAACTAGTGATCGAGAGAACAAATTCATTAGGAGAATGTTTAATGAGGTGATAAATCAAGTGAGGAGTTGAGTCATTACAATCAGACTTCTTTTTGCAACAAGTGCAGTTGCCCCCTGCTGGCCTCTAGCAAGAATGCAGGTTTCAGGCACTTCCATTGGCTTCACTTTTCAGTGCCGGAGATAACTCCTTGGTTCACATCAGCGAATCAAAACAGCAAGGCTACTTGGTACCCAACAGTGTGTCTGCTCATTAATCAGGACAGGAGCATCACACGAACCAGCCTGTGCACTTCACGTCTGCAACAGTTTGCGACAAACACTTTGATATATCGTCTTTTTCCTGTTCAAACTGAGAAGGGCCAGCAATGCAACAACACACCAAGCAGGCACACACTCAAGTGCTCATGGCTATATGCACACACACACCACACAAAAATACTCCTCCACTAAACGTCACTTATACAAAAAACCCCAGATAATGAGCATACTTAACTGTACTACCGTTGTTCTAAAAAAGGGGTTTACGAGATACAAAGGTCCCTGCAGTTAACACCCACATTTAAGAAGTCACAAGTACAGTAGAGCCACAGAGGGAGCTAAATTCAGGCTAGAAATGGCAGAACAGGGCTGGTGAGGGGAAAAAAAGGGACATCTGATCCGGTGCAGCATGCATTCAGAACAACTGTTTTGGGATTATCCCAATTCAAATGCGCGGCTAACTTTGATGTTATTTTCTTCTCCTCCCATTGTCTGAAGCCCCTCGCTCTCTTCATAATCCGAGCCCTTTGAAGTGAGCAGCATGGAAACAATGTCAGCAGCGACACACTCCCTCGATGGCCCACTGACAGCTCTCCGCCATTTCTTTCTTGCTTTTTTCTCTCTCTCCCCCTTTCTTCTCTTGTCCTTCTGTTTGCTGTCTCAATCCTCACACTTCCTCCATTCGTTTGTTGGTTCTCCCTCTCTTCCTTCCCCTTCATTGTGTACCATCTCAACCATCTCCTCTCCCTCTTTTTTGAAGTCAACACCAACTATTTAGCTTATTTATTCATTTTCTGTCTCTTTATTTGCTGTTTGACCAATCTTATCTTCCTCGCCCTCATTGATTCTCCTCTCCCCCTCATGTCTGGCCTTTAATAAGCAATTCAACCATTAATTGGAGTCTCATTAGCGGGTGGTTAATACAGGGGGGATCGTAATAATGAGGACACAGATAATGGAAACAGAAAGCCTTTGTCTGCTCCCAACACAGATGCCAAGGCCTGTGTCTTGTAAGGGAGTCTACAACAGGGGAGTGTGTGTGTGTGTGTGTGTGTGTGTGTGTGTGTGTTGTGGCATCGTACAGTTAAATTATAAGCAACAAACCTACAATGTGAGCAAGTGTAACCAGAGTCAGTGTTGACAAGTCTACCTAAGAGCAATGTTTACGTCCCCATGCAGCACTATAAGAAAATGAAAAACATTCCTTGGAAGTTATGGTAAATAAAGGATGAATTATTGTGTGCGTTTTCATATTAAGTCTGATTAATTTGTACCGTACCCGAGTATGATTGCACCTCTAAGCTCCACTTACCCACCGCTTTTACATTATTAATGTTGTTCTGTACCATCTACGTGACACTTTTGATGTGCTTTAGTGTAGAAACGGGCACAGCAGACCGACACTGCCACCCCAGGGACCATCATATGTAGGGACAGGCAGAGCAGCAAGGTGAAGCTCTGCTCCTGGCTGGAGAATGAGCCGCTGCCATTGGGCGCAGAGTACTCTGCCTTTGCCTCCTGCCAGAGCTGCAACTACAGGTAAAAGGTTACAACGAAGCCAGATCTGGGTTTGTCTGTGGCGGGCTGCGCTGTCGTCTGATATACAGGCATAATGAAGTGTTTTTTGTGCCTAAACACAACTATGCGTTAGCCACAGCATTGTTGAAAGGTAAAGAAAGGTAAAGTTTCAACATATCTGTTACATAATGACATACAGTACTATAAATGTTAAATATCCGCAATTTGCAGAAACGTACAATGCCAACTTGAACAATTCTGGAGCGGGATGCACCAACTGGTCTTTACGCAGCCTGGTTCTAACTGCTAAGTTGGTCTTTGTGACGACTAGTCTTTAGAGTGGACTTCATGTCGAGTGCACCAACTAAACTTAAGCCTACACATTCATGTGAATGTCCAGCTACTGTGGCTATTGTCCAGCAATGCTTAGATTGTTAACATTCCCCTGCTGTCCTGCTAATGTGAAGCTAATCGTTTATCATTTGCAGCAATGTTAGTATGGAGGATCAGATAGAAAGAAGAGGAAATGATCAACAGAACTGTACAGGAGAGACTTTTCTGTGTTTGACTGACAGCAGCTGGCAGGTGGAGCTCCACAGGTAACAAGAAAGGAGAGGAAAAAGTAAGCAAACTTGGCTGCAGCTTACAACTCATGGATGGTCAGTGTATTGTTAGGAGTGGTAAAGAGTAAGGACCACACCAGCAACTGAGTGGACCAAAGTGAGTTTATACTGCTGCTTAATGTGCTGCTGCTGACCAGCAAATTAGCTATCTAGCTTGATAGCTGATATTAGCGGTGCATTATTCATCAGTGAGCATTTGTTCAGACCAAGTCGCCAAGTTACAACCGACATAGCTTAACACCAGGCATAAACACTGTTGGTTCAACTGGCCCATGGAGACTGGGTTGAGCAAAGTTTGTTAATAGGTAGCTCCTGCCTTCAGTGAAACAGGAATATAAAAAATACTTAAGAAATTGCTCATGACTGAATATAAGTTGGCTCTTCAATGTGTCATTTGAACATAAAAAGTCAGCAGCTTATCTTCTACAGTGCTTTGTGTGTGTGTGTGTGTGTGTGTGTGTGTGTGTGTGTGTAGTCCTGCTGAAAATGACTTCCTGAAGTGTTTTGGATCGTAATCTCAACACAGTGTCACAGTGAATGCGTTTATGAATGAGTGGGACAGGGTTTTTACAGAGATCTGCCTGGGTCTAAGCTGAAAGACTGAAAGATTGGGACCACAGAATCACCACCAGTCTCTACTGTCAATCATGAATGGACAGAAACAAACATTTCAGGCATTCTAGGAGTGTGGCAGGGCTGAGGCAAGCCATTTCAGAGCAAACTGTCCGCTTCAGGAGAAAACTCAGGTCCGAGCGAGGGGGGGCCTGGGCTACCAGGGCCTGGGAGGAAAGGAGATCTGAAGGGAGGCTCACAGATCTGCCTCCTTACTATATGAGGCAGCTGCAAACCACAAACAGACAAGGTTGTGTTTGGAAACATGTCCCAATCCCAGACACAACAACTCTTTATTTAGTGCGCCACACCCAATCAACTGCCACTGTGCCCGTCTGGTTGCTAGGGCAAGAGGCAGAATAAATGATCCTGTGAGTCCAGAAGAGGAATCTGCACAGAGGAGGAAGAAGATCCGGGAAAGAAATGCATAAAATAGTGTTTTATCTACATTTTAAAAAGGTGTTGTGCTGTGCCTGAGATAATCACGGTCAGGACAACAGTGTTTTATAGCTTACTTCAGCTTCCCTAAGCTTCCTATGGCATCTTAAATAACTGACCACTTTTACTTATAGTGTCTGAGTTATTAAGCAGTGGCAGATCAAAGATATTTTTTCATCCCTATCTCTACATTTTATCAATTAATTTCATTCTACATGTGAAGTTTAATCAGGACAGGTTTAAAGAAATAAACATAAATGAGAAATAAAAAGGTTAACACTAAAAAAAAAGGAGATTAACTGTGAAAGAGAATGACAGCAATGATACAGAGAGGCTCGGAGTAAAGAAGTGGGGTGCAGCAGACAGATTTATAAGGTTCAGCCAGACACAGAGCACACAGAGCCACTTTAAGACACTATGGAGTTTGCAGCTAGCCATAAAAATGACAGAGCGCATGCATACAAACTGTGACCGTGGTGTAACAAAAGAAAAGCAACCCGTGTCTACTCCATAAAAGTCAAATCCAGACAAGGCTTTTTTGAGGATGTAGTTTACTGACGCCCCCCCTGCCCCCGTTACCAAAGTCTAAAGGTCTGTCTGTGCAGATGAACACTATAAAGACCACTGACAAAGGAAAGGAAGTATATAAGAGTCCTTGGAGATTAAGGAGATAAGAAGATAAGAGAAACTGGCACCTTGAAGACTGACTAAAGCTGGTGCAGATGTACCAGCTGTACAGATTGTAATCCCCCATGTTAAAGTTGGTAGTGTATTTACATGTGCTGGAGTAAAAAGAGTAAAGTAATACTCAGATTGTGTACCACTTTGGGGTTATTGCGAACAATGCCGTAATCAATCAACCTAATCAAACTACATACAATATTATAGGTTCTAATTTAAAAGTCAAAGTGTGTTTTCAGCTGGTGTGCTCTGATCTGTGGCTCTCTATTCTTCTTTTTTAAAATAACTCTCTGATCAGATTCATTGATGCCAATGTCGCACTCCCACTGATGTTAGACAGGAGCCAAAACATTTCCCCAGCTTTTTACCCAAGAGGCTCCGGACACATTCAACCCTTTTTGTGACTTATTTTGTGCTTTTGCCAATCTGTAAAAAGTCTGAAAAGTAACTAATCTTTTTTTCACAAAACTGTGACGTACTGCTCTGATTCATCTAATGGAAAAGGAAGGAGAGTGTCCTTCGATTTTCTCAACAACCGTTCATCTGATTGACTTCATGCTTGGCGTGGAACCGGGAGCATTTTATCCTCCAAAGAGAGTTATCGCCATATTATGCCATTGTTATTGTTTAGAAAGCGCCACTGGCACGTTATATGTCGCACTAGAGGCAAGTGCTGTGTTAAACTGCTGAATCAGACAGATCCTGAATCAGACAGATCCTGACACATCTTGCCTTATGATAAATCAAGTTACTGGATGATACCCCATGCTGTGTTCACACTTGACACAGCAACAGACTACAATTCATTTTCAATGGAGGCCAGTGACATGAAGCTACAAACTGATGCCCCACACTCGTTGTTGCTGACGGGCATGACATGCTACAAGTGAAAGTTGAGCTAGCCTCACATTTTTACAGCGCTCAACTGATGTGGTGAGGTGTCAACCAATCATATGGTTTGTTGTTAGCTGTGGAGCTACTGTGTTGTCAGGCTTAGTTAGCTGATGCTATACTAGCTTTCTGTGTACTGCTGTGTATACGAGGATGCAACGGGGCGGCAAAATATGACGATAAAATGGGGCTTGGACACTGATCATATTCATGGATATATTATGTCAAACTACAAACTTTAGATGATGTTCAGTCCAGGTGCTTTGTGGCAGGTAGCAGACATACAAGCCCATGGCGACGTAAGTATGTCTAGTATGTTAAGTGCTTGAACAAAATTTCAGTGGTGAATCGGCAACCATGCAGCTGGGCACACTGTCGCTGTGTTCATCCTAAAAACTTAATTATTCCTTCTACTGTCCTCGGGGATGGTCTCCATTTCAGGTATAAAGCCTCTGCCATAATATGCTGTGTCATACTCTGATGAAGCAAAGATGCTATGTTTAAGTGTGACTAAGCAGGTTGTCTCCTAAGTTCCCAATACTGACCTTGTTGGCCCGATCGGCGTGGTGAGTTATTGTCCTCCTCTCCTCGTCCCATCGAACACCGGACTCCTTCAACTGCTTCTCCATTGCCTGCTGCAGACGAACCGCCTCCTCCTTTGAGTCACATAGAGACGTCTGTAGCTCTGCAATTAGCTACAGGTGAGAAGAAGAGAGACGGGAAAATGTGAATGATTGACTTGAATTCTAGGTTTGACAGGAATCAGAAATCAGCGAATGGACAACTGACAACACAATGTTGACATACTGGCATACGCTGCTCTTTGGACAGTTTTTCCAGCGCATTGATAACTTATAAGTTATTTTTTTGTGTGTGTTTATTTTTTAGACAAGTGCCGCAGTAAAACAATCAAAGTGCAGAGAAATCCTGTTACCAGATGCTAAATGCAAAACATGTTCACTAAACGTAATGCTGACTTGCTTCATGTCACTGGTCTCGCAACATAACCCTCATCACATGGAAAATGCGTTTTACATTCGTCATGGATTTTCGGATGGCAATAACTATCACCTTGAAACGCTGCTTTTTCCCAGAGTCTCATGTCTTGTGTCTTTTTTGAGACGAGACAGAAGACACAGAGAAAGTAGAGAGAGAAAGAGAAGAGGGATGTAAAAAAAAAAAGAGACAGGAAGGAAAAAACAACTTCCTTTTTGAAGAGCGGAGTGACTTTGTGTTGGTGAACTTGCGGTGCACACCAAGATGAAAAGGAACTGCCTCGGCTTTGAAATCCTCCAGTCAAAATTAACATTCTATTTAAGCCACTGTCAGGGAAAGGCAGAGGAAAGATGAGAGAGTAAAAGAGAGAGGGAGAGGAAGGAGAGAGGGGGGGGGACAGAAAGAGAGAGACAGAGGTGGTGGTGGGGAGGAGAGGAGGAGGAGGAGGAGGGGGGGGGGGGGGGGGTGCTGCTGCTAGCTTTGGGCTAGACAGATAATTGTTTACCGTGTTCAAACTCTGGAGGACTAGCCCTGCTGGAATCTGCACACTGTGTGGGAGTATGGGAGTTAGAGTGGTGCGGGTCGACCACATATGGAGAGAGGGAAGGAGAGAGAGGGAGAGAGATGAGAGGGAGATTAGGCTTATTTTGTCAGTGGGGAAGCCACATGAAAGCAACAAATGACACATTATTATGGGAACATCATTTGTGGGCGTAATAATTATTTTACAATATGGATTCCCTGCATCTGCCGGTCTTTAGCCTCAGGCGGTGGCGGCACTCTAAACTAGTGAACTCAGCTGTCTGTCTTGTTATTTCTGTATATACTGTATATACACACTACAGCACCTTTTTCTGTCTGATAGCCAGCCAGGCCTTTTTAAGTCAGTAATTGGTCTGGTGAGACTTGTCTATTTCCCCCGCCTGCAAGCTTCTCTGTTCAGGGCTAAAGGCAGGCTTACCTCTTCATGAACCGGAGGTAGAAAAAAAGGGGGGAATAGAGCAGGTTGGGTGTTTATTCACCTGTTTGTAAACAGAAAGGTGAATAACTAAGGCCATAAAAGATAGCCACCACAGACAAGGGGATAATTCACAGTGGTACATAAAAAAACTTTGTGGCCGACGCTGAAATAGTGAGGCCTGGTTCCAGATCTCTGAATTGCTTTAGTCCAGTCAATCTGTGGTTTGACCCTGCAATAGTAATCATTTAAGTTTTCTCACTTGGGACAACCAAATAACACATTTAAAGTATACCATTATATGCTTAGTGGATCAAAGTAAATTCAGGGCTCGAAATTTGGGGCCATTATGTCACAGCATGACACAAAGAATCGAAATTTCTGCTTCTGAACGTGATATGTTAATGTGACTTATGTCTAAACATTAGTTTTTTGGGTGTTCTTGGGATGTATTTAATCCAAAGTCAGAAAAATACAGTAAAATTAGGTTATAAAGCATATTATCATTTAGTTTTCTGCACTTACAAATTTGTTTGTCCATTAAAACCATAATGCACACCAGCACTTGAAGCACCAGACCAAATCTGAAACATGCCTTGGCTTTTTCATTCTTTGGTGTAACTATTGGTGCCATTGAAGGTTCTGTTACTAAGCTGCCACTTGGGAGGGGTGATGATGTTGAAATATCATCCAGAGATAAAGACTTTTCATGATACCATACTCGAATTTGCCACCTTGCGGGGTACCACCTAGTGTAAATTCTGACCTGGGCCCATAAAACATGATCACCACCGATTCCCCCTTTCACACCTGTCCTATCCATTGAAGGCTAAAAAAGAAAATGCCCCAAAAAATGCCTTTAAAAAAAAGAGAGGTAAAGGTGCTAATAGAAAAGAATAAAGTAGAGTAGAATAGTTGCTAAAAAAAAACCCAATCAGCTCACACACTCTATCTCCATGTCAACCCAACCCTTCACCTCCCCTGCACTACAATCCCCTGCACAACTGATGACGTTATAGATACGAAACATTTATGAAATTATTTATACCCAGTTTAGATGCAGATACACCTTTAGGAGCAGAACTTTGAAAATTTGGCAAAAGATTGGTTGCTGGGTGGTAGTGCCCCAAATACAGGTATAATAATATCCTCTTAAAAAGAAGTGTTTTATTGAAAAGACTGACCCCCAAACATGGATGGTGTACATAGACCCTCCATTATCAACATCATTTCATCCACACCATGTAATTGTATCAAGCTGAAACTTTGCCTTTGACCACTGACTAATAGAAACTATGAAACATTACTACTGCATATTCTCCTAGGTTGGGCCCCATTTTTGAGTTAGATTGACTGGACTACTTTGATTTGCTGAGTGATTTAGATAGTGAGATGAAAACAAAATGACGAATGACAGAAAAATGCTCATCATCTACAGACACAAACAGCTATTTTCTGCAAAGGCATGCACATTATGCATGGTATTTAAATGTCTTTATCTAAACATTTAAGCTGAAATGATAATTCACCAAATAAATTATTTAAGTAGACAACTACTACAACATTTTAAAGTAATGTTTTCACTATTTTCTCATTGATTATTCAAGAAATTAATTCACAGATTAGTTGATAGCTGAAAATGACTTATGGCCAACCACAAACCAGGTAAATTATTGTATGGTCCCAGTGATGGGTGACTTTATAGCTTAAGTCAATAATGATACTTTTACCATATTTGGTAACTTATAAAGATAATTTTTTTGTCATACTATGATGAAATTGTCACTATATCCACACAGCAGCAGATGAGACAGATAGGCTATGTAAAACATCATGTTTCTCTGCCCTCTTGGATTTCTTTATGGCCTTGCCGCACGTAAATGAAAATAATCAATCAAAGCCGAGGAGTCCCTCATGCAGCTGTCAATCATGTCAATCAAACTGTCAAAGTAGGCAGTGCTGATCAAATATGAATCAAAATCCTGTTTCTGCATTGCCTCTTCCTCACTCAAATTTTTCAGACACATATCTTAGTGTACTGTTTAGCTGTAAAATGAGAAAGTTGGTCCAGCTGGTGGGCGGTGTTTGGTGCTTTTGCTTGATTGCCTCCAACATGGCGGCCAGGTAACAAAACTTAGTTGATAACAGCTCCAGTTGGTTGTTTTTAGCGTGCTATTGTAGATTCTGGCAAATGGCATTAAAGGCAATAGGTGGAGAAGGGACATGACATTTTTTGTTTTTCTTTTTATTTGTCTCATAATACCTTGTGTATGTAGTGACAGTTTCAGCAAATATGACAAAAAATTATTTTCATTGAAAGTTACCAACTGCAGCTTTAAACCTGCATTAACTGTTTTGTTTTGTTTTTTTGACATTTGGAAGCTGTGCAACATGCTGCAAACACAACACTAACAAATCCCGAGTTTGTAAAGTTGGAGCAACTGTAGAATTCATGTAGTCCAATATTCAGCTTTGTTTTGGTCTCTTATAACTCCTGAGGAACATATCTTAGCTCTTTAGCTGCTAAATGCTCCATGTTCATCAGCTAGTGTGTTATCTTTGCCTGCTGTTAAGTGTTGGGCAGGTGATGTATCTCCTGCTACATCTGGAAATGACACCAGTGACAGTGAACCACAACAGTAAATTCACATGCAGCTCAATCAAAACAAAGCCCTATAAACAGTGAAACAATGTGTGGAGCTGATGCACACTGCAGAGTTGGGTGAATACTGTACCAGATCCTATCTGCATAAGAGGTCACATGTGAACACTGTTTGTGGAACTTAACAACCGGCACTGTGCTGAACTCAGTACGGTATATTTGCATATGGTGTGAACTTCAGCCTCTGTCTTCCAAAACATGGTACTTTTCATGCACTGTGCCTCCCATGGCAAATTCCCTCCACCTCCTACCTACTCCCACGGTGAGACGGTCAGGGATAAAGTAATGATCTCCTCCCAGTACCACAGCTACCACCCACTATAGCCTGATCATTAAGTAGGGGAAGAGAGCACAGCCCTGCTCAGTTCACAGGTCACCCAGGAGGACCACTCACAGCTAGACGCTTAACACACAGGACTGGATTGGAGAGACACTAATTAGTAGTCTGTGCATGTGCGTGTGTGTATGAATGAGAAAAAGAGACAAAAGCAAGGACGTAACGCGCAAAGGAAGGAATGTGTGTGTACATGCACGTAAAAATATATTCTTACTTGCTGTGTCTCTAGTCCCCTCAGGATAATGTATGGCGTGGTATGTTTTTAATTGGGTTATTAGCCATGCAGTTGAGCTCAAGAGCGATGCCCCCTGTCAGAATCTGAGGGGTTAACAACTGGGGTTAGCCTTTGAGGTTCAAAGGCCTCTTGTTTACATTTGACTGAGTTGCCCCAAGGGGTAGGCAACAAATCCCCCTCCTGTTCCACCTTTACCTTTTAAAACAAAGCCGCCCGAGCCCACGACAAATAGCCTGCATTAATCACGCATATTATTATGTTTGCACACAAACCCACACCTTCAGCATAACCCTCTGTATAACAACACACTTCAACAACGGTGTTGAATTCTGCGCACAGAGACTTTTCTTTAATGTCAGAGAGAGTGTTGTTTGTTGAGCCTGTGCCAGCTTTGTGTCCCCAAAACAGAGGATTAATCACTTGTTGCTTTGTCTGCGGCGGCGTACCGCACTGCCAAAGCGGGCAAACATAGCTGAACTTTCGCACAGCATCCGACTTCTTTTGAAGTTGAGCATTGTGTAACCTAATAAGCTACCGTTTTCTCACAACATCTGCTTGTCAACCCCGCTTTCAACTCTGTGCCTTTGCCAGCCAACCCAAAATGGGGGGATTTAAAGAGGAGAAGAAAGAAAGAAAAACAACACACACCCCCACCTTTGAATCTCCTCTTTGGGTAACGAGGTGCAATTACGGCCAAATGATTGTGATATTTTACCCTGCTACATAATCAAGGAGAAAACTCTTTTCTTTTGTAATGTAAACACTACTTAGGGTGTTTGGGATCTTTTAAACTGGTGAGGAAAAAGCTGACTGAACTTTCGGAGACATGTTGCTGAATGACAGAGCATGTCCTGGGGAGTCATATTCCTAGTTGGAAAGAAGAATTAACTCAGTTTCAAATGGGCTCAAACTGAGGAGACAAGCAGTAATGTTAAACATATGGCCCTCGATTGGAGGTGTGGACAGACGATGCAATGACATGAGGAGAAACAGGTATGCAGTGAAAGGGTACTGGAGGCAGGGGAGAGAGGACAGAGGAGAGGAGAATACTATAAGTGAACAGACAAATGTAACAGTGGAAGGAGGCTATTACACCTTTAGCTCGGTAGACTCAAAACGCTGCTCGTCTATTGGACAGAACATCAGAGTGAATTAATCCTGGTCTCAGAAATAATGGAGGTGACCCAAATTTGCTTTGGCGGTTTTATCAATCAAATACTCTAGAAGAAGACGAACCATATGAGCAAACAACAAGAGAGCCAGTTGTCGAGCATTTCAGTCCTCTAATGAGACGAGTGAGACGGTACTGAAGGAAAAGAGAGATGATGAGAGAGATTATGATGTGTTGTAGTTATACAGATGACAAGTGTGGTATGGTCATAGTAAGATATCAGTACATTTTTTGATTCACTACTTATACATGGGTGGGATTGTTTTCTCACCCAAGTGAACCAAATTCTAGAGACCTACTTTCATAGGCGGACCAGAGTTTGTTTCATCCGCAGTGGAGTCTGAGTGGGCTTTCGCACCACCACAAACAAACCGGACCCTCTGGGTTCAATAAAAGTAGACTAAACGGCATGAAAGCACCCTATGTGTGTGAAAAATAATTAGGGACTTTATTTATTCGAGGTCACTTATACTCCTGCTTTAAGATGCTGCAGAAGACTCCGTAGCTCCCATGACAGGACAACAGTACACGTTGGGGCCATAGTGATATCACACAGAGACATAGGCAGCTAGCAGCTGATGGTGCTAACACGGGAACAACAGCACCAGTGTTGACTGAGCTAACGTTGGCAATGTAGGTGAACCAGAGGCTGTGCTACACTTCTATGACGATTCCCTGGGTTGGAATGGCGTTATCAGCAGTAACCACTTTATTAGCGCAGCGCAGAGTGGCGGCAACTAACCTGCCAGTGGGATACAGACACAGGGACTGTCTACTAAAATAATAAAGAAGCTCGGATTACAACACTCACAGAGGGAGTGTGACTTCTGGTCAGGACACCATATCTTTACATAGCAAATAGTTGTTCTGAATGTCATATACAGCTTCTTTAATGTTAGCAAACAGTTACCTATCAGCACATTCAGGAGACACTGAGCAACATTCATTTAGAGTTGTGTGTCTGGCCACCTGACGAATGTACATGTAATATTTACAATGCTTCTAGCGCACTACGAGCGACCCCTTCCACATTATGCAAAGGTATCTGATTCACTGTCATCGAATAATATTGATGAGAGCAGCTTCAAGGGCAAACATATATATTATCAAAACATCCAACATATCAGGTATAAGACCTGATAACCTGTCTGACTTCACACAGTTCTGTTTGAGCTGCAAAGGAGAGCCTTTCACCTCTAACACCTCTGAAGACAGAGATGAAAGATGGAACAGGAACAGTAAATAAAAAACAGCCAGACAGTAGAGCTTTAGATATTCTTTATGCAATGCAATCTAATGTTTTATGTGTAGATTTATTTGCCTGAGCTCTGCACAAACCTCACACCAGATAGGGTGTGTGTGTGTGTCTGTGCTTGTGTGTTTGTTCATATCTGCTTAAGGGTAAAGGTCACGGTGTGTTCAAGAGCGTGTGTGTTTTCATATGTGCTTCCTCACCTCTCCCATCAGTACGTTTGTCCAATCTTTCAAGCGGTTCAGTGGGAAAAGAGGAAAATAAACTGAAAGAGGGGAAAAAAGACGGGGAGAAGAGAAAACTGATTACCTGGGCAGACTTGGCGAGCTTCTGACTGTACTCCTTCTCAATCTGCTTCAACCTGCTGTTGGTCTGCAACAAGAAGGGAGAGGGGAGTGTGAGAAAGAGATATGCAGACAGACGGATAGAGAGACACAAAGAGAGAGAGTTGTGAAATTCAATCTTCTGTTAGGAAGTGCACACACTCCTACCCTCCCAACCTACCCTTGCTCTCACACACACACATACACACTCATGTTGACCTCTGCCTCTTGGCAGTGTGTCCCCGCGGCGCAGGCCTGTGGCCCCTTGGCACAGCGCCAGTCCCAACGCTCATGTGTGCCAGCAGGTAGTGACGGGCATGGCGCACAGTGGGCACCACTCCCCTTTGATCCCCTGCCAACAATTCATCACTTAACAAGAAGGGGGGCAGGGAGGGGGGAATTAAAACGTTGCTGCCAATTAGCTATAGGGAGGAAAAAAAGAGAGATGATCGGGAGAAGCTGGGAGACACAACACAGTGGAGACAGAATAGGAGTGAATGGAGATTGTTGTTAGGAGTTTATTGAGCGGCGCCCGTCTCTTTGTTTTCGGTTGTTTCTCTGTGGGAAGCTAGCCAGCTGGAAGCAAAGACTGCAAGCACCTAATACAAGATCTGCCTCCGTTCAGCTAGCTGTGTTGTGATGCCAGAGTTTCAATGAGAGGCTGAACAGTGGAGTGAGATAATTAGGTGTGAAGTGCTGGAATTCGATAGGGATGTCGATGGCTGCCTGTACGCACGGTGACAAGGTCTATTTAAGTACTGTAGTGAGACTATGGCTTGAATTAATGGGGGATATAGGTCATTATTTGAAAGGCGGGCAAGTCTTTTTAAGGAATGCGGATCAACCTAAACTCTGAAAACATGCTCTCTATACCCCAGTAAGCGTCTTGCAGAGCCAATGGTGAGCCAGTGATAAGCAACAAAGTATAACACACCTATTGTTTTTAATTCTGGAAAACTTCCTTTTCAACAAACGTAGGAAATATAAAAATATCTATAAAAACAGCAGCTGTGCAGGGAAATTTATCTAGAAAATTCTTGAGAAAAGTACCAGATTTATATACAACATACATACACAACCCCACGAGACACACACCCCACACACACACGCTTGGCTCTCTCGTCCTGTCAGCCACTGACAGAAAGATAACTCACGAAAACACACAGCTTCACTGAACGCACCCCTCGCGAGCCATCAACACCTGAGCTGCATTTGGACTCTGCACCCCATCCAAACACTTCCTGACAAACACCGCCACCCCGCTCAGAGCGGACACACCTGTCACCACGGAAACACAGAGCCATCACCAAGGATACCGGCCTGTCTTCCTGCGCCAGGACTCTTTGAGTGGCAGCCCGCTCGTCCCAAGGGGCCCTGTAGCAGCTGATGAGAGAGGGGGAGACAAAGAAGGGTGTAGAAAAGGCGAGAGAAAGAGCTGTGTGTGGGAGAGGGGGCGCAAACGGAGTCCTTCAATGTTTTTCTTTACAGCTGACACATTTGTTGCCTCCCTTTAATGCTGCCGGACTGCTCTGTCTTGACTACAGCTTAGCTGAAGTGACACTGTAGTAGTTAGTGTCAGATTTTGTTTTTAAACCAAACTCTCAAGCGGGCTGCATTTGTTAGAAGAGCGTCATCACAAACACCAAAAATATGATTTTAAAAAAAAAAACAAACAAAAACGATGACACTTAAAAGTGTCCCAGAAGTGAAAATGTTATCAGCATCTCCTTTGCAATTGACTGTGAGGTAATGAGGTGGGTGTGTGTCTCTGTGTACTGTATATGACATGTGAGTGTATTCATGGAAACATATGGCCATATTGACATGCAAACAAGCTCAGATGTTTCATAAAAACATAAAGAGCTTGCTACTAGCCTATTCCTTTTACCTACAGTCACTCGGGGGAATTTAGCAGGAAGCATTATACAACATCATACATTATACAGCCTTAAACATCTAAACACACAATGAAAATGGCTGGAAATAGATGAAGATACGGATGGTACATGCAAGGGAAAATAGCCCAACAGGACTGTGACAAATACAAAGGGAAAAATCAGAGCTAAATTAAAAGCCCAGCCATATGTGTGTGTGTGAGAGAGAGTGTGTGTAAGCACTTTCAAAGAGACTACCTGTGCCCTGCCAAAGGCATTTTTGTGCTGAAGGCACTTTGAGGCTGTATCAGGCTCTTCAATCGCCTCTTAATCCTAGCTGTGTGGAGTGCGGCTGCTTTGAAGTGTGTGTGTGTTTGTGCATGTGTGCTGGCACTTGTGTGTGTTTATGTGTGCATGTGTGTGTGTGTTAAAGAGAGTGGAAGTGGATCTGAAGGCAAGGCATGCACCGCTTACCAGAACTTAATTAATAATCTGCAGTGGGAACCAGGCCAAACACACACACACACACACACACACACACACACACACACACACACAACACACACACACACACTAAAAAAAGGACTGACGGCAGAGGCGAAAAAACGGGTGACAACTTTCTCTCTCTCTCTCTCTCTCTCTCTCTCTCTCTCTCTCAAACACACACGCACGTAAAGATATGCACACAAGCCACACATATTCAAACACAGACAATGGACAAACAGGACACATGAAGGCCAAACACACATCAGGATTTTGATCTGTGGCTGTTTGGAAGTGAAATTTGCTCAAGGTGTGCAGTCTCATTGTTTGGAATAGACCGCTGTATTGTTGCTAAAGGAGGAAGAAACCAAAGTAAACATTTCTCAATAGCGTAATCCTGCCAACACATGATAACTTCTGTGTGTGTGTGTGTGTGTGTGTGTGTGTGTGTGTGTGTGTGTGTTAAAGTCAGTGTGCCTGTTTCCAGTAATTTCAGAATCTGTTCAGTGCAGTCTATAGTCCTGGACAGGATATTGCCTCCATATGGCATTTTTCTTCGATATGTTTCCAATCATCGCACATTGCTAAAGAGCAATTATGGTTTTCAGCGTCGTCCTAGAGCTGAACTCTGACAGGAGATTAAAAAAAAACTGACGCAAGGGTGATGTCACTCCACACATAGAAGGGACACAATGTGACAGCCAATTGACAGGAGATTAGGTAAAGGGCTGGGCTGGTTTTAAACAGTCACAAAACACTTTTAATGGTTGTTGGTAGTGTCACCCTGCACACAACATGCTGTATACTGCACACTGGGGAGCTGATTTGTTGGGTTCATTCCTCAAAACAAAAAAATATGATTTCAAAGAGAAGCTTTGCTCCATGAAGCCTTCACTTTTAGTGGCAGCAGTATTTGTAAGCATTCAAAACGATCCTCTGTTCACCACGCATGTCTCTCATAACAATTTGAGTTCAATCTGCCAGCGAGGGAGAGCTGGGAGATGTTATTTGCTCGTTTGTCTGTAATCATTGCTGTCTTGCTGTGCTCGCCTGTGTATCTATGTGTGTGTGTGAGATAGAGAGAGAGTTGGTGCTGTAATGACAAGAGACTTTATTTCCATTTCACAGTTTGCCATCACTGCCTGTCAGTAGTGATTCTCTTAATCCCTGCTGCTCACTGTCAGTGCTGCATCACACGCAGTACAGAAATAATGCATCACGGGCACACACACACACAGGCAGGCGTACACAGATAAACATACATCAAACAACATGGAATACACAACATACGGGATGTTCAGTGATTAGACACTCGACCAGCCAGTTCTTGGTATCAGAAAACCAATTACATCCATTACCATCGGTGTGAGTGGGCCAACATCTAACCCACACCATCGGGTCAGGAAAAAAAGCTTAATGGATGAAGTCCCTTGTAGAGTCACAGATTACTTTAAAATAAGCAGGAGATCTGACTTTAAAACCATAGAAGAAGAGTCTCATTCATGCTTTCTATGAACAGATTTGTGTGGGAATAGAGTGTTTTTCTTTAACTTATCATTTTAAAGTAGATGATAATTGCACAATGTAATAGCTATAGAATGATGACACCATCAACATTCTAACTGTTGTCCTATAAGCCTTACTTTCACTATGCAATTCTGTCTGCCATGTATGATTTTTCGGGAAAACGAAGTAAGCTATCCGCAGCTACCTAAGAGTATCATAGGCATTTTCGGTCTGGAGGAGGAATCCAGTTTTTGGTTGTGTACGCACCGAAAGAACTAGGAATGACCATAGTTTTTAGAACTATTTCAGACTCAGAGTAGGTACTCTCTAAGTACAAGAGGAACCCCTAGTGATCAAGGTGAAAGGTGGTCGAACACACGAGCCAAAATCAGCACCGGCAACCCCCATTTCCAAAAGCCTGTTAGCCATGTGAACAACAGACAACACAAAACAACAGCTCCTTACAAGACAAAAGCATGAACACACAGACAAATGGACCGACAGCGAAGTCCAGGATTTACTGAGCTGTAAGTCACGCAGGGCTTATGTCACTTAAGTGTTCTTATTGGTGGTGCAAATGCATCCAGAAACAAATAGTTACTCTCACCAGTAAAGTAAATAGTGGCTGATGGAACAACCAAAGTGAGTGTGAAAACTGTGGTACTTGAGGGCTGTGAGGAAACCGAAAGCAATCTGGTTGTCTTCGCAACAGCAGTGCCAACAATGATACCACTTGTAAAAGCTGGGTGGGCAAAAGTTACCTGTTTGCACTTCAACTCGTGTAAAGGCAAAGATCACTTAAAGGTCCAGTGTGTAGAAATAAGTGGCATCTAGTGGTGAGGTTGCAGCATGTAGGAGATCGACAGTGGTCAACGTGAAAACACAACTGGCCCAATCTAAGATCAGTGTTTGGTTTGTCTGTTCTGGGCTGCTGTAGAACATGGCAGACTCTGTGGAAAAGGACCTGCTCTGTATGTAGACATAAACAGCTCAATCTAAGGTTACAAAAACACAATACTTCTTATTTTCAGGTGATAATAAACTAATGAAAACATTGTTATGAATACTGTATACCACTTCAATAGATGCCCCTAAATCCTCCACACTGGGCCATTAAGATAACTGTTAAACTATGATGGCAACAATACTGCTAAAGGAGGTGTTAAGTTCTTTCAATTGGTCATTGATCTTTGATGGAACTGTGATGAAATTCTGTCTTTCTGCCTAGGTAGACCTCGCTTCCTATCTATTTATGCCTCCGTCCCTGCTTTGATCAATAAGTCTGCCTGATGTTCAGATGTAAGATGACTCCGAGTTGAATTAGGAACTTAACCCAAAAAACAGAGCCCAATATCATGGTGTCCCACTTAAAACTCCACTTCAAACCAAAGTGTAATCTATAGCGTGCAACAAGATGGGAGCTGCCTGACGCCATGTTTTAATGCGATTGAGAAAGTGTGTCGCTTCCCTCCCTCCTCTTGGATGACTTCAAAAAGTGAGCAAGGGAACTGTGTGATGTTTTTTTGGGACGGCAGAGCCTTTACTTTGACTCTTTCATCTGCTGGGTGACTCACTCACTCACTCTCTCTCTCTCTCTTTCCGCCGCCGGGCCCGATGGTGCACTGAGGAAACGAGGAGCTCAGATAGGTCTGGGCATGCGTACGCGCACACAAACACACAACATATGTTCATACACAAACACTTTAATGTGAGTGAAGCAGCTATGATGTAAACATATACCAACAGCAGACACGTAGATCCAATAATCTGAATGCCTTACACTAAACATCCTGAACTTAACCGCTTTCTCGCTTAAAATCAGATCCTTCGCTCTGCCTCCCCCATCTCTTTGTCTCCCATTTAGTCTGTTAGTGTGAGGTGAATGCGGGCCCTCTTTGATCATCCCTCAGCCTATGTTTCTCTCCTCCTCGTCTAATCCATGACCGACTGAATAATGTGATTTGGTGTATCTCCAAATGGCAGAGGACCAACCTAATAAGTCAGCGGTGACAGTGGGCAAGGGAGAAGACGTGGCTATGACAACAACAACGACAACAACCTCGTACCACCATCTTCTGGCTGAGAGAGAGAACGGTACGCCCACTGATGCAGAAAGCACAAAGGATCAAAGCTAGTGTGAATGAACTGATATCGATGTTTTATGAAATGTTAACAGGCGCACTAGAACACTGTGTTAACCATCAGATCTCCCTGATTTAACTTCCTGCATTCTGAGGTTCATGTTAGGACTTCTCTGTAGTTTTATGAGGACACAAGTTCAAGATCTAATTTGTTTACAACAGCTCTACTGACAATGTCTCATCACTGCTTGTCCATATTTTCCTTGTGTCAATGAGGACGGATAAAAACAAACACACAGCACAGCACAGCAAGAGATCAACAATGACAGACACATGACTGGTGTTGCCTGATTTAAAAAAATGACTATTTTTATCAATGTGGTCTGGCTTTGAAGAGAGCACGATTAAGTTTCACTTTTATTTCAGTTCCCTGCCAGAAATGGCTGCCCGTTTGGGAAGAACCAAGCATATGACTGAAGAAATGATAATTAGGTTATACTGCAGGAGTTGTGTGAGAGTTTTGCAAACAGATGTTTGATACAGTTTTGCTGTTATTAAAGTTACAGTTGGTAACTTTTATAAAAAATAACTTTTTCTCATTTTGTTGAAACTTTCACTATATTCTGAAAAAAGCACGTGAGACAGATAATCTGTTAAAAAAATAATGTTATGTCCCTCCTATTGTCCCTACTGCCTCTAGTAGCAGTTGCTGGAATGAACACAGCAGTAAAATTGTCAAACAAGGCAGCACTGTTTAAATATGAACCAAGATTCTGTGCTGCCTCAAATGTTTTCAGAAACATATTCTAGTGTACTGTTTAGCTGTCAAATGAGAAAGTTTTGCTCTGGTCGATGGGTGGTGTGTTTGTTTCCAACATGGTGGCAGGAGCAAACATTCTCATTTTAAAGATATATTTGATCATATTTGATCAGCGCTACCTTGTTTGACAGTTTCATGAGCAGCAATTGACATGATTGACAGCTGCATTAGAGACTTCTCAGCTCTGCTTCGTTGTTTTTGTTCAAGTGCATTTAATGCCATTAGAAAGGCTACGAGGGAAGAAAGGAATATATCGAATTTTCCTTGACAGATTATTTGTCACATAAGTGCTGTGTGAATGTAGTGACAGTTTC
This sequence comes from Epinephelus cyanopodus, assembly GCA_026686955.1. Classification (NCBI taxonomy): domain Eukaryota; kingdom Metazoa; phylum Chordata; class Actinopteri; order Perciformes; family Serranidae; genus Epinephelus; species Epinephelus cyanopodus. The sequence goes on from CM048929.1 coordinate 15,458,848, forward strand.
TGCCAATGTGACAATAAGTTATTTCAAGTGCAGCTTTAAACATGGACCCCTATGGCTTCAATTAATTAAGAAATGTCCAAGTTTTTTAAAGAATTCAATATAACATGGGATGAGTAATTGATAATCAAATGGTCATTTTGTGGGTGAAGTATTCCTTTAAGAGTACACATTCACACAAACTGATCCACAGAAAAAAGCAACCAAGACCGGCACTATGTGCAGTGAAACTTCGGGAAATCAGCTGTGTGCATGTTTGGCACCAAAACCATCTTGGGTGGTCTGTTCACAAATGCACCACTCTAAATATGGATGTGAATGCAACAGGAACACATTGCAGACACATTAAGATCCAATCAGTCAAACCACATGTAAGGATGGTCATGTGTCCGCACATGGAAAACTGTGTGAAAGCAGATGCATCTCTGGCCACATGAAAAGATCGCCTAGTCAGCTTTGTGTATGGCACAACAAACAAAAGTTATATACAGATGATTTTCTTCTGCCAAACAACTTAAATTAGAGTCTGTGCATGAGGCACCAAACTGCCACTGCCGTCCTCTTCTCCAGCTTTATTACTGATCACAAACAAGTTTTTATTTTCTCTTTTAACGACCGTCACAGTTTCTTAGAGATGAAATCGGAGTGCTGAAATAAAATCTGTTCACAAATGGTCACTTAGTACATATTATCCACTACTACTGAGTCAGGATGCAAAAAGAAAATCTGGACAAAAGATATTAAATCCACAGAAGGCCAGAAATGCAAGCAAACTGATCTTATTGAAACATTCAATCAGTACTGGCAAGCAAATAGTCAATTTGAAGTAATAAAAATATAGTAACCAAGTACATTAGATCTTTATTTGGTAGAGGCTGCAGCCAATGATACCAAAGAACATCAGCACCTTCAGTATCTCTAACTGTCAAACAAGCCCTTTATAACTGTAGTGTCTTCTCATAGTCAGTGGAGGAACAAAAAAGAAAAGCTCCAGCTCAAGCTAGGGGACTTATACCGACTTCTATACTGACTCACACACTCTGTGAACCAACCTAACTTTTAGAGAAATAACCTCTCAAGTTGCTGGATTTATATAGACAGCCTCTTGGAAGCAAGAAGAATCACCTGTGGGGGGGAGAAAGCGACTAATTGCAAGACAGAGGCCTTCATCACTTAGCTTTCTCAACCTGTGTGTGTGTGCGTCAGAGGAAGAGTGAGAACTGTCGTGCCTTTCATGTCAAGAGAGTCACATGGGACATGGCCAGGGGGACACTGGTGCTGTGACACAGGGAGCAGGGATTGGCTACTGCATGCCAAAAAGCTGCTTTCTCATTGGCTGATGTTTGCCTCCAGGTGGTTTTGTCACACTTGGTTAGTGTTTGATGAAATGCCCCGTGCCTTTGATCTGAAGTGAAAGTAGGCAGGCATGCATGTACACACACACACACACACACACACACGGAAAGACCACAAATACACACACATACACATTTTCCTTTTCCACAACTTGTCAGAAGACTAATCAGAAAGCTCTGTCATTATGTGTATTTTGTAAATACACACTTTTTAGGCACATGTTTAATGACATTAACACCTGCCATTAAAAGCCATAACAATAAAGGCACCTAAAATGGCAGTATATGCAGGCAGAGTCCTGCATCGGGCTGCGGATACCCAGCTGGTGACCCACCGAAAAGATGACTCGCAGGTGGCATTTTAACCAATTTTAAAACGAGTTGTACCTATGAATCATACGCACACATACACATGGGGAAATAGGGCCCAGGATGAAAAATACCGAAGTTATCCTTTAATTTTATTTACAGGTTCAGTTCTGTGAAAGACAAAGCACATGCAGTTTGGATCACAGCTGTTGGATTTATGAAATGCCTCAAAATCATCACTTTAAAGTTGTCACGCTGTTGTCAAACTGCTGTCAAGCGGTGCACCTGAACCTACGAAGGGTACTAACAACAATACTGTGCGTCATAGACAAGACAGACCCTGTTATCAAGGCTGTTCTAAAGTGACGTCTTCTCAATTTCGCTCACCATTGTAGTTTGTGTTCACTTAGCTCTACTCCACTCTTAAAAGCCCAGCAAAACAGTCATGTTAGCATGACTACGCATCAGTGTGGACTTAGTGTCCCAGTCTTAACATGTAATGGCGAGGGCGGGGAAAGCTGTATAAACTGTGTATAATCTGTCAGCCAGCGACAGCAACCATGTAATTGTCAGCTGACAAAACAAACTACAATGTCAACCTACAGGGCAAAAGTCACAGTAGCTTAGTTGACAAATAATTGTCTGCATGGTCAGTGATCTTCACAATCTGATTTTATTTAAGCCTGAATGACATCACCAGTTCTTTGTCTTATCAATCTCCCTTGACTTGTTTGTGTATGTTTGGGCCATGTGGCTGTGGTGACATATACGCTGCTCTCACAGCTGCAATTTAGTGGCAGATATGGCGTATCTGCTGGCTATGACTATTCTCAGATGATTTGACTCCACCTGCTCGGCACACCACAGGTGCATGCTGGAGTGCTAATACTGCAGACCCACTCAGGCGGATACACTGGTCTCTAGTTATTGGTTAGGGAAAATCGAATCCCCCTCCCCCACAGAAATCGTGCAGAGTGGATGCAATGTCAGACTGAAGATGGAAACGGAGTGAAACTAGTCAACAATCCTGTTTGATATCGGGAAACATTAAACTTGCTGGATTGTCTGAACAGTGCATGGTTATTGTAATATCTGCGGTTTTGCTTTGAGCCATGGATCTTGTCGATGGGTTGGGTCGGGTTGCGGAACTAATTGGTCATATGTGCAGGTCTGTATGCAGTACAAGTGCAACGTGCAAACATACAAAGCACATACAAGTGTGTGCTCTCTCTATTACACTCACACACTGTGATACACAAACACCTGCGTCCACACAAACATATCAGGCAAAATTTGCACATCTAATCTCCTGCAGCAGTTCAAAAAGCCGTGCTCTCCAGACAGAGAGAAAATATGAATTCAAGGTTCCAGACGTTATTCATTCCCTATCAAACCTGAGGCCTTCAGATCTTTTGTCTCACAGTATCTCAGATCTCTACTATTGACAAGCAGGGAGTGAGTGCGATACAGCTGCGTGAGGTGAGGAGGTCACACACAAAGACCTTTTTCTGCACTAACCAACCTTTAAGCTCATATAAGTGCTGCCTATTAAGCACTAATTGCAAATATGACCTGTGTTTTTTATATGCTAGGGATCACACAGAGGAGTGTTTGTGTGTGTGTGTGTGTGTGTGTGTGTGTGTATGCGTGGTAAGTTAACAGTATTCCCACACTTGCTCAAAGCCCAGCCCTGATTTCTGGTAACTCTTTATAAAAAGTCCTAATGTTCTGTGCTTTGCCACAACTTGAAGGCAGGGGGGAGGGGGTGGGGAAAGACAGAGAGAGATGGACGGTGGAGGAGAAAAAGAAAGTCAGATAAGGAGGTGGTGTGGGTGAGAGGCAGGATTCGTGCTCACTGTAGCCCAGAGATGAGGCGACTTTATCAGGCACAGAGGCAGCTTCACAGGCCCCTCAGTGGAGAACGGAGATTGGGAGGTCTGGGGTTGTGTGCGTTCAGCCTCACCCACGAACACACACACACACATACACACACTCACTCACAAAGATAAACTTCAATGGCAACCAGACTAAAAACCCCCACACCTTCTACTCAGCCTACCTCCATCACTTTTCCTTCTCTCCTCCTTTCTTTTTGGTGCAGCTCAAATGTATGGAACTATCTGAACGTCTGATCTTATCTCCTCTGATATTCTGTTTCTCATTATTTCATTCCAACAGCTTCAACTGTCTACTCCCAAAACACCCCCCATCCCCCTGTATCCCTCTCTCCCCCTCTGTCTCTCGCTTAAACGCATGCGTCTTTGATGGGAATCCATTCATGGATTTAATGGATTTCTCTGGCCTTTTTTCCAGGATCTGGGAGATGTGTTCAAAAAAAAAAAAAAAAAAAAGGGAGGAAAGCTGGCCTGCCCAGGCTCTGCTTCCAAGAGGATGGTGGACTGCAGAGGACAGCATTTCTGTCTGCATCAAAAGAATGAGAAATTTTCAGCTTACAAAACAGGGCGAATGAGTCAATATGGATCTGAGAGCTGACTGACTTCAATCCCACGACAAAAAACAGGGCGCAACGAAGTAGTGAAACTTTTCCCTGCCCACTCCGAAGTCAAACTTGGAGACAGATTAGAAAGTAGAAAAAAAGGGGGGAAAAGTAAGACTTTCAACCTTTGGTGAGGTTTTTTTTTAGACATGCACTTTCAGCTGACAAAAAAGGATGGAGAAATCATTAATCTCTTTCATAAAAAGTGAAACTAGCACATTGCTTTTAGTGTTATCAGTCTGAGTTTAACATTCAGCATCACTGCTTTGAATCCACTCCAGATACCCAACAACTGTGGGTCATTTTTTACCCCATGTACAAAAAAAGAGGGGAGAGAGAGGAATTAAAGTGAGCCAAAAAGATAAAATAACTTTGAGCTGCAAAACAGCTTTCACATATCCAAAAGTGAAAAAAATGGACTGATAGGAAATAGCGTGATTTCTTCAAATAAGGATTACCCTGTAATAAGCACTCTCTTTTTCCTCGGATCTCTCTCCCTTTAGTACCCATGGTTCTGGGTGCCATATGGAGCCAAAATGGCCGGCTGGGTGCTTTGGAGGTCCCTGCATTCCGGGGCTAATGCTACGCAGCTGGCGTGGGATGGTGTCTAATGAAAAATGCTCTCTTTGATGGGACCTGCCGAGGGATTAGGTTCTGATCAACACCACCTTAGGTCAGCTTCCTGCTAGACCAGCACAAGATTATGGGTGATTTCCCAGCCGTGGGTCCAGTTTCTGTAGTGGCTAGAGGAGAGAATATGAGGCAGAAATAGAGAAAGAAAGAGAGGGGGAACCTCAGAAGTTCTAATTTAAGTACGTCCTGGTTCACTAAGATAGCAAAAAAGCAAAGCTGGATAATGGCTAAACTGAAATGCTGTGGTTCCCCCTCTGTGACTGATCCCCTAACTAGTGTGTGCATGTCAAAATGGTCTACGGTGATGGCAAGAGGGTCAAACGAAGAATTTAAATTCTACAAATATGTAGTACATTAAATGCAGATGCTAAAAGTACTACTTTATTACTCAACTTCCTGTTTAAGGATCTAGGAAACATTAAAATACTGTAGTAGTAATAGGCTTGGCTTTATGTTGTATTTTCAATTGAGTATCTCAAAAACTGAGGCTCTATGGGTGCATCTGAGAGGTTTAACCCCGGCTTGGATGTGCACACATTCAAAGGATACTTCCCCCCCTTAATGGTTTGTTACCTTGAATTTGTCAAGATAACTGTTTTTCTCTCATACTGCCACAGTGAAAGGATAATCCAAAAATGGCAGACCTTCATCTTAATTTAAGTAAACGGGGACCATATTTAACAACAGTGAAACTATATTAAAATACATTTTTACAAACTCTCACACAACTCCTGAAGGATAATAAGTCTTATTTATCCACTCAGATGCTCAGTACGTCTCAAATTTGTGCATTTTTGCCAAAATCTTGAGATTTTAAACATGTCAGTGCAATCAGTCAGAAAATGCATGTGTTTGGGAAGTGTTAAACATACGACTAGATCCATGAGACACAGATTATACTTAAGTTGTGTGAGTATATGGAAACAGATGTTTTGATATACGTTGTGAAACTTGATCACCTATGACTTCAGTTCATGAATATTTTTCGCCTTTTTTTGGATTCTCCATTCACTTTGGTGACGTGGGAAAAAAAAAAACCCATAAAGTTTTCTTCACTAATGCAGTGTAACACACAATTGATATATGAATGGTCATTTTGCACGTGAAGTATTGCTTTGAGTTGTACTGATCTGTACAACTGAAATGACATGACAGACAAGTTGTAAAAGGCTTTTCATAAAAGTGCTGTACAACTGGTACCAGTCCCACGCACAGACACACAAACACGACCTGTTCTCACTGTCAACACTGATGAAAAATAATTGCTTGGTAACATTGTTCACATGTCCTCTGACTAACATGTAGGGGAGAGGGAGACATACACAGAGGCAGACATACAGAGATAGTGGGAGGTATATACAAAAGATAAAAAAATTGACTGCTAAACAATATAACTACTAGAAGCAACCATGGGCTCAAAGTCAACCACGCTTCTACCAACAGCTTCTCCTGTATGCAGGACGTAACACAACCCCCTGCCTCAGCTCATATTTTCCCCCCTAATTCAGCATTTGTTGGCTATTTCAGACATGAGTGCGCTCAACCCTCCTCTATGCAAGTTTCTGATTGAGAGAAAAAAATGATGGTGTGACTTTTTATGCAACCTTTGATTACACAGGGATTCATCCACACTAACAATAGAGTGATGTAATGTGATTCACGCAGACAGCATCCTATTGGAAACTGACCATACTCTCCACCCATCTTTTACCACCTACCCTTCACCCACCTTATCTTGAGCAGCGTCCTTCTCCTGCTGGTGGCTTTCTTCAAGGTCGCTACGGATGCGCTCCATGTCAGAGCGGAGCCTGTCCAGGGATGCCTCTTTGTCCATGAACGCCTTTTGTTTTTCCTCCTCCCGGAGTAATGCCATCTCTGCCAACTGTTGCTTGTGCTGTGCATTGGCTCCTTGGAGTTCCTCACGTAGACTCGACAGCTGGGCTTCCAAATCTGAAATCGTCTGGAAAGAGATGGATACAGAGATGTACAGTGAATTCAGGTAAGTGATGTTGAAACAGACACCGTTTATGCATTAACTTATCATCATAAAGTAAATGTAGATTGTACAATCTAATGGCTATACAATAATGTCACCCTAGGTGTTTAGATTGGTTCCCTATAAGCCTCGCTTTCACTTTGCAATTCTGTCAGCCACTGGGTACGATCTCCCAGGAAAATGTAGGCTCGGTTTATGGCACACAGGAAGTCTGTCAACCACAGCGCAACCAAAGCAGGAAGAGGATAGCGCTCCCCCCCCCCTAGCTATCAGTAGCTATCCGCAGTTACCTAAGAGGATCATTGTAAGTGTTTTGAAGTTACTACCCTCAGTAGCAGAAATGGCAGATGGTGGAACAAATGAAGTGTATGTGCTAGTTGCTTGGCTCGGAGGAAACGGAAAGCATTCCAGTTGTCTTTATGACAGCGGTGCCAATGTTAATACAACTTGGACACGCTAAATTAAAGTTGTCTGTACTAGGCTTGGGTAGTATCGAAGTACTACAGTATACTGTCAGTATGATTTTCAACACTGTCAAAAATGCAGGCGCTCCTTTTTCCGTTAAACTCATTGAATGCAGTGTACAACATGCACCACCAGAGGTCAGTCTCAGGGCTCTACTGGTGGAGCAGGCAGCTGGTAGTGGTGGGGATGACGTTACAACAGTAAAAAACTGTAAACAGAGCAACAACAAAGAGAGAGATAGCAGGGAAAACAGAATAAATTTACATCTAACTCAGTGGATTACGGGTTTATTTCGACCAAACCAGCGACAGTGATTATTGGAACAGTGGACTAACTAACTAAATGACTAACAAGACTAACAAAGATGATATTGGTGAGTTTTATTTAGTTTCTGTCAAGTTTGAATGCTGTGTGTTTAACTGTGAGTTACAGGGTAATGAAGCTAGCTTCAGTTTGGTGAAAGACAGAAACCTGAATTCAAATGATGTATGGTTGTGGGAAATTGGTGTAAAAACATATGCTAGCACTGCACACTAATAACCTCATATACTGTAAACCCCAGTGAAATTTCAGGGAAGTATGAAGGTATTGAAAATTAGATACCACCCAAGCCTAGTTTGCAATTTAACTAATGTCCTGTAGATATAACGTTGCTAAAAAAGTGAGAGGATAGTGTCTTTATTGGCACACAGAAATGTGTTTGTTAGACTTAAATGTATTGTACGATGTGGGCTACTTTGGAGCGAACAGTACATTTTTGTTTATTGGGTATCCCAACTCCAGGTGAATCATCTTAATAACTTATCAGAAAAGCCACCGATATTTCGCTTCTACTCATACATGGACAAATGTCTTATCAATGAGCCTGGATGGATCATTCTCTGATGAATACATGAATGACAAAGAAAACCAGAAAGAGATTCTGAGTCTTGTAAGGTGAAAATATATGAAAACAAATATCACCAGGTCACAGTCCTTCAACTCGAATGCATCAGTGGAGTATATTGATAGGTACACCTGAGTAAAGAGATGCTGCATAGATACTGAGACTCAGAATCAAAAGTGTGAAGTGCCTCGACACTTTAACTAAGTGTAGAAAAGTTTCACAAACATGTTGAAATGCTTCTGTTTTCCTCTCTGTGTGCGTAGGGGCTGCTGCAATGGCGTGACCTCTCTCTTGACCTCTCTCTTTTTGAACTGCTCAGCCTTGACTTTACCCAGAAGAGCCCTTTAATGGTGCTGCCAGTGAGTGTCAACATAACATAGTAGGAATGCTAATAAGCCCAACCCCGCAGCCTCTGAAACACCAGAAATAAGACTGGTCTGACAAATGCAATGAACCTACATCTTGAGAGTTTGGGAAATGCCAAAAGGAAAAAGATGAGCTTACAGTTTTGAGAAAAAAACCCTCACTTAATAGGCATGATGAAGATTGTCTGCAGCCTCAAAACTGAAAGAAGTTCTTCCTTAATGTAGATTTCACGCTATTTCAAACAACAAAGTCCAGCAAGAGGACATACCTATGTGCATTTATGATACGACCAACCATGTTACAGCTGAATACACTCTTAGAAATGAGGGTTCCAAAAGGGTTCTTCCTAAAGGGCTGAGGCTCTACCCAGAACCAATTGCCTCTGAAGAACCTGTGTTTGAAGAAAAGGTTCTTCGAGGGTTATGAACACTTACTCTTAAAAAAAAACAACACGTTTTTGGAAGATGGAGTTCTTCAAGGATTGTTGAAAGCATGGGTGTTAAATAATCTTCACCCATACATTTTCAAATATTTGCCCATGTTTCAAATGGTATCTTTTAAAGTGGAAGTATCTGGAATTCCCTAAATCAATTAATTTTACTTGTGTTTTGCTAAAGTAGATATCTTTACCATAATTACATGCCATACAATACTTAAATTCATTCGGGTATTGAACAAACACTGTATAAATTGGTCAGTGGGCTGACTAGTAAAGTTGAGATCCACTGCACCATTGAAAGAGTTAAGGCTGTCGTAGAATGTGATTGTCATGTGTATTTTGGTTTGCACTGGACCACATGAGCCCCGGCTGTTTAGAAGCCTCAAGAAGCCCACAGAGACAGAGCGCAACGCATCATAATCTGAAAGCCACGCCCCCAAAGGGGAAACGAGGCCCGCTTTCCCCTCACACTTTCCCCTCTGTTTCCAGTTTTTCCCTAAGTCCAAATGTTTTCCCTAAGTCCAAATGCCGAAAAGTTGCTATGTGGTGGGCTGCACGGCCAATAAAAACCCAGAGCTTAGCTTTTATCAGCTGCCGAGCACAAAAACGGAACCTTGTAGAAAACAAAAGCGGATACAGGCAATAAAACGTGAGGCTTCAACAGCGAAGAAATTGTGGGATCCTGACACTCGGTATGCCTGTGTGCAGCAAACACTTTGTCAAACCCTTCAAATGTATTTTTAAGAGTAACAGTTAACTGTATTTCTGTATGTTAAGCTAAAGCATTGACAGTAATGCAACTTCTGTTATAATTGTGCCCAGTGCTCCGCGATTCAAGCAGTCCATTCCAGCGGTCCGCTCTAGCACTTCTATCAATCTACCAGCATGTAGAGGCATGTCTCAAAACAACGTGTGCCGGTAGTAGGAGCAGGCTGACGGCTGAGCTGCCGAAATGCTCATCTTCTTAAAAAAGAATCTCCACATCATGTTTTTTCCAAGACGAGCAAGGTAAGGAGAAGGGACACTGAGGTAGACCGGCAATATTAAGCTTATCAATATACCGTTGCCTCTCTGGTAGCCATAGCGTGCTAAAATAATCCTTTGCCATCTTATTATTAGCTAATTATTAGCAAGCTATAGCTGATACTTTTAGCTAGCTGGCTAGCAATTCAGTCGTGGAGACTGAAGGCGTGGCTGCGGAGGCATAATGACAGCGAAAGAGTGAAGAAGCGAAGGGGAAAGCGGGCCTCATTTCCCCTTTGGGGGTGTGGCGTTCAGATTATGATGCGATGCGCTCTGTCTCTATGGGCCCCAGGGTAACCTGGTAAACTAAAACCATGATTAGTTAATATAAAAGGGTTTCAGTAGTATCTCCTTGGTAGGTTCTTGATAAAACCATTGGAATGTAAAGGGGTTCTCGGAAGAACCCTCTGAGTTCTTGTTAGCACCCTTTAAAAGGTGGATAGGTTCTAGCTTTAACCCCCACATAGGATTCAAGGTGAAACCACTACACCATTGAAGGATTCTTTGCAAAACACATCACAGGAGGTTCTGGGTTAAACCTTTCACAGATGATTCTGGTTATTACCCCTCATGTTAGGTTCTACGTAGAACCCTTTGAAAGGATTTAAGGTGGAACCTTTATAGAAGGTACTACCAGGAACCAGAAAGGGTTCACCTTTAGGACCAAGCCGGAGAATCCTATATGGTTCTAGTTTGCACCTTAATTTCTAAGACTGTATCACAAGTCTTCGGATAGACAGTTTATAGAACATACTAACCACACATATTAGATTTATCATATAATATGATCATTCCCTACATTTTACAACAAGCAATGAGTAAAAAAAGCATTGTAGTGAGGTGGAGGTGTCTCTAAGATGCACTGCAGTTGCGGTGTTTCACACTACCTCACCTATATTGCACATATTCCCCAGCTATTGCACATCCTCATTACTCTCCTTGGTTTACTTGGTTTATTTTTTACTTTGGTTCACACTATGTGCCGTGCCTTCTGCACCCCTCCTCCCTCCCCTCAAAAGCCTGGGCATCCCAGGACAACGCCATGTTAAGGCAATCAGACAGAAAGTGTCTGAAGTCTTTTTTAGCGGGCACTGGGGAGAATCAAAGAGACTTCAAAGGAGTGTCACAAAAACAGGCAGATGCTGTGGCTCTGTGTTATCCTCCCTCCAACACTGGCACACACATACATACACAGACAAACAGCCACACATGGTCTAGCTGTCACACACATACAATGGCATGCAGCACATTAAGAGAGAATATGAGGTAAAAAAAATAAACAAACACACGCAATCCTCTATCTCTATGTCCCACTCCCCTGTCTCTCAACATTAGCTGTCTCATTGCTCCGCTTGTGCCTTCAAGGGCAAGCAGCTATTAGATCTGAGCCCTGGAGAGTCTTTAATGTATAATTCTCTCTTCAACAAATGTGGATGATCTGCCTTCCAAAAAAATCTTTTAATAAGTTAAAATATAATCTCCCAGAACAGAGGCATTGGCAGTGACACTTCAGAAACTGAAGAGGCCAAGAGAGCATGTCTCCTTTGGAAGTATGTGAGCACAGCCGCTTCCAACAGGGCACATGTTAGCATGCTGATGTGGAGCTTTGTGATGAAGCAGTTCTTGGTGACAATAGGAGAGTGTCGAATGAAATATACCGGGTCAACTCGTGTCAGCCAAGAAGACAGAAGACTGGGAGAACAGAACGCTGTTTAACAGACTTTCAATCAAGACAAAATGACACAAAGTTAAATGTAGATGAGAAGCTGTGAGACTTAATCAGCCACTGTAGCTCTTTATATCTAAATGTTGTTAGACACATGTTAAAAACACTAAATGTAGCTAATGTAGCTGCTTCTTAATGTACCTTGAGGAACAGACATGCTGGCATGACATTTTAACACATGTGCTACTCTCCTTGCAAACTGTATTATGACAAATTGTTTGGGCAGCAACTTTTATGGACTGAACACCCGGGATGTTCTGGTAATAAAACCAGAGTTGTTCTAACTTTGTTTGGTTACAACCACAACAGAGCTGCTTCTCATCACTGTTCCATAATATGCAAGCCTCCCTTTTACCAATTATGTTTTGGTGAAAAGCGTCCACATGTTTTATAAAAGATGGTTTTCTGCCTCTGAGTCATCTCTCACAAAACAGATAAATCAGAAAATGAAGAGGGAAAGATGGGTAATGAGTTCATCTTTTACATTAACCTTAGTAGATTCATCATTCTGCTGGTATGCTTATCTGGGACAATGTTTGTGGATTACCATTAGATATTAAAGGGGAACTGCGCCCATTTTCAAAATTCATACATGCTGTTTTTATGGTCTGAGATGGTCCAAAAACCAGACATCTCTCGGTTGTATGTCTTCGTGAATCAGACAAGTTGCAGTTACGGTTTGCATCCATGTCTGTGAAAACATGGATGCTTCACACATATCTTTCCCCTGTTAGCACAGAGGATCAATACAATCAGCACAGTTTCAAGGTGGGCACCTAAGATTAGTGTCACCAATTCAGTGCCAAAAGTCTCCCTTTCTGCTCCTGAGATAAGATGTTGAGTAACAGCCAGAACACTGATTATGCAGGACATTATGACATCACAGTGAAGTTGACCTTTGACCTTTTGGATATGTGATGTCATCATTTTTATCTATTTGTCTGTATTTGTCATAACTAGTGTTTGAATTCTTGAGTTATGGCCAAAAACAAGTTTTGTGAGGTCACAGTGACCTTGGCCTTCGACCCTCAACCACTGAATTCTAATCAGTTCATTCTTGAGTCCAAGTGGACATTTGTGTTTAGGATTTTTTTCAAAGTTGGTATGAGAATAAGACAGGTGGAAGATCAGAGTGATCTTGACCTTTGAACACCAAAATCAAATCAGTTCATCCTTGAGTCCAAGTGGACGTTTGTGCCAAATTTGAAGAAATTGCCTCAAGGTGTTTCAGAGATGGCACGATCATAACAGACAAAATTATGCCTCTGGCCACAGCTGTTGCCAGTGTGGAGGCATAACTAGGGTGCTTAAACTCAAAATTGTGATGTCATCAAGTATAGGGCCTGGAACTGTGCCATAGACAATGAATTGGGAAAGATATTTTAGATGATGCTGAAGTAGGAATGTTCTGAGTATGTGGGTACATTTGCTGTCTCAGAACTAAGAACACCACAATTGAATAAAGCTCATTTGTGTATAAAAAGGAACTAAACATTTTGTGGGACCACAATATCAGGTCTGTGGAGCAGCTCCAGACTTTATAACCAATGACATCACAAATTTCAGACTTACTTCTCTGGTTTTAGGGTCTGAGAGAGAGTAGCTCATGTTCACAAATACTGATTAAACTTTCCATTAAAGTAAGATACTGGAAGTGTCAATTTAGGTGGTGTTTCCTGTAAAGATGCAATAACATTAAAGGAAAGTGATGTGTTTTCCCAGTAAAAAAAAAGAAAAAAAAAAGCATTACATGAAGGTGACATAACTATAAACAGGCAGAACCTTCCTCACAGCGGATATTATGACTTGGCAAACACAGGTGTAACTAATAACATTTATAGTAGCTGTATCCCATCTAGGCATGTCAGTGCCAGTGCCCTGGTATTGTGCATGTTGGCTCACTGACATGGCTCACAGGCACACCTAAATGGAGCAGACCCATAATTAATCTCATTACGGTAGTGACACCTGTGCTTTTCCTGCTATGACAACTCAAATGACTGCTGTGAGAAAATGTAGTTTGCATTAGCATGGCAGCTGAAAAACGTATGTCTACACATTTTCTACTTTTAGAAGTTTTAATTTTAAAGACACAGTTCGAGTTGGATGAGAAAATTGATACTACTCTCATGTCTGTGTGGTAACTATGGAGCTCAGTTTGTGTGTGGATTTGACAAACAATATTCAGCATGTTAACTAGAAGTGCTGGTAGGGATATTTTTGAGCTTTGGACAGAGCCAGGTTAACTGTGCCCCCCCCCTGCTTCTAATCTTTATGCTAAGCTGAACTAATCAACTCCTGCCTCTAGCTCCACAGTTAACGTCTTCTTCTGGACATGATTTAAAGTATGTAAGAATACTCTGCAGCGACTAATACTTTGTTTGACATGGTTTTCCCACATAAAAAGTAAAAAAAATAAGCTCTGAAAAGAGGCTGGAGGCAGATCTACTCTTTCTCACTCAACGAGATCTGGCCTCTGCCCCACATACCACTGCTGCCTGCAGTAGTTTTTCGCTTTCCGCTTTCTCCAGCAGTGCCACAGCGTTAAAGCGAGGTGTGGAGATAGTCTGGCTATGCATGCTACGTTGACGGATTAAAGAGCAGTGCACATCAAGATAGCTAACACTGGCATCAGAGGAAACATCGGAGAAACATGTTTGAGTCAAAATCAGATTAAAAATCTTCAACTAGCAGGTGTATCAGAAGGGTAAGTGTAGTTAGCATCTTTTATTTGTTTATGTTTATTAGCTTGCAACTGGCAGTGGCTGACACAACGTTAGTAGTTGTGAAACGTACAATAATATCTTTGTCAACACAACAGTGAGTTCACATTGATTCAGATCACATCTATGGGCTACTCAGTTTATCCTGTTTGCTGTCAAAACGCTCACTATGCTAATGCTAACTCTGCTCTGCTCTGTGTTTGAGGTTTCAGGTTTCTTTGCTGGCGTTGTGTCCCACTCTGTTTCTCCATCAATATGTTTCCTATGTAAGAGAGCAGCCCCTTTCACACCACCTGTCGAAGGTAGGAATGTTACACCGTTACTGTGCTTCCCTGTTCTGTATAAAAGGCGCAATCATGGAATGGGGAGACAGAGTTGTTTTGCCTTTAAGCTGGCAGCACACGTAGAACCAGTACTGAATTGACTTCTGTGTAAAAGGGACAAACAACGGGACAGGACCATGGATGTGATGTTTTGACGTGTAACCTGACCCCGGGAGATTTTAAAAAGCAGCTAGCAGCTAACCTAAAGACCAAGAACATCAGCCAAAAATGTCCGAAAACTGGAGAGACTAAGGTCCAGAAGCTCCTTACACTCTGATCAGAAGACGAGAACAGCTGTCATGTAAAATTGATGGCAAATTATTGTTATTGCTATGTTATGCCATTATCATTTGGAAAGCGCTGCTGATGCATTTATGTCACACTAAGGGCCGATGCTGTTGTGTTACATGTCACGCCTACCACGCCGCTGGTGCAATCTCTGTGTAAACAGTTAGTGATTGGCTTTCGTATTTGTGACGCATCTAATCTAGCTTGCCTATATTTGAAACTCAGATTTTAGGTAGTCAGGCATTTTGAGGAACATAAACACTGAGAAACACCTTTTTGGGTGAAAGGGGACTTTATTGCGCATATACAGAGAGACAAGAGTGGTATATCCATATCCATCCATTAACACTCAGGGTCTTAGCGAGTGAGTATATTCCCCAAAATACTGGATTATTCTTTAGCACATTTTTCCCCTTCATTTTCTGTTTACAAAACATTTCCTTAACCTTAACGTGTTTGTTTATCTGGTCCTCTGACCCCACTGTAATTCGACCATTGAACAGAAACAAATGCTGTCATGAATTTAAAACTGGGTGCTCAAAAAACATACAGCCAGGGGGAACTGTAAGAAAGTAAATCTTTAATAACAGTATGCGTATGTACCTGTGTATATGTACATATATGTTCAATATATACCTGACAACTTCTCCTTCAAAACATAAATAATGTATTATGCTTAGAATCAGATATATATGCATTAGTGTGTGATGTTCGACCGAACTAAGCAAAGAAAACGTAGGTAAGAGTGTTGTGATAAATGTTTTACTGCTGTCAGCCAGATAAAAATTCATCTGGCTGAATTCCAAGACGTGATGTATGCACATACTAAATGGCTTCATGGTTTGAAAGACATCATGCTGTAACATGCAACACATCACAGAGCATCAGTAGTCACTGATGACTTTGCCCATGATCAATCACCCTGAATGAAAAAACAAGGGGCTCTAACATAAATACTCAGATGTGAAGTACATGGGAAGATGTGATGAAATCATCAAGAACCACAAACAAGATGACATGCCAGCTCAGTGAAAATTACTGAGTAACAAGACAGGATCCGCTTGACGATACCAGATCTCGGGGACCAATCATTCGGTAAATGACAATTCACGCAAAGCACAGTGAGACAATCGATGCACACTGGTCTAGCTGTCTGCCTTGTTCTCCTCATCAGACATCCTCTTAGCTTTGACTCGGTCTGTCATCACCCTCTTCATTTGACTCATCTTAATCACGTACTTGGGATTGAAATGCTTTGAAAAATTGACAGCATCATTATTTAGTCCATCACGGCCCAGAAGAAAGACCTCACAAGGCTCTCGCTCTCTCCCATGCCGTTTGAAGTCCAGATGGCGCGTACGTTTCCTTTAGAAAAAGACATAATTAATTGGGAAAATAATACCTATAAAATGAGTTTTGAGGAGGAGCTGGTGGGAAAAATATGAATGATGGGTTTTTTGTAGAACAAACAACTCTGTTGTTTGCAAAAAAACAAGGCCTCAAATTAATTTATAATGCCTGTCCTAGTTTGTGAAGTCAAACTCTTACTAATGTTAAACAATTGAAAAGCCACACAGACACAAAGTGGAGTAAATTAGGAGCAATAACGACTGTGAAATATGTTAAATTATTTTAAAATATATTACAACAAATGCTTTTTTTAGGAATACTTTGTTTTGTAGAGGATATAAAATAATGACAAAGTCCTGTGGTTGAAAAATGTGGCATTGTGATGACTTCAGTGTGAAATATCGCGTTGCTATACCACGTTAAACACATTTTTAAACACACTAAGGGTGGATGTGCACAAAAACACAACACAGCTTTCATCTGAGGAGGAAAGGTGAATCAGAAGGGCCACAACATGAGGATTTGGGCTGTGTTAGAGGGTGTACTGCGTATTCCCCAAACAGCCTACAGAACTCCTTCGTCCTCTGGGGGGCATTGAACAGCTGACAGAACAACACCAAAGCGGCTGCAAGCAAACATGTTTCACCTGCAAGACATTTCATCATTCTGGACTGACGGCCAAATGAAAGCTTCCTTTCATACTTGGGTATTTAAAGAAAAAACAACAACGGTTTAACAGATAGTTTTTTCTTTTAAGAGGACAGTCAGGTTCACAAGGCTGGGAATTGTGAGTTAATCCCGTGAGTCAGTGGGACGCCAACCACATGCCAGGCCTTGAATCCAGCGACTTAATTCTGACTCTTACGTTAGAGATATCATAGCGTGTAACATTTATAGACACCAACAGCAAAAGAGAAAGATAACCCAAAGTGTGAATGTTGACAAATAAAAGCCCCATGTGCACAACAGATGGGTCATATAGTCTTAATAATGTGTAGCGGCTCCATAGTGGGTAACGCCAGAATTTTTTTGGATAACACACTCTGGTGGGATGAGGACAACGTGTCCCTGTGTGAGCCTTTTTTAAACTCTTGCTTCCAATTGCTGCTACGACTCATTGGCTTTCCATCTCCAACACAAGGCAAGAGTCAGGAATGCTATTTATTAGTGTCCCACCACATCAAGGGGATGAGTGGGTATTACTCATCCTATGAGTGTGCGACTGACATTTGCTGTTCCCTCAGCCAACTTCTGAGCTGCAACTGTCCTTGCACTGATTCCAGGAAGACTGAGAGAAACTGCGAGAGGGAGAGAGGCGGAAATAATGAGGCCTGGGTTCAATCGCCACAGCAGGCATTTGGGTTGCCTGTTACTGACATGTCACTTGATGATAATATCTTTGTCCGTCTGACCCATGTGGTGGGAGTGTGTTGTTTGAAAAGGCTTGAGTCTCCCAGAGGCACAAGAGAAATGAAAGTAAAAAGAAGTTGTAGCATTTGCTTTTTGTATGCTTTATGTTTTTTGTATGCATCGACAAAATGCATTTTATGTTTTTACAACTTTCCCAGCCCTGTGTTGGGGGTTTAGAGAAGCTGCCAGTGAAGGCCACACTGCTGTCGGTGTGACAGTCCAGAGCTCTCAAGGGGTAAACAACTTCAGTTATGCAAAAGTGTTTAATAATAAGTGACTTTGCTCAGTGTTAAAAAAAAAAAAAAAAAAAAAAAAAGCTCATCTTTAA
The DNA here is from genome assembly GCA_026686955.1 of Epinephelus cyanopodus. Classification (NCBI taxonomy): domain Eukaryota; kingdom Metazoa; phylum Chordata; class Actinopteri; order Perciformes; family Serranidae; genus Epinephelus; species Epinephelus cyanopodus. Next base: position 15,476,962 of record CM048929.1, read on the forward strand.
TACATGTCTGCTGCTGGTGTGTCGGCTTCTTGTCATTTTAACAGCACATCCATGGAACAGAGCTCACACAGGAAGTCAAACCAGCTCACATCCCTGCCACTTTCACGAACCTCACAATCCCGTCCTTCATCTTTCCAAGGCCTGAGTGAAAATCTTGATTTCTGGCGCTTTAACATCTGACATTAGGCGGGCGTCTGATCTCGACTCGAAAATGCTGCACGAGCAAACAGGAACTGAGAATATGAGATGAGCACTGGGGGAAGTTTGTTTTCTGCCACCTCCTGAGATCCTAAGATTTGTCAAGCTGCACGTCATTTTGACACGAGTAGGACAGCGTGTTATCAGCAGAAATGTCCTGTTGTGACGGCAACTCCAGAAAACCAAATAACACACTAGCTGGTGCCATCGGTGCTGTGAAAGACATTTCCCAGAAATATTAGACAAGGGAACATAAGAGAGGAGACGAAAAAGGAGGAAAAACGACTTGTTCCTCATGTTATACAGTTTCTAGCTTTTAAAAGACATTTTAGTCTGCTGTGACACAAGTCAACCAGTATAGTAGTATACTGGTATAAGATGGCTTCTAGTTGTCTAAAATGACTGGCTTAATATGTATCAGAGAATAATTTGACATTTCAGTGAGCAACAGGGGGCCATTTTGAACCTGAGCGAGAACATCCCCTTTAGTTTCATTGTAAACACCTAAAAGACCAAATTATTACAGTTTAACAACTTGGGGAGTCTCTTTAGTCTTAAATATTGTTGCATTCTTGCATTTGCAGAGAAAAATAGGCTTTTACTTTTAATACACACCTTTTAAAAGAAAAAAAATTAAATTGTTTCCTCTAGTGGTAAATGTACTTGCCCCCTTAAATGCCCCTTTTCCGTATCGTACTTAGTGATAAAATAAAACCTAAATGAGTTTACGCTAAGTCCGATTTTGTCGCCAGTCATTCAGTGCGCCCACAGTTGGTGTGGGCACATTTTATCCACAAATACAACATATGTCTGGCCTAATCTCTAGCCAACAGCCAATACACATTATTCTCTGCATGCTGACAATGCCCATTTCATCAGGAAGCCTGAAGAGTCAAACACATCCCCAGTTGGGGGCTGGTTTGTCAAACGGCTTCCCACAGGGCTCCAAGCTAGCCCAGGCTGGAGAGAGGCGAAGACAGAGCGAGGGGTATGAGATGAAGACCTGCTGCTGGTTTGGCTAAATGGTGACAGAATAGCCTCTCAGTGTCAGGGATGTCCATTAATACAGACCCAAATGTCATACACTCATTGTGGCCGTCAAAGCTGAAATAAGAGAATAACCAGAGTTTTCCGGAGGGAGATGGCTACCTGCGGTGAGAGGAGAATGCCATGCAGAGATACACTTCGGTGGGAGTACAGGGCGCTTGACGCTGGTCCACAACCGTACGGCGGGAAATAAAAGAGAAATTCGACCCGCAGTTTTGGAATAAAAGCTTGGCGCTGAACGGAACAGATTTCTTCTCCTTCATCTGGCTACCTGTGGTTTCTGGATTTCAAGTCCCTACACTTCTATCACGAAACCCCGCTGCGATAGAAAAATAATTTATAAAACATTGGAACAACGTTAGAAGTTGGGACAGCGTGATTTTTTTTTTTTGTTTCGTTTATTCTTTTTTTTTCAACTTTTTCTTACGCGCGACGTTGTTTTTCCCCAAGTAAATTGTATTTTTATTCAAATAGCAATATCTAAATTCTACCGTATGCTCGTACCACAGACACAGCAATCTATAAAATGATTCACACCCAATATCAAAATCTGTCTCCCTTCAAGTAAAAAAGTGTCTTAACCCGCTGTGCTTTTGAAACCCCAGGAAAACGTCAATGGGCAAAATACAAAATGGTTGTCCACGGGAGAGCGGTGGGTCAGCATGTGTGTGTGTATGTGTGCAAACGTGGATCAGTGGAGACCCCCTACCTGGGCATCGCGCTTCCTCCACTCCTGGGTGTGCTGTTGGTGCTGTTGCAGGGCGGCCCTGGCCTGCCTCTCCAGGCTGCTCACCTCCCACTGGCGCTCTTGGACCAGGCTGTCCTTTTCCGCGCTGTGCTGCTGCTGTAGCCGCGTCCTCTCCTGCTCGTGCTGCATGCGCTGCTCAGCCATCTGATTGGACAAGCAGGCAAAGAGAGACTTCATCAGCCAACACACACTCAGAGCAACCCTGTCGTCATGACAACTTGTCCATCCACCGATCCATTCATCCTTTCTTCGTCCAATTCCTTAAACCCCTTCCCTCCACCTAGAACACCCATGTGCCCCATCAATTTGGCGACATTGGTAGGTAGGTGGGGAAAAAAACCCGAGAAAAGTTTCTCCGCTTCCTCACATTGTCAGAGGACGATGATGTGATGTGTTTACATCTGGCTTGCTTCCCCCCGCCCTCCCACCTCCCCTGCCAATTGTACAGACCGGCCCTCAATGTCCCACTCCTCTCTCTCTCTTCAAATCTGTCCCCCTCGCCCCATTCTGCCATCGGCATATAAAAGAGCAGCTAGTTTGGGCTATGCATGCGAGCTGGTAGGGGTTAGCCATCTGGCTGCAGTAACTATCCAATGCCCCATGCTATGCGCCTGACAGCATGCGAAAATCGGCTTAGGCGATGACTATGATCATCATTATAAACCCAAATCACCAAAAAATTCAGAGAGAGGGAGGCAAGGACGGCAGAAACTTTGAGGAGAACCGAGAAGATGCTTAAAGCTCCCGGATAGTGCTTATACCTGTAATTATATTCTCAGGACTAATTCAACCGATTTCACATCCATTCACTCCTTTGATTGATCAGATAATTGATCAGTTTCCATGTTTTCACAATTAATGGGATTATGCTCAAACAGCAATTACCATACTGCTATCATTGGGGTTCGTGCTGTTAATGAAGGAGTACAGCAAGGAGCTCTGTGCACCAATCAACAACAAAGCTTGCCTACGGTATAAACATACAGTAGACATCAGTCTCATTGAAGTTACAACCAGCTACACATAATACAGTAGAGAAATAAAACACTTCTAATGGGACACAAAGCCCCAGTTTTTCAGGGCTTAATCATCCTGGCAGCTGAAGCAAGTCTGTAGCCCGGCACGGCTGTGAGTGGAGTCACCTGCTGAGAGGTGAGCCTTGGCAGCAGAGCTCCCAGCCCAAGCCCCCAAGCCTTTCCCAGGCTCTGTTCCCTTCCCACTCCCCCATGGCGGGGGGACCAGTGACCCCCACACCATCCCGCCGTGCAGCCCCAGCCGGAGCCCTGAAAGGACAGCAGGGGCCTGGGGCCCATTCGCTTCCCTGCTTTGAAGCTAATCCCCTGCACATTGTGCTTGACGGCACCCTACCTGGCCTGCCAGAGAAGCGGAGATCCACAGCCTCTCTGCCCGGTGCCTGCTCTATCCACGGCCCTATCTTCGGACGTTGCGTGCTATTCAGAGCAGGTGATGAATGAGGGGCTATCTACAGGAAGCCGGATTCTGTCCCCAGCACTGCGAGGAAGGCCACAATGGACACTTCATTTTGGGCAGCCAAGAATTTACCCCTCAGGTTTTGAGAGAGCTTTGCTAAATGCCCTCTGAAAAGGGCAATGGGAAGAATTATAGCTGGATAAAAATGTATTTTATCTCTGTGGCTCAGTTAATGCCATGGCAGACAGACACACACACACACACACACACACACACACATACCCTCCAGATACCTCACACACTTCATTTTCCCAGTTCATAATAGAACACAATGACGCTCCATTAGACAGACACTATGCAGAATATGGGCAGCATCTTCCACATGCTGCCACTGGCGATGTTGATGTTGTCTACGGTGCATTCCACAGGCAGACTAATTTGCACCGCCTTCACTTTCCATAATAGATAGATACAAATGAGATCCACAGCCAGAATACGTTGTCCCACAGGGATAGTCAGATTCATACAGCAGCAGAAGTTACAGCTGACAGACTGATAAGCAGGCAATTGCTTCAAGAACTCCCCAGCAGGACAGCAGGACATGCGGTAACAGAAATTGGGGGAGGACATCGTGGCTTACTGTTCGCTCCTGTTTAAAAGTCTCGGGCCACGGGGGTTTGGAGGAAAGAGGGGATCTGAGGTGAAACGAGGATGAAGAAAGGGGCAAGATAGATCCATTGTGAGAAAAACAGCTAAATGAAAAAGACGCAGAGGAGATGACAGAGAGCAGACCCAGCAAGGAGCCTGGTTGTGACATCACGTAGCGCCAGCGTGCAGCGGAGGATGCTGGGTGCTGCGGTTCTTAAAGGGACCGGCGTGGCGTTTATGAGGAAAGACTGAGTCGGTTACAGCACAGCTTGGTGCCACAGATACAGAGTGGGTCGGGTGTTACTGCACAGCACGGCTCCTGCCAGCCGAGCCTGACATGGTTGTGTGCGTGTGTGCATTGCTCGCATTGTGACAGGACAGTGAGGTAATGGGCTTCTTTCAGCCCCAGGGGGGAAAATCTGAAATGTTTGGGAAGGAGGAGGGAAGAGGAGGGTGTAGAGGAGAGTAGAACAGAAGCCCTGTCTGGTCTCAGCAGGGGAGGCTGGGGTGGGTGTGGGAGGGGAGGGGAGGGAGAGATGGAGGAGACAAACCTCTGATTCCTCACTGTGGGGTTTGAACTGAAGATGGCCAGTGAGCGGCGCTGCATATGAGTATATTTGTCTGCGCGCCCAAGTCCACACCCTCGTTTGTCTATAAACTGGACTCCTTTATTATCTACCATCCCAATCTAACATCTAAAGAATGAGGCTGTTGTGGTTTCCCTTGGCTCCCAAGGTCACGCCTCCAAACGTGCCATTTGACCTCACTACATCACTCCAACGTCAAGAGGCAGAGCTCTGTCAGGACACTATGACGTCCAGCTGCCATAAGGGTCAGCTGCAAAACAACTCCTTCATACACAGTTCCCCCTTTTAAAGTCTCATTGAAGGCGGCGTTGAGGGAATGTTCTTTTATGAGCATCTGAATGGACGAACTTGACCCCTGCAATCTCGTGACACCAATCTCTCTAGAGTGGAGGCACAATGAACACACACATACAGACATGGGTGAACGAGTACACACACAGTGCTTGTAAAAACACAGTATGTAAAATGCACCCACTAGAGTTGAGTCGATTTTTGGTTTTGCTGGACCAGTCCAGTGTATGAGCTTTAACCAGTTGGATTTTTTGCAAACCGGCTGAACCAGCATTGGTTATTATGACATGTTCTGGCACAATAAAAAGCAGCCTACATCAGCAACCTGTGCTGCCACACAGTTTCATGGACAAACTTTCAAAAACTTTTTCATGACTTTTCAAGGACCCATATGAACTTTTGTGTTTGGCCTCACCTGTGTGGTGTTTTTCAAACACATCAGATTTAAACTCTGATAAAACATAATTTCAGCTAGCTGGCGTACATTAAGAGAGGGACGGAAAGTGGGGCGAAAATTGAGAAATGTACATGATGGCAAACAAAACTTCACTCATTGACACATATTAGTGCTACCCTACGTCAACAGTAACAGAAAACAAATTTGCACTTGTGTTACATTACATTAAAGTTAAAACCATAGACGATCACTGTAACAATTTCATTACACACAACAAAATTCCACTACTTTTTCGGTCCTGGAAAACATGGCTGTGAAATTCCATGGCTTTTCTAGGTTTTCCTTGACCATGGGAACCCTGTATGTTTATAAGCAGACTATTGGAGCTACTAGTGCTTGACAGGCCATGAGTAAAGCACGGCCAAGCCTATATGGCAACATTTTGGATTTGATGCTGACAAAAGAGGTGCCCTCACTAGCTGCAGGCAACTTTTGCCAGACTCACTGTTTCTATATGTTCCAGTCAGTCCCTCTGAAAGTGCAGAGGTAAACAAGAAATGGTTGATATAAGAAGTTGAAATGAGGAGTTATCTACATTATACCTCCCTATTTCACTAGAAAAACCTAAATAAGGTGGCTGGAGGGAGATTGTCAGGGAGCTGAATGTTTCAGCTAAGCTAAATGATCATCGCTAATAACAAGATATGCTACTTGCCGATGGCTATACTGTAACTTATTTCCAGTAAATATGAAAAATAAAACGTGTTTTCTATTTGAAAAGTACAAATGTAGGACGATAGCAAGTACTCACTCATCTCTTAAGTGGTTACTTCTCAAGTCTCGAGCGCACAACTGATATTTATGTGGTTTGTTTACATGACGTAGGCCTCACAGACGGGCATATTTAATGGACTCAATGTGGACAGAGCGCTCCAATACTGTATGTAGTTGGATGTTGGTTTGCTGTTAGGACATAGCTTCATTATGTCCTACTCAATTGTTGCTGCTGAGTCAAGTGTGGCTAGACTTAGTGGTAAAATTCAGGATACCGGTGCAGTGTGGTGTTTGGCTTAATATCAAACCGTTTTGAGAATTTTTATACCAGCCAAACGCTAATACAAACTCAACATAAAAGGACTGTGCTCACAGTAACTCATGAATAATCACACATCTTCATGTACATACAGATAAATATCATTCCCACGCTTCTAACAGTGAAGCTAATGTCACCAGCACTCATATCAGCACCGTGACAAAGACAGACCCTTTGTCTTTATATGTTTTCATCTTCAAGACAAAAGCCTTCCTGATGTGCTGCTAACCCTGTGTAGCTGGCTTCAACTGTCAACTGCACCCCCACGTTCTGTAGCAGCAGATGATAATCGTCACTTCAATATATTCTGCAACGCTTTGATTACTTACCTGTTTTTCACATGAGAAGGAATTTATGACTCCTCAGAGCAACACACTGTAGTTTGGCACTCAAGATGCCGATAATTTCTCACAGTTACTGGATCATTATGGAGGCAATGAAAATGGCTTTTGGATATACGTACAATCTGTTTAACGCTTTAAGCAGCATTGTCTGCTTTCTATTACGGTATTCGCTCGCAGCAAGAACAAAAAAGATGCATTTCCCACTTTCCCCACTTAATCTTGTTTTTGGATACATCATAAATACTATTTGAATCTTTTGAAAGTGTGACTTCCCCTCATAAATGTCATTATAATTACAAACACAAGTGTTCAGCCACGGAGCAAATCAATAACGACGAACCATTTCTCCACTCCTTGGAAACAAAACTGGCACCCTATCCTCCACTTGCAACCATCTACAGCAAATTACATGCGGTGTATACTCCATCTGGCCTTGAAATGAGTGTTAGCATGCTTATTAATGGACAGGTTGAGTGTTAGTTTGTTGGCTGGAAATCAATCATGGTATGGATACAGATGGGAAATAGAGATGCTACACCAGTTAGAGCTGTGCTCTTTTAATTCTTCTTCATCTAAAGGAATAACTGAAGAATTTTGAGTATTATCACCTCTTCGAGGACATCATATTGTCAGCTCAGTTTGTTAGTTTGTCAGCAAGATTACGAATAACCTACTGGCCCAGTTTTCATGGAACTTTGTGGAAAACTCTAGCATGGGCCAAGAAGGAACCAATTGAATTCTGAAGAGGATATGAATCATGGGGTGGAGATATTAATCATTTTTAACTTTCACCAAAGGTATAATACCCAGGAATTGTGGGTTAATGTTCCCTAGCAAAACCAAAAGCCAATCCCAGATTTATTGTTTTGGGACACGCTTTATCTGCTTTGCCTTTTGACTCCAGGAACGTCCTGAACACAGCAAAGTAAGAGGTTAATAAGAAAATACAGGAAGAGGGCAGAGTCTCTGCAGATAAATACACCAATACACACCTCTGGTGGGTCAAGAGAGATGATTGAGAAGGATCATTTTTTGAATCCGTCAATACATTGTTTCTTGGAAAATCCTGCATACTATAGAGCATTTGGCCTTAATGGAGGTCTGTGTTCCCTGAGTGCACTTCTACATTATTACTTAATGGCAATCTAGAGATATATGAATCCCTTATTACATGGTGCAGTTAGTTGCTATGCAGGGCTGCATGATGATGACTGAAACAGCATTCCTGATTATTTTGCCTGATGTTGTAGACCTGATTATTTGGCTATTATTTGAGCAATGTATAGTAATCCCTGCCACTAGAAGTGTGAAGAGAGAGACACTGCCCTTTGCCTGTATTTTTCTATTTTGTTCTTATTTTCAGGATGTTTATGGGCGTGTACCTCCACAGCGCTCTGATGAGCTTGAGCAAAAAGGTAGCGACCAGGTGCCAGACCATAAGCAGCATACATTTAAGAGACACAGCACAGAAAAAAACACAAATATAGTGAGGCAAAATGGTAAACAAGAAGGAATCTAGGGTTGGCTTTTACTTTCACTGGTGAGCGTGTTAACAAACAGTACTTGACAATCCTGCGTAGCAGTGGTTCCTGCTCCACAAGTGGGTCGTAGTTGTAAGAATCACGTCTTATTTCTGGCACAGAGCATTTATTTTGAAGTGCCATTTCCTGCTGTATAATGAGTGACAGTACGGGCAGCTAGTTGTCAGAGACAGCAAACTAGCTAAACGACATGGCCAAATGTAAGAATGACGCTGATTGTATTAAACTGTGTGGACCTTGAACTAATGACTAAGGAGAGATCTGGACCGCCTTTGGCTGGACCATTTGGGAACCACTGCTTTATAGAAAAGTACACCAGATTGTGAAGCCATTTTAAGACATATTTTGTACATCATACACCCTTGTGGTATGAATTGGGAGATCACTATTGAATAAAACACTTGTTTGAACAATACTCCTCTATAATTGCACACAAAGAAAGCACTGTGACACAAAGGGAGAAACACAAAAAGGCCACTGAAGATAACTTTAAACACTGCCTGGAGAGTAAAGATTAGATTTTAAGCTAAAGAACACATCTTTTATGACTAAAATACTCAATGATATTGTTAACGTTTACAGCCAGAGATAAAATCCCACCGGCAGGCTGGGGAGGTTATGTGAAATGTAAGTAATAGAAACATAAACTATGCTCCCTGCTGCCTGCAATGAGACTTGCTGCCTTTGATAATATCCATTTCTGTGGTTTAATTGAATCTGATGCTCTATAAGAGATGCCCTCCTATCAGCAAGCTGGATTTCAATGAGTCGTGAAAATGGTTTCTAGACTCTTAATCGAAGAAGAGTGTCAGAGATGCGATGATAAGGGGACCGCGCGTCTGCTATGCAGATTGCATTAGCTTTCAATTGGCAATGTTTAAGATATTTATTGAGCTGCAATCCAAGCCTAATCTAAAGCGTGTCCCTTATCATGAGAAATTAATCAGGTGGAACAGATGGGGAGGAATAACAAGACTATTCCAAATGGATGTCAGTCCCCTTGGCAAGCTCCAGCTGCCCAAGTGTTCAACCATAATAGAGAAAAGATAACAATGCGATGATGATAATGATGAGAGAAGCAAGAGGAGAATTCTTTCCCCTGGCTTAGCCATGATCAGATGAGTAAGGAAACTATTCACACATGCAGATACAGGTAGACAAACACGCTGTAGACAGATGGACAAAAAGTTACAGACTGATACAGACCTGCTGCTCATATTTCTGTCTGAGTGCATCAAGTTGCTGGGAGAACTCTTTGGCCTGGTTTTCCCTGAGGGACTTGGAGCGGATCAGGTCCTCCTCTACTTTCTCCATCTGGAGGCATGTGAAGAAGAAAAGCAAAAGACTAAAAATAAGTCAGCATTCAATAACAATTATTTACGTATAAACTGTAAAAAGTTTGTGTGAAACGCTTAGGCTGAAAACCATATATAATGTGTGCCTTAAAATTTCATATATAAGAAGACTGGATATACATTTTTGTTCAAAATTCTGCTCAATATTCTTTCATTAGTTCTACTTGATGCATGCATAATCACAGTATAGGTACAATAAATCTAACACATGCAGAACCATGCAGAATACTACCATGCATCTGCAGCAGAGTAATGCCGCTGTAGCATTTCTCTTTTAATTTGAAATTAATGAACTGCCATCGGGAAGAAATTTATTCATCACATTACGTGTGATCTTATCGTAATGATATCGTAATAACAGCACATCAATATATTAACCTACTCATCAAAGCATGATATTATAGTCACCATTAAATATGTAATATCAGTGCTTCGCATCCAAATTCACATATTCACAGGTGCAAGACAAGCCTCAAGTGAAAGAGATGCAGTTGGACAGTCACAAGCTCCTGTCTCTTTGAGGACTGTGTTTTTTTTCTGGAAAAAAAGGATTTGACAATATTTCCGCTATTTATCCTAACTCAACTTCCACGCAGCCTACCGCTTTCACATTTTCTGTTCAGGTGACGATAATCAAAACAATTGGATATGTAATTTACTGAAACGCCTCTGTATCTGGGCTATGCTGCGTAACGCTCAGGAAATGCTAAATGTGTTTTGATTAATCCATTTAAAATGCTGAAGCCTGCTTTGAACTGTGCACGCAACAGAGATTTGATTCTGTGTGGTGCTGCTTTTTTTTTTTTCCGAACCAAAATAGGGCAGACTCTTTTCTTTTAAGTGTGGGTCTAAAAGAGGGATGCTGATTTTAAAATGAGAGAAAGACAGAGAGAGGAAAAGGGTGATACAGATAATCCATTTAGATATAACACTGTCTGCAGACAGAGAGAGAGGGAGAAGATGATGAGAGGAGAGATGGGAGGACGAGAAGAGAGAGCGAAAAAACTTCTTTTGAAGTACTTTCTACGACATTAAAGCCTTTGCAGGAGAACGTGATGGAGCGATGCATAAGTTGGGAGGGGAGAGAGGAAGAGGCAGAGAGGATGACAGGGATGCAGAAGAGACTGCTCCTCTCTCCTGTGGCTTTGATGTGGGCTGAGGATAAAGTCAGATTGGAGACTGGGATGCCAGGGGCTCGATGGGAAAAGAAGGAGCGAGCAGGAGATGGGAGGATGAGAACAGGAGAAAAGAGTAGGAGGAAGAGGAGGGGAAAATGAAGCAATACAGACATTTTCCAAGCATCGAGAGAAGAAGATCTCACTTCCTACCCTAATAAAAAACACAAATGGAGCCTTGTATTCAAGAAGCAGGAACAACCAAGAGAGCTCTCCGTCTGTCACTACCACTTTTCAGCTAGCGTGCTTTTTTCCTAAGGGATCATGAATACAACGTTTTTCAAAAGGACATCTCACTTTTTTTGGGTGTCTTCTCTACCGTCTTTAGGGTTTGGATGGAAGCTTCACAATTTATCTCTTGTCAACACAACAAACATTTTAAATTCACTCTGGGGGAATGAAGGTTGCTCTGTGTGCCCACAAACACCCATGCATGAATTTGACTCCCACGCAAGCTCTCTTTTGTTTTCTTACAGGATGCCGCACCAACTTGCTGAAAAACTTCACTAATCAGTGACTGAAACTTGCAAAAGTTCCAAACATTCAGGACAACGCTAAGTGGTGCCTCGTCAATACAACACACACACACACACACACACACACACACACACACACACACACACACACACACACACACACACACATAATATGCCCAAAAAATGCCTATAGCCAAACTGTGTTGTCAAACAGCATCAGAAGTTGAGTACATTATTGATTGGAGAACTCTCCCTATAAGCAGCAGCAGCCCACGCGGTGTGGAGTGCTGATCGTGAGGCCGGCCTGACGTACTAATTAGTCTGGCTGCTTAATGCGAGTGACCCGTTCTCCGTCGAAACCCGAGCATCCCACGTCACGCCCACTGAGAGGAAGGGAGGTCAACATGCGATGGCGGAGAAACACACGCACCTGCTTAATGAGCAGGCTTATGAATCATTTCATTCATTTGGGATGACTAAATGAGTGAAAATGGCCTGGGGACAACAACGCTCTTAGTTTTACTTTATTTAACTATATATATATTTCAGTATAGGAGCAGCTAAGATGGAATTGAAGGGGTGGGAGGGAGAGAAGAAAGAAAGACATGCGGAGGAATTCAAGCGCAGCCAGCGTGGCGCCCTGTTGCATCTGTGGTCAGGCTGTGTCTCTGCAGCTACAAAATATGTGTGTGTGTGTGTGTGTGTGTGTGTGTGTGTGTGTGTGTGTGTGTGCATTGTCTTGGTTACTGCCTGTCAAACAGCTCACTCCCTCTGTGGTGGAGCAAACATGAAAGAGAGTAAAAGTGTATCCGTATTTGGTACACATCAGGAAAAAAAAAATGAACTAATGTGCGTGAATATAAAAGACTGACTGGATTTACAGCATGCAAACATATAACAGAAAGCAGATGTGCAATCATACCGCTTTGTGTTAGCTAACATACATTGTGCAATTAATGTGTAGCGCTGTGATGTTCTTGCACACACGTGTGTGTTGTAAGAGTGTATCAGACCTGGAGTTTCATGTCAGCGTAGGTCTTCTCAGAGCTGAGCTCCACCTGTTTCTTGAACTGCTCCAGTGCCATATCTGCCTGCTGGATTTGCTGCCTTTGGCTCTCCCTGGCTCTGTCCAGCTGGCTCTCCATCTCCCTTCACACAAAACACACACAAACACAGAGATGAATACATGAAGAAATCCAGAAATGCTTTGTTAAGGAAGCAAGAGAACTTTATTTTTAAGGAACTTTTACAAAACAGTACTTACAAAGTGCGTTCAGGATGGAAAAAAAAGACGTGTTAATTAGTTCATATGACCATTCATTATTTTTGACATTTCTATTTTATTAGAAAGAGTAGGGCTGGAAATTTGGTTTGAATCACGATACAACGGCTACAATTCAATATTTTGTGATACTGTATGCAAGGTTATATATTGCAATTTTTAAAACCTCTTATGTCAGAAACTGTCAATGCTAGTGATGTGGCCTTTAAGACTGACTGAGTGTTCCACAGGCTTGTGTCCTTTGTAATTAAACAAGCAATATGTTGTTACATTGGAGAAGAAGAGTCAAATGGCTGAAGATGGATTACAACAACAAAGGATCTAGTGGTTTAAATACAACACAAACTGAACCACTGCCACAAACATGGAGACAAAACTGGAGTTTTAATCATCTTTTTTGTTAGTTTGTTCTGAATTGGTTGGTTTAGTTTTTTAACCCTTTACTGCCTTTACTTTTAAGCTCATATCACAGTCATTATAAAGGCTACATACACATGCTATATCTTGTTTTTTTTCAGGACATCTGCCATCATTACATGTCCTTCTATGTGCCTGTATTTTATATTCATTTTATATCAATGAAGAAAAAAATCTGTGTTACTAAATTCTTACATTTTTACATGTATCTCACCATAGCAAGTTGGAAAAAGCCATATTCTGCCATATATGAAGAGGGGAGACGCTCTGGAATCTGGCAATATAAGAACCATGATGGTGGGACATTCTGTCACTTCACAGTTGTCCAAAACATGTGGTTTGTGCCAGGCGGACATGATTGCCAGTATATTTTTCATTATTGCAAGAAATTCCATTGATTCATTCACAAGTCAAAAAAGTATCTGAAAGAAACATGCAATATTTACATCTAAGATAATAGAAAAATGAAAGCTTTGTTATACATAATTTTAGTTTAACTTTATCATTTTTTTCCTTGTGAAAACACTGGACTAACGACAAGCATTTGGTCTTGTCGAAAATCCATAGAGAAGAACAGGTGTCAATTTGGATGTACTTTGTGTGGTTTGGGTCCATAGGGTTAATATTTTATTGTTTTGTGTCTGTGTCATTCCAGTTTTACCATGTGAAGCACTCTGGGCTGCATGTATGTATGAAAGGTGCTATATAAATTAAGTTGAGTTGAGTTAAACTATTACTTCAAAATTGCTACAGTGTTTTTGAAAATCGATACAGTATCACAAAACCTAATATCGCGATACTCAGGTGTATCGATATATTAGGGCTTGGCGATATGCATGAAATCACATATCATGTCATTTTTTAACAAATACCTCGACATTAATATTGTGACAATATTGTAGGGTTGACTCATGGTGCATTCGCTAAATATTTACACAATCAAAAGAAGCAAGAAGAGTTTTGTAAATTCAGAAAATGACATCCCTTTACTGAGATGCAGCCTTTAAAACCAGGAAAACACAACACTTATTATAATATTCAATATCCGAAATCCAAGACAATATTTAGTCTCATATCATGATATTGATATAATATTGATATACTGCCCAGCTCCAATTGATATTTTCCTACACCCCCAAGAAAGAGTCGAGTGAAGAGTGATGGGAAAGTCATTTTAGCATACAGTTCCTCTGTACCTATCACCTCAGATAACTTGGTGTGTGTGTGTGTGTGTGTGTGTGTGTGTGTGTGTGTGTGTGTCTTCCATGCCAGTATGCTGCTGCGATTGCTGGCAAATGTCAGGTCATGGAGTTGCAGGCTGACTGGATTGACAGGCACACTGAGAGGGACAGCCTCATACTGGGAGCTGTCAGCGCCCAGCCAAGAGGCCCAGCCACGACATCATATACAGCGATACCAAGCAGCTGTCAAGCCTAACCCACGGAGGGTGTGTTGGGACAGGAGTGTGCGTTGGGGTGGATGGAAAGAGGATAGAAAGAGCGACAGAGCTTGAAGTGAAGGGAGAGTATGAGGGTGATATTTTTGTAACCTGCCTGAGAATTTACATGTTGAAATATACAGTCAGACAGCGATCACGTACTAAAACCTAATAAACCTAAACCTAATTTCACCACAAAGATCTGAGCTTCACCTAAGTTACCAACATGGTTTAGTGCTGACTGGTAAGTACAATAAATGTATTGGCTCACTATCATGCCTTTTTATATCCATGACTGATGAGCATGTCTTGTAGTCGTGCAAAATGACACATATGTTTTGTTTTTGACTCAAACACAGACTTGATTATGACCAATCATGTCAACACACGCTCACATCTGAAACATTTTATCAGCTCCAAGTGTTTGTCATATGATATTCAAATTAGATTTGGTGCGTTAGAAGTTGGCAGACTCCTAAATGCATTACATGACCTCTCTTGAAGAGAACATGTTGCTTAAATCCAATCAAATATCTGTATGATATTATTGTCTTCAGATATTTACTGTTTATCATCTAGTGTTGTCTCGTCAAGTATAAAAAGAAAAGAAAACAAAAGAAAACAAAACAAAAAAGCCTTAACAAGCCAAAAAAGGGGAGGATTGACTTTATATTTTTATTTTACCACTGATTCTCCTCTGTACTGACTGACCAATTACACAACAAAATAATAAGTAGCCTATTGATTACATTGCTATTTATTTATTTTTTGCTTATTATTAGAAGTTACCTGGCTAACTGATTAATCCTGCTTGGTGCAATACCCCAACCTGGACTTCTGAGGGAAGGTGTCTGACTCATAGACAAAACCAAAGCTGACATTCTTTGCACTTTCCTATGAATAGTGGGGTAATTTAACTTATCTATATAACTTAGAGTGACATTTTTTGCTGGCCTGTGACTATCAGGGTCTTCACACATTTTCATGGACAAAATTTCAAAACTTCTACATGACTTTCCAAGGACCTTTAAATAAAGTTGTTTTTTTTTTCAAGCATAATTTCAGCTAGCAGGGATGAATGAAGAGAGAGACAGAACGCAAATTTGCGTTTATGTTAAATGGCATGTAAGGTTATCCACAAACAATTATTGCAGTAATTTCATTACCCACAACAAAATTCCATGACCATTCCATTCAGTTTTACAAAACTTAAAATAATTTCTATTAATTTTTGACTTTATGACTTTTCCAGGTTTTCCTTAACCGTGGGAACCCTGGACTATTATATTTTAATATAATTTTGTATCACATGTACATTGTCAATTTGATCAGTTTTTTTTAACAAGTAGTCTGAACTATGTTTTTTCAGTAGCTTTAGTTAATCAAACTAGATTTCTCTCTCCAGCAGCTTTGCTATAATTCAAATTTTTCCAGTGTGAAATAATTGGCAGCCTTCAAAGCAGCTTCCCCAACACTGCATATGGGAGCATTTTGGCTTCTATTCATTTGAGGAGAAAACTGATGCATCAAGATGTGGCGATAGTTGTTTAATAATCCCACTGAACCCCCCCTAAACTGAACTGTGAGGCACCTAGAGATTCCAACCTGTATCATACATATAGTCTAGATTATTAAATTAGAATTATGTACAATAAATATTTGCATTTTCTCCAAGAGCACAGACCAACCAAAATCAAATCAAATACAATGAAAGTCTTGTGATGAATACTTAAATTTTATTAAAAATGCCTCTCTGGGAGCTACATTGAGGATAACTTCATAAAACTGGGTGGTTTGATAAAAAATGCATGTTTTGAGACCAAGTCCAAACAACAGTACTCTATTTTATACTGCTCTTAATCACAATATCATGCAGAAATCCTGTAAAATAAGATTTTAGCACTCCCATCCCTGCTTTTTGTTTCATGCATAGAATATGGTGGTAATATCGTTAAAGCTTCAGCACCAAGTGAAGCAATTTTTCTCGGCAGCAAAGAAACAACAGTTTTACAGCTTCACTAGAGAAGCTCCTTAAAACCCTCCAAGACCTTTCTTCTGATTAATATACAAAGATGACAATGTTGAAGAGAGAATATGAGTGTGTCTGATACGTACAGTGTATGTGTGTCAGTGTGCTTTTCTCCTGCTCCCTTGTAAATTAACACTCGTTGGATGGATAATTATTCCCCGTGGACAGACAAGCAGGAGGAAGAATGAATTTTTGGCCAGTGGGTGAGACTTTAAACCAATTAGAAGAACAACTACGGCGAAATTACACACAACGGGTGGTGGGGGACGTCTGTTCTCCACATATTTATCTGTGTTTCACAAAGCGGGACAGTCAAGTGTGTGCGAGCGTGTGTGTCACGATTGAGGAAGGATATGGTCCATTAGCACAGCCATGAAAGCGTAGCAGGTAGCACTGTGAACACACAACTGTGTCGCACATGCACCTACAAAAACAAACTGTATCTACAGAGAAAACTATAGTCGTTGCCCGAACACACGCATTTACAAAGTTTGCATTTGAAGTGATTAATCACTTGCCATAATCAAAGCGACCACTTTGTAAAGATAGAACTCTGAATGGAAAAACAGAAACAGAAAAAAAAAGTAAACGAGAAAAAGGCAAAGAACAGAAGCAGAGGATTGAAAAAGGAATGTGCAAGCTTTCTCTCCTCTTTATAGTGTTCTGTCTCTTTGTAATTTTGGTTTCTCTCATGTCGGACATCAAACGACAAAGAAATTGTTTTTTTTTTTTTTCTCTCCCAATTTTGTGTACTCTGTAATTATTAATCAGTCTCGTTGCATGACTGCCTTCCGGGCTCAGACAGACACAAAAGGATATGTGGAGAGACTAAGATGGAAAAAGAAAGAAAGAGGAAAGAGAGAGGAAGATGGAAAAGAGGATGTCACAGAAATAGCAAGTTTTTTAAACTTCCAAGGCAGAGCAGAAATGAATTGGGTGTGTGTCTCGCTTGAGAGATGATGGAGCCTGTGTGCGAGTGTGTGTGTGAGTGTGTGCGCACGTGCGTGTACGCCTTTGTTCATGAGCCACAGTCACAAACTCTGTGTGTGACTGACAACTCTACTCAAGGAATGCACTATGACTAAGTTGGAGCTGGCTGCTGGGCCTATACCTCTGAGGATACACCGAAAAATTCACTGCAGCTAACTTCAAGTGTGTGACACATTGAAACATATTATGCTCTAAAGCCGAGGAGAGCAGGTGAACACATGGCACCTTCAGTGATTCCTCTGAGAATAACTCTGTGTGTGTGTGTGTTTCCCCGTGTGTGTGGTCACTAGAGCGGTAGACAGCGTGTCACCATCAATAACAGAGCAATGAGGGTGAGATGAGAGGACAGAGAAAAAGAGTCAGGGAGGCCTGGCAGGGAGAAACGGAGAGGGTAAGGAAGGAGAGGGGTGCCAGCACCAGGGCGGCCCGTTGGCTTTAAATGGATCTCTGGTCAGAAAAGTGGAAGGAGAGTAGGCTCAAATTAAAGATGTGCCTTCTCTAAAGAGGAAGTCCTCTCATCCCTCAATCCTAAACGGCTGTTTAAAGGGGAGGAAGAGAGGGAGGCGAGGAGAGAGGAGTGTTTGTGCTAGAAAGGGTGAAAGAGCTTCCGCCATCCAGCCGCCTGGCAGACAGGAGGGGTGCAGGGTTGCCGGCGTTTTCCGGACTGCCCTAACCACACAATGCCACGTGCCGCCTGTGTGTGAGTGTGCACCACATGCTGGATATACAGAGACAAGGAACTGACTGTATGGAAACATTTACATACACGTACGGTTAATACAAGAGTAAACATTAAAGTCAATGCACACAGAAGCAACACTCTAATTGCCTATGCAAATGTTCTTTTCATGTAAGCAGAGTATTTAAGAATTGTATGGGCTGTGATGTGGGTGGAGCAGCGCATGGAAAAGACTGACAAACAGACTAGAATGCACGCTTGCATGCGGATGCCTCTGGTCTCTAGTATAAAAAGACAGAGAGTGAGAGTGTGTGTGTGTACGCGTGGTGTGTGTGTGCGCAAGTGCATGCGAGCGCCCGCGCATCTGCGTCTGTGAGCTCATCCAAACGGAATGATAACGAATCCACAGGCACATCAAAGGGGCCTGGAAAAAAAAAAAAAGAGGGAGCACATAAAAAGAGAGAAAATGCAAAACTGAAATATTCAGCGCCCTCTGAAGAAAAAATAAAACAGGCTTGGTTTTCATCCCCAGAGAAAGAGAAAGGGAGAGAGGAAAAAAAAAGAGACAGAAACAGACACAGAATAAGAGACAGACCACAAATAAGTGAACACAAGAGAGAGACAGCACAAGGGCAAGAAAATATTAAAGACAGAGAGAGAAGGAGTTAAAAAGAGAGTAAAAAAACAGAGAATCATTGAGCTTGATGGCTTTAAAACTGCCTACAAATGTGGCCTGTTTACAAACAGAATTTCATATCAAGATATGAAACAAAATGGCCACATAGGTAAAAAAAACAGAGAGGCATCATTATTATTATCCATCTCCCACAGTAGCATCAGAGCACTCCATTCATCTGGGTGCTTGCAGGCAACAGTCATCTTACTAGTATTGCTACCAGCCTCTCTTAAAATAAGTCAGTACTACACAAATGCTAACTCTTAAATTAAGCGTAAACCGGTGCTGTAGATTTAGAGCTGAAATGACTAATAGTTTAAAGATTAATCTGCAACAATACTTAGATAACTTCAAAAAAAATTCACTAGCTACAGCCTCCGCTCTGGTTCCAAATGTTCATATTTTCTTGTTTTCTTAGTCTTCTATGGCAGTTAACTGAGTATTTTGGGGTTTTCAAATGTTGGTTGGACAAAACAAGACATGGAGACATTACCTTGAACTCTAGGAGAACACTTTTCTCAATATTCAGACATTTTTTGGTGATTAATCGAGAAAACAATCATTAGTCAAAGCCTTGCATAGATTAATCTCAAAGAAAGGTCAAGAATAGCATTAGTCATAGCCGCACATTACTGGATGTTGCAGAAGGGAAGGGGCTTAGCGCTGTACTCAAGCGTTGGTGGACATGACACATGACATTTCAATTCAGCCCCCTATGACGCTCGTGCTCTCCCATCAACACCGGACGATGAAAGCGGCGACTTTCCCTCGCGCTAGTTAGTGCGTCAAAGCCAACGAAACACCCCAAGGAGGGAGAGGGATGAAGAGGAATCTGGTTGCAGCCCGGGCTGACAGTACTACAATATGGGTGGATAAACATGAGGGTGGGACAGAACAAAAAGACACACAACATGTCGGTCTCATACTTCACAATGGCTCAAGAGTTCAGTTACTGCTACCACAGGAGAATTAAAGTGTTACCTAATATTTCTACACAACTCATTCTTTACCAGAAGAGAAGATCTTACTCATGACACAGTTTGGAGCGGGGATTTTCTTCCCTTCACTGTGCATTTAGATCCTATTTGGCTTCATGAATTATGCAGACGACAGCATAATATGCTAAATCAACCAGGCACGAATCCCTATAGTAAACATACTGTATTTACATATCTCAAACATTATACAATGGGAAATGAAGATGGAGGCTTTATAATGAAACAATGAAAGCCCCAAAGACAGTCCATCCAGATTGAGATGCAGCGCATGAATTAACTGTAATAATTCATACCGTCAGTGCATATTTGTAAGGGAGCTAGCCTTAATGCAAAAATATCAAATCTAGTTATGTGTGCTAATCACGTAGGCACGGCGAGGCATTTAATGTCATTACAACACCATGATATGGAAATGTCACGATACCAATCAGGCGCACATATTAAGTGATACGAGACACAGCGATGAACAGATATGACAAATTACAGCTGAATAACTAAATGCCAGGATAACTATTAGCTTATTTTCCAGAGTAGGAACTTATTATCTGCCTCATTATCTATCCATTTAATTCAATATTCACAAAGACTAAACAGTGCCTAGACTTGCTCCATTAGACATCCCTGCAGTGATGGCATATGATAAGCTTAGCCCTACACCCCTATTAATTTTCATTATTGTGTTTTTAGCTCCTTATTAACTTTACAACAACAAGCAAAAAGTATCTGAGGATGTAACTGTCCTTTAACTCAGACAACCTTGGCTAAAGAGCTCTTTACAATTTTCTTTTTGTCAGGTCTGCGATATCGAACTGGCGCTTAACCCATCTCCATCCCCTTCTTTCAATGCAGCTGCCATGGGAGTAAATATTGAGCCTCAGTGAAGCTTCTCAATATTCAGGATCCATACCTCCACCTGCTCCTGCACCTCAACACTAAGTGGGGTTGCAGGCTGCACAGCCTCTGCTCGGCTACCTCTGGTCCCTCTCCGGACCAACACCACCACCACCACCACCACCACCACCTCTGCTTCCCTCCATCCCTCCTGTCATGGGAGAGGAATGCTGGGAAAGATAAGACCACTTCAAAGACACACATGGATGTAGAGTATGCATGCGCACACACACACAGGCATAAAATAACATGAAAGAACACACTGGATGCATCCTACATCTTTAAGAGCAAAGGGGGCTCTATCTTACGCAAGCATGTGGGGATGCATGCACGAACACAAAGAGAGAAACAATGACACACAGACCATACAGACTTACACACACATTTAATTAGTACCCAAAAGGGATGAGCATGGGCTCTCGAGTCCTCGATGTGGGCGTCAGTA
Source organism: Epinephelus cyanopodus (assembly GCA_026686955.1). Classification (NCBI taxonomy): domain Eukaryota; kingdom Metazoa; phylum Chordata; class Actinopteri; order Perciformes; family Serranidae; genus Epinephelus; species Epinephelus cyanopodus. Next base: position 15,498,138 of record CM048929.1, read on the forward strand.
TTTGCTCAATGTGTAGAATTGACCATGTTCTACATTAAAAGTAGGCTTGGAAGTAGCTGCATACACTAATACTGTTGTATATCATATAGATACCGCCCAAGCTTTATTAAATGTCTAATTTTTGGGGAGGACAAGACGCAGTAATTAACTGCTACATATGAATATCTGCATGGATCCAAAAATTGTAGCTGTGCAGATAATGTTATACATTTTCAGTAAGGTATCACTTGATCTAATGTTACAGGAAGAACAACCAGACATAAGAGTGATGCAGTGCAAGTTATGCAATGTTAAACTTGTGTATCATGGCTAATCTCTACAGTCTTGAGCTGCGCAGAGAGGTTGGCTAACCCTAACTCCTACCCTCATTGTCACTTGGATGTCCATTCCCGACTCTATTCTTATGTTAATTTTTTTGGAAATAATCAAAAATGGAAATTACTTAAAATGCCTATCCCCAGTATCTTGGGATGTCAGTTTCAGCTAATTTTGCTTTTGATAGCCTGATACACATAAACCAGTAACTCACCAGTTGCAAGCAATCCATTGATTCAGTGAGCTTTAGCGATGCATTTCAAAGCGCTATCCATTTAGAGGTGGTGAAATCTAGATGGTTGTGATGTAAGTGTCTTGTTGACAAACTGCCAGCTAGCCATGTTAACATGAGTAAACAATGTCCACTGGTTAGCCTTGGCCACTCTGCACTGTGCACCACCTGAGTCGGGTGGGATCTAGCTAGCTACGCCACTGCCCACCACTGGTTCTGGTGGCGGGACAACGTCGCTGCGGAAATATAGTGGCCACCAACAGTTCTCACTCCAGGTTGCCTCAGTGAGTAAGGAACTTAATTTTTAGCCTCAAGACCTCTTTAAGATTGTTAACTACAGTATGTTAGCACCTAGTTAGATGGCGCTAACAGAGCTAAGAGTAATACTAAAGGGGGTTTGCAGCTCAAAATTAAGCTGCTTACTCACCAAAGCAACCTGGGGTGAGACCGGATGTTTCGAGGACAACGCTGTTGGTTCAGGACAATGTTACTAGAGGTAATCACCGAATGAGTGGCACCACTAGCTAGCTCCCACCAGACCCAGTTGGTGTTTAGTGCTGTAAACTGAAGAGCAGCAAAATTAACCTATAGACTGACATGTAACTGGTAAAAAATATCCTTGGCGGTTAACCGATTAACATCCCTACTAGTACCCAACCAAAGAAACTGTTTTCATGTCTCAAGAGCTAATTACAGAATCAAACAGCAGCTTTGTGGTGATATGTGTGTGCACAAAAAAAAACAAAACAGTGGAAAAGCAAGAATTATGGGTGAGCAGGATTATGACTGAAGGAAAGAGTTAGTGTAAGTTCAATACACCATGAGACAGCTCATCCATGACAGTGTGAGTGTTTGGACAGTCAGTGTGTTGCCTCTCATAAAGGCAAGCACGCTGTCCCTCCAGCTGCCTAAAGCAGACGCTGCCTCTGCCACTCCGAACTGTAAACTGATCAAAACGAGCAGAAGTTGCTGCTGAGACGCAGTCAGAGCTGCTACAACCCTGCACCACACCTTAGCAGGCACATGGTTTTGATAAAGCCAGTTGGGTGCCAAGCGGCAGGAAGGAGGAATGGAATGGTATGAAGGAGAGCGTGGAAAAAAAAAAAAAAAAAAAAAAGAGACAGCCTCTTCATGGAGAGAGAAATATCGTAATCTAGAAATAAACCAGCTGTTCTTTTCTACTTTAAACATTCAGGTGATTTTCTGATGTTTTTAAATTGTGATTTGGAGGTCACTGTTGCAAAAGCAGGCAAGCTGTTCCCCAGATGAGCTCCCTCTCCCTCTTTTTTTCTCCCCCCTCTGTGGTGCATCTCTCCATCTCTATGCTAATGCCCTGTAATGATCTGAGGCACGTTGGGATGAAAGAAGAGGAGAGAAACTTGTTCTCTGCACAGCTTTGTAGTGCTTTTCTGTTGTTGTTGCTATAGTAACACCGACCTGGAACTCAAATTGACGCAGCAATGCTTATTTGCATGGCAGGACAGGGTGATTTTTCTTTTTATGCTGAAAAGAAAGAGTGGGAGTAAACCATGGAAAGAAAGGGGTGTGGATAACAGCTATATATGCTACATACAAACCATAGTCGGAACTGCCAACACATTCATCACCAGCTGTTGAAGAGATAAAATATAATAAAACTGCTCCGCGTTGATATATGATATAACGGCAGGTTGTACGGATCAACAAACACTTAATATACACATCATAACACAGTGCACATACCACACAGTATCTGGCACATGGAGAGCATGTTGAGCAGTTCTACTTGTTTAATTTCATCATCCATCCTCCCATCTTCACACACACACACACACACACACACACACACGCACCCATACAGACACACACACACCCCTGCGTGCGGTCTTGCTTTGACTTTGAAGTTCTCCTGGATCGCCTTTAAAGGCCGTCAGTGTTGCCACGACAGCAGGCAGGTAGACATCAGACTGCTTATTGTGTGTGTGTGTGTGTGTGTGTGGAGCCTGAGTACTTAATTAGCTAAGAGACCGATGGGCCACTTGCCGTTTCTCAGTGTTTAACACTAAACGAGGGAATGACTGGCTCGTTACTGATACTAACAACAAGGATAATTTATGCACAAATGGATCTGTCTGCTGTGTTTAAGCTTGTCCTCTGTTGCCGGGCTGACAATGACAAGCGCAAACAATAAGCAGGCACAACCATCAATGTCCCTTTGCGATCTTTACGCTGAATACTAAATGCCGCAAAACTGCAAAAAATGTGTTCGCATGTTGTTTCACACTGACAGCAACACAAAGGAGCAGTAATAATAACCATGTCCTACAGCTTAATACAATTTCTTATTCACAAAAAATGATTTATCCTTGTTTTTAGAGGCCACTTAAAAAGTGTTTGGCTAAGACACAAAGTGCCTCGGGCTATTGATTAGGACCCAAGAAAAAAAAAAAAGCAAATACAGCCGCGCTCAACCCATTCTTTTTAATCCACTGCCTCTGGGTTGCTATTATATTGTGACAAACAGTTGAAAGGCTCTCAAGGGGGGTGATGGCACTGTGACTGGCCTTGGCTGTGTATGGCTGGAGCTGGAGCTGAGGCTGTTGAATGTGCGTTGTGTTTAATTGTGCAGAACGCATTCTAGTTTCGCCAGGGAAACTGTAATCTGCTTGCGACCAAGTAATGTGGTCCTGTATGGGATTAAGTACCCAGTGGAATGTACTGACTAGCTGACTGACTGGTTGGAGTCTGGGCTGTCAGCAGAGTGCGCTTATGTAGTGCTGGAGGGGAGGGAGTGATGGAGCTGAAGGGTGAAGAGTAGGAAGTTGAGGGGGAGGCAAAGAGTGACAGGGAAAGTAGGCCCCCACTTTTTGGGCAGTTAATGTGAATAATGATCAAACAATTACATAATGCAGCATTATTATCTGAAGCACTACTTTAACTCAATCACTTCCTAATAATTTAAATCCCCGTATAATGTTTCTGTAATATTCCAATAGAGGCTTAAAGAGTCTCTGGTAGCATAACATTTTCACGGTAGACATTTTGGCATGTTTTAGTGGGAGAAGCAGGTTTAATTAATACCATTAATAAGGTGATTAGGTGAGCCACTTTCAGGGCCCTGGTATTTTGCATGCTGGCTCACCAGAATGGCTTACTCATAATAACCTTTAAGCATATTGTATTTCAAAAAATCTGGAAGAACACTTTCGCACCTCCTCTTTGGAAAATCTAGCCAATGATGGGAGCCTTTGCCAATGATGGGTAATTTCAGAAAGAGGCTGTTCCTATTGGCTATTGGATGCAGATGCGTGTACAGATATCATATAAAGAAGGTTACTATTCTAGTATTGGCCAAAAGTGCCTACACTGCAAAGCAACCCCCCAAAAAAAAGGTTGATGAACTTATCAAAAAGACTCTAAAGGAGGGACAGAAAATAAACTAAACGCATGTCAATATCGGCAATGTTTTCAGAGACAGATAGAAAATGTTGCGGTTTAGCCCTTTGCTAACTGGAGCCAAAAGCCCACAGCTGCGGTTAATTCGTGCACATCACAAAACGAATACTGCCATCTATTGGTTGCCTGTCACAACACATAAAGTCTGTTGCAAGAAATCCTGGTGTCATGTTTGATAGTACTTGATGTTTTGAACAGCATGTCACTAAGCTTCTCAAACATGTTTTTATCACCTCGGACAAGACATCCATTTTATCTTCTAGAGATACAGAAACTGTTGTACAAACTTTTACCTCTTCGCGTCTTGATAATTGCAACAGCCTTTATTCCTGTCTTAATCAAAAAACTTTGCAACGACTTCAGCCACAAGGCTTTTACCCAGCACGACCACATCACACCAGTTTCAGCCTCTTTACATTGGCTCCATGTTTGTTTTAGGATTGACTTTAAATCTTATTGATTACTTTTAAGCCTGGCTCCAGACTACATTTTAGACCTGTTAGTCCCTTATGAACCTCTGTGTAGTTTGAGATCCTCGGGCAGAGGTCTTCTGCTTGTCCCAGAGTCCAGGCTGAAGACCAAAGGGCCCCGAGGCTCTGGAATGACCTGCCCAGGGATATAAGGCTGTCTGAGTCACTGGCTTCGTTTAAGTCTCTCCTAAAAACGTGCTTCTATCGGAAAGCATATCCAGACTTTATCTGAGCGATCTGTCTATTTTATTGCTATCTTACTGATGTTATTTCCCATTTATCATCTTGATTTTAGCTTTTAATAGATGACATTTTATGACATGTTATTTGTTTTATTCTCCTTCTGTTTTAAAAGTTTAGTTTTATTGTACAGAACTTTGTAACTGTGTTTTGAAAGGTGCTATTTAAATAAAGTTTATCATTATCATTATCATTATCAATTCAACTTCATCTGTATGTAGCTAGCTAGAGCTACATGCCGCTATAGACTACTTCACTGTGAGGAGAGCAGGCAGCAGCTCCACAGATGCACCTTCAGTCGGCCACTGTAGCAACTCAAATTTAGCCAGCGCAAACCCAGGTGCTTGGGACTGTACGGCCTGACTCCCTGCCAGGACAGCAAACTTTCTGTTGCTGCCATTACACAGGTTAGACCCAGCCCTTCCACTGGCCACCAGCCTGCTGTGATCCCTGGTGCTAGGGTTTGCACTGGCTGAATTTGAGTTGCTGCAGCTGCTCTCTCTCCAGAGGTGCTGCCAGTCCTCCTCAACGCAAAAATAGTCTATAGTGGAGGGGTGCCGTAGCTAGCTAATTCTTCTAGTCATCCAGTGGGAAGGGCTTAGGGGAGAGACGGGAAAGGTGCGGGAGGGGGGTGTATTTTCAAATTCAGACTTTTTTTCCTTTTTCAGAAACAGCCTACTCCTTTTTTTTTTTTACCTTGTAAAGTTGTTATAATGAGTGTGCTTGCAACTATTTGCCTGTACACATCCAGGAGAAACACAGCAATATTAAAATTTAGTTGGAGTCCTGTTTTTGAACACCTGATAAAAGTCCAATATTCACTCTTGTTTTATCTGAGGCCTGGTTTCCACCAGTTCGTGAGAGAAATATCTGGCTCTTTGGCTGCTAAATGCTCCAATATGTTCACCAGCTAGTCGCAAAACTGTGTCTGTCTGCTGTTTGGAGCTGAGCAGGTAGTGTACAGTAGATTTATTGGGGCCTTTTCACTCCAAACAGATGTCTGTGGACGCTAGAAATGGGATCGTCGAGAGCGATGAGAGTGAAGTGAAACCAAAGCAAAGTGCTGAAAGGAGCTAAAAAGATCTGCAGAGCTCAGGGGAACTGAAGAGTTGAATGGTAATTATTCATCAATTAGAGTGATCCCTTCCACGTGACACATACAAAAGATTGCTGGATTTATTTTTAATACTCCTACAGCTAGTCACAGTGTTCTTATCAACATCTCATTAAATATTGAATCTATACTATTTGACTTGTGTTTTCTTTATCTTGTGATACATATTCAATAACACTGCATCTTCCTAATATGCTTATCAATATATTTGATTTTATTTGATTCATACAGTAGGATTAGGTTTGCTATTTTTCTTCAAGACAACACAAGTGCTGCTTATCACATGTGAAGCTCTGATCTGTATGAATTCTCACCACAGTTACAAGGCTCTCAACTCTACCGGTACTACTCACAGTTATAAAAAAAGATCAAAGAGAGTGTGCAAGGGTTTGCTTGTTAAAGCCAAACTCCACCTTAAATCAGAATTCATACACACTGTTCTTATGATCAAAGACTCGAGTCAGTAGACATAAACAACTCTCTAATAAAGTTTGAAGCCACAGAGTCAAGGCTCAAATGTGCGATACTAATAATTGTAAAATAAATGCTCCACTAGCATCATGTGTGTTGGAAATTTCATGACCACAGGGGGCAATTTCTGTACAAACAGTAATAAAGCAGCAAATGTGTCCATAAACCTGTCAAATAACCCCGGGCGCTCCCTGTGTTTGTGTTTTGGTGATATTTTTAGATTATGATCGCGTTTGTGCCATATTGCTGTTACACATGCATACACACATCTTGCTTGAAATTCTCCCTGACTGTATTCAATTTCATTATTTACGTAGGATTCAGTTCACAAACTATGTCAACGGCACACATCTGCACACACAGATACACACACACACTGGCTGACGCGCTGATGGTGTGCTTGAGACAATTATGTCAAACACTTGGCCCAGAGGGAAGAAAGAGGACCACACACACAGACACACTAATACACAGATTTTACAGCTCGCTAATGAGATTATTGTGTAACATAAATAGGGCTGGGTGCCGAACTTCGATACTTGAAGGCAGCGATTGAACTGCTTTGATATTATCAAGTATTTTAAAATGGTGCCACATTTTGATAATAACAAGTAAATCATCAGTGTCAGCCAATAAGCATGCAGCATGCTTGTACCAAGATCTAATATTGCGAGTAATTGGCTGTCGAATGTTACTTGTTGTAGAGGCATGAGGGGAAAACAGCATGTTGCAGCCAGAGACGTGGCTCAGATGTGTGTATGTTGTATTGTGAGAGGCTTGACTACAGCGTGTGCTGCATAGGTGTAAAAAAAATGTCTAACAAGAGATCAACAGTGTGGTTTCATCTTATCATGCGTGCAATGAAATATGTGCATTAAAGGACATTGTTGCCATGACCGGCAATGCGACAAGTTTGGTGAAACAATGCTAATGGGCATGTAGCTACTTCCATGTTTCAGATTATACGTCATGTCTGTAGTCGACCAATGAAGATGAGTTTACATATCACCTTGGGTTTGTCCTTCACCTTCTCAAAATGATCCCACACTTTGGATTTCCTGCCCAACATGTTATTAACTAGCCTGTGGAATAACCGCAGGTACCAGCCCTGGAAATTAGGGGCTGTACACATGCGACGTCTTTAACCGCCTGGAAAACGCGCTACCTTTGTGCCTTTTTTTGTGTCAGCTCTCAAGAGCATGGCGGCAGGTTGCATCTGAGACTGCTACGCAACCTTAACGAGCATCCTATGGCCTATTTACCTGAAATCCTGAGTGCAGAGCTGATCTTCTTCGTGGGACAGGTGTAGGCTCTGGGTAACCCTGCACTAACATGATCAACTTCTCTGTATTTATCAGGCTGAATATTTACAGAAGAAGAGAAAGATATCTGTTGGCTGTCATTGGGTTGTGACACAACTCCTGTCTGACTGCTGAGGCCTCTTCCTGTGTCTGTCCTTTCAAATTAAATTCCCACATGGTCCAGTCATATAGGTTTTGATTTATTTTGACAAGGCACAGCTCCGAATAGAGTGTGCCAGGGCTGACGTCAAAACCCGGAAGTTTAGCATTGCGCTGGTTCCCGGAAGAGAAAGTGAATGTGATTTTTGCATTGCGTTTTGGATTATGTCAGAAAATAAGCTCTGTGGCTAACACAAGTTTAAGATACTTACAGGTTTTGTTCAGCGAGATAATCTTCACATATGAACACCTTTCATACCACATTTGAAGCTTAAATGCGATCGCCAGAAGTAAAAACTAACGTTAGACTTTAACGGACTACATGACTACTTCACAGTCACATGACTGTTGATGTCACCACCACTAAGCTTTCAACTGATTTTGGCCACTTTATTTTAAAAACACTGTAAATCTGACTGTTTAAGCTAAATAAGAAGCTGTAATGGTGGACTGCCAGCACTCTCGCCTGTTCGGGGGTGATGACGTTTAATTTCCCCGACAGGTTTTGTAGTCGTATTGAGCAACTTGTTAGCAACCGCCTTTTTTACGACACGTAAAAGCTTCAAAATTCACAAGTAGGGTATTTACTGACGTGTTTTATGTCGTAGAACAAAACCTGAAACTCGCTTAAGCTTTTGTTAACAACAGACCTTATGTGAGGCATTTCACCAAAATCCCATTCAAAAAACGTATTGACTTTTAGACGAGAGAACCTGAAGTGCTAAAAGCGCTAACGGAGTTCCGGGTTTACTGGCACACTCTATAGAGTTTCACTTTTTTTTCCCCCCTGCGACTAAGTGACCAATGAAATCTTGACGACTAATGACCATTCCTGTCAACTAATGTTTGGTCGACTATTAGAGGGTTGTTTGTTTGATTTCAAAAACTGTGATTATTACTACAAAAATATTACTTTTGGTTTGGCTTTTCTTACTGTACCTGAGTGCATCCTCTAGTTTGGCTATCTTCCTCTTAGCCTCTGTTCTCTCTTTCTCTGCTTCACTGTGGATTGCCAAAACCTAAGGGGAAAGAGAGAGACAGAGAGAGGTGTAAGTGAGTGCAAAAGCAGGCACCATCAAACATCACTCAACAAAACTCTCCTGCCTGTGACCTTGTGCATCTGGTCTCGTCTCTTCTCTCTATCACCCCATCAAAAAGTACCATCTGAGCCTATCTGCCTGCACAGAGGGCCTCTCACTGTGGATCCGTGGCAGCCATATGGGCCCTTGTTATGTCCAGATACCATACTCTGGCCTCCTTCACGTGCCTCATTTACCACTCCTGACGAGTGGAAAGAAGAATCTTTCCAGGAGAAAGCAAAATGAACGACAGCCTCTTTTTTTCCTTCATTGTTTACATCTCCTGTCACCGTCCAGAAAGAAGAAGGTGGAAAAAGATACAGGCTTAACACAAGGACAGAATGAAAAACAGACAGCGTTTGAGAAAAAAAAAACATGAAAACCAAACTACTGACTTTCTTTCAGAGAAGCTTAATTTAAATTCTCCCTGACCCTGAATGAAGTGCACACAGGCCTGCTAAGTTCTTGCAGGTGCATCAGCCAGAGGGGCCCGTCTCTGGGTATGCCAGCCTGCCATGAGCATACACATTATAACTGTGGCACTTTGAAGATGACCCAGGTGCAGCAGGTCTTTAAAACCTGACTTTCACCTAAGAAGTCTGGCCCAGACCGGTCTGGTCCAGCTTAGATCGTTAACAATGGTCTCTTCACTCTATGGTTTACAGCTGCTCCATTGCTTTGAAGAGGGTCTCTCAAAAGTAAAGGCAATTAAGCGTAGGCCCGCGTACACTGACAGTGCACACTTCAGAGGGAAAAATGTCCCCTTTGAATGTCGTCTGCAGAGTGACTCGACAAGATTATTCGGATTTGCTTGTGACTCCCATTCTCAACTTCTTTCGCTTTCTTTTCTTATGCTAAATTATACATTTACCATCCTCTTCTTTCTTCTCTGCCCAGTCCTTCATCTACCTGTTAATCACGGCTCTGATTTTACGAGACCGGACATAAAATCTAAAAGTAAGGGGAACCAAAAAGGAACATGTGACTCCCCGCTTTGATCTCCACTTGACCGTAATAACTTTGTCCAGGGCTGTTTCAATGCAACGACAGAAGCTATGGAGCTCAGCGGATCGGCTTACTTGAAGTACACACTACCTTTTTCTCACAGTTGATCTGCACTTCATCTTTCTCCTGGTGAAACTTCATCTCTTGATCCTGAAAGGAAGCAGAGTTGAAATGATACCATGCGGCAGAGGTGATACTGTGACACTCACACAAGGACGAGCCCATTCTAACCTTAAAGGGTCATGTTTTTGTGCGTAGTGTCTAATTGGAACCACTGTTTTTGAAAGCGTTTCAGCAGCAGTAGCAAAACAGGCTGCAACATAACCAATCGCAACATGTTCGGAAAGTCAATTCACGTCCATGAAAAGTGTTTGATTTAGTCACTGACTGGCTCAGATTGTTGTCATACGTGTCCAACAACATTATGCAGAGGATTCCTACAAAGACAAACCTTTTTGTTAAAGAGTAAGATCCTTTTTGTTAAACCAAAAAACAGCTCCAAAATCGCACTTACCAAACTGCATTTAAAAAAACAAAACAGTAATTTTAGCATGTAGAGAGCAGCATATTTTCACATCTAACTGGGTGCATTCAGGGTTTATTTCTACTAAACCAGAGCTGGTGATTGTGGAAGAGTGAAAAGACGAACCAAGACAGTTTTCATGAGTTTTATTTTGTTTCTTTCCACTTTGAATGAACTGTATTTTACAATCATAAAATTAGTGTTTATTTAAATGTCTGGTGGTTTGGCAACAGCTATATCAGAATATTTTTTATGGTTAAACAATTGGATGTCACTCTTTAATAAAAAGGTCTGTCAGTAGGGACCCTTTACATAAGTTGTCAGTGGCAAACAAACACTTTCAGTGGACATAAATTGACAGTGTAAGTATGCCCCAAGTGGTTACATTGCAGCCTGTTTCCCAGTTGCCAGCTGCAGCACTCTCGCTTAGTACCAGACCTAAGTCACAATTGTTCCCATTAGTCACTTAAAAAAACACAGGAAAATAGGGTCCAGGTTGAGAAACACCAACCTTTCAGCATTGTCAGAGCTTTTATTGCTGTAGTGACAAATGGAACAGATGCATGCCATGTATGCTTACACCCTTGCCACCACCCAAATCCTACCCTGACTTGTTGGTGTCTTCGATGTTCACTGTCCAGGAGCTGCTGTTTGAGTAAAGCCACAGTTTTCTCCAACTCCTCTATCACCTCAGAGGCCTGGAAGAGAGAAACAGAGAGGAGGGGAAAAAAACAGTTAAATGTGGCACAATTTTGTACTTTGCATCAATTAACTGTAAAATTTTGCAGGCTGGCAGAGGGAGCCATGTGGAGGTGTTCGGGTAATGTGGACCTTAGCAGCAGACAGAGCGTGTTCCTGATGTAAGTGGCTCATGTCAGTCTCATGTTTGGCTTCGAGCCTCTGCGCACTCTGCTTATGCTGCTCACTCTGCTGCTCCTTCTCCTGCTGCAGAATCCTATTTCTGTGGACAGTTAAAGAGCATAACAGGGTGGTTAGCACATACACTCACCTGTTCCTGTTTCAACATTGCCAATTAAATAACTACATGTGCCACCTCACCTCCCTGTTGCTATAGTTTTGTCTCGGCACATTTAAGAATTTCTTGCCTATTTAATAGTAACATATTGTCCAATATGACCTCAAGCAAGTACTTTATGATAAAGAGTACATTTCGACACCCTATCCTTTTTTTCACCACTCAGTATTTCTCCGCTCTCACTCCCTATGTCACAGACCGTCTGTTGGCCTCCTGCAGTTCGACGCTGATGGATGCAACGTGGATCTCCAACTGGGCCTTCTCCTGTGTCACCCTCTGACGCAGCGCATTGCCCTTCTCCACCTCTGCCGACTGCTGTTTCACCCGCAGCTCCAGTTCACGCACTGTCTGCTCCTGAGGCACAAACATGCACAGAAATGAAACCAAACAGCTTGAACTACTGAGGAAACAAGCCTGAGAAAATGTCATGGGTCAGAACACTGCATGCTCTCGTAGTTAAGTCAGACAGAAATCAGGATGCTGATATGTAAGAATGTCGTCTCTGACCTTATTCTTGATTCTTTGACACACTATTTTAAAATAAAAAGGTAAAATATCTGAAGTTAAAGATTTAAAAATCATAGAAACTCACTGCTTCTGTTATGTTTTGCACCTATGATGAGGTTTAAAGCTAAGGTTGGACTTAAAATAGACGGTTTCAGCCTGGTATTCTCCAAAGATCTGTGAGTCATCAAAAACAAAAACATCTTCTCTACACAAACTGTACTAAAGGTCGAACCAGCAGAATCCCTTTCAGCTCTTCACAGGGAAAGATCTTATCAAGTGAAAATATTTCATCCAGTCTACAAAAGCTCGACTGCAGCAGGTTTTGAAGTCAACCGTTGTGCCTTTGAAAAAGTTTCTAAAGCTGTAACTCTGAGCTGCTGTTTCACCTTTTTGCCTGAATTCTGACATTTGGAGAATCTCATAGCAACACAGGCAACACAAGGTAATTTTCCCATTTGGAAATCTTGGCTCTCTTATTTAAAAATGTTAAATGTCACACAATAAGGTCCAGATTAAGTGTTGATGCTTAAAAGGTACACTGTGGTTTCTGTTTCAGTTTCTGACCACATGTGATGCTGTGGAGCAACATTGTGATCAGCATGGCCGCCGTTTTGTCCGTATCTCATGCTCCTTCTTTTTTCACTTTGAAAGTGCGCACGCAACGGTGTCCAAAATTAATTTTTTGACTCACTGGCCAAGGGGACTAGTAGATGAAAAAACGTCCAACTGCCAAGCATGTTTTTTTACTGGCCAAAAAAATAAGCTGCCTTTTAGCGTCACACACCACCTCTACAACCCACAAATGTTAAAGTGCGGTTTATGTGTGGCTTCAAACCTTTGAAACCGTTTCACAGCAGGAGAAAAGACAGGAATGTTGATGTAAAAACACTCTGATACTTCTTTCCCACTAAGTCTTTCAATAAAGTAAATTTGAAGGTTTTTTAAGGATGCCTATCGGATGCTTAATTAAGTTAAGTTTGGGATGGCTATCCCTTGATTGTCCTCATGACACTCCTCACTCTCTATCACAATCACTCGCAATATTCTCTACATCACAACTTACTCAGCAAAGGTGTTTCCATTTCCCAAATACTGACATCAACTCTTTTTTTGACAAAGGCAAAAACCACTTCAAACAAGCATGAAAACACAGCGAGCTTCAAATGCAATTTAAATCACTTTTAACGTACAAGAAAACTCCACTGTTTAACTTCTGTTGCAGAGATCTGAGCAAACTAACAAATCATAAATGTTAAGCCTTATATCACTTCACTGTACACCAACACCATTGACTTCTTTTACTGGCAAATGTCAAAAGCTCAATCAGGATTCAGATTTTCAATAAAGTCAACGATCAAAGCACAGCTGATGCAGACAGCTTCTTCCGGCACCGATTTGATGAAAAGAAACGTCCCCTCTCTGCATACTGTCCCCCAGCATATGCACGTGTGTCTTTGTGTGTGTGTGTGTGTGCTCATGACAGCGTGGAATGCAGTGTGGGCAGGCTGATAAAGGCGATGACGGGGCCCTGATTAAAGATGGAGTGTGCTAGTCAATCTAGATGATGACAGAGGCTGGCGATGACAGGAGGTTGAATGACGGGAGAGGAGGGAGCGGTGTGTTTGAAAAAAAAGTATGAGAGCAGCGCCCGGCGAGGCTGGTGAGAGAGATTTTTTTTTTGTCTTTGTGTTAGCAGCGTAGGGCGCTAAGAAAAGGAACAACGGGCCTGTGTTGTGCTGGGACGCGTGCTGACACTTAGTATGGAGAGGTGCTTCTTCTCATCTCCTGCCAGAGAGCTGAGGCTGGACTGGGCACACCTGGACACACTCACAGGGAGCAAATTATGTCCCCTAATTAGGTGTTTTAGAAGGAGAATTACTAGGTGTGAAGAGCAGACTACATACACTGTGTTGTGAGCTCAGCTCCCCTTCAGAGATTCAGAAGTGATAAAGTCTTTGAAGATGGAAAAAAACATGTAATTTGTAACCAGAAAAAGTCATACAGAGTGATGGATGACCTTTTACAGTTTTTGTATCAGAACTGGGGCCAGTAACTGGAAGACAGCCTGCATCCATCATCTCCTGAGGCTTGTCAGGCCATGTGTACGCATGCATGTTGTGTTTCAAACTGCAGTGTGAGAGGAAGAGCAGCAAGTGGAAGAGAGAGTCTGACAGAAGACATAAGAAAGGGAGACAGAGTAGGCTGTGGACTTGTGGGACAGGTGTCAAACAAATCCTCCTGCAAGTTTGTTTACTCCAGTTTTACTACAGCTATTATTGGGAATGCACAGATGCGGCTTTTTAAAGCTGATGCCACTTTAAAACTTGAGTTGACTGAATCAAGGTATGCAGGTTGAGCACTGGGGCAGAAAGCTGGATATTAATTTTTAATAATAAAGACATACGTAACTTTTATGCATTAAAGTGTCCAAAAACGAAAAGACAGATGTTGAGTTTATTTGAGTTGTGTACTTACATAATCCCAAATGTTTCCAATAATATTCAAACCCAGAGAAACCTGTCATTTAAATCAAGGAAATGTCGGTGTCATTTGGTCGCCATCGCCTGTCAGTGGCCCCAGTACACTGTCCGTCATAAATTGACTTTTTACCAGTTTAAAGCAAGAGACTTCAGGGGTCGTATTCACAATCATTCTGGGAACACTCTCAGAGAGCTCCTAACTTAGCCAAAAAACTTTTAGAAAGAAGTCCTAACTTAGGAGTGATTTAGAAAGTTGTAAGAGCAACTCTGAGCAAGGAAAGGACAGAAACTTTTATCTTACTGAGGGGGTGTGGTTGACCTTGTTGCTAGGTGTGATGCTTTCTTTTGACAGGTGTGATTGGTTGTCACGGACAGGCCCGTTTTTGAGCCTGCAAGGTGTGGACACCCAGTGGAAATAAGATGAACTGCTGACTGTAAAAGTGTTGTCATTGTTAGTGTGATCACTCTGCTGATGGAAGGTTGCAACAGACACAAGTCATCACATCACTGCTACATTTTTCCAGTTTTTCAAATTTCTTAGTATTGTGATAATTCTATTTCTGGTGTTACAGCGTTACAGACAATTTCTCCAACCTCTTTGTGTTTCCAAAATTTTCTCCTCTACTTAAGAAACTCTTAAACCTCTTAAAAGTCCTCCTCCCAGTTTTTCACCTTAGGAGCTCTTTTAAGGGCCAAGATGCTTTGTGAATAACTTTTATCTTTACAAGGACCTAGTCTTAACTTTAAGGGGAAATTCTATGAAAACGTCACAATTCAAAGAATTCTCTAAGAATTTTGTCACTAGGAGGAACTAGGAGGCTTTTTGAATACAGCCCCTGGATCTTAAGTCATCGGAGAAACGAGCTGAAGAAACGACAGCATCAGTTCAGCTTCACAGAAACAGACTTTTAACAAGAAACCGCTTTATTCAGGGCTTTTACCAGTTTTAATCACGGAGTCTGTTTGTTTTGGAGAGGAGGAGACCTCTGTGACTAATTCAGCTCCCTGTTAAGACCTCCTAAACAATGAACAGAGAAAGAATCCTAATCGGGGTTTCCCTGTTTTGTTTTCCCACTTACTTATGTATAATATCTCTCTCTCTGCTTGTTCATCTTTAACCACAAAGCCATATTAATCATATCTTTATTATCAGTCATTTGGATGCAAGGATTTGCATGGACTACAGTCAGGACTTTGAATGGTGCAATACCTAGGCAGATACCGGCTTGTCTTTCTTTTCAAACACCTACTCAGTCACTCTATCGGCTCTGCCCCGTGCATAGATAGCGTCCAAAAATAACAACATCTGACATATCTGTAAGCCCCTTGTGAGATCTTTGATCTGTATTGGATAGAAACCCAACCAGGTAGCACTGGGCAGATGAACATTCTTCATTTCACTGTTATTAAACCAGATCCAGTGTGCTGTATTTGAATGAACATGAATCATCAATCTGAGTTTGTCTTGGCTCGCATGCTTTACATGTGAACTGAGCGAACTTTTCACATTGTGTCCCAAGTATGAACTTTTTATTAGCAGCTACATCTCCCCCTTCATAGCCAGCAGAGGAGTAGCAGAGGCCTGAAACAAACAGGCGTATACACAGTACCATTGACTGTACAAACTACATGCTCAAAGCTACTGAAGCCATTGTTAAAAATTGTTGAGGACTGAATATTCTACAAGCACAAAAAGTCTTCTGACTGATATCTTGAAGGTGTTATATTTGTATAGCTATCAACAACAGGTCAACAGTGCAAGAGCTTTTCACAGTAAAAGACCAAAATACAACACTGATTCTAAAGATTTAGGTATAGAGACACCAACCCTGCAACCAACCAATAACTCACCAGAGATAAAGTCCCCTTTGAACTTCCGACACTAGGCACGCGCGTGTGTGTGTGTGTGTAGGTTAGCCCAAACTCACAGCAGGAGAGCAGCTAATTTACAATGACAGAGGGCTCTTTTCATTCTCTAGGGCCTTGTCTGTCCTTAATTATTAAAAGAGGGGCCATACCACACGGGCCCCGCACTGTCCAGTGTTTGATGCCTCTTAAATGTGGGCCTGCTGACAGATTAAGGCCAGAAGCAATGTGTGTGTGCATGTGTGATACAGTCATGGAAAAAATTATTAGACCACCCTTGTTGTCTTCAATTTCTTGTTCATTCTAATATCTGGTACCACTAAACGTATAATACAATGAACACAACAAAAAATGCAGCTGGTCACATAATACTTTATGTCCTATTTGACATTCTTAAGCTTAATTGATTCCCAGGGTATATAAGAGGCCATTTCATGTCACAAGCAGCACTGCACATGCAAAGGCCTAGAGTGGTTTCCTGCTTACATTCAAGCCGTAGCACAACTCAGAAGTTGTCAGCTCTCACATAATGCCTAAAACAAAAGAATTATGTGAAGCCACAAAGGCAGCCATCTTGGCACTGCTGGAAATTGGCATGAGTGAGAGACAGGTAGCGAAAAAATGAAGATCTCCAAGACAGCCGTTCATTACAACAAAAAAAACCAAGCTGAACATGGCACTACCAAATTGCTACCTGGCCGTGGCAGGAAACATCTTTCTACCCACGAGATGACCGTGCACTCATCCGTTCCTGTGTCAGGAATCGTCAGACCTCCAGGGACCTTATAAATGAGTGGGCACTGTCGAGAAATGTGGCTTGTTCGGCAAGGACAGTTCGAAACCGACTTGTTGAAGCTGGTTTGAAGTCACACAGAGCACGCAAGAAGCCCTTCATCAATGAAAGGCAGAGGAAGGCCCGGTTACTCTTTGCTCGAGACCACAAGGATTGGACTGTTGATGATTGGGCTAAGGTTCTCTTCAGTGATGAATCCAATTTTGAATTGATGCCCACTCCAGCCACTTACTGGTTAGGAGGAAGCCTGGAGAAGCTTACAACCCAGACTGTCTTGCCCCTACAGTAAAACATGGGGGTGGATCAGTCATGATCTGGGGTTGTTTCAGTCTGAGTGGAACAGGGCAAATGCAATTGTGTGAAGGCCGAATGAACCAGGTCATGTACAGGACTACCCTTGAAAACAGTCTTCTTTCATCAGCTGGAAAACTCTTTCCTGCCTCGAATGACTGGATTTTCCAACAAGACAATGCCCAGTTAAAGCCTGGATGGAGAACCACAACATTCGCACCATGCCTTGGCCTGCTCAATCACCAGATCTTAATCCAATTGAAAACTGTGGAAAATCATCAAACTCAAAATGGAGAACCACAAGCCAAAAACAAAGAAAATTTGTTTGAATTTGTCCAACAGGAATGGGCTGCTGTGACAGCAGAACAATGTCAGAAGCTGGTGGAGAGCATGCCAAGACGCATGGCTGCAGTCATCAAAAAACAATGGTTATGCAATCAAGTATTAACTCTTGTGTGTATCATGTGTTTAAAGCAAACAGAAAAGAAAACATGGAATGCTTAAAAGTAGTGTTTTTGGCGGTACAATGCCATAGCTATTGATGTAAGAATTTAAGTAAGTTTGGTTATTATCAAGAAAACCATGGAAAATGAATAGTTCTTAGTTCTTAAATTAAACTCTCATGAGCTATTTTTGTTGTTATCATTATAATTGTCCAAACAAATGTACCTTTAGTTGAGCCAGGCATTAAAATTAACAAGAAATTGAAGAAAACAAGGGTGGTCTAATAATTTTTTCCATGACTGTACGTACGACAGCACATGAATGCTGATACCGATAACAATGCTATTTATGAGGCAGTGAATGCGACCCGGCCTCTGGTGCTGATGATCCCCATTAATGTAATGTGCACGATTCCACTTAAAACCAAAGTCCTTTCATATGACATCAAAGAAACTGTAGCTTTGGGTGGTGTGTGTGTGTGTGTGTATGTGTGTATGCATAACCATTGCCATGCGGAAGATTTAATACACACTTGGATCAAAGACCTTTATAAAGATGACAGAGGTAAGATTTGAGAGTGATTCTCACCCAGAGGTTGCAGGAAGTCTCCCTTCATTTGGGCCATGGAGTGGCGTGGGTCACTGTTTTTATAATTAGAGCTATGACAGATGTGTACACTTTACTTAGAGCTAAGCAAAGAGTTTTATGAGTTCTGAGTTAAGCAAGAGTTTTATGCAAAAATCCACCCATCTTGTCAGCCAGAATCCTGTTTGTTCCAGTGCAGGTCTGGTGTTTGGTATAGAAAATAATCTGCCCACATGAAGTGTCTTGCATCTCCTGCTGCTGTTTGAGATGAATCTCCTAAACAGCAGCGAGCGAATGCTCGGTCTAAAGCAGCTCTCATGCTCATTCCCTTTGGTATAAAGTCACGATTACAGACAGATGGAATAAACATGAGCATTCTAATTCAAGTTAAATCATGTTACATGAGGTAAAGTTAGAAATTGCTCAAACTGTTACCACTTGGTTTCATTTGGAGTTGGCCACATGCAAAGCTGTCTTGTAAATAACACAATGTGCTGATAAAGAAACAACTTTCTTTCAGCTCGATCAGCAGGGTTGGGTACTGAACTCTGTGCTTTTATGGGCACTGACCGATTAACGTTACTAATTAACCTTAAATCCATCAGTGCCAAAGTCTGGCACCAGAGAGCACATCTGGGGGAGAATGCCGGATCTACAGAGGAAGCGTAAGTGCCGTCAAGTGCCCAGAAGCCTGCCAGCCGCCCATGGAGCTCCGAGACTGGCAATGGAGCTCTGCAGCACCAATCTGCAGCGATCATTTCGGTGTCTGTTTTTTCTTCTTTTCTGTATTGTTTTAGTGATAGCCTAGTATTGCTGCTAGATGAGCAGACACACATACACACACTTAAACAATCAGACAGACACAGCAGCTTGCTCAAATATTACATTTTTGTTTTTACAGAGGTAGTTAAGTATCAAAAAAGATACCATTGAGTTCAGGTAGCAAATTTCAGATGCTGTAATTGGCACAGGTATCGGTTCAAATGTGAAAGGTACCCAACCCTATTGATCAATATCTAAATTCTAACCATGCACACCAACGCCTGTTCCTGTACTCACAGTTGCCTGTGACCGAGCATTATACTCAGCCTCCATCTTTGCCAGCCTGAGGTTGGTGTCTTCCAGCAGCTCCTGGATGCTCTCAGTGTGTTTCTTCTGCAATTCAAACTTCTCCTGCTCCATCTCTGTCGCAGCAGCATGCAGCTGGAAGGACACAGAATAACTACATATCAGTTACAGAACTTTCTCACCAAATTTCAACGACTACTGTATTTCTTCTTGTCACTGCCTCTTTTATAATTTCTCCTTTCATAAAATCTGTTTCTCTGGGTGTGTAATGTCTTGCTTATTCAAGGGCAACAAACATGATTTAAATGGCTAAGTAGTTTTTAAGCAAATTATTATTTCATCTGAGAAAAAATCACGCGCTAAGTGACCCTGAAGAGATGAGTGGAAATTTCATTAGGATCTTATTGAGCTCCAACGGCTCGGTTAGCTGGAACTATCAGAAGTGAAAACACAATTTACCCAGGGCAGAGAGCATTAATTTTTCAGCACTGAAAAAAAAATCCACACTAACTTAAGCACAGCATGAAAGAATAAAGATTTTTTTTCTAACGGTGCAGTAGAGCCTGCCTGCTTCCAGCGAAGTCTGCTAGTCTCATGCTATCAAACAGTCTTCCTCTGGCTCAGGGCTGCTTACAGGGGGTTTGGCTGCAGAATATCCAAACCCTTCAACTTTTCCCTCATACCTTCTTCTCCCACTCGTTTTTCAGGGAGTCGACGCTCTGATCCGACATCTTCTTCAGCTCAGCAATCTGCTTCTCTTTGCTCTCGCAGATGACCTGGGATTCCCGCAGCACACTTTGAACTGTGGAAGAGCACATACACAAACACACAAAGAGCAGTCGGGCCCTGCCTCAGGATATGTGCACAGATGGACGGACACACTCACACACATATATATATCTATACACACACACACACACACACACACACACACACACACACACACACACACACACACACACAGAGACAGACAGACAGACAGACAGACAGACAGACAGACACTCATGCTCACTGATGCGCTGTCTGTAAATCAATGTCAAAAACAATATTGCTTCTATCAAATGGCTGGTAGCGCTTCTCTTTGCCAAGTTTATATGTTTTTTCATCAAATGCTTTTAGAGACAGACAAAAGGGCGGAGAGGCGAGGAGCGCGAGAGGAACAGGGAAGAGGAAATTAAGCATGAAGAGAAAAGGCACACATTGTGCGATTAAACTTTAGATTGAGCAGCACAGCTGGAGAACATCACTCTACACCAGTCTCTTGTGGAGTTGTATCTTTCCAAGCTTTTTACACTGAGTGTTCAGAGACACTAGTATAAACATCCTTCCAGTTAACCCTGCAATCCTGTGACCTCTCACCTTTCCTCTCCAGCTTATGGATCATCTCCTCCAATTCCTTCTGCTTGGCCCGGTACATGCTCTTCATCTCCTCAATCTCGCCATTCTTTCTGTCCAGAATCTAAGGAGAGAGGAAGAAAATGTTTCTTAAGCATTCTGGAGAATATTCAGCTTTTTTACACTGCTTACAAAATGCGAGTATGTTTATTTAAGTTTTTTACTTTCACCAGTAGCTATTAAAGCTTGCGCTATCAATAGAGACACTTTCCATGCAAGAGTTTTTGCCCAAGATCCTTACACATACTTGCATTTAAAAAGGTACCAATTGTGAACCAAATATAAATACAAGGAAACACAACCACCAAAACTCAAAAACAGCTTTGGAACCTGCAATCACACTTAAAGGTACCCTGTTGAGTTTCTGACCACTGGAAGACCTATGGAGCAATGTTTTTAAAGTATGGGTCCCTACTTTGTTGGTTCATGTGTACATGCACGGGGATGCATATTTTACACTGATCTACAGGTAGGCGAAACACACTAGGAAATGCAGTGATGCCCCAACAAGGGGAGGAAGGAGAAGTCTGCTAACAAGTAAACATATATGGAAACAATGCAGGATTATCTTTAATTTTAAGAGAAAAAAACCTTTGCAAATCTTGTTATGAAAGCAAGTTTGTTTGTATATATATGATATATACAACGTGTTAAGGTTGAAAATATTGAATGTAAACAGAAACCTTTACTTGTTTACAAGTAAATGCCGTAGGGCACATTTAAGTTGAGTAGCATGTCTGTTAAAAAAGGCAATAATACTACAACTGCAGCAAAATGTAAATAATCTGTTTTCTGATGATGTTAAAAGATTATTTACGTCAGTGATGTTTGTGAACACTGCAACAAAACAGCGTTTTACTGTTAATTGTGATCATGTGACGAAAACAAAATGCAGATTTAAAATATGACTTAAAGGGACATGGAGCATTTTGTATACATAATTCACTATATGACCTGACAAGACCTCATTTTCCACATGCCGATCTAATCCTAAGGAGGCTACGGGCTAACTGGGTGAAATGCCATCTGAGTGAACCACCTGTGCCGAGGTGTGATGAGGTAACTGCATCTGCTTGCTGCTGCCATCTGTGAGCAATTAGTTAAATAAGGCCATGGAGGGTTGGAGCTTCGGTATGAGAGGACAGTCTAGCACTCTTCATGTTGGGGAAGAAGTTGTCTTGGCCCAACTGCTTCATGCACACATATACAGTGTGCATATTGTGCAGTTTGTCGCAGGGTGTGTCGACTGCCTGGTGTGGTTAAAGGTACATTTATGAGGCTGGATTTCTGTGTGAACAGTTTCTTGTAAAGTGATGGTACAATGCAGGCCTTCATGTACTCTACCAGTGTGATGAATCCACAATCACCTTATGGAATTCTACTCTCACAATGAATTAAAAACATCGACTTAAAGAAGGTGTACATGACATTCAGACTGTTGATACAGCAGCAAACCACTATTTGCTATGTAAAGATATAGTGCAGTAATGGAGTCCTGAGCAGAAGACAAAGTCATGCTACCTGTGTGTGTGTGTGTGTGTGTGTGTTGTAATCTGAGCTTCTCTGTGCTTTGTTGTGGTAGTTGGTCCAGCCTTGCATGTATGTGTGTCCCTGTGTGTGTATCCCACTGGCCACTGGCTAGCTTATCGCTCACCAAGTGCAGCCAACCCCCGCTGACCACCCCCTGAAAAAAGTGTATGTGTTGCAAGACTGCACTCACCTCTGTCTGAAGGAGACCAGACAGAAAGGCGTTTTTAATAGTCTTTGTGTGTTTACTGTATCTCTCAATATTATTTGCAGCTTCCAACTGAATCTTACTTCACATATCTGCTTTATTTTACTGTTTCATGTTCAAGGTGTGTGAGGTTGCTGTTAGAAAACTCAAAATTTCCTTCTTTATGTGCTTCACAATAAAAGTTTTTACATAACAAAATGATGTGATACTTTTATTGTGAAGAATCTATAGTAAATGAAATGTGATATTACTGATTTGCCTGAAGTCTGTTAGCAGCTTCTCTTCAATAAAGGCAAGTCTAATAATACGGCAGGGAGGAATGTAAAAGCAGAAACAGACACAGTGAGATGTTGATGAAGAGCTGCAGACAACAGGATCTTACTGCACCTCTGCAAACAGCTTGCCTCCAACAGGTAAACCTCTTTTACCTGCCCTGCTGAGGAAAAACACATGCAGCAAAAATAACAGGGGACTTTAGCCATGGATCAGCACTCTGCTTTTAAATGTCATCACTCAAGACAAGCCTGCATCAGTTTAAGACACACCTTCAAGCAGGTAGCCCTGCTGCAATGGAAATGCAAATCCCTGCTGTGCTGGGCTGACGGCCCAAACCAAGCCAAGCCAAGCCAGATCATGACTCTCAAAAAGGGGTATAAAATAAGCTCTGAATGTTGCATGCAGCTCCTTTAAAAAGTTAAGCTCACTTTGAAGCATAATTGATAATGGCATAGGTATATATCTAATTAACGGGACAGAACAAAACAGACTAGTCCAACAACAGATAATGCCCCGATTTTCTGGCTGAAATGGCAGAAAGTAAGAGTGGTTATTTTCCCGTCAAGACCCGTCCAAAAGCCCATAAGAATTTATCTCTCTAGCATTTTGTTCTATCCAAGTGCACTTATTTGGCAAGCCTGTCATCCTGTCTGTGTGAATGGGATGAGGGAGATGAAAGGAGGATGGGGCAGATGGAGCAAAGTTCACCCAACATTTAGGGATACCCAATTTTTTCCATTTCACCAGCCCAATAGAGATTGTTGTCTTTCTAGGCGTCCACTGAGCAAGGCGGTGACACGGTGTGAGCTCCAGGGAGAGTGCACTAGGAGGTGGGAAATGACAGCTTTTAGGGTGCCCATTTTAGGCTTTTATAAGACATCCTAATGCAGGAGGGAATCCAGACCGGCTGTCCGTGACTTTAACCAGTATCACCAGTGAACGGAGTGTACTGGAGAAGAAAACACGTTGACAAAATCTGGAGTGAAAACATGAGTAACAGACACAAATTTTACAGCTAAAACACAGATGTAATTGAATCCCGATGGCATTCAAAACACAATACAGTCATTAATGATCATCTATTGTCTTCTGGTGTACACTGAGGTCTATTGTTAATCTCAGATAATTTGCATGTTCAGGAAAAGAACATACAGATGTGCTTCTTCACCCGAGGTTATTAGACATTTTAGAATTAAACACAGTACTGATCCACAACCATTAGCATACAACACTCAGGCCTGTTCTCTCATTACCCTCTCCACAATGACCAGTAGTCTTTGAGCAGCTTTTACATTATTCATGAGAAGACTAATTAAAACTAAACCTAGCTTGCCCACCTTCCATCAGGCTCGTCAGAGTGCACCCATGAATCACCCCCCTTTGAAGCCATTAGAGGGAATACTGAGTAAAATTCTGAGGAAATTTAATCGGACATAACTTGCAATCTGTATGTAATTAAAGAGAGAGAGAGAGAGGGAGAAGAGAGCGAGCCGTCATCCTGTCTCTTGTCAAACACAAAGAAGCAATGGGCATCTTAAAGCGGAGAGAAAATTGGAGTGTTTTTTCCCTTTTATTAAAAGCTTCTGTGGCAGCAAAGGAAAGTCACACTGAGAACGTGACAGATCCCAGGTGCTTGATCTGCCGACTAACTGATGGGCACAGAGTGTGAAATAAACCAGCTTTACCGCTATTTTCACCAGCTGACAAAGAGCTTTGAAGAGCTGATTATTTGCGGCGTGGGGCGATGAGAAGAGGAGAGGCTCTTTCCTTTCCTTTTCATTAGCCACAAAATGGAATCAAGAGCCAGTGATGGGCATCGTAGGGCAGGTTAACCAGTTTTCATGAGCTCTCATGTTAACAGATCTGCCTGTCCAGTTTCCCCAGGAGAAATTATCAAGTCATCTGAAACTCTTTTCATGTGTTATTTTTCAGAATAAGTGGAACTATGAGGATTCTGAAAACATTTTTTTTTTTGTCAAATAGTGGATTTTTTCAGCTTGGGTTTTATACACTTGAAGATGTTGTGACTGAAAATGGGTAATTATTTCATGCCAATCACAACCAAACAAAAGCGAAAGAAAAGCATCCCAGAATGGGATTCAGCCATGGTCAGGCATCCTTCCCTTCCCTGAAGTGGGCATCCTACCTCAGAGGAAAATAGTTTGCAAAGACAGTCAAACATGGCAGTCACGGGCATGCACTCAAGACTGATGTATCTAACACTAAAGGACCTTGTTGTTCTGCATGCAGTATCTGTGGCAGACTAATTGAATCAGTATAAGACTAGTGCTGTGTCTGCACTTATATTTGCTATTTTCACACGAGCTCCTGAGTTTAGTTTGAACGTAACATGGCAATCATTCATTAAATGCAAATAGCTTGGTTGCAATTTTCCAGAAGAAGCAGAAGAAGAAAAGCTGCAAGACCTTATGTTCATCATTTCCATTAAGTGCCCAACGGCAATGTTTGATTTGAGACAATACTACCTTGTATAAAATTCGGGCACTACGCAAGTAAGTACATAGTGTACACAGTGTAACTCATCTGATTTGAGACACAGCATTGGTCTACAACTCCAAAGCCAAGAGTTACAATAACTATTAAAGAACTAATAACTTGTTTTCCTACTTTCTACCTTTTCCCAACAGCAGACAGCCAAATTTAATTTGATGTAACCTGTGATGCTACATAGTTTAGCATTATGAAATCCTGAAATTAGTGACATCAATATGCCTTTTCTCATAGGCTGCCATCTGGAGTCAGAAATTAGGCTCTGCTGGTGAAATGCTGGAGGCAGCTGAGTATTTACTAGATTCAGTTTTGATTCTTACTTTCTCAACATCTGCATCGTGTCTCTGCTGCATCTTCAGTTTCTCCTCCTGGTGCCTGGACTCCAGAACTTTGATCTTCATTTCAGTCTGGAAACACAAAGAAAACCAAATGTCATGTTATGTAACACCATGCACTTCTGGAGCACTTTTAACTCTTTAATTTCCATGTATGAAATGAAGATGGTGAGCACAAACCATCTGCTTGAGGGTTGAAATATTACTTATTATTACCAGGCAACATAAGTAACAGATTTTGTTCTAGGGAGTTAAACACTGAGATCTATGTCCTAACTTTTTGAGAGACATGCCTTTGGAAAAAAACTCATATAGAGTGACAGAATAACAGAGATAACAGAAATCTGGATGAAAGAAGATACAGTGTGTCCTTTCTTGCACACAAGTGCAGCTGATGATGAAATAAACCACATTAACATTTCTCCGTGTGCAGAGCTTCAAAAACCAGTGTAAAGCTGAGATGTACTCAACTGTGTGTGTGTTTTTGTGTGTGTACATATTTGCGATAAAATCTTCGTCAGTCTATAGTAA
The DNA here is from genome assembly GCA_026686955.1 of Epinephelus cyanopodus. Taxonomy (NCBI): domain Eukaryota; kingdom Metazoa; phylum Chordata; class Actinopteri; order Perciformes; family Serranidae; genus Epinephelus; species Epinephelus cyanopodus. The sequence continues at coordinate 15,524,335 of CM048929.1, forward strand.
GCACAACAAAGTGAAAGCCTGTGTGTGTTTGTGTGTACTTCTGCATACATGTAGCAATTAATCATGAAGAGAGTGGCTGTTTTCATTTGAACACAGTGTTTTCAGAGGATCAAGAGTTCAGTGTTGTCATGTGCAGGTTGGAACAGATCTCCTGAAGCCAGAGGGCTTCCCAGTCTTAGTCAAATAAAACCCTAATGACCTACTCTTCTGTGGTCTTTTTTATACAAAATGATCTATTAGTCATTCATCATTACTGGAAAATAATTATCTCGTCTGGCGTGACAATGTTATTAACGAACACAGCTTGGCCTCTGAAAGGTGTTGACAGATTTTTTTTGCGTAATTGATTAGTTGGAGAAATCATGTGACTAACAGTTAGCTAATAATTTCTTTAGCTGAGGACACAGCAGCCCTGTGAGGCTGTATCACACATTTTACATTCTCAGAGACTTACCACTAGTGGGGCAAACATCTAAACTTTTGTGTGAGGGTTAGAATACGAGAAAATAACTTGTTTTTTTATAGAGATTTTAGAGATTTGCATGCCAGTCTGTATTTTCTGGCCTGTGGGTGGTGCTTGAGTGACGGTAGCACATCAGTCTTTGAACTTGGACAGTAGCAATTATAGCCAAGTCTTACCTGAATCACTTTCGTTTTTACCATAAACAATAACTGGGGCTGGGTATCGGTTCTCAATACCTTAAAGGTCTTGACTGAAAAAACCCACTGCCAAGTAGCATTGAAAGTTCTCCACTTAAACAATACCTGCATTCGATCCTTTGTGTACCCAAATCTGGAAAACAACAACTATTTGTGCGGTTTTGTTCACAGCTAGTCACCGCAAACATTCAATTTAATGCAATGTGTGAGTAGCCCACTGCTGCGGAAGCTGGAATCCACACGTCTTTGGCGTGGTTGAGCGCAGTATTTGACTAAATTGGCAGTTCAGCGTGCCTTGCCGAGCCAAGATGCCACCAAATCATCCAACGCCACCCTAAAATGCCTCCAGAAACTACACCACCCATGGTATCTGGTGGCATTTTATGCAAATGAATGCTTCCAGCTATTCTCTCTCGAAGCAAGAAACCAGAGTCGGTCTCCAACTTGTGATGTCGTCGGGTATAAAGTCTGAAGCTGCTACATGGACAATGAATTAGGAAAGATGTTCTAGATGACACAGAGAGCACCCGGGGGAGTGTTCTGAGTGTGTGGGTACATTTTCTGTTTCAGACTTGAGAACACTAGAGTAAAGCTTATCTTGGTATAAAAATGAAAAAATCCTGTTTGTCTATGCAGCACCTTCAGACTTTGTATGTACTCTATGACATCACACGTTTGAGACTTTCTTCTCTGGTTTTTGGCTTTGACAGAGAGTAGCTCATGTTCACAAATACAGACTGAACTTTCCAAGGTCGAGGAAATAACATATTGGAATTCTTAATTTGGGTGGTGTTCCCCTTTAAAAATGTATTTTTTTTAGCATTATTCACAATTTAGATATATTATTTACTGCAAATTCTACAAGCCATTTTGCTGCTATATTTGGTTACACTTCATTTGTATTGTCCACAAACAGATTGTTTGTAGAGTGCTTGTAACATTTCAGCAGCTCATTAGTTGGGATTAAACAATTCAGCGGTTTCAACCTTGAACTATTCACTCAACTGCATATGCTCCTTAGGTTGAGTGAACAGTTCAACAGCTGAATTGTTGTATCTCAACTTAAAAATATACTTTAAACTATCTGTAGGTGAACTATCAAATACATATTTTGTTATTTTCATTCCTCTCATTATTATAATCTGGTTTTTAGTAAATCCCATTGGCTTCCTAAAATGCTGTGTTTTCCTCAGCCTTATCTAGCAACTCTTTCTAGTTAGTTTGCAACAAATTACACACAAGATGTCTCCTCTCACAAACACACAGCACATGGAAACACAAAGAGAACCTTTGACAGAAAGATGACTGGCCATCCGCTTTGATGTCACTACTCATGTTTAGTCACTGTCTGTTCGGGTGTGCTAATCGACCCTGGAGCAGGGTGACAATGTTCTTCCTTTGAAAGTGTGGTTGTGTGTGTGAACATGTCAGTGGTTAACAACATCCTGAGGCTAGCTCTCGTTTGTTCTAGTCATCAAAACAATTAAGTAGAAAATTCCCACGACATTGCTTGGCACCGTCAAACCACATTAGACCTTCTCTTGGTAAAAATCAAAAGGGGAGCAGCTGTGATGATGGCCTGAATGAAAATATGATGCAATTATTGTACGGTAAAGTGTAGAAATCTTGCTTTAGATATGAACACAGACATCAGAATAGTAGATGTTAGAGAATAAAATATGTATCCATACTTTGGGGTTGAAAAAAGTTTAGATTTTGTTAGATGTCAGCACTTTACTTTGGATGAACATTGTGAGCAAAAATAAATAGAAGTCCAACAAAGACAAATAAGATTGCCTTCTAGATGCCTCGCCTCATTATTGCACTTCAGCTACATTTACACACTGTATCCTTGATGTATCCTTGACAAAGCTCTGTTAAGTGTTCTCTCTTTGTTCTGCGTCTTTTTTCTTGATTTACCACCATTTCTTGTGCAATTGAGGCGACCACAGGAGACCTGTCAGAGTAGAAAGGAAAAAGCAAAAGAAACTGAGAGAAAGAGGGAGAGAGAGAAGGAGGGAGATGGCAGTGATTGAAAAGCAGAAGAGTAAGTGGAGACCTGATTCTGCCGGCGCCCAAAAAAAAAAAAAAAAAAGCACATGTGGGGGTGTCACTTTCTCATCCTCTCTTCAAATGCTCTTTGGAGAAAGTTTGTCAAACTAGATCAGGGGCGTTTGAAACTTGTTTATAAAGGCGTCAGTGAAGGAAGGAGGAGGAGGAATGTCGTACACCTAAGGCGTCTGAGATGCCTTCAATCAGCCCGACTGGGTGGTACAGCTTTTTTCCCCTCTTCTCTTCTTCAGAGTTGTAGCGAGCGCTGTAAGATGCCATGTTTTTTGACACTCCGCTCTTGAAAGGATGAGAGGGTGGGAGGGAAGAAGGAAGGGGGTTGGTGGTGGCAGCGGTGGTGGTGGGGGCATATGAGAGAGGCAATGCGAGGAGAAGACGGAAACAGTTGCTTTTTCAAAAGCGGCGCGGGGGTCAAGGCCTTCTTCCTCAGAGGGATGTGTTCACAAATCGTCTGCTAACTGTTTGGGCTCCACAAAGCAAGGTTGCGTTTGTGCATCTCCTTCGTCTTGCCTGAGATGTACAATGTCCTGGTGCGTTTTTCATCCTCGGTAAACACAGATGCTCGAGGATAGTCAGTATGCAGCGTTCTGCTATCTACTGAGGAGCAGCTAGATCTCATTTCCACACTCTGACAAGAAGTTAATTTACTGTAGTCTGTCCAGATAGTAAGGGTGGATAAAAAAAACCTTTGGCTACAAATGAATCTCTGACATTTGAAAAAAAAAAAATTCTCCTAGTTTTAGAGAAAAGTAGCTCCAAACACAGAGTAAGTAAACTCAAAATTGCTAATATGAACACATCAAGTACATAAGAATCAAGTACAGAGGACAGAAATGCTTGAAATAGTAACTTTATCATTATGGAGCACTGTTGGTCCCTCGTGTCTCTCAGCCTGAAGCACCATCTTGAAAGCCAAACGAAAGAACTGGTCCCCTTTAAACTACTAAGGCTCACTAGCTTGCTCTTTTTTAGCTTTGAAAAACGTTCAGATAAGAAAGGCTATGGCCCTCTAAATCACAGGCTGAGAGCTCAAGCTCCATCCCAGAGGATCTTTGGATTAGAGAGACTGCATCATTATGGCAACGCAAAGCAAAGGGGTCTGATCCCTAGTCAGGGGCTTGTGACCATTAGAGTGCGACTGCTTGACATTAACAGACTCATCTACAGTGCTGTGCCGGCTGCCAACAATCCCTCAGGTCAGGTACTGAAGGGTTGGTGTGAAGACACCCTCACATGCAAACTTTCAAAGAATGATGGTGTGCTTTCATCAGCCCGTCAGTATCTCCTTCTGTAATCACATAACTCGGGCCTATGGCTAAGCCTGACTCATCAGTCGCCATTTAATTTAATTTCCAAATAAAGACCCAGCCCTCATAATGCTGAGCACTTCCAGGGTGTGCTGAAGGATTAGCAGGACTTCGCTGCTCCTGCCAGACATTTTCCACAACTCACCCATAAGCAAACACACTGTATAAGCTACGTGACTCAAGGCAATGTCTGCTTGCGGTGAAATTTCTCAGCTGCCACTCATTGTTCCATAGGAAAAGAGCAGTCAGCATTCTTATCAATGCAGTCAGTAGCTTAGCGGGAGGATGAGTTCGGTGTGAAAGCTGAGATGTTCGTTAAGCTGCCGCCAGCTTAATGACATGTGGCATGTATAACGCTTTAAACCTGGGTAAATTTTCAACTAGGCTTTTGGGATTAAAAGGGAAGTGATGTCACTCTGATTTCCAAGACTGGGCCCAGACAACCACGCCGGGTTGGAAATGGCTTCAATGGTTCTGCAGAAAAGCTTAACGTGGGTATTGAGCATGACATGGTTAAGGTGGGATTGGTGACTCGAGTCACTTTTGTAGGAAAAATAGCGTGTGAGGGTGTGTGTGGTAACAGCTGTATCCTGTGGGGTTCAGAGCTTTGAAAATCCACCTAACACTCTTCTAATTGCTAATGATGACTCAAGACACATGATCAGTGGGGGCATCTTAAATAATAAAAACTAAAAGAAGGGACTTTACAATAGCATGTCATAAACCACAGACCTATTATGATTCCTCTTTTACAAGGCAGAGGGTATAGTCAAAAGGGAATTCCCAGAACCTCACACCGGGAATCAGAGATGCATCGGGACTATGCAGCAGTGTTTAAGAGAAGGTTCTGCCTATGGCTGACAAGATATAAGATCTGCAGGACATACACCAAAATATTTGGCAACTTTAATTTTGACCTGGTGGTGGGTAGATGAAAAGTTAAGAGGTCACTACAGTTATTATAACGCATCCAGAGGGGGACCTTCATGCCAATCCATCCAAATGGTTATGAGACATTGTACTAAAAAAATACATATGCCACTCTCATGGTGGTGCTAGAGGAAGTCAGAGGATTCCCTTTAGGATATGTTGAGATAGTTCACAGAATAGGTAAAAGTTTTTACCTGCTGGTGATGCTAAAGAAAAAAGCCAGCGGATCATCGAGTCATTAGGATTCATCCTCTGGGAACAATGAATGTCTGTACAAAATTTCATGGCAATCGAACCAGTAGTTGCTGAGAAAATTCAGTCTAGACCAAAGTCACGATACTAGAGATTTAGTAGTTAATACCAGTACCTCAATACCCAATGGGATACCACTCTAAACAAGACAATAAATCCCATCTCCTTAAGCATACACTCCTTCATTAAAAACAGTTCATGAGTTTTTGTGGGCCAGCAAATATGGTGTATTACATATTTCTTCTCCATTGTGGTTTTTCAGCACTTGTACATGTGCGATGTGACGGGTGGTCTTTGCGGGAGGCTATTTGTCCCGCCCCTCCACCAGTGTGATTGGAAGGCTAAACAGTGACAGTGACGAGTGCATCACCAAATGGCTTTTTAGCTGATAGGTGGGTATACTGTAACTGGATAGAAAAAGAAGTGGGTATACCCCATATACCTGAGTAAACCCTCCATGACACCACTGGATAGAATACAACAGAAATTAAACAGATTGGCTACAGTTGGCAAATAGCACAAACCTAAGCACCATGTGGAAAAAAATCAAGCTCTGCTCTATTTCCTCTCATTTCCCAATGTGTCCCTCCCAGTGCTTCTCTGTGACTTTCCTAAACTGGTTCCCATATTAAGAGCATACTGGTCTCAGTGGAAATGACAGAGCAGCTCGGTTTCCTACGGCCTCCCTCCTAAAAGTTTATGCTGTTATTTAAGCCCACCTACAAACTGAATGCTTTTGTCCACCATAAATACTACGTACATTCAAGAGGCGAACAAAACCGTCTTAATTCTTAAATATATAAGTACTATTAACTACAGCAACAAAAAAAACTGGAGAGATTTAACATACACTAAATATTTTCAGCTTTGCCCAATTTATTGCCAGGCTTTTAAATTGGATTGCATTACTGTGGATAGTACAGGTGTAACTAATAAACTGGTAACTCTGTGTATATCAAAGTAAAGTTGGTGTGGAGGATAAATATGGTCTTCTGAGATGTGATAAATTTATATTCCCAACACACACAGCTGTATGTAGCCAGTCAGCTAGTCTGAGGCAGGATCAAACAGCATGGGACGTTGCTTTAATGTTTTCGTATTGGTGTTGCTGCATTCACTATCAGCCCACAGGTACCCAGTAGGCTGGCTGACTGGGTGGATGTGTATGGGGGAGTGTGTGTGTGTCCACGCATGTGAATCACAAACAGTTCTTTTTGTTATGACAGGTCAATAAGCAAGACTATTGTTGTCCGTCATGTATCATATCCTTTCCCTTTCCCCTGCCCTTTCTTCCTCCATTCTCTGCCCTCTCCCGGTGAAGCCCATCTAACCGACTGAAGCGTTTTCCCCAAGCAGACATGAAAAGCCACGGCTATTACAGCCAAGTCATGCTCAGTTTTATATTTAACAGTGCGGGTAAAGGCCGATGGTGGGGGGGTAGGGGGGATGAGTGGTGGTTCGGGAGAAGTGGGGAGGGGCAGAGGGGACTTCAAAGCATGCTTTCAGAATGGGATTTTCAGCTTAAATCCACATAAGGAAAAAACTGTCATCACTGGGAGCCAGCATTATTTTTGTCTTCTAAGAAGAACGCTCGCCTCGGCCATTTCAACAATACAAACTATGCACAAAGATGTATGTACATGGCCGTGGGGGCCATAAAGCAGTCAAGGGAGCTTTAACTTCTGTATGTGTTCAACACTTGCTTCTATACAAATGCTGAGCGTACTGAATCGTGAGCAGCGAGGGTTTATGCTTGCTGGAATGGACATAAAGGGCAGTCTTTAAAATATGTACTGTGTTTGGAGACACAAAGAGAATCATGAAAGTATTCTGATATTTATCACACATAGAGGCTTTCAGGTGCTGTCAGGGTTTGCTAAGGGCTCTTACTGCGGTGTGTATCTCCTTGCTCTGTGCAAGCTGCAGGCCCTGATCATCGGCCAAGGTGCTATTCCTCCCAAAGCTTGACTTGAAAATCTACAGAGATAAAGAAAAGTGAGATCAGGTGACTAAGGAGTTAAAAGACAGCACTTTTGTCTATGCAACAATAAAAAAAATAAGAAACCTCTTGACAACTTACCGGAGACAAGGGAATGGGGTTTTCTCGCAAATATCTCGGGTTTTCAATCTGTAAGAGTAAATAGAAAAACTTTAGACCTCTCTTTTTCTCCTAACAAAGCCTTACCACTACCAGAATTTAACCTCCGCCCTCAGTTTGTCATAAACAATGCGGCGAACACATCAAAAGCATGGTGCTGTGGCTTGAGTCTCTTCCGTCAACTCTTGTCTGTTTAGAAAGACAGAATGCGTCGGGCTACTTCAAGGCATTGTGTGTGTGGCCGGCTCTGTTTCCGCTCTCATCCCCTCTTTGCTGTCCCAACACGGCCCTTTTGTCAACACTCAGGACCACTAATCTGTAAGCTATCCCCGGTCCGTTTACCGTCACATGGAGACAAATGTGTATACATCCTTGCCAAACACTGACACGGCATGTCCTTTGATTATAATGTGAAACACAAGAGATGGAGGGGCGGGGGGTGAACTGCTGAACTACCTGACTGCAAAAGCATCACAGTCCAAATGACTCTTACATCAATACGGCTCGCAAACGGTGACACAAAAAAATCTCTGTGTTGACAACCTGCTATTTTCCTTCCGCTGTTTGACGTTTGTTTGTGACCTCATTATTTTTTTTGTGAACTCACACTATCATACAGTGCTTCTCTCTCATGCACTGAGGCTGTCTACAGGGGCTGCTAACTAGCGGCAAGATCACGGCCTTTCAAAGCAGTGGGGCTGACTGTGGAGATGACAGCAACGACACCCAGTAAACAGTTCTGTTGCTAATCTCTTCAACATGGGGATGAAGGAGAACAAGTAGGAAGAGACAGAGGAGGAGGAAGGAGAGGATGGTAGAGTGGGACTTATTCAGCGATAAAAACAAAAAAAGGATTTAATGTTGCAAGGTGGCACAACCCACACAAAACTGATCCGGAATGAATAGAAGATGAGAGACGAGAACCTGAAAGAACCTCAAAGCTCAAGACTAAAATAGTTACATCTACTGTACGAGGATACAGTCACAATCTGTTGCTTCAGGGTGAGCCATTGACAGGTGAAATGAAAGCAGCTCTGCCTCCTGACTTAGTCGTGATGCAGGTAAAAACAGGTCAGAAATTTTGTTGCTGACATACTACAAGCTCTCAGGAAAAGGATTCGGATTTACTACAATCAGATCTACTGTAAACTGTAATACATGCACATGCACAGAGGGAGAGACACATGCAGTCAGTGTAGTCTGTGCAGAGCAGCATCAATGGTGCGTGCCACGATGTGTGATGAATTGCTACTTAAATTTGGCACTAGCTAAAAAAAAAAATCCATATTTACCAAGTGATGAATCAATCAATATCCGTCTAAACTAGTGCCCAGGCTCAAAACAAGAATGGGATTTCTTTTTATACCCACAGACAGCTAGTCATCAGATTTGATTGAGCACGGCCCACAGGGCAAGGAAGACGTGTAGACTAAATGCTGTGGTGTAATGCTGGCACAGCGTGATACTAAACTTGGACTTGGTGCACACGTATATGCCTGTGTGCACACTCTCATACTGCGTGCCCACACACATGCTCCTGTGCGCACATGTTTGTCCAGCCCCGCAGCTGGCACAGCGTCCTGTGTCATTGGAACCTGACGTGGATGGATGGACGGACGCAGAAGAGGAACAACACTCCACATCACAAGGCCTGGCTCTGCAGCCAAACAAACACAGGGTGATTGATGGCTTCCTAGTTTCAGACTAGCGTTGAGCAAGCCGTCAGCACACCCATTCAACCGCACACAATGGAGGGCCAAGTGGCAGGGACTAAACTACCCTTGATTTCTGTATGAAAAAAGTGGCCAAGTTTTTACGCAATTTTCTCTTGTTTGCATGCTTTTTTTTTAACCGCAGGTCAGTGTTTGCTGCACCTACTGTAACATTCAATTCCCATTAGAGATCTGACAAGATGCTGTAGTGCATAAGCCGCAGACGAACTGAAAGATGAAACAGATGGTGGTCCAGCTGACTCAGGTTTTGTGTCTCTTAAAGGAACTCCTATCTGAGTCTGAAGCAATCTGCTGTCTACTGTCCAATGTGGCCACCATGCTGACTACACAGACTTTATTACATTAGAGGTGAAATTAACAAACTGATACGGACTGCTTCAGAACATCTAAAGCACAGCTAAAGATGTTCTAGATAGAGTGACGCTTGGCTGTGCTGAAATTTCTGGGCGCTTTGAAGCAGTGCATCTATAAAACTTCTGTAAACTTGAAGGGGGTTTGTGTGTGTGTGTGTGTGTGTGTGTGTGTGTGTGTGTGTGTGAAGGAACATCTGTTGATTTGAAAGATGCAGGCTTGGGGGAGCGTTGCCAAGCAATGCCTCTTATCAGCGTCTCAACACAGACGAGTGCAGAGCGGAGCAGTGCACGGCTTCACGTCTGCTGATAGATACCTCAGATTACCCGAGTACTGAAAGAGAGAGGGAGAGTAACGTGGAGAGTCTGAGAAAGGTAGATGGACAAACAGATGGAGGGAGAAAGTGCCAGAAAGCACGAAAGATACGATTGTAGAACAGAGAGGAACAGTTAATAGAAAGAGAAGAATAAACAGAAAGAGAGGGGCTGTTCTGTAGAAAACATCACTGTGTGAGTAATGCGGGAGAGAGGACAGAGGCGACGAGCAAAAGAAAAAGAGAGTCTCTGGGTCATGCAGGTGAGGAGATAGGGAATAAATAAGGGAATAAAAGGCATGAGGGCAGAGTGCTTATCAAGCTCTGGCCTGGTGCACTCCAGACAGAGCAGATAAGAGAGGCGCACACATCTTCAAATGCTCAGTTTACACAACCCTTCTCCCACTCCTCATCCCACCCTCACGTCCTACCAGAGCGATGAGCTGCCTAAAGGAAGTGGTTTCAGGAGGACACAGGTGAAAGGGTTTTTACACCCTTTGTTTGGCAGTGTGCAGTGGGTCTCTGACACTAGTACTAATACATGTATCCTAACCAATGGAGTACTTCATTCAATACCAATAACAACTCTACGACTTCACCACAGAGCGTATGGGTTGTAATGTCGGCTACCGCTGCCAGGGTGTAGGGTCTGTACCAGGGACAGTTGTGAGAATCCACCCAGCAACACACAGTGACAGGGCCAACTGTTAGCATCACATGGCTAATGTTACTTAATGGTTATGAATGCATTTAACAACAGACATGAGCCATTTCAGCATCGGTGTGAGTTTGTTGGGACATTTAACAGCTCAGTGTTGAATGTTTGCTACTGCTGTTGTGGTAGCTCGTGCAGTAGACTGAATATAAAGATGGACGACGTGTCAGCTCCCCAAAAGTGAAGCCAAAATATCTCAATCGCGCCCTGCTAGCTGGCTGCAGGGACATCGGCCAAACTAAACAATCAAAGTACACCTCATAAACAAGAGTTTGCTTTTAAGATATTTGATGCTATAAAAAAGGGGGTCTGATATATGATTGAGAGGTGTGTGTGCAAATGACATCAACAGCGCAAGATGGCAGCAGTCATAGCCAGGATATTTTGGCTTCATATTTGCACAGAGGGCGTAAGTGGAGACGTGCTCTCCATCTTAATTTACAGTCCACGGCTCATGCTAACCGGACAAACGCTGAACTGACCTTTCACTGGGAAGAGAGAAGCTCCAGAGATGGCAGCAACAGAAAGTTTGCTGATGCTGTGGGGAGTTGAAACGATCCGGGACATTTTGATAAAACTTGGCACTTGGTTATTTCTTTTAATACCTTTAAGACGAGTACCAATACCCAGCACTAGTGTGTAGGCAATACGGCTCAACATCATTTCACTATTGATTTAGATGTACTCGTGACCTCAGGCGATCAGATCCACTGTCACAGTGGATGCGCTACAACAGTCTGACAGCTGCGTGTAACCAAGGAGCTTAAGGCATGCCCCTGGACTCACCCCCAGGTTCCAGCTGTTGAGATGAGCCTCCAGGTCACTGTCATCGGGAGACATATCTGCCTTCAGCCCGCCATCCACCTGAGGAGGAAAAGGGGCAAGTGTAAGAATGCGTAAACAGCAGAAACAAAATGAAAAATGAAGTGTTATAAATTAGGGGAGGGAATTGAAGTGGTTTCTCTGACTGGCAGTTTGGCCTGAGGAAGGGAAAAGCAGACAGTGATGGAGGTTATCATTTTGACACAATATAATTCCTCTCTTGGCAACAACAAAAGGGTTCTTTAAAAGCTTACAGATATACAGTACGCCCACATGTGTTCTCCTCCCATACCAACAGCTTTCTACTCCCTCGTTATCTCCGTCTCTCCACCCTTTGCTCCCTCACTCTCCTCCCTCTCACATACAGCACTCCAGATGTTTGGCAGTTCCACATCATTTCCGTCACGCAGTAAATTCCACAAGAGGGGCACATGCAGCTAAACTGCCTGTCATCCTTGTTTTCCCCAGCCTTTTGTTACAATGGGCCTCCGGATTTGTTTTATACAGTATAATTCGAATGCTTCCAGGGGTTCTGTTGATTCAAGATCAGTTTACTCAAGTGGAGGTTGGGCAGGGAGGTTGAAATGGGGGGAAATATCTAATAAAGTTGAGAGAGCGATAGGGAAAGGAGAGATGTTGTTGAATTTGATTAGGATCTGGTGGAGTGTGGACCTTGGGTGTACCTCAGCGGAACTGCACTGACACAGAGAAATCGTTGAATGAATAGCTCAGGATTAAATGCCCCGTCTGATTAAAAAGGCATTAAGGTCCCAGAGCCTCACCCTCGAACAAACAGAGTAAACGTTTCATTTCAATATCTAGGAATGCTGAGTATGCGGGTCACTGGCTGTTCAAAGCAGCGTGTCACAGTCTCTGTATCGCGCTAGGAATTCAATGCATTGTGTTAAACACTGCTAAGTATGAATGGCCTCAAAGAGCTTTGGCACAGATGTGCTAGCAGTTGTGCAATAAACTGTACAATGGCTTCTGTCCACGAACATGTACAGGAGATCCATGGTGACTTGATGACACATTAAAAGCACTAAAGACATGTTTCTTAGTCAGGTTCCAAGTGACTATCGATTCAATGATCAACAACCCAATATCACTGATGCAGAATGGAAACATTGACCTATAACATCATCTCTAAGATAGTGCTTTATTTTGAAATTCCCATGGCACATTGTCACACAGTGCCAAGCAGATAATGGCAAGCAGCCAAGAAAAAGATCATGAGGTCATTTACTCCACTTTTGGGAATAAATCAGCAGTGTGAAAATATTTTAGACTTCTGAAAAAAGACAGGTCAACAGACAAAGCACATGCCGTGTGCCAACAATACCATTATGAAATAAAACAAACCTGGGCAGGCATCTCACTCTGCTAACTTCATGTTTTCGCTACAGCAGTAATAGCTGCTTTGTTTCAACAGTGTTAGGCTAAAAAAAAACATGTATACAGGCTTAAATTTAACCACGCTGTTCTGTCGAGATATGCAGTGACTTAAACCAGCATGTGTAGGAAGAAATATAAATAATACAAGTATTTTGTTAAGCTATGAGTAGAGGAAAAGTCCACTAGCCTCTAAGCTAATTCATGGAATGTAAGGCTTAAGCTAATAATGGTGACTGGGAATTGTATTGTTGTCCATAAAATCAATAAAATATCCTATTGTGATGAAACTATTAATTTAAGGCCCCACCTCCAACCATGAGCAGTCCTACATATGACCACACAATTTTCTTCCAAAGTTAGAGTTACAGTTTTGATATTTTTAATTTGTGCTGTGATCTAATCGCAGGTTTGAGGAGAAGTGATCATTCTGGAGGTCATCAAACCATCCAACTTTATGAGCTGTTCTGATATGGATAAATTTCCCCTGGAGAATTCAAACTACGTGCACTCAGTTGCCAGTTTATTAGGTACACCTAGCTAACTTAAATGCAGTCTAACATGTCAGCCATGCAGTAAATCCAGCCGCCATGAAGGCTTTAATGTTCTGATTTAATTGAAATAGTTTGGAGAAGTTTTGTTATCATTTTGAGGGCGCTAGTTTCTTCAATATCATCTTCAATATTATGTCCAGCCCAGGTTAAACAAAACACCTCTCAGTATAAAGCAATATAATTCAAAAGCACCACAATCTACATCCTCTGAAAATGACTATGAAGTTGAATCAACACCTCTCTGACACAGTTTACACAAAACTGAACACTACAACCTCCATAGAGGGAAGTTTCAGTTACGTGAGCCTAATAAATTGGCAGCTGAGTTTATATTACTGTCAAATGTGTTGTGATCACAACCATGAGTTTCGTTTTTGTTGCTTGAAATGGCAACTTTTGAGTTCAGGGAATTTCCTCCGGCTTCATGGGGAAATGAGTTCAGGAATTTCCAAATTGGTCCACATTAAAGAAGAAAGCAAAACATTGCGGCTGTTATTTGTATTGGCACTGGCAGGTTTTGCTGATAATAGCTGAATGTGTCATCACAGCTTCTTATAAATCTGAAAAGTATGGCAGGGAGTTTCAGAGGTGTTGGGTGAAAGTCTAAAACATGGTGATGAACTAACCATCCGGGCATCCTGTCTGGGTGAGTGTTTAAGCGGACTGGACGACACTGGTTTTGATGGGGTACTTTCCTCGTACAGCCTTCTCCTGGAAGTGAAAGAGAAAGAAACACAAGTGTGAGAGGTTAACCTACAGTACAGTATGTGTGTGTGCACGTCTCTGGAGTCTGCCTTTGTCCCTCTGTTAGCATATGAATGTGCTTGCGTAGGCAGCCTGCCTCGCTATTTACACAGATCAACATCTGGCATTGGTTGCATGGTTTGTGGTCTGCATTTCATCCCATCTGAACAATAAACGTCTCTGCTGCTATACATCACTTTGTTTCCACGGACAGCCCACAGGGCACCAGTCTATGGCTTGTACAATCCTTTTATAATCATGCACCTCAATCATTGTCTCTCATCATGTCCATCACGGCTTAAACAAGCAGCTTAACAGGGAAACTGCTTATGTTCATTGGCTCACAAACACATGCACTCCTCATTCACACTACGCTCTCTCTCTTGCACACACACACACACACACAAAGGCATAGCTGAGCTCACTATCTCATTAAGCACAGGCGCATGAGGCACTAATGGCCCACTAATGCTAATTGAATAAAGATGTGAAAGGAGACGGGGAGATGTAGGACAACAATGAAGAAGAAAAAAAAAATCACTGTCATCTTATAGACATCAAATTGCGTTCTAGAGGGCACTGTTTCGCACTTTCAACTTAGGGCCTATGGGCACACGCACTTCCTCCCATGTTATTTTTTTTAGCATCTCTGTTATTGAGAATTTTGAACCTCGTTTGTCACAGGCAGTGTTATCTCATGGAGGAAAGTACCATCGCTGTGAGGTTTCAGGAAAGACTGGCGAATATAAAACAGGAAAAATATCATTGCAAGCAGAGTCACCTTTGTAATTTGTATCTTATACCACAAATCCCCTAACTCTGGGAACTTTTAAATCTCAGTTTATTTAAGTATTCTACCTTGTGTCAATTTCACAGCACTAACTAAACAGGAAGGCTGGCTAAATTATTACTATGTGTCCTGAATGATCTACTGCTGATTGACTCTGAGTCCTGATTAAGATTACTGTGTTTGACAGAGATGTCATTTACCTGGTATAATATTTGATTTCTGTTAATGGACTACTGTTTGAATTTAACTTTCTTTGCTGCAAAAGCTTTTTAAAAAAATCACATTAAGACTGTATGTTTTTATAAAGTCTAATTCTCTCCTCTGAGAAACATAAATGTGCCGATGTAGCCTATCGGTACATTCTAGGCATACAGTAGAGACACACATGACAGCACAAGTGCCGATGAATTGAATTTAAAGTAACAGTTAAGATTTGTTAAGTTAAAGTAGGAGGTCTGAGATAGGACATGACGCAGCCATGATTTAAGGAATTGCTTAATAAGAAGAAGACAGGATTTTTAATATCTTTGAAACTTATGTTAAGAAAGCACAAGCAATTAGGATGTTTTCTGGAGTGTGCCGTGGCCTGACGCATTGCAAAATCCACTCATAAAGCTGCTCAGAGTTCTGGCACCCTGTATATTAAAGGTGGAGTCAGCGATTCTGAAGAAAGATCGTTGATATTTAAACTCAACACCCATACAAATACTACACCCCTCCTGTCAGTGCTCCTTCAGAAGCTCCGGTAATATCTCTGATGTTATTTACATTTCATTACTATCATGGTGTAGCTCTATTCCTTGTGGGCGCGGACACGAAAGAGGGAGATTAGCTGGCGTAGTGTTGACTGGCTCGGTCCGGATCACTTTGTTTGTTTCCCATCTACAAAGTCAGCTTCTGTACATGAACAGTTGATGTCATGGGGAGGTATGATGTTCATTTACACACCAGGAAGTCTCTCAGTGTCAGTGATATGGCATGTGTTGTAAATGATGTGTTATAGATGCATTAATTGACCAAAGCATGATTACAGTGCTGATGCATGTCAGTTACAATGGAAGGGCAGCGATAACTAAGGCATATATAGGTCTACAGCATCTCTGAGAGACAGATGTCCTTAACTCAGATTTAAAAAGAACTATCAGAGGAAAAGATCAATATTATACTGTTGGATATGTAGTATTGTATCACTAAGTTATAATTAATTATCATCAAAACTTTAAAATAAATCCTTCAGACTTCAGCTTTGTGCTCTCACTCACTACATACATACTGGGTTGTATGTACATGCACACACAGACACAGACAGATACGCACTTGCACACACGCACACGTACACACCTACATGCACATTCGCAAACACATGCAGCCATGAAACTTGGATAAGGGGGCCAAGCTTTGCAATCTTGGGCCTCTAAGTCAACAGGTGGATGAGGATAATTGAATCAGATGTGTCTGGAGTCTGAGGCCCAGAGATCAAAGCAGTGGCAAGTATGGCCAGAGCTACACACACACACACTCACATGCACATGTGCACACGCACAGAAGAAAATGAGAACACCATGTAGAGCCTCAGAAGCTGCAGTCTGGCTGATTAAAGCAGCCTGACATCCATACCCCGGCCTGACCTCCAGGTGCAGAGCCAGTGGGCCCGGGTCTCTGCCTCGGGCACACTCAGGAAGGCAGGCTGACCTTGGGACACAAACACCCCTCTGCCCCTGAACTCTCTCCACCATAACCATACACCACCTGGAGGCAAGATCAGAGGAGACGCTGTGGCCTGTGAGCGAGAGACGTGGAGCGTTTATACCAGCATCAATGCCTGACTGCTGCAACTGCAAGGACACCGTTATTGTCGCACTTACCCAGAAAAAAAAGTGAGGAGGGAGAGGGGAAAGGAGGGTTAAAAGTTTTCATATGTGGATGAAAAGCATACACACATGGAAGACAGAAGTCAGAGGAGGAGACAAGAGAGAAAAATGAGGGGGAAAGGCCTGAAAGGGGGGCTGGTGAAAATGGAGAGTGGAGTAATACAAAGAGATAAAGTCAAAACTAAACTTTAGCAGTGAACCTGACACCAGCAATGCTGATTCCCAAGTTAAAATCCACACCCTCCATTTTCTCCCTTAGTGTACGTCTTTATCATTATCTGTCTCCTTTGAAAACAAGCTGACAGAGGGAGATGGAGAGGACATGTTGGCTAATCACCAAAGCTGTTTGGGATGATCTCCTGACCCTTGCTGACTGCATTTGCTTTCCCACAGCATTCCTCTGTCTGAATGAGCCCTATAGACAAAGCAGTGGCTCTATCTTGTGGCTAAAATAGGAATAGCACAGCAATAGTGGAATGCATGCTGAAATGTGCTCAGGGCATTTTGGACTAATGAGGTTAGATGATGTATCTGTTAAACAACACCCACACACACACACACACACACACACACACACACACACACACACGTGCTACAGCACATCCACTTCTGTGGGAAACTGAAGTAACATCTCAAAACATCAGAGAATCATCCCAACTTTGCCTTCAGATCTCGAAAATTTGAATTGGACCATTTCACAAGCTAAAAGAAGCCCTGCCCATCACCTGACTAATGGCAAGCGAGACAGAGATCAAACGTTGCCACATCATAGGGAGTCAGACGAGTTCCTTCCATTTAATCTTATCTAAATGAGAGAGACACATAAAAGGACTCTTGGCCGGGCTAATTTTCTCCATCAGGACGTTAGCCTGTGATCTGAGCGTCTTTCATGGTCTTATCCCAATCAGACACTATGGTACTCAGCAGTCTGTGCCCCACAAAACCTCTCTATCTCTATCCAGGAAGGGCTGAGTCTTACCGAGTATAACCACGGTTTCAAATCGTGTGTAATGTAAGCTATAGCGTCTGTAATGCAAAGACATGCAGCCTTTGGTTCGTACAAATAGGTCAATAAAGATGAGAGAAAAAGTCACTGCTAGATAAAAATAAGTCTATAAGGCAGCACAGCGTTCAACATCAAGGTTTTCTTTTTTCCACATGCCCAGTCGGGCACGTGGGTCAGAAATCTACCTGCCAAAAACAAATTGTTACTTGCCCCATACATTTTTTTTATTAGCAATTATCAAATACACCAAAGATGAAAAACTACCCCATTTTATCTTCCTTGTTCTCAAACTTGCGACAAACGTTGCATTACATAGTTGGAGTTTCGCTCACATCCTATAACGCAGACAACTGAAATGCTCACTTGTACTTCAGCTCATAAGCCTTGTTTTTACCTGTGGCCATTTTGTGCCCAATCTGTACTGTGCATGTGCAGCTCTGAACAAAGATGAAAAGGTGGGAAATGGCTCACTCCTTGGCTACCTCTATCATCAGCCCCAGAAAAAAAATGTGTTGAATCCTTTTTTGCTAGATTTACTAGCCCAACGTGGCATTTTACTTGACCCATTTAATCAAGGAGTTATTGCTGAGCCCTGCAACAGCAACTTACATTAAAGCTAATTAGCTGATGAACCATATTTATGAAAAACAAACACTGTTAATGAACTAAACAAAAGCAGTGTTTTTTTTCCTAGTCAGACATGAGTTAGATAATGCAAGTTAAAGTGTGACAAATATTTAAAGACAAGCCCTAATGATGAGTTTTTAAGGCTCAGATATTCTACAACCCCCGACAGTGAAATCTGAATTACATATGGCAGCAGAGGGCCTGTAGTCTTTCTTAGGCAGTGCCCTGGTGGATATTAAGCTCTCTTTACTACACTTACAGTGCTCTCTTTTTATTATGCTAATGAGCATATCAAGCCACTGGGCTCTGATTTGCCTTTCCTTGTTAATTGGAATGAAAAACCCTGAGCCATTACTAACATCACTTTGTCAAGCGCCTGAACTGCCTGCAGTCAGAGGAAATATCCTTGAGCAAACTAGGATAACTGATGATTTGGGGAGGCATGTTGAGAGAGCGTATACATGATTATGTGTATTTATGTGCTTTGTGCATGTGTATCTGAGTAACACATCAAATTTCAGTCAAGATGCTTTAATCAAACAGCACATTTCTAAACCCAAAATACACATATTTATGTCTTAGGCATTTAGCTGATGCTCATATTGAAATAGAAATCTAACTGTTTAAGAAACAAGCTAATTAGCCACTCTGTGCTTTCCTCTCTCCTCTGTGGGGGTAAGACCTCAGGTTCAGCAACTGCGAAAGTGTAAAGACGAGAATAAGAGAAAGATGGATAGAGAATACGAGAGGTTCCTCATCCTCTCACGCTGTTTTGAAGTGCATCTCTTTGAAAAGTCAGAATGGACAACTCAAGCAGACTGATGCAAGAACTTGGCAATGTCTTTGGCTTTTCAGATAGCGCTGCTGAGCAAATGCGATGGGCGATCAGTCACGAAAGCCGTGTGTATCCAGCTTCACAGCCAAGTTCAATGTTTTGAGTCTGATAAAAGAGCATCAACACAGAGTGCTTGGATAAATATCTTATGCGTTATATGTAGCATCTTCTATATCTGACCAAATGTTTTTTTGTTGTTAAGTCACCAGCTGGAACAAGGGGAGAGCGCTCTTTTCAAGAACTCTATTTGTCTAGGAACATAAAACCAAACTAAAAGGCCCATATTTGACTTTCATCTGCAAAATCTGGTGCATCTCAAAGGAGAGTGGTGTCAGAATCTCTTACTGCTATTTTTTATAAGCAACTGTGAACTCTTCAAGAAATAAATGAGAGTGTGTTCCACTTGGAAAAGTTTTATTGCCAATATATGGATAATTGACAGATAGTGTAATGACATCTGGACCCATTGTTATGAGACAGCTGGCATCTGCTTTTGCTGTTAAAGGGAACTTCAGTCTGCAGGGTAGTTCCATACATTTAACTGATAAACCTGTGAATTAATAATCACCAACGAAAATTCGTCTATATTTATGTCCTCTTTGTTGGTTAGTCACATTGGTCAAGTGACATTTAAACATCAGTATCATTTAATTTAATTCCATTCAGGGTAGCAACGCCAGTTCAACACAGCCAAGCAGGCTCTGACCAGCACACGACACTGGTTAGGAGGAGGGCCGTGTGAAGGAGGGTTGGCAAACATGTGTTGACCCTTTCAGAAAGAGCCCAGACATGGATTAAACCCATGTCACTGTGTTGGTCTGGATGGAGTATAACTGACACTAAATACGGTGTGACCATTGAAATACAATGTCTAGCTGATGTAAGAGGTCAGAGGAAAATAATGAATCAAGTCTATGTCTCACCACATCTCACAACTTGCTGAACATTGACCAAGACTGTGGCCAAGAAGAAGAAAATTAAGCTACTTTAGGCAGACAGCAAGCAACACTGACCAACGCTACATCCACCAAATACAAGTATTAAAGCTTTATAGGTGTCATAGTATGGAAAACAATACATGCATGCATAATAATGTAGTACCAATTTGAAGATCCATGTACACATCCAGCCAATGTGCTATAAATTGTGCTCCTGGTAAGTTTTTTGTTTAAATGTAACACACATTATCATGCGCCAACATGCATAATGCATAGTAATCAAATCCATGATGCTAAGATCCTTAACATGTTACCATGTTTATTTATGTAAGTTTTTTAAGCTATATGATTGTCATTGTTGTTTCATCTTTGGCAGTTTTTAAAGGTAAAGCAAATATGAGTTATCAGTGAAACATTACCTGTGATGAGCTGCGATTGGTGTCGAACTGGTTCTGTCCTTGAGCAAACTGGCAGTCAGGCTGTCATCAGCGTAGCCACCCAGCTCTCCTGTCACCCAGTCAGGCAGACCTGCATTGCTGTGCTCCGCAGATCGACCAGTCAGCGGCTCGTCAAAGTAGATTGACTAGAAATGAAAATTCAAAGATGGGAGGTGAAGTTTGGGTAAAGTCTCTGAGTAATTGAATTCCACAGCAATTATATTTAATGAATTGCAACTGCACTAGATTCATTTTTTTTGTAACTGACTTTGGGTATTATGTTTTGTTTTTTAAAAAAAAAAAAAAAAAAAAGTCTATATGGTTTACTTTGAGAGCATTTTTGAAGTTCATGTTATTACAAATGAAGGTGCTGAGTAATATCACTGCTAAATGGCAATACAGCAATATTTATGGTTCAATGAAGCAGCCTTTCTTACCATGTAGGTAGGGAGCGTCTTGAGACTACCAGGCTCTGGTTTGCTGTTGAAAGGCCTCTCTAGAACCCCTCTTTTCAGCATGAGAAGGAGCAAACGAGCATGCATGTTGCGGTTCTTACGACCTGTCAGACCTGATCCACATGTGGCCGGGTCACACAGCTTCTTTATCCATATGGCACATTGCTGGCGCTCTGAGGTCAGTGGAAGAAAGAGGGACAGGACAACAAAAGTAATTAAAAATATGAATGTATTGTCTGATCAGTTACTTTGTGGTAGTTGTCCAGCAGGGTTGGATATTAACTTTTTTGTCCATCTGCCACAGTGGCTAGTGGATCTCGAAATTTACCAGCCACTCAATAGATTACCATTGTTTTTTGGCTGGTCAGTGAAGCCAATCTTGCAGCACCTTACGCTGTTTTTAACCAGCACTTGGCTGGTGGCTGTTGCTTATTTCCAACCCTGCTGTATATTGATATTAATCTGCTACATCAGTGATGTTCAGACCATGTTTAGTGGGGTGATGAGAGGTGAAATATACTCTCACCTGTCTTGTTGGGATGTTTCAGGACATACGGCTTCATGTCCAGCAGGAAATGGTCAAACTCAGTGTCCAGCCTGTCCCATGAGTCCTCTCGTTTGCTCATGGTGTCTTGAGGAGGTAAATAAATGGATACAGCGGTTAATAGGCAGTGTGTTTTTCGCTAGCGTCAACTGCGTTAGCTAACTACACGGTGTTTTCTCAGATTAAAAACAGAGTGGGAATATAGCTAGTTAGAAGAAACAGGCACGGTAACATCGTGTCACCTATTGTAAACATAACACAACGTGACAGCCACCTTGCTAACAGCTACAGTGTTTACAGAGTAGCTAACCTGAGTAACGTTACTTGCGGGAGGCATTAGCAAATAAGCTAAAGCAGACCCGAAAAGAAGCCCGTGCGGTGTTGCTTTATTTACTCACTTCCGCAAACAGACAAACGACACGCTAAAGGGGGACATTGCTCATGAAAATGTAAAATAAGGATTACTAAGCTACTCACTTTGAGCACTTATTTCGCCGCTAAAAACGGTTCAAAACTTCAGCGTCCTCTCTTTACGCCACATCCGGTTTCCGTAGCTAGGCAGCGTCTCCACGTTGCCATAGAAACTGCTTCTTCTTCGTTCTTCTAGTGTTGAGCGGCGGAAGTCAGCCACAAAGTCGCATCACCGCCACCTACTGGATTTACCATAAAGTCTCAGAGTCATATATAACAACAACAAAAACAAAACACCACAGAAGAAATTGTTCATTTATTTTAACTATTTTAATAGTTGAAACATAGTTAGAGAATATCTGATTTATAATAGTAGATGTACAGTTATAGAATAAGCATATATGCTATTGACTGTTTTACAAACAAAGAAAAAATAAACATGATGGAGATGGGTTTGTCTTTTTTAAGGGCATATAGCAAAGGGCCCATTTTTTTTTTTTAATTTAATGTCCATTGTCTCCATTGGCCCCCCACCTCACAGGCCCCAGTGCAACCCCCCTGCTTTATACCCTGTGACATCACAAGTAACCCCCCCCCTTTTAATTAGGATTCAAAAAGAGCAATCAAATTCTACAAACACCTTAAAATAAGTGACCCCATCTCCTGCCATTACAAGGCTCTCCTTGCCAAGAGGAGATCATAGAGAGGAGTCCTCACAGTCAGCTGGTCCAGAGGCTCACCTCCTCTAACAACCCTCACACTATCCAACCCAACCGAATTAAAGCAAAAGAAAACTACATGAGCTACTAACATCTACCACAAAAAAACGAAAACAAACTCCAATGTTATTTGGCTCTAAACAGACAGTACGCAATGGCAAACTATCTGTCTGCTGTAACCAGTCAGAAACTGAGAGTCAGTGATCACAGCCTGGCAGACCAAGCTGCCTAGAGAAGACAGGCTGTGTCAGCTCTGTCCTCAGAGACAGGTGGAGACAGAGCAGCATTTCCTGCTACAATATAGCACATACAAACACATCAGAGTAAAGGTTTTTGTTTTGTTTTTTACAGCAAATTAAATGTAAACCCACTCTGTGACCAGATTAAAATGCAACATCTGCTTGGAGAAAACGTTGTCAGCGTCATAGATGCAGCATATATGTCAGTGCATGTCACAGCCTCAGAGACAACCAGCACAACAACTTATAGTCCATCTCATCACACATCACACTCTGCCTTTTTATCTACTCCTTCACTTCATATTTTTTCTCCTTTGTAATAATACATTGTTTTTGGCAGATGTCTTTATTGAATTTCCCGTAACAAGGGAAAAAATACAAGAAGGGAGCAGAGGTAGGCTGGAAATTGAATGAAAAATTGAATAGAGTAGCTCATTTTTAGAAATATTACACTTTCATGGCATTAAAATGTAAATGTGAATTTAAATGTAGACAAAAAAGGTGGAATAATTGAGACAGTTGACTCTGTTGTTCCTTTGATACCTGGCATAATTCTAAACTTTGTCAAAACCTGCATTGCAGCTTAGGTCCACACGATGACGCCAAACACCTTCAGTTGGTGAGATGATCAACGGATGTCGGGGCATATCGCCTGGGCTCATCCCTTATCAAAACTCAAAATATTAAATACTTCATGCAGACAATACCTAATAGTCTGATCTAGTACACAGAATATTAGTGAACGTGCATGTCGTGTTTAGGTACCGCAGATCCACTTCTTAAACTCCAAACTGTGCGCTGGCACTGGAATGAAATATTCCCACGGCACGTGAAGGCAGACTTGAGCGACGTCACTTTGAATGAAAAAGAAGCGCTCAGCTGTGGAGCGGGCAGAGCAGCGGGGAGGCGCGCGGCGTGTCAGGAGCTTCTCCAGCACAGACTGCACCTCTGACCAAGAAGAAGACCTCACGGAAAAATCGGTCGGGACAACACCAAGTTGTGGCTGTGTAGTTTTTGTTTTCTTTTAACTCCCCCGTTATGGCTGACCATCTTTTACATTATAATGACTCAGCTGGGGTTGGGAACCGATTCGCCCGCAAAGGTGCTTTGCGGCAGAAAAACGTGCATGAAGTGAAAAACCACAAATTTACTGCGAGGTTTTTCAAGCAGCCGACGTTCTGCAGCCATTGCACAGATTTCATATGGTAAGAATCCAGTCTGTAAACTGCCTCACTTTGGATAGATTGTAGTGGGAATGTTAACTGTGGCTCTTCAGTAAGTTTGATATTTTAGCTTTGTGAGTTTGCAGATACTTAAAAAATTTCATTTCTTTGTGCACTTGGATTTGGCTGATGGATGTTTGAGACAGATATTCAGTTCATTTTACAGATGTGGAACACAATACATCAGCCCTAATTGCATCTTCTCTTGCAGGGGATTTGGGAAACAAGGATTTCAATGCCAAGGTAATCCACTTGCATGTGTGTTTTCACAGGTATAAAGATCCTAGTGTAGCCTGTCACCATTTGTCTGACCAAGGGACACAGCTCAATACATATTCTGCAAAGATTAACGGTCTGAGATTCACACTCAAAGCAGAACAGCAGAACACTCTTGCTTTTTGTCGTCTTGTTCAAACATCCAAGTCTTACTGTCTGGCTTAACCTCAGTCTAAACATCTGCAAGCATGTGAATCCATAAGCAAATATTCTAGGAGGTTGCAGATCTAGGAAGGAAAGACCCCTAAACAAATTGAATTTTAAAAAAGTTTTATTTCACTTCTTCAAAGGGCACATCAATCTGCAAGCAAGAAAGCACAGGTTAATATTTGCTGGATATTACTTGAAACATCCAGATTAATGGAAACAATTTACCTGCAGCTGGACACAGGAATATCCATGTTGGTTACCATTTGGTGCTGGAAGATAAACCTTATTAGGCGTCAGGTCAAACAAGCATTGAGAATTTTGAGAGAAGCTGGCATACCTTTGAGGGTTCTTTACACCTTTGGGAGCAGCTGGTTGAGCCTTGACGCCCTGTGAGCGCACAGGCATTGGAGAGGGAACTTCTGGGGAGTACTTTGAGTGGCTCAAGAGACGCATGGCTCGCTGGTAGCCGTTTTTGGACTGGACGATGTAGCTTGAAGGAGGCGGGGGAGGAGGGATTGGTTCGCTCACTCGCTGGGGAACCGCAGCTTTTGGGGCGTTGAATGCCTTTTGCCTAAGCTGAGAAATCCTATCACGTAGCTGGAAGCCTGGTTTACCGAACCCGAGGTGTAGCCCAGATGGAAAGACTGGCTTGTTGCCTACATTAGTTGGGTAACGGGGGAATGAGGGTTCCCCTTGTGTGGAGGCAGATCCCCCACTCATGTAATCAGCTTGGCTATACCCTCCTGCAGTGCTGGAAGGCGGCCCAGCATTCTCAGACGGATAGTGAAAGACTTCTTCATAGACAAGATTAGGGTGACTGGAGCCAGAGGTGAAGTCCTGGTTTGGGTTTTCATACACACCATAACCACTGCTAACTGGCTCAGGCTTCCAAGAATCAAAACCGGGAGACTGCGCAGCCTGAGAGGGGGAGTACAGGGCAGGCGAAGTGGAGCCACCAGCTGGAGAGGCAGGCATGCTGTTTGCAGAGGCAACACTAAGTGACGTTGATTGAGGTTGGACAGGCCTGGCTGGGGCTTTGCTGGATGAGGTTGGACAGGGCCTGGCTGGGGCTTTGCTGGATCACTCGGCTGGTAGTTTGGGCTTAGAGGAAACACCAGTGGTTTTTCAAGGTTTTCCATGCCCCAGTCTCTTGTGCCGCCATTAGTAAGCCTCTCCACCTCAGGAGCACTAGGTCTGTTGGGCAGGTTTTGCTGAGCTGAGGCTGAACCTGGCCCTTGTGCATCTGAAGGCTTGCTGAAGCTTGTGTGCACGGGGAAAGACGGTTGGTTATTTGAAGGCTGCCAGTCACTCAGATCATAGGTCAATGCTTCATCGTTTGCATCATCACCGATGTTATGCGGGTCATTCTTGTATGGATATCCATACCCTGTGAAATTAAAGATGAAACAAAGCAAATTCTTGAGGCCTAATGTGGCAATTAAAAAGACAGTCATTACCTTTTAAAGTTGGTAATCCAGTGCTCCCATTGAACAGCAAAAGACACATCCAGGAAACCCTGCACAAGAGGCCAGTAAAGAACAAACATCTGATTAAGCTCTGTTAAAGGGAATTGAAATAAAGTGCAAAGAAATGCTCAAGATCAATAAAACATACCTCAAAAGGAGTCCAAGAGCCATGGCTGTGAACTGAAAAGCAGCACCCCGTACTTCTCAGTAGCTATGGTTTGAGACAAGCAGCTCACTGGGACTAACAAGACTTGACAGTAACCTCTGGTCTTCTGTGTCTCCTATATATCCAGTTCTTTCTTGACAAAGCCCATCAGCAACAGCTGCTGACGGAGTAATTAGCGGCCAGATCATTAACAGGTGTGGCAGCTGGAGCTGGGCAGCACCACCTCCTGTCAGTGTGTCAGTCATCCTTGTAAACTCAGTGTGTGTGACACTGAAATGTTTCCCGATTTTTGCTCATTTAAAGAGCGCTGAATATCTTATTTTGCGCATCTTAACCGTCAAAAGGTTGTAGCAGATTTTCATCTAATACCCCTGCGCTGGACTCGAGGTGCCACACATGCCCTGAAATCAACACCCTGTTGCCACCATCTTTGCTAGTGTAACATTTCCCTCTAGACATCTGATACTGTGGCAGCCAGAGGGGAGAAAGGCAAAGTAAAGGCTGAGGAGTGAGGGAGACAAAGATGAAAGCAGAGTTATAATAGGGGCTGCTGAGGTCAAATTAAGATTAGATCACCACTCATACGAAAACTAATAACAAATTATGTAATGTAAAATAAATGATAAAAAATATTGGATGGAGACTATTAAGCTGTGGAAGTGATAGTATTATGTATAATGCCTAGTTAAAGTTACATTCTGACTCTTCTCCTTTATTTGCGTAAAGCACATCAATGCAGCAGCAACTGTGTTTCCACACGCTTTGCATGTGACAAGATTACAGCGATTGAGCTTAAAGTATAACTTACCGTGCACTGTAAAAGGCATGATGATCAGTATCAGGAGGGTCCAGACGGTAGAGCTGCTGTGCATTTAGAAGGTGGTAACTTCAGGTTTATACTGAGTAATGGAATGGAAAAATTATGTATTTTCTGATGAATGCTGGTACTGAATGCAAAAGGACAACAGACCCATCATGCATCCATCTCACTCCCACTAACGGGTCTTTGCACCGTACTTAGCTGACTGTTGTTCTCATGCCAATAGTGTCATTCTGCAGGGTCGTGTAACAGAGTGATGCTGCAGTGAGAAGATCTGTGGCTTTAATTAACTCTCTGCTGAAACAGTGTCTATCTGTCTACATGGGATGCACATCCTACCGTATCAGTCCCAATACCTGTGCTTTGGTTATTGTCTGATAGCGAGTACCAGTCTGATACCAGTTTGATGAAGTAATAAGCTTTATGCCTCACAGTGTGGGAGCTACTGGCATCACTCTTTTATGTGTAACATCAAGCTTGACTTAAACATTGCTTTCCCAACTTTATAAACAAAATGTAACAAATTGGCCTAGATACACAGATATCAATTTACTGAACTGTTATGCATTATTAAATTAATAAATCATGGACCAGCATCTTGGCTTGGCTGTGCTGAAATTGCAAGCACAACGTGATTTTGCCAAGTGGATCAACATCCCACATTGTGTTCGTGGACAACATCCAGTCACAGCCCTCTGACATCATCATCGTGCAGCCCCTGTGCTTCTTTAAAAATTATTGTGCTACTTCAGAGCTAAGCTCTGAAAAGGAAGTTTGAAAAACTGAAAAAAGTTGTAACATCAAACAAAAACCTTATAAGCTGATGATGTCCAAGGGCTGTGATTGGTTGACTACAACGTTGGTCCCGGAATGCAATGTGGCATGTTGATCCAGGAGCATGTCCTGCTTGGCAAAATCACGTCGTGCAATATGCACGACATTGCAAGTAGCTTTAAAACTAGTTAGCGCAGCAAACAACTGACATGTTTGTTGTTAGCTTCCTTAGCGGACACATGATGTTGCGCTGCACTTGAGATGGAAAAAAGAATTGAATTGAAAGACTGGCCCTGTAGTGACACGTACCCAATTAAGCTGTTTGAGTCAGCATCAGCAGTATCAGTATCAGACCGGCGATACTTGTCAATTTATATCCTACATCCATATGGACACTTTTACATGGGAATATGACTGGATGTACAATATGTTGTGCATATCTGCGTCTTCATATATGTATAAAAATGGATACAATGCCTAGGGATTATGGGGTTTTATGTTCTTTTTCCCCCCTACATGATGATATAGCTCTTATTCACCTCAGGGCTGAACTGCCTGACAGGGGAGCTTGACAAAGAATGCATAATGGAAGTGGGCTGACAGGTGCATTGGGATATAGACGAGATGTTTGATGTTGCTCATGTAGGTTGTGCATAAAGAATGCATTGCTCTGAGAGCCATATCATGAGGTAATCCCCAGAGGCCATATACAGGTTTCTCTTTCCTTTATGGGATAGATGTATAATGGCTTTTGTAATGTTTGATAACCCTATGGAGACCAGGATATAGGATTGTTAAAGGGACAGTTTGAGTTTTTCCTCTTACCTGTAGTGCTATTTATCAGTCTAGATTGTTTTGGTGTGAGTTGCAAAGTGGTGGCGATATCAGCAGTAGAGATGTCTGCCCTCTCTCAAATATAATGGAGCTAGATGGCACTCGGCTTGTGGTGCTTAAAGCGTAAAAAAAAAAAAACATTTGAAAAACTCAACATAAATGTGTCTTTACTCTCTCTCAAGATGATCCACAGACCTTCTGCGACATCAGTGTTTACATCTCATATTGTCACGAGCACAAGCATCTCGTCCACGAGCAGATGCACACTTCCTTCGGCGCGGCCTTTTGGCACCATGAGCTCAACAAGCTGAGTGCCATTTAGTTCCATTACATTCAAGAGGAAGCAAACATACCTATGGACGATATCTCCAACACTCGGCAACTGACAAAACAGCCTAGATGGATAAAAAGCACTGCAGATAAAACAGAAGATGGCGCCTGTGACTGGCACGGCCGCTGCCTCGGCGTCTTGTCTCCTCACGCTAATTTTTGTCCTGACATTTTCTCAAGTCCTATCAACCTGCACCTCCAGCTTGTGCTATGATCGGACCACGCTGCTACAAATTAGGAACTCTATGGAAGAGTTCAGCACAAACTGGGGCTATAACTTCTTACCTCCCCCGTCTGCCTACGCTGACCTGTCACTCGGAGGGCTGTTGCTACCTCCACTCCGGAGAAGGCTGCGGAAACGCGGATCCAGGGCCGGCGTCCAGGTGTGGCTGAGGCGGAGCAGGCGGCTCTTTCCTGTGCACGGCCGGTGGAATCCACGAGCTACCTGCGTCCCATCTCTTTGCGAGCGCCCGAGGAGGACAACGACCCTCAGCCCCTACCCCGGTATTCCCAGGTCTACCGCAGCCCCTGCTCATGGCGTGCCATCGCTCCGCGAGTCAGCTGTCTGTCAACAATCAGACCGCAATCAGCTGGTGGTGACGTCACGGTGCTTTCACGGTCCAAGATGGCCCTGCTTAATGCACGCTCCATTGCAAACAAATCCTTCGTCCTGCATGACTTTCTCATCCAGAAAGATCTCGATTTCCTCTTCCTGTCTGAAACCTGGCAGCGACACGGGGAATTTGTCCATCTAAAGGAGCTGTGTCCCGCGGAATACTCTTTTGTTGCTACACCCCGCCTCGCAGGACGTGGCGGGGGCCTCGCTGTTGTCTTCCGTGAATGCCTCAAAATTAGGTTGGTGAACTCCGACTGTTTCCCCTCGTTTGAGCTTCAAGTGACTAAGATAAACGAAAAAAACCCTTTTTACTGCTTTTTAATCTATCGCCCTCCTGGCCCAGTTACTGGATTTTTATCTGACTTCACTGAACTCTTAACTTCTATTATTAAATTGGAGAAGGTTTTAATTATTGGTGATTTTAATATTCACATTGATGATCTGTCATCTTCTACTGCTGCTGAGTTTTTAAATATCACTGAGTCTTTTAACCTCGTGCAACATGTCTCTGGTCCAACACACAGTAAGGGACACACACTGGACCTTATATTTTCATA
Organism: Epinephelus cyanopodus; assembly: GCA_026686955.1. Taxonomy (NCBI): domain Eukaryota; kingdom Metazoa; phylum Chordata; class Actinopteri; order Perciformes; family Serranidae; genus Epinephelus; species Epinephelus cyanopodus. The sequence goes on from CM048929.1 coordinate 15,554,360, forward strand.
TGGATTGACCATTGAAAATCTACATGTAGAGGATCTTCTTGTCAGTGACCACAGCTGTGTCTCCTTTGATATGGAATATGTTGAGAAGCATATTCCAAGTAGGGTTCAAGGAAAGAATCGCTTTATAAATCAGTCTGTTGTTGAGAGTTTTATTTCCTTGTTTGATGCTGAGCCTGCCTCAAACGTTGATGATGATGATGATGATGATGATGATGTTGATGTAAATTCACTAGTACAGTGTTTTAATCTTCGATGCAAGTCTATTATTGATAAAGTAGCTCCAATCAAATCAAGATCTACCTCCCTAAGGAAGCCCTGCCCCTGGATAAATGAAGAGATTTTAAATCATAGGAAAAGCTGCCGCAAGGCAGAGCGGCTGTGGAAAGCATCGAAGCTTGAGGTTCACAGGCTATACCTCAAGGATCTGAGATTAGCATTAAACAATGCACTAAAGACAGCAAGAACTGCCTATTTCGCCCAACTTATCTCTATTAATAAGAGAAATCCCAAGTTTCTGTTTGAGACCATTAGCTCTATTACATCCCCTACTGTCCCCACCGCCCCGGTCTCCTCTATGACGGATTGTAATGCTTTTGCCAGTTTTATGGTAAACAAAATCAATGACATCAGGGCCAATTTTTCTTTTACTGTTCCAAATCCTTGCACTATTCAGCCTCCCCGGTGTAACTGGTCCCTGTTTTCCTTGGTCTCACTGCCAGACATCAGTGCGATCCTTGCCACCATGGCTCCGTCCTCTAGCCCTCTGGACATACTCCCGACATCACTGTTCCTTAAAACTTTTGGCTCCACTGGCCCCTGCATTGTAGAGATCATAAATCAATCTCTCCAAACTGGTGTTGTTCCAGATTTCTTTAAACAAGCGGCAGTGGAACCTAAATTAAAGAAACCAAACCTGGATCCTGCTGATTTGAAAAACTATAGGTCCATTTCAAAGCTCCCTTTTCTGGCCAAAATTATGGAAAAGGTAGTAGCTGAACAATTAACTGCCTTCATTGATGCAAACTCTATCTTTGACACCTTCCAATCAGGTTTCAGAAAAAAACACTCCACCGAGACAGCCTTAATCAGAGTATCAAGTGATGTCCTGATGGCAGCAGACTCTGGTCAATATACAGCCCTGGTATTGTTAGATCTTACCGCTGCATTTGACACGGTGGACCATAAAGTCTTGTTAAACAGACTCAGAGACACTTTTGGGATTACAGGTACTGTTTTAAATTGGTTCAGGTCTTATCTGACTGACAGGAGTTTTTTGGTCCATGTCAACCAGCTATCATCTGACCTGACAGGGCTAACCTGTGGGGTCCCTCAGGGATCAGTACTTGGCCCTTTTCTCTTCTTGCTTTACATGACCCCTCTTGGACAGATTATCAGTGAGTTCAGTGATGTCTCTTATCATCTATATGCTGATGATGTGCAGCTCTACTGCTCCTTCAAGCAGAATGAGCTACACAAACTAGACAATTTAACTGCCTGTTTGACGGCCATCAAAAAATGGCTAAATGATAATCTTCTTCAACTAAATTCTGCCAAAACTGAAACACTGATTATCGCCCCAGATAGTGCCATCCCCCCCATAAAGCAGCACCTAGGTCAGTTAGGTCTTTCTGTCCAACAAAGTATACGCAACCTAGGCGTTGTTTTTGACAAGGACATGTCCCTGGACCATCACTGTAAACAGTTGGTGAAAAATTGTTTCTATCACTTGCGCAATATAGCGAAACTGAGGTCCATGATTTCAAGACCTGAAATGGAGATGATAATTCATGCTTTTATTTCATCTCGCATTGACTATTGTAATACTCTTTTTATGTGTCTTAACAAAAAGGCTGTAAATCGCCTTCAAACCGTGCAGAACGCAGCTGCAAGGCTCATAACTGGATCTAAGAAAAGGGATCATATCACCCCAATTTTATATTCCTCACATTGGTTACCAGTAAATTTTAGGATTCATTTTAAGATTTTAGTACTTGTTTTTAGAGCCCTCCATGAACAAGCTCCTTCGTACATCACTGAGCTGCTGAGACCCTATTCCCCCCTACGTTCACTAAGGTCATCAGACCAGAAACTCTTGATGGTCCCCCGCACCCGTTTTAAAACACGGGGTGACTGCTCATTCCAGGCCTGTGCTCCTCGCCTTTGGAATGCTCTACCATTCACCTTGCGCAGTATAGAGTCCACTGAAGGTTTTAAGAAAGAACTTAAAACCTATCTTTTTAGACAGGCTTTCAACTGATGTTGACGTTGTGGGGCCTCTGTAAAGTTTTCCTGAAATTGTGCTGTTATGTATCTTTTGTTGTGATCTCTGTACTGTACTTTATTGCATTTTACCCTTGTTGTAAAGCACTTTGTGATTTTATCTATGAAAAGTGCTATATAAATTAAACTTACTTACTTACAGAAAATATGTTCGATTTTGAGGGTGGTAGACAGTTTTAAGCTCAAAATCAATTAATAGATTTCCTTCTGTGGATGAAAACATACCTTATTTTTCATTCAAAAACAAGAACTGAAGAACTGAGCCTCTTAAGAACTGGCAGGCAGGAATGTTGAGTCAAATATACTGTGAATATACTTAACACAGGCATCGTGATATCTGTGCTGCTTATTGTGCCAGTGTTGCATGTTTGATGCGCAGCTCACCTGCAGAACATCTGGCGTCTTATAGTTACAGTATTAGAAAGGTGAGAAAGCGTGGCTCCTGTGATCATTCATCTTTATCCATTTCCCTGCACGGCTGGTATTAGTTTATTGTTGCTTAGGCGTGAGCAGATTAAAGGCTGATTTGAGCTTCCTGCTGTGAATTGAAAATCCAGATAGCAGCTTTTTTGGTATATCTCTAGTGATCACCACCTCCACCACACAACAGTGCGAGCAGTAGAGTGTCGTCAAAAGTAGTGCCACGGCAGTGGAAACGTCTTTATTACTAAAGGATCTCTGTGTGGGTGGAGGACTGAGCCCCTGCTGCTCCCTCCACAGTGTGTGGTTTTCTGTGGTTATGGATGTAGGACGCATGTTACTGAATTACAGAAGAGTGAATCACTTAATAACCAAGATCATACATAATGTCCTTTCTTCAGCGGCCTCACATTTACCACCATTTTCTTCCACCACCATTTTCCACCTTACAATTTTCTGTACTGTACATTGGTCGGTGTATTTAATGTACATTTTAGAGATGTGCGTGGCTCTCTCGTTGGCTGTGACATAGTTCACTGGGGAGAATCTGCAACAGCAATACATCCTGTCATATGGACATGCTGAGTTATATCCTATACACCCAATACAACACACTCAACTTGGACGTCACTGTCCCTCCTCCTTCTCCCTCACGCTGCGTGCATCTTGTGGTTTTTTTTTCCTTTTTTATTCCCACACACTTTCATTGTGTGTTGGTTGTGTTTTTTAATTCATGACTCATAAATTGATGGTGTCAAAAAAAAAAAAAGAAACACTTGTAGCAAAATATAAAATCTGGACTCAAACTTTTCCAGTGAAAGAACATTTAAAGCCATATTTTGTACCCATTAACATCACTTATTGTAAAGACTTCAAATTTCAGGAAGATTGGCATCAATATTTAAAAATTAGATTTAAAAATTTCAGTGATGTATTGATGTGCTCCCTGCTACTGCAGAACGGACTCAAACAGAAACTTATTATCATTGTGTGAAAAACATCATCTCTGCCCACTAATTAAATGTCAGATGATTAGTAATGTGTTAAAATATGTTTGTTTTTTGTTTTGTTTTGTTTTTCTGTCAATAGAGGTGACGATATTTTTCTAAATGGCAATGATGGGAATTATTCATGATGGAGTTGGACGCCCTACCGCAAACCATGTTTCTTGTTCGGAAATATGCAGTTTTAGGCCCCACATGTTTACAGATATTGAAATGTGTATTTTCCTCGACATTTTGGCTTCCCATACACAAACTGAGTTTTTAGAGAGCGATAACCTCCGAGGCTGAAAAATGAAGTGGACACACAAGTGCCAAAAACTGCGGCTGACTCCAGAAGCCAGTAAATCCCAGTAAACATAACCAACACATTCTCTCCATTCTCTCCTTCTTTCCAATTCCATAAGGTACCCTGGGTGTGTTGGTTGTTAAAGTTCTGGGACACCGTTTCAAGGTCTGCCTGTTAATGCATTGTCTTCTTTCAGTATACACGTCTGTTTTCACAGGAAATGTACTCTTTTCCTTCAACAACAAACGCACGTGGTTGGGTTTAGAATCTTACGGGACGTGAACACTGCTCTCTCGGATGAAACTCAGTGTTTGTTGGACCCATTTGCCACCCCTCCCGCCCGCCCCAGCCGCCTTGACTTTCGTCCTTGTCCTGCCACGTTTCCCCCTGACTCTGCTATGACAGCAAATGGTGTATAATGCTGAAGTTAAAGGATGCCTTTTTTCGTTGGCTTCTGAAGCCGCAAGTCACTACCCAAGCACTCGATTTTGTCGACTTTGGAGTGAGACCGGGCCCATGTTAAAATGCCCAACATGTCTATAGCCAATTTTCCCCTTCACGAGAACTGTACAGGATCTTTTTTATACAACTTATCCATTTTATCAAGGCTCGAAGTCATACATAATTGAGAGTGTGGCTGCTTTGAGTGACAGGCTGTCTGCTGATAGTGTCCTCGGCTTCTCAGTCAGATCCACCCCTCGCTCCTCCACAGTGCCTCTTGCCCAAATATGGTCTCTTGTGGCTCCAAACAAAAAAGATTGTGGTGGACGAAATGCCAAACTCGACATAGCTACATCCTTTATTTTTACAGCCTGTGGTTCGGGTCACTAAAACGGAGGTTTTTATAAAATGCCCTCTAAGGTTCAGATTTGACAAAACCTAGGTTACTGTGTATCTGTGTGGACATGTAAAACTGAGGTTTGAGAAATGATGATGTCATCTCCTCAATATGCACATATCAATTGCTGTTTTGTGTAATGAGCATGCAACAGAAACAATAACAATGACGGACTGCCGGATTTTGTCAGCACTTCCTGGTCTAATGATTACCCCACATCTAAACTTGCTGCTGCGCCACTTCATGGATGAACAGAGCTGTCTGCAGCACCCAGTGTTATTTTGTCTGCTAGAATCAACAGTTTTGGATCAGGCCCAGTCGAACCAGCAGATGATGGGACAATTTCAAGAGGGGGATTGTTGTTTATGGGGAGTGGAAGGAAAACTTTTGCACGCCCAGAGCATCACTTCTATGATTTGTGTGTATTTGTGAGAGTTCCTTAGTCCTTATATCGAAGGAGAATCTACATTGATGAGATTGCCAGTCGTCATTTTGAAAAAGGCAACATAAGCCTTTGCATTTTACTATCTTCACAACAAGAGGAGACTGTAAACGGCAGCTCATGCCGGTGAGCATTTTGAGTTGTTTTCGGGTTGTACTGTGTAAAGTGACATTTTGTAAAACGATGGTCATGTGGACAGATTTGTTTTTAAAAAATAGCATAGGAGGAAAATATGTTTTTTTTTAAATCTCTGTATACTTGTGGACATGGGCCTTATTTGATGAAATGACGTGTATATGCGAGATCAGTTGATGCAGAAATAAATTATAGGCTGTAGTGTTTACGCACGGCAGACAGATGGATAGGCGTTAAACACTCGGAGCACCACGTGTCAAAATTACAAGTTCTATTTTAATTCAGTTTTTGACTTGTGAAAGTATGACACATGAGCAAAGGCTGAATCATATCAACATATGACAAAAAATGATTTTTAATTATTCAAATTTCAGGTCTGACTTATTATTTGTTAATTCCCAAAGGAAAACTCATTCTGCCGAAATGTCACTGAGCCAGTGGTGTGAGAGCGAGGCTGTTTCAGCATTGAATCACTTGCCATCGTGTTGGAAGCCTGCCCCCCTCCACCCCTCGCCATCTCTACCCCCCTAGCCTTTGAATTTGAGCGTCTGTGGAAATGACTGTGCCATCTGTAGAGTTGAGAATCCATTGCTGGGGAGAGAGCACTACGTCTGGACACAAAAAGAGGTGGAGGGAGAGGCAGTTGGGAGTAGAAGAAGAAGAAGATGTTACAATGTTAGAAAACGTGAAAAGAAGCTGAGGAGGAGGCAAAGGTTACTGCACACGTACAAGACTAAATAAACACAGGAGGATTTGCAATTGCAGGGGTGGAAGTGTGAGGGTGAGAGAGATGATGAAGTCAAAGAGGCCTTTTACACATTCTGGCTTCTTGCTGCTGAGTATTGGCAAAGATAAAGCAAACAGTGTGTGTACTCGGAGCAGATGAAAGAGCAGAGTGAAAACAGTGGTCGATATTATGTCGAGGTGATGACCAGTTGTAAACAAGCAGCATCCTCCAGGGCTGAAAAATGGAGCCAACTGGGAAGTGCAACAAACTGCAGTTCTGTCAATGGCCACTTGAGGCTGGTTCCAGAAACAAGTCATCCCCCATACACACCCATGTTGGCGTCACAGTAGCTGTGTCCATTATTTGATACAGTCTGTGATTGTAAACTGTGGCCAAGTTACATCTGAGTAGTATTATCTTAGTATATTAGTAGTATTATTGTGTGCTGAAGTTGAATGATCAGATTGACTGAAATCTGTAAAAACTGTTCGGGACAGCCGAAACAAGTTGTGAGCATAGTGAGGACGACATGTCATCTTTGAGTTGATCTGGTGAGCTTGTTACCAAACAGTTTAGAGCGGTTATGTGGCAACATGTGGAGTCGTGTTACTGGCCATCAGATGAACGTAAGTCCAATATTCACTGTCTTATAGCTCCATTTTGGGTCTCCACCAATTGCTGAGGGGAATTTTTGGCTTTTTGGCTGCAAAATGCAACAATTTGTTCCCCTACTAGTCACTAACTGTGTCTGTCTGCTGTTTAGTGTTGAGCAGGTAGTGTTTTTTAGAGGTTTTCCACAGGAAACGTCTGCTGGAGTGAACCAAAACACTAAGCTGTGGCCAGATAGCTCAACAGTGGGCTGAAAATTGCTATACAGCTCTGGAAAGCCAAAAGGAGCTGCAGAGTCAGGTGGTATTTCTCTGATGGTGACCCCTTTCACGTTGTCACGTTGTTTTCACATTGTCATTTGATATTGTTAATCTGGAAATACTGATTATAGCCACTACAAAATCATCTCTGTCTTCAGTAATGTGATGATTTTCCAAGTCAAACAGAATAAGTGGGCATGGTTTATTTGATGGACTGATTTAAATCAGATCATTCAGATTTGATTGGGTCTTGCTATTTGAATACAGAGCTGCAGATGACTGTAGGCCTCCACACCAGGGCTAATAAGTGCGGGCTGGGACAAGATGTCATATCCCATCATATCATTGCAGTACAACACATGCTGATTAAGTCAAATCTGGTTTACACTTGTCGAAAGCCTCAATAGCTGGAGGACTTTCATAGAACATGGGCATGATTGATTCCTTTCACTGAGGCGTCTGCAGTTGGCCTTGGGTCAGAACATATTTTGTACCAAAAATAAAGATATAGATGAGAATTATAAATCTGCAAGTATTGTCAAGCTCTTTAATAAACTATCTGAGTGCATCCAGTGAGCACCTGAGTGGATACCACTCCTTTATTTCTAGCGCTGTCTGCTGTAACCCTCCAATATCACAGCAGCAGTTACGTTGTCTTAGCTCCTATTAGGTCAAAGATCATGTCCCAACCTTTATTTAATAGACTTGCCCCACATCTTCTCCATCCATGTTGTTAGATCAGCAGGAAGATCATGAGGGAGAAATAAATTAGAGCACAACCATACTGTTTTCGGAAATGTTAAAGGCTAAGTTCGGTTTTTTGACATCTGGGCCTTATTTTTAGGAATAAATACGCTCGTAGACTCACCCAGACGATTTTGGTGGAGCTCGGAGCCGTTTTCGAGCAATTTAGATCCATCCGACGGCGTCTTCTCTCATGCCATAGAAGCGGACGGGGCCAGACATCGAAGCCCCTAAATTAGACATTATCTGCTGCGAAACTCGCTCACTTCACCTACATTTTATAAATGAATGGCCAGTGTTATCACCATGTCCGCTCAACTTCCTTGTTATGGTCATCCGCGGCTTTTACAACGATGGGCCACTTTGGTGACGTCATAGACGTGCGCCGCAGGAGCGCAGTCCAGCCGGCGCTAGGCTAGGGGCTACACGGGTACAAACATGGTTCGTCATTGCGTTTTTCCACTTTGTCCAAACAAAATGACTAGGTGGACAAAGTTCACATTCCACAGGCTTCCTTTGAAAAACCCGGAGTTACTAAAGCTCTGCTTGTTGTCCTGAAAATGGACCCGAATATTGCTATGGAAGAACTGAGGAGGGTCAGTCACCGGGTCTGCAGCGCTCACTTCGCTCCAGAAGACTTCATTACGAAGACGACAAAGATAAAAGGCCAGGAAGCTCAGCGTCAGTACCTCAGGAGGAATGCCATCCCGATTGTTTCAGAGGGCAAAACAGACGCAGCGGAGGTAATGCATTTCTTTTGAAGATGTAATAATATTGGTCGATAACCAGTGCACGTCGGCCAGCGTATAAAGCTCCTTGTATAAAATGAATAGCTATCTTCACGACCTATGTCTTAGCAGGAGTAGCCTTCTAAAAATACATTCGTGCAAAAGAATACTGCACTGTAACGCAATATAATTTACTCTAGTCCATGCTAGTTTTTGAAAAACTAACTCGCAATGCATATGATATGGTTATTCTCTGCAGACAATAAATTGTGACTCGAGCTGCAATCATCACGGGTCTGCATTGTTAGCGCACACTTACAAGTAGTCATATGCTTTCTCCAAAACTAATTGTCAGTTGTTTCGACCGTTATTTATTTATAAAGTAAACACTCATAGAAAATATACCCTTTTTGCATGTGTATCGGCTACTTACTCTATCGAAAGTTGTCCGTTCGGTCCTGCTGGCTTCGGCTGCGTCTGCAAGTTGACTCTCGGGACATAAAAAAAGTCTCTACCACAGCCCGTTTGTCATGGCAGAAAAATCTTCCAGTGTAGTGAGACACGTATTTTGGGGGGCATCAATACGTGTTTCCTCTGGTCTCAAGTCCCACTCTGAGCAGCAAAAGCTCTCCTCTTCTGTTGTCTGTGGCGTGCAGTGTCCACAACAACAACACCAGTTAGCCCCCATTCATGGACGTGCAGTGGTCGCTTGTTCTCTGGCCAGCTGTTCGGCTCTTTCACTCTGCATCCTCCTTTCAAATAGCTCCTTGTCGGTGTATTCTGGCTCAAAACGATACGGGCATCCATCATACTCGGAGTCGTCATCAGACACGTTTACATCGGATAAATATTCCGTCATGTTGCACAAGAATAGCTGTGTAGCTGTATAGCCTAGCCTAGCGCCGGCGGAACTCAGCTGCGCTCCTGCGGCGCACGTCTATGACGTCACCAAAAGTGACCCATCGTTGTAAAGCCCCGGATGACCATAACAAGGAAGTTGAGCGGACATGGTGATAACACTGGCCATTCATTTATAAAATGTAGGTGAAATGAGCGAGTTTCGCAGCAGATAATGTCTAATTTAGGGGCTTTGATGTCTGGCCCCGTCCGCTTCTATGGCATGAGAGAAGACGCCGTCGGATGGATCTAAATTGCTCGAAAACGGCTCCGAGCTCCACCAAAATCGTCTGGGTGAGTCTACGAGCGTATTTATTCCTAAAAATAAGGCCCAGATGTCAAAAAACCGAACTTAGCCTTTAAGTTATTGCCAGATGACATCCCACTAGTTGCTCTAAATCACACTTGAGCCCTAAAGGCCCAAACACACCAAACCGACATGGAAGAACAAGTGGCAATGAAAGCCGACTGTCGCATCGCCTTACATCACCTGTGTCTTGGCCATTTGCACTTGAACACACCACAAAAACTACAGCATGAGAAAAAATAACTCTCCGAACTAGCAAGCGGCAGTAGTCTGTATTCTTCATTCAAAAAGGGAAACCAGCAGACCAACAGGACGGATTCAAGACGCTAGTTAGCCAGTAAATACATCAACAACACAGCCTGATGTTGAAAGAACAAAGGAATTTTACCGTGCAAACAATAACACAAATGATTTTGAACCACTTCTGCTGAAGAGCTGAATAAAGTCATAATCATACCTAGTACAACAAGTTTGTGTCTCACTCTCTTTTGACTTCAGCCATTTGTTTGCTTTCCTCACTTCCATTTCTCCTCTGGTGCACTGAGCTGAACTGCCAACCAAAAAAAAAAAAAAAAAAAAAAAAAAGAAAAAAGCCTACAAGGGCCGATTATAGTGCCAACAGTGCGGGACACAGCATGAAAAACTAGGGCGACAGATGCTCACGGATGTCCTGACATTGGCCGACAGCTGACTGTCAGCTTGGTGTGTCAGGGCTCCAAGTTTAAGACCAGTGATTGGAAATGTTTAAATGACTGAATGAGTGAAAAAGAGGGATTTTGATACGAAAACACTCCTTTTGACATTCTTGGTATATTCAGGGACACAGGAGCACTGTGTCTTTAATATGGCAATAGCCCAGTGAGTTGAGGGGATATTTCAGATGGGACTTGCTCACTATGCCGTTGGCGTGAATCATCTCCATGTTGTTTGTGGTTCTTCTTAAGTCCGCTCTTTGCTTCCATGGTGACATCTCCATAACTGTAACCAGCCTTAGTGTGTTGTTGTGTTTGAAATATATTTGCATACCAAATGCAGCCAATATGCCTCCTCTCATTTCCAACCCAGTGACTATTTACTTCTCCTCAAGTGATAATGATGAGATCTTTATCATGCGCACAGATGAGGGCGTTGGGTGTAGGCTGCTCCGCCACTCTCTGGGACATTTGCTACCCCCGTGGGCGACATCATGTATGTGTCAGTTAGCATGACGAGGGCTGACACATGCCTCCGAATAGACCGTCGCTGAGCCCTAATGGCAGCGTAGGTGTAGAGCCAATCACTTCCTCCGCTCAGAACGAAGCAGTGGACCTCATTAACCAATCAAGGAGCAGAAGTGTGGGGGTGTTGGAACATGAGAGCGTGAGCTGCCTAACTCCTGATGGGGAGCCCCAAACAATAAACATCTTACACAATAGTGAGCTGAGACGCAGGGCTGCTCATCTGAAGTGAAGTCATTGAGATGTTCAGGGTCCTCCTACTTCACTCTGCTTTATGTGTTAAGGATGGATATGTTTCATTAAATTAACAAAACATATTTAAGCCTTGTTGCCTTATAATTAATTAAAAGTGATCGATCTCCTATTCAACATTGTGCGTGTTGTATCTGCTGCTCATGACTGTCATTATATTATATATATTAGGGATGAGCCAAATACTCTGTACTTTTTACATCATTCTGCGATATGCCAGCCACACACACAGCGCTCCTCCTCTACACACAGTGCACTGTTGCAGCTCTGCTCCCACACAGATACAATCCCATGTCACAGGCAGCCACTCTCTCCACAGGGATTAACAGCTCGTGACTCTCACTGCTTCCACACCCGTCAGGTTTCCTTCCATGGGCGCGCTCCTACCTCGTTTTGTAAAATATCTAAAGTCAGCCAAAGTATTTGTGGAGCTTGGCTCGTAACGGACGCGTTGAAGTGTCTGCCCTCCGTTCCAACAGCTCATAATTCAGTTCCGAAACTTTCACAAAACTAAATGTAAACAGTGTGATGTTGGTGTCGTGATCGCAGGGCTATTTTTGCTACCGTTACGTATTAAGGAAGAGCGGGGCACAACCTAACACATTTTAGTTTTGGAACTGTTTGAGATTAATTTTTTTTTTTTGTGTTATTCTCTGCTACAAATGAACAGTTGTCATTTTTTTCTAGAACTTGCCTTTCTTCTACAATTGCACCGACAAGTGGCGGAAGTGAAAGGTTACAATGTGCCCCATGGGTGTGGTTGCCCCATAAGCTGACATTGGGCGAGAGGCGGGGTAAAACCTGGACAGGTCACCAGACTATCACAGGGCTGACACATAGAGACAGACAACCATTCAAGCTCACATTCACACCTCCAGGCAATTTAGAGTCACCAGTTAACCTACATGTCTTCCGACTGTGGGAGGAAGCTGGAGCACCCAGAGAAAACCCACGCTGACACACACAGAAGAGCTCCCTCACCCTGAGGTTCGAACCCAACAGGAACCCGCTTGCTGTAAGGCAACAATGTTAACCACTGCACCAGTGTGCTGTATTGTCTTAATTCAATAAAATCCTGTTTGTGGATCTTTCTATGATAGATATCCAAACATCTGCACATCCCTCATCTAACCACCAATGCTTCATAAAGAAAGGAAAGATCGACACATAGATGGATCGATAGTATGTGTGGATATTATATATTTTTCTCTTTTCATCTGTGATAGATTGACGAATAGATGTATGTAGATACCTGTCTCTCCATCTGCACCAGGGTGAAGGATTGGTATCCCTACAGGTATCCATCCATCTGTTAGTCTATCATTGATATTCAGTGGTTGGACTGATAGATGCACATAGATTGGGAAACCTAGATAAACATGTCAGTGTATTGAATGTGTGAATATTGACAAGACTGTCAAAAAGATAGCTGACGGACTAAAAATACAAAGAATAGGTCATTTAATTAAGGACATCACTTCAAACTGCACATTCGTTTGAAGGGTAAAAACAGAGAAAATGAACCCTGCTGTGTGGAAATGTAATCCTTGCTGGGAGTTGTTTACATACTGTAGTTGGAAACAGTGCTATGTTTTAGGCATCAAAACAGTTATTAAGATGATATGTACTGTCTTACATAGACAGCTCATTAATCGAAAAACAAGTACGAAAAAGAAATTTACTTAAATCGCCCGAAAACACGTCCAATCTCTGTGGAATTTCCTGTGTCACTGTTTGAGGGTGTTGTGGACTGGCTGGAAGCACAGAGGGATCGACCCTATGTAACCACTTTAAAAGTCTGTGTTACGATTTACCCCGTGCTAGGTTGTGCCCTGCTCTCCCCTATCCCTAAAACAAATGTGCATGACTCCAGGGCTGTTTTCTGTAAAAAAAAAAAAAAAAAAAAAAATAGCACACACTCTACAAAACAGAAGCACATGGCTAATTAAATAATTTGGGATAATATAAAAATACAAGTCAGTAACAAAAGCCGTGTGATCACTCACACAGACATCACGCTGTTTTTTAAATGTAAAAAAAAAAATAAAGTCAATAAAAAACTATGGCTTGCCGAGGCTACTGAATGTGCTGGGTGTGGCACTGAGTTAGAGAAACACTCAATAAATTTAAACAAACTCATAGCTCAATATTTCTTCTTTTTTAATGAAAAAAAAGTGAAGTTTGTTTATTAAATTCTTTATTCCTTCCTTTTTAAAGAAATTCATCAGCATAGAAAAACACTAGAAATAGAAATAACTCTGAATGCGACTGACAATTGATCTCGAACCTTGAAGTCTCTGAACAGCTTTTCAGATTTTAATTCAAAAGCAAATTAGATTTTACAGCGAGCATCATGATCAGCACCTGGAAGAACAAGACAGTCAGATGCTGAATCATGCCATATGCTCAACAGATAAACCCTGCAATGTATTTTGAATCAGAGGCAGTACAGGACGAGCGAAACATCTGAGAGCTTTCACATCAAAACTAGTCGGCAGCTGAAATATCTAAAATCATTTTCAACTAACCTGACTGACATCAATATCCCGCTGCAGTCCTCTTAGTTTCACTTCAGACTTTATTTTCTCTATATCTTGAAAGTTATCAAGCTCAGCATTGAGTCTGAGAGTTGTCTGCTTGGGACTCATTAAAATAAGCTTGTTGAATGTGGAGAAATCACTGGAACATTCTTTAACATATCGACGATTTTAAACCCTCTCCCAGCAGAACGGCGTTAATTACACCAAGAGTGGAGGCTTAGCCGGCCGGGATAATTATGAGTAATTCTTCTCTACTTGTCTCTGCTCCACTTTCATAATGTCCCTTTTTTGCTATCGAGTGTCGTCCCCTCCTCTTCTCTGTCTCACCCCCACTTCCTCCTTTCCTCACTCAACACAGCAACAAAATGTGCCATTCAGTTTTCATGTTAGCAGCTCCTATGATGTGTGTTTTATTATGTTATCAGATCACATCCACTCTCAGTGCGGACTGCTTCTTGGTCTTGTTCTGTGCATCACGTCCCCACGGCTTGTGCTACGTATTCAACCAACTCAAATTAAAAATATACAAATCACACACGATTTCCAGTACGTGCAGTCTCAATTAAAACACTGAGCCTGTTTTCGATTCCAGCCGCTTCTCCGCCCTGCCTGTGTGCGTTATAGACCACCAGAGCCGCACACTGTCAAGAAGCCTTGTCAAATTGAATTGTAGAACCTTAACAGCCTGCACCCAGAAGGGTTTTTGATCTGCGTGCCAGCTAGCACCCCCTAAAGACAGAGCGGCACAAGACATTTCTGTGTGTCAACATAAGGGGATTGCCACAGTCTGGGTGCTAGACAAAGAGCTCTCAGTTACAACCCCTCACCGTAAAGAGGGGATGAGGACGAGGAGGAGGAGAGAGGATTGAGGAATGGATGACGGTGATGGGAACTAGAGAGGAGATGGTTTACGGTTTTGGATTCAGAGGTAGTCGGTGTTAAGGCAAGTAGCTTGTACCACATACTCAGTAATGTAATGCAAACCAGTTGCCCCCCAGAATGTCGTAAGTGATGGTTGTCTTGATTTGTAGACACATTTTTTAAGGGGGATTGCTGTGACAAATACTTTTCATCTCCTCAAGACTCCTCCACAATTAAATCCACCCTGTTTATGTTTAGTTGGCATTATGGACCTAATATACAGTATCTCCGACCAGTGTGCGCGTTAATGCTTCACAAGAGCTGGCTCAACGGTCAGCTCACATAGATTGAAATGAAATAGTATACATTCATAGTTTAAAATTTTAATTTTGAGCTCAGTTCAAAGTCCCAAAAAGTATCTAGCTTACATGCTCGTCTTTTTTTTTTTTTTTTTTTTAAATAAAATAATATCCTGTCATCATCATTCACTCGCAGATATTTCCCGAGTATGGTTGATTGCTTCAACTTGATACGTCGATTCGTTGCCAATGCGACTGAAGTTCACACTTGTTTTTGCAGACCAGAGATGCATAATTTCAATATAAATGTGATTTTTTTTTTCATATAAATCTGTGAATGGCTTTGTTCATAAAAGTCCTTCAGATATCCATATGAACTGGCTGCAGCAGTACCGGTAGCTGCGTTGTCTGGAGTTCTGTTAGCACTAGCCCCTGTCACGAGCCTGAGCGAGAGTCACATTTCAGTTCATAAGCTGCAAACTGATGCGTTCAGTTCACCATTCACCAAAACTACGAGCATGTTCAGTGAATGTGCTCATTCAGCGCATTCATGCTCAACACTGGCTCTGACGTGGGTGTAGTAGAAGGAAAGAAATCAGTGAGTCTGATATCAATGAGATGAATTAAAAAACAGTAATCACATACATTCCCTTTTTACTGTGAATCTTTTGTGCATAGATAGACGATGGCGGGGTCCGCCACATATGATGAAACCTGATAAATAGAGAGGTAATTACAGAATGTAAATACACTGAATGGCTATTGCAGAAAAATGAGGACAAAAAAGTATCCATTCTTAAATATTATTACTTTAAATGCACAATTGAATATATATCAATATTTGAAGCCATGACACTACAGTACAGCATTTTATGATACAATATTTATTGCAGCTTACTGTCTGTAAGTGCAGTGATCAGTTCCCAAAAGTCCACCCAAGATTTTTTTACACACCAAATTTGCCCTTTGTCACCTCTACAAAATCATTTCAGTGTCATTTTTTCCTCATCCTTAATAGTTACTGTAAACTCTTGCCAGCATGATGTGCCAAGGTTACCATGGTAACGGTGCTTGCCCCCACTGCCAAATTTCTGCTGACTACCCCAGGCGGGCACTTCCCTTTAAAAAAAACAAACCCCTAACACAACATGGGAGCTTTGCATCACCTCCTTAGCTTTCATTTACACGTGTAAAATGGGCCTCAGCAGCTGTGACTACGCATCTGTGAGCCTGTCTGGGCGGAACATTTGTGATAGTGTAAGGCGGTGTGAATCAAAATATGAATGAAGTGATGAAATCCCGAACCAGCATTACTTTGTGATCCCACCCTGGAGCACGACGTCAGGGGAGGAGACCATTTCATAGCCAATTCGCGACAGACTCTGCCCCCATTCTCGGTGCAGCAGTGACCGCCACGAGTGCAGTATTTTCATTTTAACCGACTGTCTCAGCAGATCATGTCACAATGTTTTTGCTTGCATAACACAATGTCATCTGGTGACATTAAAAAGGGGTCTTTTTGGAGGCTCGGCAGCATTACTCAGCCGAGAGTGGGTAGTTAATTGTCAGGGAGCTGCCTGTGTGTTTTTGCTGAGACACAATGCAGCGTAATAATATGACACATGCTGTTCCCTCATAATCTCTAATAAACAAAGGCAAAAGAGCAGTTGGTGAGGGCTCGCAGGGAGGCAGTCTGAGAGGAAAGGGAACACTGAAGATACTAGAAGGACGAGAGTGATGCTATCTGCAAAAAAAAAACAAAAAAGAAATGTGCATTTGCTTGTTCTGTGTGTGTAAACAACAATTGAGTGATGGGACAAGTCACAGCACTGTGATTTAATCTGTGTGGTTTCCAGAAATGGCACCGAGAGGAGACACAGAAGAGATTTGTGACAAGATGTAACAACCGGCTGGCTGAGTGTTACCACAATCATGCTGATAACTTTCTACCACACTGTTTGAGCATCTGTCACAAAATGATGCCCCTGTAGTGTTGTCAGCGTGTTTTCGTATTATACTTTTTTCTTGGTAGATTGATTTAAGATCATGTCTAACAACCTGTCTTTGCATTCGTCTTGGATTATATGACCCATTTACAGACAGACACAGTGTGAGCTCATAGTGAAAGGTGTTTGTTTTTTACCCTGTGCTTCATCTCAGCTGCGCTTTACGGGGTGAAAGATTTCAGCATGTTGAACTTTCATCCATAATAGATGTTGCCCCAGTGATTTATATAAAACACACTGTCAGCACAGAACAGAAGACCTACAGTATACGCCAGCGTCACACATTTAACCCCATTATTGCTTTACTCCTCTTGTCCTTCCAAACCATCTGTTGCCATGACAACATATATATTACTGTATGTTTAGTGTGACTTAGTTCCTGTCTCAAACTCAAGGTGAAAGGATCAATTACATAAGTGTGTATTTGTGCGTGCAGCACTGAGCTGTCTATTCTGGATGGGAAGACTCTCCCTCAGGGGAATAAAGAACAGGAAGTGCTCACCTCTACACTACGTGTCGCACCGCTCCAGCTGTGCTTAATGAATTCTGCGGTGATTACACCCACGGCTATTTTGGGAACGGTTTAAGTCAGAGGTATCAGCCTTGACCCACATAAGTTGAGCGCAATGTGCACTCAGGAGGATTTATGGGTGTGTGTCGTGGAGCGTGTGTGTGTGAGGGTGGAGTGTCCTCAGGTGAGATACTCGAGGGTTCAAGGACAAAGAAGCAGAAACTAAGGTGGGAGTCTGGTTTTCATTTGGTACCTCTCTCCAAAAACTCATGTACGCACATAGTCTGTGTCATCGTGCCTAGTTTTAAGTACTGAGCAGACTTTATTTTAGCAAGAACCGTATTACGTTTGTCGTATTCTCATTAAATCAATGACAAACCAAAAACTGTATGAATGAATCTGCAGTGATCAATACAGTCATCCTCTCTCATTTCCCCTGCAACTAATGATGACTTTATTGTCATTAATCAATAATCATTTTGTCTACTTACCTTATTCCTGAGGGCACTACTGTAGAAATGATTATGGGTAACTTCGGTGAAAAAGCGGAAGTGAGTAGTGGTTCCTTTTGAAAGTGATGCACCTTCAGTTCGGCTAATACTGCTTTGTTTTTTGACAGATACTTAACCAGCGTTAAATTAGCATTTTCTAAAATGTCCTTGCAGGGCTCAGGTACCTGTTTAGCTGTCCACGTCTCTTTCATTACTAACAACCTGACTAAGCTAAATGTATTGATTTAACAGCAAAGTTGAACGTACACCCAGAACAAAAAAGAATTGTTTCTGTAACCAGCAGTACAGTTTACATTGCCTTCCTACAGAGAGGAATAGGTTGCCACCCATACTGTACAACGTTTACACCCAACCGTCCCATATACATATATATAAAAAATGAACTGTTGCACTTCCTGCGCCTATCGAACTGTTCAGAGCAATTCAACCAGAAAAAAAACTAGCTCACCCCTGCACTAGGATTTGTCTCCAAATGCTCCTAGGGCCTTGTGAGTGACTGCTTATGCTGCTGGAAAACCAACTGCACTGTCATGTCTTTCCCTGAGTAAGCAGAATTGGGACTCAAAAAAGAAAGCAAAGAAAGAGAAAGAAATAAGGCTGACATTGCAAAAAAAAAAAAAAAAAAAATAGAGACAATGACCAAGACAGGAAGGGCAAGGGACCCACAGAGACTGCTTATGCAGTTTGATGCTACGCCCTGGAGAGCACACATGACTATATATGCTAGAAAATCTAGCCCCAGGGGTCTAACTTCAGGCTTTAAAGTCAGCAGGGTGGGTGGGAGGATGGGTCAAAACAATCACCAACTTTCACCTGGGAGGCCCTGTGTGATTAAAGCCAACCACCTGCATGTGTTGGCTTGGGCTGGGCGGTATGAAGATATTGAGACTATATATCATCTGAGATTTTGGATTTTGGATATTGGGTATTTGGATGTTGGATACTTACCAGACTTTGCATTTGTTTTAATGCTTGCCTTAACCTGCTTAGTCATTATATCCACATTATTGATGATTATTGATTTAAAAAAACCCTCATTGTTAACATTTTCTGGAATAAAAAAACAAAAACAACGATATCATATATCAGATGACTGTAATGCGTTTATTTTGAAAGAGATTCCATTTCCTGTGAAAATGAAAGTGTATTTTGAAAACAGACAATGTATGTAAGAGGCTGAAGTTGACATGCTGTCCCAAAACATCAGCAACCAACGCACCCAGGGTACCTTGCATGTCATATCTCAACGTGGAAAGTTCTTGACCAAATGTTGTCATATATATTTATGTGTGTATCTATATCTGTATAATTGTATATACTCTGTATGTCACTATTACACACAGTGACAAACATTAAATTAGATTAATTTAACCTGAAACAATTGTGGTGAATTGTGGTGATATAAATCTCAAGAATGAGGCAATCCAAATGTTACAGTTCATTAGAGTGTAACCATTCACCACATCCTCCCCTACAATCCTCCTAGTTAGTCATTTTAAACCTCTGTTGATAAAAACATTCTTGAGCAGTACTGTAAAAAATAAAACCATGAGGTGCAGCTAAAAGGTAACTAAACATAATAGAGGAAAAGCAGGAAGTGCAGGGCTCAGATGGACACATGGGATTTTCCCAGCCTCACAGTAATATTATTGCTATTTCTGTACATTTCTGTACAAGGAAAAAGATGCAGGGAGACAGGGAGAGTGAGGGAGAGGCAGAGGGTTAGAAAATGTGTGTGCCAGTTTTCTGAAGCGTGTGTACCTTCTTCCTGCTCCCAGGGTGCTCTGTGTGTGTGTGTGTGTGTGTGTGTGTGTGTGTGTGTGTGTGTGTTGTGCAGTTTGAGGGTCACCCAGTAAGAGACTGCAGCGCGGCTCTTAGTCATCCTCACACCTCGCTCCCTTTATACCTGACTGTCCATCTGTCAGCGTATTTGCCACAAGAAACAGATTCCCGGCTGTAAACAAATTAAAATATGCAAATTTGTACTTATACGTAAGGTTACAGTAAACACTGAGCGGAGAGTGTTTGGAAATGTTAATGGGCGTAGTATGCTTAAGTCTGAAGGCTCTTTGCCGAGCTGTGAAAAAGATATACAAGTCGTAACACCTTTAATTTATGCTCTTTTCATGCCTATTCATAATCGTTGTCCCAGACCTTATGTAAAACAGCGAGCCAGACTAGCTTGAGTTTCTAAGGTCGGTCTGTATTTCTTTTATTTTGTGATAAAATATCAAAAAACTAATTGTAGACACTCTGTTTTTGGCTCCGTATGGTACTCAAGTGTGCTTTTACAGGTATTTTTCACTTCTTTTTTACATTGGAGACATGGATTAGTTATATTCAGGTTGCCCATGTCTAAAGAGGTTTTCATATGAATGGAAAGTAAGTGTGCTTTTTATATGTGCATGAAAACCCATCACACAGCAACAGATAGCCTAGTGTCAATGTTTAATGAAAGCTGATGATGTACTGTCATAATAACTAAGACTCTCTTCTGCTAATATTTCCAGAAAACACTCTAGGCACACATTGAAAGGAATTAAACACACCTACAGTGAAGCAGTCTCACACACACATAATAGTTATGTGTGATATATCAGATGACTGTATTTCTGACAGGCTGTAAATGCGCTCAGAGGTGCTTTAAAGGCGAACTTCTGGTTAATATGAACTCTAATTTGCACATTGTTAAAAGCTCATAATGAAGCAGGAGTTATTGCATCAGTGCACATGCAAAGCCCTCCGTTTAATTCCTGTTTCTTTTGCTTAGACGCTCACACATTCTCTGGCGCTCCACCGTCTTCTCACCTTGCGCTCCCTTGTGGGGGAAGAGATGAGGGAGGACAGGAGACGGGGGCTGTCAGGTCCGACTCTCTAATTGAAGGTGTCACAGTTGTGTCTCCTCTTCGTCTTTCCCAGCCTCCCCGCTCTGCTCGGGGCAAATATAGCAACAGGCACCACAGGGGAGAATCAGCGCTCTGCTACCATGTTTTTTTTGGCATCTTATATGGCAGAATGGAAGGAATTTTATCCTTTGATCTGCGTTTATCGTCTCCGGGGTCCCACGGATGAAATTACAAGAGAGTTTATTACTTAGATTCTGTGCTATCTGTGAGAATGGTGAGTGAAAGCCAAAATACCACTTGATTAGACTGAAACAGTCTGTCAATTAGGCGAAGAGCTGAACTAAATTAATTACATCGTTAGTGAAAAGTGTTATCCTCACTGCCCTTAAGTGTGAGAAGGATGTGTGTGTGGGTTTGAGAGGGTTGCACCGTTTCTCGCCAACTGATTTGTTGTAATATTTAAAAGGCTGCACTGTAGCATTAGATCCTGAGGATTTTAATTACTTTATGAAAACAGAATTATGGCCAACAAAGCATAATAGCAAAAAAAACTAGAATCTCTGTTTTGGCCATCCGATCTGATCGCAGCCACTCTAGACAATTCGTGGAATTCCATCAGACACGCCAAGGCATGTTTCAGAAGTTACGATATAACTAAAACATAGCCATAACTAGACTTTTAATTATGTAAACTTGTTTTGTTGGCTACAGCAAAACAAAGTGGGAAATAACAATAAAATTGAGGAATGGAAGGACAGAGTTGCTTCGCCTTCAGGCCAGCAGCAGAGGTACTGTAGTACCAACACCAAAATGCAGTCTGTTTAAAGGGGCAGCAGGCAAGACAGGACCAGGGACAGGACAGGTGTAACATTTTGATGACGTGTTATGTGTGTAACCCACCCCCAGGAGATGTAAAAAGCATCTGGTAGCAGTTAGCAGCTAACTCAAAGAAGGAGAACAGCAGCCAAAAATGTCCAAAAACTGGAAAAACAATAAGGTCCGGGAGGTCTTTACTCTCTGAGCAGATTATGAGATCAGTTGCCATATGACATGAACGGTAAATGATTGATATTGACATGTTCTGGCTTTGTCATTGTCTGTAAAGCGCTGCCATCGTGTTTATTATGTGTCACGCTAGAAGCCGACAGCTGTTGTGTTACATGTCACGCCCGTCACACTTCTGTTTTTCTGGGATGCCAGCATGCTGTCAAAAATTACACACTGGGGTGGCAAGATGCCGACGTTGTTTGGTTCTGTGTAAAAATGCAAAGGCACTGTAAAGAAAGGACTTTGTAGTGTCTGTAAAATGCAATCTCTGTGTAAAAGGGCTAATAACTTTTGCCAGTGCTGACTATCTAACTCTAGTCACCAGGACTTAGCATATTTTTATAACAATATCTATCTCTCTATCCATACTACAGTATCTACAATTAGGAAACATAAACATGATGAATTTGCAAAATGCTGAAGGGACCGTGACAATCCTCCCTGCTAGTTCAGTATTCAAGCCAGAGGGGTGGAAATGTTAATGCTGAAACAAGAGAGCTCAGTTCTTATGTGTCCTTACCGATCGTGAGGGCTGTTGCTGGCATGCCGCCTAAAAGGGTGAAAGAGAAGGTGAAGCTCAGTTTACTGCCTGTTGACCTTTGATCAGTCCACTTTTACTTTAATTTGACCTATCTATACATTGACTATGCAAACAGATTCTCTTTACAGGTCATATTTGGGACACTACCTAGGTAACAGTAGCCATACAAATAAATGTGGTGCTGTCTTACTTGTACTCGTGTATATACTGGTCAATACAGAGTACCGGGTACGTTTCTTGCGCTAAAATAAAGAGAAAGAGTGTGAGACACATTACCAAAGAGGAAATTCATTTGTGTTTCTTGCAGCCTACAGTAGCTTCTAGTTGGTGCAAGGCAATGCAGAACTAAATAAAATGAAAGAAGCAGCAAAAACAAGTAATGCATGATTAACATTTAGGGGAGCAGTAACTGAATGAAAAACATCTGGCGCATTAAGGAAAAGATCCAATTAGTTCAAACCCTGAAAAGATACAACAAAAAATAGTCATAACCTAAACTTTAGTCAAATAAAGGACTGCAAACAACGATAATTAAAATGATTGTGGATTAATTTGCTATTAATTAAGTCTCAGCTCTGCCTGTGCTTGATTCTATAAATGTCTGTGTGTATTTTTTCTTGCATGAACTTATGTTCTGGCTGATGTATGTGCACTTTTTTCTAATGTGAGTATTAACAGATTCTGCAGCTGGTGCAGAATGACCGATATATCTCTCTGCCGAGCAGGAATAGTAAGCCATACATCAACCACACCCCACATGGCACACTGTGCACACTGAGCACAATATAGCCTGTTTCCATCTAGCAGATATCACAAAAGCACATTATCACTGCGACACCCTTGCAGGCTCTGTAATGCAAACTGAATGTCAGACAGACACGGCAGCCTTGACAAGTCAGTTCAGACTGTGTCAACAGCTCTTTGATCGCGGCCGGCTGCAGGGACAGAGCAGATTTCACACAACAGTGTGGCAGTGGAAGCTGTTGAGTGAAAAATTTGGCCTCCATCTGTAAGAGCGGCTCTTCACGTGGAGCAGGGGAGGACTGCCAAGAAACACAGTGGCAGAGAGAGGAGTGAGAGCGGTGGGCGTAATTGTGTCTGAAAGTGAGGTTAACCACATATTCAGTGGGCCAGCTGAATTGCCCCACAAAAAGCGTGCAAGGCTCAAAAACACAAGTTCTATTGTCTCCTTTCACCACTCACATATCTCAACAACTATTTGATGGATCACAATTAACTTATGTGGATACAGTCATGGTACCCAGAGGATGAACCCGGCTGACTTTGGTGATCATCAGCAGGATAAAGTTTTTACTTATCCAGTAAAAAATCTCAACATCTTCAAGGTGGGTTGCCATGAAAGTTGGGACAGACATTCATAGCTCCCTCAAGACTAATTGTAAGAACTTCAATGCTTTTCTTCAACTCACACCGTCATCAGGTCAAAATAAAATTCGTCCAATAGTTTGATTTGTGACCAAAAACTTGGAAAACTAATGGCTTTATCTTTACATATGTGCTGGTTAGCTAATGGCAGCATAACATGCTGGTGAACATGGTAAACATTACCTACTTGCTGAACAAAATCAGCATGTTGGCACTGTAATTGTGTGTTAGCATGGTCACATTAGCATTTAGCTCTAAGCACCACTGCGCCTAAAGGCCTTTGCACACTGAGTCAGTTTTTTTGTCCGAAATTGTTGCACATCTAAAAATAAATACGACTTCACCTTGTGCCAATTATGCTGCTTTCGTCCGTCATTAAAATTTTTGGAACAGTTTGATTTTCTGTGTTTTTAGCATCCGTGAGAAGTTAAATTGGGTTCACTTTGAATGTTACGTTCAGAGATGCACTCATCACACACCGAAACGAAATATTATTTACCGGCTAACCGAAAATTTTACTTCATAAGGTCAAAACAATGCAGTGTTCATTTAAAGCCAGCAGAAAAATGCAGACAAAAGTTAGAATGTATGAGCCCATACTGAATGTGGACATTTAAATAGGATATATATCGTCAAATCACTCATTCAACCTGTGTGACAGGATAAAAGGAATTCAGTTCACAGGACTTCTTGGTCATTTTTTTTCATGGAAGATGGCCGTAGGTTAAAATTAGGTTTAAATGGCAACCTCATACATTTCCAGTTTCACTGACATATAATCCTGTCTGCACGGTAAAAGGTCATGAGTTATTTAGTGCACCAAAGAGAGGGAGTGTTGACCAGATATATGTGGCGGGTATAGGCTGCTCTATCTCCTTTTGCTTGCTTTCCTTTTTTCTCCAGAAGATTATACCTGTGATAACTGATTTTTGGCCACATTATCATGACTTTAACGGTCAACCAAAACTAAATATCTGACTCTTAAGCTGCTAAATGCTCCACTGTCTTCACCAGCTACTCACTACCTTTGTCTGTCTGCTGTTTGGTGCTGCGCAGGAAGTGTTTTAGGGGGTTTAGAGCTTTTTTGCTGCAATAAGGTGCCTGCTGTGGCCAAAAACGAGGCTATGAGAGTGAATCAGAATAGGAAAGTTGTGGGAAAGGCCTCAGAATTGGGTCATATCAGTCGGCCCGACTCCAGCTGAAGACACTGCCATCGCTGGGATGTGAGGCCTGGTTGTGGTTTTTGCTAGCTTAAATGGCGACCTTACCTGGTGAGTCAATCAAATAGCTGTAAATATTAAAATATGCCACTACTGGCGATTGAGTGGGAACATTTCTGAAAGATAAGCTTACTTCCGCAAACAAAGTGGAGTCTCGCGGGACGAGATTTTACAAGAATTACGGCTCATACGCAAAACACCTTTTAATGGAAACACCTGCAATTCGCAATTGTACTTTGTCAAAACTTCAGAAATATCGCATTTATTTTACGCAAAACTGTGATGGAAACGCGACTGCTGAGATAGACCGACAATATTGAGTTTGTCAACGTAACTTTTCCTCTCTGGTGGACACAAGGCACTACAATAAGCCATTACAGCCATTTTGTTAGCATTTCAGCCTTTAGTTGCATATTGTCTGATCATCAAGTGTTTGTAGCTTCCATATAAGTCTGTATTGTAAGTGTCTGAGCAACTATTTTACGCTGCTGTTGTTTAAGTCGTTTCATTAGCTTGGCTGGAAAAGTCAGCTCATTGTTATTGAAACTGAATAGAAAAAAAAGTCAAAGACAAAAAAAAACAAAAAACGAATAAGAAAACACGGGGTGGCGTAGGAGGTAGCAGGTGCTAATTGAAACCATCTTGCAGAAAGCACAGAATGCCATTTCACCACAGATGCTGCCTTTTTTTTTTCTCTGTCTCGGCCTTATTCAGCTCCAAATGGTACGAGCCATGCACTCGACAGGCTGACTAATCGCTCTACACAGGCTTGGATGCAGGCGCGTGGATTAACTAGGCCAATTAGCCAAGCACAGAGATGCCTAGTGATGAGAAGAGTCATGCTCTCTTTCTCAGCCGAGTGCCATTAATCAGCAGTAAAGGAGCTGAAGCAACACTACAGTTTACGGACTGCTTTGCTACTTACAATGGCCAGGTTTTCTGGCTCAATCCTCTTGACCTCAATACAGCATGACGGTGTTTCTCTGGGGCTCTGCAGTTTTCGTGCTACAAAAATACACTTCTGGACGGCTTAAGAGAGAGGGACAGAGAATAAGAGGTTGTGCCAGTGTGTGTGTGTGTGTGTGTGTGTGTGTGTGTGTTTTTAAGTCTCTGCATGTTTGAGGAGGCCGTGTCTGCATGTGTAAGTATCCATCTGTGAGTTCTCCCCCAGCATCTGTACATTTGCATCTGTGCATCTGGATGAGGGCATGTGTTGGATGTGTGTATATGTACAGTATGGGCATGTTTAAATGTATGCGTGTGTGTGTGTGTTTGGTTGTGGCAGAGAGCAGGCCTCGTGGTGAGAGTTGTCCAGTTTGCTCTTGTCTACTTGGCTGCAGTTAACTCGGCCCCAGCTGACCCTGGTTCAGCTCATCAGCTCGGCAATATGCGATGCTGGACTCACAATCGAATAACTCTGCATTATTTCCCCATGCTACCTTTTTAATTTCAATTTTTGGCATGTTTTTCCTGTCCTCCCTTTGCTTTACTGTCACGTGTTCCTTTTTTTGCCCATTTTCTTTTCCTGTTTTCTCATACTTAACAAATCTCAGACACCTGATAAAGAATCTGCGTTGTCTTCTATCTTTAACTCCACGCCACTTGTGTGTATATCGGTTAATTTACTGTTGTTATACAGATTTTACTAAGCAGTGCTTCATGTCTGCAAAAGGCCACGATGATTCATCTTAATTTAGGTATTGTGTTTGCTCATCTGACTCCAGGTGGACGAGAAAGTCTCCTGACACGAGAGAAGTATTATGATTCATACTTCTACATAAATTCGCCATGATTCATGCAGCTCAACCGAAGCACCCCTGGAAAATATTGTCAATTGTAGTTGTTATTAAAACAGTTTTTACTACTTGCAAAATATATTTGATGCAGGCGCATGTTTGTCCATCTTATACATCAAACAGATGTGATGCCTCTGATCAGCGGAGGATCTTTGATATTTTTAGTGAAAGCACTCATCACTTTTGATATTCATGCTGAAGTGCAGAATGAAATAAATAGGTAGCAAGGCATTGATCTGACCTAAACATTTGTTTTTTTAGCTCTACCTGAAGGGAGCTCTTGTATGAGTACGTTTCTGTGCGCATACACACAAACACACACTAACAATCGAACAGTTAAAATAAGAGTGAACTGTGAAGTGACCCTTTGGCTTCGATTTTGCTTTCATGCCGGTCGTCAAAGAAAGCCTTCTGAAATATTGCTTTTGTGACAGTAACAGGTTTTTGGTTCAGGTTTGCCATGTTAACAGAAAATTTTAAGACCCTTAAAATATTTTTCTCATCCAGCCTCTGACTATGAGCACTGCATCCAAATAGGACACAATTGTCCCTCAAAGGTTGAACTGAGATTCTCGTCCGTGCAGCTTTGTTCTGGGGTCTTATCACTGGTTTGAAATGGGGATGGGTCTCTCTTCATACTTATTACACCATTTAGGATTTAGTGACAATTGTATCACAACATGGTGACAGCTGTGGTGGGATTGTTCGCTTGTAGACTGTTTCAAACAACTTCTTAATAGGTCTATCGCTGCATCCAAAATCACATAGCCTACCATGGACTACATCGTTCAACATGCTTATGTATTCATAAACAGTAATTACTGTACCACGTCACTTCCTCAGAGCTTCTGTTAGAGCCACTTCGAGCAAGACCTAGTTTCCAATTATTTTGAGTCGCTTTAATGCACCACCTGACCTGGCATCTCAGGAACCTTTAATTAAAGGCAGATGCGCTCAAGCCATGTTTTTATTGTTTGATGAAGTTGTTTAATACTCCATTGAGTTGAACTTTGTTTTGGAAAGGCCCTTTTGTTTTGGGCAATGTTTGTCTCCTTGGCGGTTCAAGGCATGCAACTATGGCAACCCATATCTACCCTTAATTTGAAAATAACTTTGTCCTCTACGGCAGTGCATTGGGGGTTATTTATGCCAGTGTATTGTCCACTATTTGCATACTGTAATGTTTCACCGCAGATAGTATGCAATTCATATAATATTAATAGCATAAATTTTATTAATTCATTTCCATAACCGCTTATCCTGTTGGGGGTTGGCTGGAGCCTATCCCAGCTGACATAGGGCAAGAGGCAGTATACACCCTGGACAGGTCACCAGACTATAACAGGGCTGACACATAGAGACAGACAACCATTCACACTCACATTCACACCTACGGCCAATTTAGAGTCACCAATTAACCTGCGTGTCTTTGGACTGTGGGAGGAAGCTGGAGTAGAAAACCCACACTGACACAGGGAGAACATGCAAACTCTGCACAGAAAGGTTCAGCCCGGGGCTGTCACCCAGAAACCCTCTTGCTGTGAGGCAACAATGCTAACCACTGCACCACCGTGCCACCACTGCATAAATCATGAATATAAATAAAAGTAATAAATAGCATTTAATGGAATTTCAGACACAGCACAGGTGTATTTCCTGTTGTAATGTTGCCGTAGTGAGAGCAACAAGTTAGCAGAGTGAGGTGCCTGGCCAGAGGTGTCATGTTTCATAAGTATTTTATCTCATAAATCTATTGTTTGCATGTGGCATGTGCTTTGGCTATTGACAAAATATTTCCACACTGCTGATTAATTCCCAAGAGGGGAGTAAATATCCTCGTTGTCTTTATTTTTGGCTGCTTGCCATTATCTGCCTGGTGCTGTTTGACGGTATGGGGAATGTAAAAAAACAGGGCAAATCCTTAAGTTGATGTTTTTGGCTTCGCATCGACGATATTAATCATTTATTGTCGCACCCCTAGCCATCATAAGCCACAGGTCATACCAGACCAAGCAAACGATATGTTATCTCATAGTGTAGCCTTAGAGGATGTTACCGTTTAAGATAAGTTGGTATCACAGATTTATGATATCCAAAACCATTTAAGATTGCTGCAGAGAAAACCTGCTGCGGTGTGAATTATGTGCATCAGAGCTCAGGTTTCTGAGGCTCATCAGCATGTGTTGTAGTCTCTCTGGGGAATAAATGCAAAAGAAAGTGAAGCAGAATTATAGAAGAGGTAAAAAATCATCTCTGCTCGCTGCTTTGATGTGAAGAGAGTACAAGAAACAGAACAAGGAAAGAAAAAGGGCAAGAGCAAACATCAAAGCCAGCATATTTGAGTAGCAAGTGTACCAAACTGTTTAGCTGCCACATTGTATCAGTGTTCTGTCTGTAGCAGAGAACAGACCCCAGGTGTTTACATCTTATATAATCCATACGTTCATATAAAATGTGTCTGTGTTTACTCACTGAATAGTCTGTGCCTTGGTCTATGCTGCCTTTTAAATGTGTTAATGAAAGCACATTTCTATATTAAGGATGTGAGTTTGATCAAGGTCGCTGTTTTATAAGCAACAACTCCTTTTGGTCTCTGTGTTTGTGCGAGAATGTGAAAGACGAGAGACGAGATGTAAAAAGAGGACCTGTGTGAGAAAATTTATTGAAAGCGACTGAAACGGGCAAAAATAAGAAGTGTGTTATTTCTGTTTCAAAATGTCCCGAGACAAATTTAGCCTTGACTTCACTGGTCCCAAACAAATTAGTCTAGGACATGCAGTGCCGCAGGAGTGGAAGATGCTCTGATGTTGATGTGTGGTATCAGCTTGTCCCCAGGCACCAGACCAGGACTTGGCTGTGACCTTTGCCTTTTGCCCAGCCGCCTTCTCTCAGTGTGTGTAGGCTGCGCACATACAACCCAGTCATTGTAAAGAAAGCTACCTAGGTTACCTCAGGCGACTGTGTTTCAGCATGTATGCATATTCAAGTGTTTTTTTTTTTTCCATGTGTGTGTTTGCATGTGTGCTTGCAAGCACCTCCTGATAATAGCCGGTCTATTGTACGGGCAATTTGGTCCTGTCTGTGTGCAGCAGTGTCAGCCTGAGAGCTTCTGTATAGACCGCAGCTAGCTCAGACTCATTACATTACAACCACTGTGACACCTGATACACAGGCACAGGGGGCTCTGAGCCAGACCACTGCAGGTGATACATCACTGACTGGACGTGTGTGTGTGTGTGAGAAGATGAGGAGACAAGAGAACCAGTCATAGTGAGTGCACAGTACACTCTTAGACGTAAGAGTTTCAAAAGGGTTCCTCCTGAAGAGCTGAGCTTCCTGCCAAAAATAATTTGCTTTTTTTCCCATTAAGAACCCTTTTTGGAAGAGAGAGTTTTTCAATGGTTGTTGAAAACGTGTATTTAAAGAATATTCAAATATTTGCCCATGTTTAAAATGGTATTTTTATTCAGTTGACCCTTTGGTAAGGGCTGCCACACAGCTGCTTCAATATCAGCAAAGTTTCCCTTTATATTCATTGTCTTCTGTGGTGATCAGCAGTGATGTGGTGGTTCACTTTTACACTGTGATCTGTAGCCTATAGTTTGGCTTTAGCTTCTAACTATCTTTGTCTTTTTAACCTGTTGTTGCCCCGGCCCCTGAGGAGCCACATAAAGCCCAAGTCTGCTGCATGTAAAGTGTAAAGAAATGATTAGTGGAATATAGGTTCTTGATAGAGCCCCTTGGGTGAGTTCTTCTTAGTACCCTTAGAAAGTGGAAAGGTTGTGGAGAAGGCTCTGGATGTTACCATTATACCAGTGACAGGTTCTTTGTAAAACCTGTGGTGGAACCCTTCACAGATGGTTCCAGGTATAACCCTTTTTACTAAAGAGTCCAATATGGGGATAAGCCAAGAAAACCTATATGGTTCTATTGAGCACCTTTGTTTCTAAAAGTGTGTATGTGTAACTGCTGGTGTGTCTCTCTTGGCTGACAGAAACAAAGCATAAGTAGTGAATGGATGTGTTTATGTTTGTTAAAATGAGCATCTGTGTGCATTTATGTGCAAATGTCTCCGCGTGCAAATACATGACAGGAAATGTGCGAGCTCAGAAGGATAAACGTGTATTCGCATGCGTGTGTGTGAATGCTTAAACCTGTGTATTTGTGTGTGTGTATCGGCATCTGTGTTCGGAGTCATATTTAATTCATGAGGTAGTATCACTATTTCCCCTGTGTGACTCAGAGATGTCTGGCAGCCAAACACTCCCACCTGTAGTTTGAAATAATTGATCCAGTCCCCCTGTGGCCATTTCTTAATACAAACACTATTAGTGCTGCAAAGACTGTGTGCATTTGTGTGAATATGGGCTGCATGTGTAAGTCTGTGTGTCTGTGTGTGTGTGTGTGTGTGTGTCTGTGTGCACGATACCTGATAATGCATGTATTCATTTGTATGTCTACTTGCTATGCTTATATGCCCATTTTTCAGCATAATCTATTCCAGGGGTGTTAGGCAGCTAATGACATGGAAAATAATGACTTATAAACAAGACTAACAGTCTGCAGCCAGGTTAGCAGCTCGGGGGGACTCCTTAAAATCATAGTATGTGTTATGTGCCTGATGCTCACAAGTTAGCGAAACCATAACGTAAAAAGATGTTTATGAACCTAATTTTGCCCTAAACCTACAGGAGATGATCATTTCTGAGTGTTAACTTGTTGAATTTCACCACCAAGCATTGCACAGTTTGGATGTTTATTACAGGCATTTCGTGTGACGGGAGTGTGAGGAAAACAAATCACAACGCGCAAGGCTTAAAAAACAAGCTCGCACTCTGGGGACGTCGTCTCTACTGTCTGTGTCTGCTGTACCCGGCTATCCAGACATGCATAATCAAACACAGATCTCAAAGACAGGGAGCCAAGGTGATAACTGCCACTGGCTGCCAACCTGCAGGGCTGCGTGGGAGGAGACTGAGGACAACATAAGCGCTGCAATGCAATCTGACAGGGCCAAAATCACCTTGAACTCCACTGAAAGTCCCTCCACCTCTTCTCAACCAATCAGACGTTGTAAAGATCCAATTTTCTCCCTGTGCAACTGTGAACGTGAACACGCAGCAGTTCAGCGAGTTTGTGACGAATGTTTTGTTTTGCTTTGTTAGAAACTGAGCAGCATCCCTACTGTGCTGAATCTCCCCTGAGGAGTTTTCTACTCTGTTCTCTGCAACTCCCTGCTCCCTCGCAGAAATTGCATAATTCTTTATATATGCACATATATAAACAATCAAACACATGCATATTCATACAGCAGGATTTTGTGGTGATGGAGATAATTGCTAGACACAAACAGAGTTCTAGGGAAGTTTTGCTAATTTTGTGTGCCCTTAAGGAGACACGAGGGAGGAGGATTATTGTGTTCTGCTCCTTTCTGTTCTCATCATTATCTCCTCCTATCTGGTCATATCTGCTCTACCCTCTCTCTTCTTCTTCTCTTTTCTCTGTTTGTGTAACGTAGTCCATCAGCGGTCTTTGTGTACAGCTTTATTGTCGCTTTCAAGGTCAGGTATTTACCGTCAACTCTGTGTCCGTACTGTACGCCTTTGTCCTCTATGTGCCTATAGCATGCATAATTGAACGTATGTGCTGAAATTGAGTTTCCGTCCTTTTGTTGTAGCTGCAGCTCTGTTCATTTCCTCGCTCTGCAGGCAAACACTGCTCGCAGGTATATATCACACATACTTCATCCCTCAAGGGTGGTGGGGAAAGGACAGAGACATATATTGTGATATACTGAGGCAATTTAGTCCGGTACAGCGTTTTAACTGCAGCAATCTGCCATTACTTGGACAGGGTTTTCCCTGCAAAGGGAATCTGAAGGTGACCCACCTTGCTTTGAATTCTGTGACGTATTTCCCAAAAAAAAGTGAGAGAAGTATTTTGAGAGCAGACTGGTGCCAAGAGGAAAATGATGGATGACACGCTAGCTAACTAGCACTGGCCAATAAAGGCACAGCTCATCTTTTCAAGATGAGGCACATTTGTCTTGTCTGATTAAAGAATAAAGGACAGGTGCTGCTCAAAGTTTATATCAAGTTACCAGACCCAAGTCTCCTTCCAGATACAATTTAAAGTATGTAAAAAGTACTCTGCTGTGACTAGTACTGCCACAGCCCTGCTCTCGCTTGGTTGACCAGTAAAAGAGCATTGCATGTCAAAATGTCTGAATGTTTCAGGTTGCTTTGTGTCGAAGTCTGTTTCCCTGAAATATATGTTTTCTGTATTAGAGTAGTGATTAGTGATATACCTAATCTAGCTTGCCTGAGGTACGTTTAATCTCAGATTATAGGGAAGTGCACAGACATTGCCCCCATCAGTAGAGGAATAGGCGACCAAACGTTAGTCGACCAGATAGGTCATTAGTTGGCAAGATTTCATTGGTTGGTGCCGTGACTCTATTAGGAGCTGTGCCTTGTCAAAACCAATCAAAACCTATATGACTGGACCATGTGGGAATTTAATTTGAAAGGACAGACACAGGAAGAGGCCACGCTCAGCAGTCAGACAGGAGTCATGTTACAAACCAATGACAGCCGACAGATATCTTAACTTCTTCTGTAAATATTCAGTCCGATAAACACGGAAAGGTTGATGATGTTAGTGCAGGGCTACCCAGAGCTTTACATCTGTCCCACAGACAATAGGTCTACACACTTATAAACAGCGTCTGGAAGAAGATCAGCTCTGCACTCAGGATTTCAGCTAAATAGGCTATATGATGCTTGTTGAGGTTACTTAGCAACCTCAGACTCTCTTGAAAGCCCTTGAAAGCTGGCACAAAAATGGCACAAGAGTAGCACCCAGCGCCCGACCTTGCATTTCCAGGCAGTCAAAGACGCAGTATGTGTTTGGCCTGTAAATTCCAGGGCTGGTACCTGCGGTTATTCCACAGGCTAGTTAATAACATGTCGGGCAGGAAATCCAAAGTGTGGGATCATTTTGAGAAGGTGAAGGACAAACCCAAGGTGATATGTAAACTCATCTTCATTGGTCGACTACAAACATGACGTATCATCTGAAACATGGAAGTAGCTACATGCCCATTAGCCCACAGCGTCATTAACAGGCGGCTCGCTCAGTGTGTGACGTGCACTTGTAGATAAAATATAGGCCTATATTAATGAAGGTTCATTAGTACGGTTTTGTATTTCTCTGTAATGTAGCACAGTGTTAACAATGTTACTGATACTATTCTTTCTCACACCTTCAACTCAACTTTAAGTTTATATGTGTATTAATATTCATTGTGTATTTATCATATAATTGGAAAAGGAAATAGACTTCTTCAGATCAACTGAAGTAAATATACCATAGTAAGCAGATTTTAAAAAAGAGTAAGACAGAAGAAGAAGACAGAAAGTGAAATATCATCCTGCACAGAAACATACTGCTGTTTCCTCTCTGCCTGTCTGAACTGTCATCGAGTCACTCCAACTGCGGTCACTGGCCATCGATCTCCCCCAGTCTCAAGAGAGAGCTGGTGGTTATGGGTCGTGTGGCCTGCAGCTCTGGGAATCTCAGATCTGCCACTCACTGCAGTGGCAGCAGTTCAGAGGTCAGACTATTGAATTCAGAAGCTTCCTGAGGAGACATAAAACATGTATGAAGTAATGTTTATGCTTCTATGGTGATACTGATGTAGCGTGTGTGGGGAGGTACATTTTTAAACACATTGGGGACATAAACAAGTGCTGAGCAGAGATGAAATTTGCTCTTCTTATTTACTCTTTTGCCGCATCAAATCCAGATTCAATCATGTATTTCACGGTGTGAGAGCAGGTTAGTGGAAGTGATCAGGAAGGTAAACAACGTACAGATATAGTTTATTTTTGACTCTATTAAAATTTTATAAGACATTTACACAGGCCGGAGCACTGCTCTTTGCTGTATGTAATACTTGTACTGGCCCTTTGGACAATCCCCTCTCATTCAGCACTCACACAGGAAGAGCTTTTCACTCATCACTCACCGTACGCTCAGGTGCACGCTTGCCTCTCTTTGTGTTTGCACGAGTACGTGTGTATCAGTTTATTTATAGTGTCCATTGGCCAGGTGTAGAGCGGTGTGGAGGAAATGTCTTCCCTCACGTCTCCACCACAGTGGGGTTCAGTACACACTGTTCCAGCCCTGGCCAGAATTGAGCCTAAAAATAACCAAGAGAGGAAAATAGACCTCCCTCACCCTCTCCTCTCCTCCTCTGTCATTTTTCTTGCCTGAAATGACAAACAATTTACATAATGCAATGAGCAGCCTGGTTGGGTGGAAGCTTGTCTGTCTGTGTTTAAAGTGTGCAAGAAGAGGGGTGCAATAAATAATTTGTGCTTAATATCCAGATGGTGACAAAGTTGTCACTCGGGATGTCACGAGAAGCGATAATTCAGTATGAAGTTCATGCCAGAATTCTGATAGCGTGACAGCACTTGTTCTTGTCCAGTACTGTAGGTGACGGGGATGCAATTCTTCTGGACCTGACGGGCAGCATAAACGCCTACAAATGTTCTTTTCTGCCGTTAAATGCCAAAGGAAGAAGAAGAAGAAGAACGCCTACCAGCACGGGAGAAAAAGCAATGACACGTGAAAGACGGCGACAATGCAGCTACAGCGCCAGCTCCCTTTGACTCGTTGAAAAGGAAAGTGTTTTTGCTGAGGCTGGCGTTTTTTTTTTTTTTTAAGTCTTTGCAATGGACCCTGTGGCTGGCCAAGCTGGGAACCACTGGTGTCAGAACCGTGGAATTTCACTGGTATTGATAAGGCTGGGCAATATGACCTCAAATCAATATCATGATTATTTGAAAATTTTACGATTAATGAACGATTAGTTTGTTTTGGGTTTTTGCTTTCATAGTTCACTGACAGGTTTTTTACTGTATGTGCGCTCAACTATTAAAGCTGGGATACTTTTTGTAGTGAAAGAGTGAATACTTTATTTTTGTGATTTTAAAATAATTGATTGAAACACACACAGATGGAATATTTCTGATTATTTATTTAATATTTCGTGATTGAAATCAAAGTCAAATTAAAACGTCTTATGAAAAAGGTCACATTTTAGTTTTAACGTAAAAGGCAAGTTCCCTAAAAAATAACTCGCAGTTCTTGTGAACAAATAAATTGTTAAAAAAAAATTTGCAGTGCCAATTAGAAAATAACTTGCATCTCTTAAAAATTTCATATTTTAGTTTGAAAATAAAAATCAAGTTCTCTTAAATAGTATAACATGAAAAAAATCAAAAAGTCAAAATTTTTATATATTTTTTTAAGATAATGCCATGTCATAAGTAGAAAATGACTTGAGTCGAACATGTTTGGTTTTAACAAGGTGTTTAAACCCACTGTGCTCCACGGCATCTATAGGAGCTATATCCTTTCCGACGCAGTCGGAAATGGCGACAGTTATTTCTTAACGTTTTCTTGAACCTTTTTCATATTGTGTTTCCTTTGTAAACGCTTGTGTCATCAAGCGTTGCTTTGTGGAGGCACTTGTTGCTGGGCGCTTGTCAGTCTCTTGTCTATTTTTTAGTGATTGTGTTCCAAGTGCTGAAACAGATTGGTGGTATTACCTTTGGTCGCTGAAATGGTTTTTCCGATGGACATGGCATTTCTCTTTGGCACAAGCTGCTCAAGTTGCTCAGTTGGCTCAGTGTTTGAGTTCTCCTCCATGTTGCTTCCAGGTCGTGGACTGGATGGGGCGGAGTCACGTGACTACACATGCAATAGTACATCTTTAAGGAGACAGTACATGAACACAATCAGTAGGGAAAGCATCATCTCTGGTATCATGACGTGCCTAGTTGTCACTTTAACTAACTTCCACAACAATATTTTGGCAATAAAATGCAAGAGTATAATAGGCAGATAAAGACATTCCTTTGAAACATCCATACAGTCACGGGAGCCCTCAACCCTTGTGGATTTGCTCCCTCGCTCTCCGCCTATTCATCCGTCCTCTTGCACACCCTCCTCTATTCCTCCTGTGGATCTCGGATCAAAGCCACAGCTCTCTTTGTGTTCGGATACACTCTGGGGGCGCTGGATCAATCAAATGTGTCTGGGAGGTATTGAGTTAGCCCGGCGCTGCAGGTGTCCTGACCTCTCCCTTATCTCCACCGCAGGCTTTTCATCTGGGCTGCAGCCCAACATAATTCTATTAACAGTGGCTCGGTAGATTACCAATTTCACCAGATTAGCCAGGGCTAAAACCTCACTTTAAAGGATCAGTGGTGAAGAGATAAGGGTGTGGATGGAGAGGTGGAGAAATGGCACCAGAGTAGAGTGAGGACCTGCCACGAAATGCCCACCTGTGGAGACAAATGTAGGGTGTAATGCATTTTCTGCTTTCCACACACACACACACACTGACAAGAAAGCATTTGTGTTGTGTAAGCTGCTTTGTAATGCCAAAGCCCCTTATCTCTGTGCTTATGCAATTAGGCTGGTGAAACAAAGCCCATAGTAATTAATCATAATATCCCTGACGATACAGTATGTCACTGTGTCACCTCTGCTCCTGCTGCTTCACACAGCTCTCCCTGAGAGGACTTAAACCATCTGGAGACACTCAGAGTTTCCCAGTCAGATGCCTGTGCCTGAGTCATACCAAAGATTTATTATAGTGGCATTAGTACTCCTTAATGAAGTACTCCTCCAGGTCTCTTTGTATGTGTTTCTTCCTCTTTTTGTCTCTCATCATAGAGTGTGTCAGGAGTGTGAAGTATCTTAAATTTAAGTTGATTCAGCGCACTGTGAGCAGGTGTAAATGTAAGGCGTCTTTACAGCTTTCCTCCTGATTGGTTGGGTGCACGTAAAATCCCGTGAGCTCCCAGAGTGCCTCTGTGTTTTAGCCACTGCAGCATATTGGCTCCTGCTGTCTTAAGACAGCTTTTAGATTAATGTTTGTATCAGTGTGTGTGTGTGTGTTTGCATGCGCATGAAAGTAGACGCCAGGGATTATAGTCACAGAGAAACACTGTCTCTGTCTTGTTTAAGTCTGGGTAAGCCTGCCTGACACACACACACATGCACATGCACACACACACACACGGGTGCGCACACTGAGTCCAATGGTAGATTTATCCCTTCCACTATACGCAGCTTAAGGGCCCTTCTTCACCTCTGAACTGAGATCAGTGTCAAGTCAGTCTGCTCAGCTCCACGCCGCAGCACCAGCAGACACTCAAGCTGGTCTGAGATCAGCCCAAAACAGAGGGGGTGATGGACGAGTGGGTGTGAGGCTGCTGAGGGTGTGAGTAGTGCTGACGGATGGAGGGAGAGAAAGAAGTACAGACGTCATTACGCCCGTGATTCACATATTGTAAGTAGGCTGTGGGGAGGAATAGAGAAACCCGACGGTTGCAGTCAGAGTTAATCCTGCTGAGTAAAACTGTGTGTCACAGAAGTGAAGCGCAGAAAATAAAAATACACACAGCAGATTTCATGTGTTTTGCATGTAAGCAAATGTTTTTTTTGTTGTTTTTTTTTTTTTATTCTGTTGACAGCAGCGTGGGCAGGATGTGGGCTGGGAGGATTGAAAGTTTGACTGCGGGGCAATTTGGGGGTGGATGTGAAGTGGGAATGAATGCTTTGAGGTCAATACCAAAACAATTGCTAATTTACTCAGCAGTGACAGATAAAAAAAGCTTTTTAAACACTGTTGGGAATGAAGAGTAAAGAGGCCCTGACATGGCGTGTAATGGTGCTGGCTGCACTAGGGGTTCGATAGCATGAAATCCCTAAGAAATCCAGATCCTTTTAAGCCCTTTATTGAATCCACTTAAGTTTGGCTTCCAACACTTGAAAATAACAAAATATGTATAACTAAAATTCAATTTAAATCTGTTTTTTTTCTGAACTATTTGTTCAAACCTATTTTTTACATGATTCAAAACTATGCTGATGAGCTTCAAATATTAATATGTATGATGGGAAAGTTTTGCAGGTATTTGGTCAAGTATTGGTCAAAGTTTTACCTGATGATGATGCTTAAGGATGGTTAAGCTGGTAATTAGCCCCTTAATTTCTAAGAAATATAAAACATTATATGCAAAACTGTGAAATACAAGAGGCTTTTCATTTTATTCTGCCACTCTGTTGACTCAGTGAGATTAAGCACCACATTTCATCATGCTATCCATCCCCTGCGGAGATGAGAGTTTAATGTTTTATGATTGCAATGCCTTTTATTTTCTGTTAGCTTTGCTGGCAGCTTACTGTGTAAACATGTGGAAACATATCATCCTGCCCACCCTCCAGTCTCCAGTCTTGATGTGAATTATGTGTAGATGTAGGTGTGGTTTCAACTTGTCAAACATTTAACGTGGTGAAGCAGGAGGATCTAGTGCGTCTTGATTAAACTTCTGCGGCACGGAGTAAGTGTGCGGTACTTTTTCTCTTCATGAACTGACCAACTTTACCGTCCTGGAGCCAAGCTGCCAGCATGCTGTGAAGTCCCTACTGACTGGGTCCTAGAAATTCCTGCCATCTGCATTTAGGTCTGTGTATAGCCTTTTTTTTTTTTTTTTTTTTTTTTTTTTTGGAGTACCATACATTATAGAAATGACAAATGGCACAGATGAAAACTTCAGAGCTGGGATAAATCACTCTGGGCCACTATTTTGCTGAGCTTTTTATCCTTCTCTTCTCTCTGCCTCGTTTCTTCTTTATTACCGCTGCCACTTGCTCAGCATTACACCAGTGGCGGGGGAATATCCCCTCTGACATACACATACAGGGAGAAATGCTGCACTGACTATGAAGGTTGCATTATGACTATAATGATGGACAATCATTATGTTGAAAATACTGATGATGACACCAGTGCTTGTATTAATGATGATTTATCCAAATGAAATGTATCCAGTTATCTGAGCGTCATGATACAGTCCAGCCATTTGCATGG
This sequence comes from Epinephelus cyanopodus, assembly GCA_026686955.1. Classification (NCBI taxonomy): domain Eukaryota; kingdom Metazoa; phylum Chordata; class Actinopteri; order Perciformes; family Serranidae; genus Epinephelus; species Epinephelus cyanopodus. The sequence goes on from CM048929.1 coordinate 15,594,026, forward strand.
GCAGTTGAACTCCCCGCTGTTTCTTGGACTTCGCAGGAAACGAATTTATCTCGTTCAACCGATGGCCGTCAGATTGTCTGGCAACTGTGATGTAACTGGCAGACTTACAGACAAAAAAAAAAACACGCAAATACAATGGTGGGAGAGCACAAAAGTGCACATGAACAAGCAGGCAGCTTGACAATAAGCAAAGCAGACAGATTGTGTGAGAATGAAAAAAGACAGAAAGAATGAGGAATCTCAAACAATGGCAGGGAAAAAATACATTTGGGTACACAGAGTGAGAGTCAGAGAGGGAATCAGCTTGTCACAGATGTCCACGCTTTTCCCTCCAGATCCGCACAAGCGTCCAAATGTAAATGCCACTGCCGACGTGAGAGCAGCGTCAGGTGTCATGTCAGCCATGTCACGCTGAGTGACACTTTTGGTCGAGGCAGATCCCAGTTCGGTTGGAGACGATGATGCAATCAGCATCAACCCAACAGACTGTAAAGAGCCGACGGCTGCAGAATGCACAAACTCATATAGTGACATTTTTATTGTGTGTGGGTGTGAGTGTGGGAGTGCACATGTACTATTTGTCTGCATTTGTTTTTGTGTGTCTGTACAAGCGAGGCTCGTCAAACTCGCTTTGAGGTTGATTGATGATAATTTACATGCACATTTCTTCGCTTACTGCCTTTCTATTTCTCCCCTATCTCTCAACCATTTGTCAGATAACTCCAGACAGAATAAGGATTTCATTCTTTGTGTCTTGTGTGTTTAATTTTTTTCCCCTCAGAGGCAGATTTGGTGGTTGAATGCCCTTTATGTGTGCAGCATTGTGTCATAAAGTGTTACTGTAAAACTGTTTTCTCTCTTTTCTCCCCAGTGTGCTGTTTTGTGGTCCACAAACGCTGCCATGAGTTCGTCACCTTCTCCTGTCCTGGAGCCGACAAGGGTCCTGACACAGACGTAAGTTCAGCTTTTTCTATAAATACTAGAGTTGTTCTGATATCGATAGCAGTAAGTATCAGAGATGCCCCCAATACTGCTGAAACAGGTATCAGTGAGTGCCCGTGTCTATGCGCCTATCCACAAATAACTTATCAATAAACCTTGGAGTATTAGTTTAACACCCACATAAAGTGGCAGATTTCCCAGAAATCAGTTCGTCTTCGCCACTATATAACCGTAGTGCCAGTTACTGCACGGTGCAACTTGCTGTATAGGCTACTAGGGTTGGGCCTGTGCAAAAATTTTCAAACCAGTTTGATGTTAAGCCGAACACCGAACCAGATTGGTGTCCAGCTTGACTCAACAGCTGCTCCTGTGTGGAACAAATGTCACTGTGAACTAACAAAAAAATGGTGTCTGACTATCATGTGGCATCGTGAAACATGGCAGCTCTCTGTCTAGGCTGAATCCATCTGTTACATCATGTAAACAAACCATGTAGCCAGATCAGACCAGAGATATAACAACTTTAAAGATGAGTGAGTAGCCTACTACTGGGGCAGCGTCTGCAGTGATGCGGGAGCTGAGCCGGACGGCAGAGCTTTCAATTTACTGGTCCATCCACGTCCCAACCCTCACCTATGGTCATGAGCTCTGGGTAGTGACTGAAAGAATGAGATTGCAGATACAAGCATTTGTATTTGTATTTAGATTTTTCACAGTTGATAATGAACAAAGTAAGAAAAGGTACATTCAGATGGGCGTGCGTGCCCTTGTGCTTTATTTCAAAGCAGATCTTACAGACCAGATACTGTAGTTTTATTGAGTCTGACTCTCCCATCAGACTTTTTAGATTTGAAGTTGGCACAGACGCCGTTAGAGCAGATGATCTCATTTGCTTCTTCTCTGTCCCCTGTCCTCATACTTAATGCAAGAAAATCCATTCAGACTGACCACTGGAAAACACTTGAAAGATCAGTGTATCAATAATATATACGACTGAGAGTTTTGCAATAAATCAAATTGATTTTTTTATGTCAGCCTGTAAAATTCAGCCCTCTTCTCTGCAGTATATTTATCACTTGGAGCCCTTCTCTGTTGCTGCATCAGCAACTGTTTGCTTCCACACATCAGGTGTGATAACATTGTCCCTCATTAGCCTCCTCACTTTCCCCCAAAGCTCATCTGATGCTGTCGGGTGGTGGTGGTGGTGGTGTTTTATCGGTGTTGGAGTCTGACCTCTGTGGTCCCTCGGGAGGCAGTGTATCTGTGTGGAGTGAATGTGTGGCCCTGCTGTAGCTGCTGAGCCTCAGTGTCCTCTTCCCTCCAGCCAGGAATGGGATGTGTCCTTGGTTTGATAAGAGTGGAGGTCAAGCACAGCCGCAGCATGAACCGATGTCTGTGTGCTTACATGCAACAGGCCAATAACACACATGCATGGACAGTTTGTGCGTGGATGACAAGTCCCCCTCTGTGGTAGAATGTAACTAAGTGTATTACACTCGTGTATTGCAGTGTAGTACAATTCTGAGTCACTTGACTTGAGTATAGCTTTAGTTTAGTTTAGTGTCCTCATATGACAGAACATTTGGGGTTTACTTGACCTCACGCTACCTTCTACTTAACTTAGACCCGTCATCCTTGTTCATGGACACTTTTTTGTGCCATCTAGTGGTAGTAGCAGTGCAATACACTAATCATGCAAAAACAAGATGGCAGCCATCTGTGCCAAGTCAGTCTGCAGCCAATCCTGACAAGTGTGGACAAGATCCAAAACCTGATCACATTTTATTGTTGAAACTTGTTTATTGACGATTAATAATGTTTGTAGTTTGATACGGCAACAAATTTGACCAATTTTAGCAACAGTAACAAGATAGGACACTGTTAATTAGGACATACTCATTTGAGGACAGTGTTACTTTATTGTTGTTTTGTTTGAGGACACGGGGACTTAATTATTGTTGACAGATTTTAGTGTTTTATATTTATCGGATCCTACTGATCCCAAATAGCTAGGAGAAATAAAAAATGCCTACCAACCAAAAGTTCGTGTCTCAGGAGGATTTATTATTGTAGGTTAATCTGCCTGGCAGTGTATGAAATAGTTATAGTAAGTCCCACCTTTATCAGCTACAGCGTTAAAGTAATGAACACATGAATGCATCAGTGCTATAATAATAACAACTATAATCGAATATATAATAAACATTATTCTGGTCATTCTGCACAATGAGTATTTTTATTTTTCGTACTTCAATACTTAATAGTTTAATATTTTGAGGCTAAAATGTTTGTACTTTTAATTAAAGGTATAATATGTAACATTTCCGCATTAAAATCTACAAAAAACTGTTGTGTTAGAGCTGTTGTGACCAAACTAGGCCTCGCTGTAACTACTGGTAAGCAACCATTGGAGTCTGTGTTGTGTGGACAGTAATGAGGAGGCTCGCTGTCCCTTTTACACCACCATTTATTCTCCGAACAGGAACAGAATATGTACTGGTCAGTCATACAGTTCGCTCGTTACAGGCAGCTCACACACAGCACGCTCCAAAAGAACAGCACTTTTTCTTAGCAAAGAGGCCAGCTAGCTATTATATGCTGTATGCTCATGCTCATGTGGACATTTTATCACTTAACGAGTGCAACAGCTCACTTGTAACTCTTTCCAGTGACATTTCCATAACTCTATATGCTCATATGGTGAACATACGGACATTAATACTCAATATTTGTACACAGTGCTGTGCTCGACAACTCACCTTGGGTACATCTCTCATGATGTTTTAATGCCTGCAGTGGCATCTACCTCTGAGAGAGAGCGCCCTTGAGCTAATTACCCAGGTATAACCACATAACTACATAAGTGCATGGCTGTCACATTATAGCAATCATAGCAAGTGGAATTACATACAATACAAACTCTGTTACACTGTGTTATATATTTTGTTGAGTTGTGTACTTATATAATCCAAAATGTTCCCAACATTGTTCAAAGAGAGAGCAAAAACACGCCACTTCACAACGTCATCAATGTCCATCTTTTGTTAATGTTCAGAGTTTGAATAAAGGATTTTCATTACTTGCAACAGAGTATTCTTTACACTTGCTACTTTTACCATTAGTGCTAGTTTCTTCACCTCTACTTTACAAATGCAAGCACACACAAAAAACAATCAGACACTGATGTTCTCGCACTTCATTTTCACCACACTGAAAGACCTACTAATGAATATTCCCTTCACTAAGCCAATTAAGACGCACACCCACACCAACATCCTCTCATGTTTACATGAGCAAGAACATTAAATGTCTTACACAATTTCATTAATGGCGATACTCTGTTTGTTCAGCGCCTCCTCGGCTCGCAGTGGTTCTCCGGTTCTCCTCATTAAATAACATCAGAAGCTGTTTAAGTGTTTTTATGAGAAAAGTAGATGCGGCTTAGTGAAGCTGTAGAGTGCACTTCTATTTTACGCCTTGTGTTTTATCAACTTCTATCAAAACTGCCGCTCTGTATTGGCTTCTCTTCATCTTCTCTCTTCTTTAAGACTCATTAGTCTTGTCTCTCGCCTTCCAAGACCCATTGTTCATTTTCATCTTGTTATTCAATCGTGCATCTCCTCGGTTCCAACTGTCTATCTTCCTGACTAACTGTTTCTCTCTGTCTTCCTCTCTTTTATCTTTCGCTCTCTCTCACACACACACACACACACACACACACACACACACACACACACACACACACACACCTTCATTGAAGTGCCCATTGTGAATTTTGGTCTGTCGGTTTTTTGTGCCCATTATCTACCGACTGGCACAGTGAATAGAGAGCCCTTTAGGGACAGACCTCTTTGAATTCCAAATGATGATACGGGACTCGCTCATACACAAACAAAGCACTTATTTTCCTTTTAATCTTATCAGTTTATAACCCTATTCTCAATTAAAACAGTTTTCACACAGCATAGTTGAGCAAAAAGAAAAGTACAGACCAAACAGCCAACTTGCCCTTAATGCCCCCAAAACTATCCAGGTATCCCTAGTGGATCATACAGTATGTGTTTGTGTTCAATGCTAACTGAACAGCATTCATTCATTCATTTTCCATAACTACTAGGTTTTATACAGTAGACCAAATAACTAAAGGAATACCTAATAGCTCCAAAAGACCATTTGCATATCAGTTAATCACCCTGTGTTGCATTTCATTTTTGAAGAAATTTTCTTCTGTCTTGCATACCTCGGGTGAGCAAAGAATCTAAAAGCTGAGAAAGTTGTAGGGGTCTGTTTTTATCTATAGCAAAACCACATCAAAACATCTGCTTAGAAAGTGTCACACAACTCGTGCAGTATAATCCAAGTCTTATTTATCCAGTCGATGCTCAGTACTTCTCAAATAGACAGGGAATTGAACTGAACTCCATGCTCTCTTCAAAGCCAGACTCCACTGACAAAAATAATTTCACGTCTCTGAACACAGGAGCTGCTGGTCTACCGCTGTCTAATCAGTTCATTTGTGTCACTGTGTGACTGGTGAATCTGAACTAAACCTTTAACATCACTTCAGTTCATCAAGAATCGTGAGAATAACAGTTTTCTCCCACAATTTGAAGTGAGTAAGGCTGAAAACACACTGGCACCACTGTGGCGTGTCACATGACGTATCAAGTGCGGCCTCCAGAGCTATGACTCGCCAGGCAATATCTTTTGTTTTAAGTGTCTCCTCATCCATTCTTCTACACACGTGAGATACAGCAACAGCACCAGAGTTCTCTTTAAATATCCATGGTGAGGAGAGGAGTCGATCTGCCATGGTAGCAGAGAGGGATAGCTGCTACAGGAGCATGTATGTACAAGCAGAGAGTCAGTCAGTCAGGGGTGGCAAAGCTGGAAATAAGACATAAAGTGCTGTATAGGAGCACCAACGCGTGTTTAGCTGCCACTGGTGTGGGGTTGTAGAGGTGGCAGTTTTGGCCGTAATTGACACACAAATGTTCATTTAGGGGATGAAAAATTCCTTTTATCAAGAAAATGATCGATGATGAGGAATATTTTGGAGTCATGCATCAAAATGAGATAATGCATTATCTCAGCTTTGGGGTGAAACTTGTTGAATCTGTTTCCTGTCCGGCCTCCGAGCAAATGGCATGACTCACCAACACCTATCCATCAGTCCCTCCCGCATCACTCCATCTACACTCCTCCATCTTTGCCCTTCAGCTACTGAATCAGTGTGGTGTCAGGACTCACATGAATGTGGCATTGGGCTCGGACACTCGCAGCATTTCACGTCTTACACACACACACACATATATACACACATACACACCCTCTGCCCCTTCACACTGTGGGTTGTGAGTGACCCTTGTGTCCCCCTCGGTGAGTGAATGGCGTCATCTGTCCGGCAGAAGCTTTGATCCGCTGGCAGAACGACACAGAGAAGAGAGAGAGATGTTTGCATTAGCATTTGAGTGAAAAGTGCTCTTCTCTCTGTGTTTTCCATTCAGCACATTGTGAGGCGTAGGTGGTAAATAGTGCTGTATTATCAGTCAAGGAACACTCTGGAACCAGTGAATGAAGGTGACTCATCCATAGAGAAAAACAATATGGGTTTCACAACCAGATTAGATGTGAATAATAGGCCCAGATATTTGACCAGATCAAACCCTTTAAAATCTTTTCTTTTTTTTCTTTTTTTTGTGATATGACTTCATTGCAGTAACAGATTTGGTCGGTCTGATTGAGGAGATTATGCCTTACAGGGGTGTATCGCTGTTATACTCTCCTTGGCAGATCCTCTTTCCCACCATCTGTCTTTTGCCCCGTTCATTAACAGCACTGCTGCAGAGTGTTTGCGTGTGTTGCGTGCAGTTTAGATGGCTTCTTTTACCCATGCATCCCGCTACATATGTTACCTTACTGGACATATTTGTGGGATATGGAAATTTTCATATTTGTGAATGTTCCAAGATTTCACTCTGGCAAAAATAAAAATCCAACCCAAGGCTGAGTTGATCATGGGTATAACATGAAAGTCTCTTCAATTTTACTTGAACTTTTCAGCCTATATATTCCTGTCAAAGCAACCAACCTGCTTTGGAAAAGGTTAAATTATCAATTAACAAATTATCAGTTAATCTTATGATAATTTCCTCAACTAATCAATTAATCATTTCATCTATAAAATGTAAGAAAATACAGAAAGATTATGTTTTTTGGTAACAATTTTTTGAGTATTTTTTTTAGAAGATTTATTGGACCCTGTTTTCCCATGTTTTTGTCTCTAAGGGACTAATAAAGACAAAACAATAATTGAAGTTTGTCCAGTGTTGAGTGAGAGGGCAGCAACCGTTTTCACCGTCAGTGTACGTCCACTAAAAGTGCTTGATTTGCTTGGGTTAATAATAATAATAATAATAATACATTTTATTTGTTAGGGCGCCTTTCAAGCCACTCAAGGTCGCCTTACAGCATAGATAAAACACAGCATACAAAACATCATAACATCAACAAAATAATCATACGATACATTAAAATATAGGGGAAGACAGTACAACAGTGTAGCGCATATGATCAGTAGAATGGGCAAGTCTGAACAGATGTGTTTTGAGTTTGGATTTGAACAGATTGACAGATGTGGAAATGTGAAAGTGGGGGATTTGGATAGGGTGGTTTTAGTGCCAGTGAGTAGAATTTCTGTTTTGTTTCTGTTTAATATGAGGAAGTTGGATGAAAACCAGGATTTTATTTCAAGGAGGCAGTCAGTGAGGGAGGAAGGTGGGAGGGTGGAGTCGGGTTTTTGGAAATATGGAGCTGGGTGTCATCCACGTAGCAGTGGAAGTGGATGTGATGTTTCCGGAAGATGTAGCCAAGGGGGAGTAAGTAAATGATGAACAGGAGGGGCCCCAGGACAGAGCCCTGGGGCACGGCTGTGGTGACTGGGAGTGGTTGTGATGTGAATGATTTGAGTTGGATGAACTGAGTGCGGCCAGAGAGGTAGGATGTGAACCAGTTGAGGGGCGTGTGTGTGATGCCAGTCGAAAGGAGTCTGTCTGAGATGGTGTCGCATGGTGTCACAGGCTGCACTCAGGTCAAGCAGGATGAGGATGGATAGGAGACCGGAATCGGCTGCCAGGAGGAGATTATTGTTGATAAGTCGATAAGTGTTTGACAACATTATGCACAGGATCCTTCCAGAGATAAACCTTTTTGTTAAAGACTGAGCCCTTTTTTAACCAGAAACAGCCCCAGAATTTCTATTTCACTTCATTCAAAGTTGACAGAAATAAAATAAAACTCACAAAAACTTTCCATTGTTCCAACAGTCACTGCCTTTGGTTTGGTTCACATAAGCCCCAGTTAGATATGAAAATATGCTGGCTCTATACACACCAAATTACTGTTTATTTTAATGTATTCTGGTGAGTTTGGTGATGGCAAATTCAGGGCTGTTTCTGGTTTAAAGAAGGATCTTACTCTTCAACCAAAACTCTGTCTCTGTAGGGATCCTTTCTATAGTGACATCATGTCATGACCCTGGGTTTTTATTAGTATTATCTTGTGGACTTTGTTTTGGGGTTTTCTGTTTGTGTTCTTCCTTGTCTTATATTCATTCACGTTTTATCTACTTCCTGTTTTATTTTGTAGATTCTCTCCTCATGTGTCATGTCTGGTTTTGCTTCCTGCCTTCATGTGTCTTCCCACCTGTTTTCTGTCACACCTGCCTCATTAGTCCTTCCTTGTTCCCAGAGTCTTCCCTTCACACCTGTTCTGTATTAGTCTCGTTTGCTCCACCCCAGTGTTTCCCTCCACACCCTTTTTGTTAGCTATTCCCCATTTTCCTCCTTTTGTGCATGTCCTCCTACTGCAGCTGCGTCTCGTTCTTGTGATTAGTTTTCTGTGTATACCCGTGTGCCTCCATTCATTCCTTGTCAGTTCATCTGCGTTTATTCCTTGTGCTCATCTGTGTGTTCTTGGTGTCATTCCCCGCTCCGTTTCCTGCCTGGTGTGTTCTGTTCTGTTTGGACTTTTTATCTCAGGTCTTCGTATTATCCTTGTTGGTTTTCAGTTAGTTTTGGTTCTTCTGTCATTTGGACTTTCTGTTACCTGTCTGTTCTGGATGTTTTTCATCAGCTCTGTTAAAGCTTGCTTTTTGTTTAACCTCAAACCTGCCTGCTGCTCTGCATTCGGGTCCTTCCTGAACTGATTCCCGATATGTCAGGCACTAATAATAATCTGAGCCTGTCAGTGAGAAAAACAAACACTTTTATAGGATATAAATTGACACACATGTCCCAAGTGGTTACGTTTCAGCATGTTTCGCCACTGTCTCCCTCACAAACTTTAAAAATTGTTTGTCCCATTAGTCACTTTGACACAAAACATGGGAAAATGTGGCCCAGGTTGAGGAAAACTGTCGAAGTGGACAAGGTGTTGAGTGACTACTGCTGTAAAGTCATCCAGCTTCCAGATCTAATGTATGTCGTTCCCTTTCTCATTAATTCTGCTTGGATATCATTTACTAAGAACCACACTCACAGACTCTTAAAAACCCCTCATCAAGTAAGTGTCTACATAAACTACTACAGCCTCCCTCTGTCCCTCATTACTGCAGTCATCAGCGCTCAGGCCTGTTGACACTCTGACTCTGCTGAAACCTACACTGTTGACTTAATTGGTGTGACGAGCAGAGCGAGAGGCATCATTAGCCACTGGCTCCTGCGAAAATGAGGATATCGCTGAGAAAAGGAGAAGGGAGAGGAAAGCGAGCAGCGATTTGCAAAAAGAACATTATTGAGCGGCTGCATTGTTTTTTTTCCTCAGCTGAGAAAACAAAGCTTTACACGTACACAGATCTATGCAGCCCCTACTATAGGTGTTAATCACAGAAACATGACTTTAAATTTCTAATCCAGTCTCTTATCAGAACGCATCCCTTTGAAATATCAATCTAAGCCCTCAAATTACACAATCTGTTCCCACAGATAAAGAACACACTGTATGGTGATATTTCACTCCCACTGTTAAAGATCCTTTGTAGTTAAGCCTTCCTTTCACATTTAGAATAGTCAGTAACAATTTTATGTTTGTCAGTGTTTGGCTCACTGCAAAAAGTTTTATTGACACATAAGGCATAATTTAAAAATAAATTTCCCGGAAAAGGAGAAAAAAAGTAGCTCAACTGCTTTCAGTTCAGTAGTTGACTGTTAGCTGTATCCAGATGAGGTCGTCTGTAATTCAGCAGCAGTTTGCTGGTGAGATTACCGGAGGCACAGCTCAGGTCTGCAAAACTGCGACTGTCTGTGTTCAGAAAATGACATTAGGAAGAGAGCAAAACTAAATTATAGGTGTGTGTTTGTGCGTGTGTGTGTGTGTGTGTGTGTGTGTACGTCTGTGTGACTTCAGCTAATTAGCCAGCAGCACATATGGCTGTGTGCTGCAGAAGGGACAGTGCCAGTGGAGGTGGACACAACATTACAATATAACAGTCTAGTACAGTTCTACAATAAACACAACTTTTGAGAAGGTGAGACTGTTTAAGAGAGGCACTAGTTTATGTAAGATTTATCTAATGTTTGTCTCCATACGTCAGACATAAAATTACGTGCTTTTCTGTGCTTCACTACAAGGGCCCTGCCACACCAAGCAGATGGTCAGCCGTCAGTCAGCGTTGGACCATCATCCCCCCTGTTAGCTTTTAAAACAGCCGATTCAGCATATTGAATGAGCATCAGAGACGGCAAAGCTCATCCATGAGTGAAATCACTCTGATTGGCATTTCAAGAGAAATGGAAGTGAGGAAAGTAAACAAACTGCATTAGTCCAGAGGGCGTGAGATCCAAACAAACTTGATATATCCGATTTTTTAAGCTCGTGACTGTTTGCATAATTGTCCGCTAACGCCATGACGGTCTTCCGGTTTCATTTTTTGAATGATGAGGTGCGAACGTATATGCTTGTTGGCCATTGCGCAACTTATTGGCTGGGACACAGGCGACGTGAAGCAACACAGCAGTCGACTTTTGTCACTGTTAGGTCTTTGATGTTAATTTAGTGAGTCCAAACTAATAAGTTGCGTAAACTAATAAGTTGGCACACCAAACAGCTCCTGTTAAACTGGCAAAAACATTTGAATGTATCTCTGTAAAAGTTTAATTACTGACTCATTTTACGGACAGGTAACAGGAATAAGACAATAACTTTCCTTTTTTGTAGAATGCAGGTTCATAGACTAGAGAATGGGATACTTTAACTCAGTGGTTCCCAACTGGTGGGTCGCAGTCCAAAAGTGGGTCAGGAGTCCATTCTGAATGGACCACAAGTGACTCACTAATGTGGCAAGTTTGTATAAAACAAACTTTATATTAGAGCACAGTGACTTTCTGGCACAGAGCTTTTATTTTGAAGTGCTATCTCCTGCTGTAGAGTTAGTGACTACTGGACAGCTACGTGACAGAAACAGCAAACTAGCTCAACAACACGGCAGATAGCAAGTATCATGCTGATAATATTAAACTGTGTGGACCTTGAACTAATCACTAAGGAGAAATCTGGACCCTGTGGCTGGAGCAGTTGGGTAAGAAAGCCAAAAAAGTTGATTCCTCTCTAGGTAATATAGTTTATATAGTTTATACAAGGTTATCTCCCTGCATTTATTAATGACTAATGGACACTTTTACGCTGAACATTAAATTTGCCTTGATTGTATGATTATGAGCACACAATCAGCCTCCGTTTGCCTGCAGTCCCAGAGGAGCTCTTATTGTTGATGTTCCACTCATTTGTGCAGAAAAACAAAGACAGGCGGCCGGTTTATTGCCTTACGCACGTTACCTGTCAGCTGCCATCTGCCTACTGTCAACCTGTATAGAAAGAGGGAGTGAGAGAAGGAGAAAGAGCCGGAGCATCACAATGAGTCAGATGAAAAGAGTTGAGCTGCTGCATGTTTCTGCATCACTTTGACACATTGACAGGTTGTGTGCCGAAACATGGAAAATCCCTTGTTCCTTCCTTTTCCTGGTCGTGCCGTTGGCAGCTGTGACAGATGAATGCTCCTTTGTTTGTTTGTTTACCTTTTAAAGGTTGCAGCCCTTGTCGCAAAGCAGTTACTGGGCATCAGTGCCTTCTTTGGAGACTCTTATTTCTTTTATTGGTCTCCTAAATTTTGCTTCACTTTGCGTCACTTCCTGTGCTCGGATATCACTGATTCCAGGTATGTCACTTACAAAGAGCCTTGGTGGCATTGGCCTCGTCTGGTAGCGTACATTTCAGCCGTGTTGAGCACCATTAGCCTGCCAGTCTTGAGCCATTACCCTTCCAGCAGCTCCACTCTAACCTGCAGCAACAGCTGGGAGAGCTATAGCTAACACGTCTGCTGCAGCGGCTTACACAACGTCAAATCTCTCCACATGTTAATGCTGAAGTGCACAGAGAGCAGATTACAGCTTAGAGTGGAGCCTCGCTCAGCGCGTCCACACGTGCTGCACAGTGCAGCCACAGGAGCAGGCAGAGTGATGAATTAACTTGACTATAACTCCGCACAATATGTAAGTCAGAGGGGTCAGCTTAAAAGACGAACACTCGCCTGTGTGTCATTAACCCAGGGCAGCAGATCGCTCTTTAGATTACAGACGTCGTGGTTATGTAAGGCAGCTACACCGAGGGGCTGTGAGGCTGCTCTTTAAATCACAATCTGTCTGACTGTTAAGTAGTAAGCAACATTACTTTAGGCTGAGCAGATGTCCCACACTGACACGGCCTCTGGTCACTTCACACAGACTGCTCTCAATGAGAAGAATGATGGGCAAATACTTTTTTCCCCAATTTTACTACTATGAGTTTGACTGCTGTCAGGCTCATGCTTGAGTTTCCAGTAATGCAGTAAAAAAATCCATTCATAATCAAAGTATAATAATGAACAATAATTCATACTGAATTAAGGATATTTAATTATTACCGTTCTATGATTTATCAGCAATTTGAAACCTATTTATGGTGGCTTTGTTCTTGACTGTGGATTGTATTCTAATTCATTTAAATGCTGTTTTGGACAAGTTGGTGCACTTTGAAGCTACAGTAGTCAGAACATGTGTAAAACTTCCACAAGTTCATGATGATGGATGGTCTAATTTATTAATTATTGATATCTAAATATTAAACAAAGCATTCATTCGGGTTTTATTCTAAATTACTTCTAAACCCCATTCAGACAGGATTAAAGGCAGAAAAACAGGAGGTAATGCAGCTGCTATTATAACATCCGCACTCCAGATGGAATTAAAGGCACAGTTCACCATCAAATCACAGTGGTGGAGATATGAGCCGTAGAGATGTCTGCCTTCTCTCCATTATAGTGGAACTACATGGCACTCGGCATGTGGTGCTCAAAGCGCCAAAAAATACACTCCACAGCAATGTCTCTTTTCAAAAGTAGTAACTTGGTTAGTCAGGATAATCCACAGACATTGTTGTGAGCAGTTTCATGCAGAAACTATTTTTGTACCACTGAACTACACCTGCTGTAATGCGAGATGTAATTATTACGCTTTGAAACCTGAGCAATTTGAATTTCATGGGAAACATGGAAACATGTGAAGAAGACAACAAAATGACCCAAAAAATTAGCAAGAAATTAGTAAAATGTGAAAATTAAAAACATGAAAATTAGAAGAAAAAAAATACAGAAATGACTTGGAAAGATTGCTCAACAATTAAAATTAAAATTGTTATAATTTTCCCGACCTGTTTTTTTTCCTAAATAATTGGGACACGTCTTACCAAGTTGCTCTTTGCCTTTTTTCCCCATGTTTTTGAAAGAAATCACACCAGTTTGGGTGTCAAAGGTTTGAATACTTGTGAAAGGCGTCTGAAAGCAGCACAAGAAAAGTGATGTCACTCCAGGTTTTAAAGGGGATTGGTGTCTTCCCCTGCTGAGCTGTAACTTTAGCTATCTCAGATGTGCAAGGTGAGCTAGCAGTAGATGCACACTTCCCTCTTTGCAGTGATATGTGTAGTTCGATAGAAAGAAAATAGTTTCTACATGGAACTGCTCACAGTAAGGTCTGTGGATTATCTTGAGGAACCACGATTTCTGTCTTGTGAATGTATTTTTTGGTGCGTTGAGCACCACAAGCTGACTGCCATCTAGTTCCATTATATTTGAGAGAAAGCAGACATCTCTGACAACCCACATCAAAACAGTCTTGATTGACAAATAGCACTGCAGGTAGGAGAAAAATGTGTGCTTCTGATTTTAGGGTGAACTTTCCCTTTAAAATCACTAACCGGAGCAGGTAATGTTAAAGTCACTGCACTCCCTGAGAGAAATAACACCAGTCAGTACTCTAAATTATTTAATTGAGTTTCAAAATCTATTAATCAGTTGTAGATGTTTTTCAGCCCTTCATCTATATTTTCTGCAAAACACTCAAAATTCATAAAACTTTCAGTGACATAACATCAGAAACAATTTACATGACATGACTGTGGCAGAATACACATATATAAATTGCATGCGTGGTAATGGACAGATTGAGAGTTCGAGTTTACAGGATTGTTCCCCCTTCCGGTTCAAAATGCAGAGATTATTTAGATTTAAAGGAAAATGTTTGTCATACAGCATAAATATACTTCAGTTTTTGGGAGGTTGGTAATATTCACATGCAATGTTCATAAGTTGTGAAGTGCATGGAATAAAAAGTCACATTTTAATCATGAGAAATCAATAAGCCTGAAAGTATCAGATGTCTGAACAGCTGGAAAATACGAGCCATTACATAAGCTGCTGATTTAATCACAGATATCAAATTGCAATCTGCAGTTATTGGTCCCATGCCTGGTTACATAAGCCAGTGTAGTTTGTTAATGAATGCTGGGGCTTATTGGGGACCCTCCCAGTGGCACAGTGATCCTTACTGGATGTGAAGCAACAGAGAATATATGGAAGGTGTTTTTTTTATCACACTGACTTGCTTTTGTCTGAGAATAACATGTAAACAGGAGTGTACTACGCCGAGTTGCACACACACCTAATTACACAGGAAACGTGTGGCGCTCATCCCCTACAGTAAATACATCTCGTTATCCCTGCCATGTTTACACTTCTTCCTGTGCTTGTGTGTGCGTGCGCAGGGATATAATACACTTGGTGTCAGACGGTCTCTGTTTAGGTGCTATTGATAGGGTGTGCAAATGAAAAAACATCACACGTTGCCTAAATGCAGCATGTCTAAATGTTGGAGTGTGAAGAACACTGTTTGCGTGGCTGTCCCCAGACTGCGCTGTGCAGAGAGGGAAAACACTGTGTGTCGGCTCTCACTCACTCTCTGCCGCTCCTCGCCTCAGGTCTCTCCGCTTTTGTTATCTGTCACCTGGCTCTGCCTGAAAATGGCCACCTCACCAAAACACACACAGTGGGGCATGCTTACTGTAGCGCAGCCGCCTGCTGACTTCTGCAAATGCCTGTCTCCGTTACAGCACAGCGGTGGGTGGGGAACAATTTTAAAGGTCTGAGCCGGTGGGCCAATAAACCATCAATTTGCCTTTTCTCAGCTGCAGTGGGTTATAATACTCACCTTCAGGGAGAAATGCAGGAAGGGCTGCGATCAGTAATCATTTTCAGTATTGATAAATCTGTTGATTGCTTTTTGGAATAATCAGTCAATTGTCAAGCATTGTTAAGATGCTCAGGGCTGTCTCCATAAAATCATCTGTCAGAGACCCTTCAGTTGACTGAGATTCCTTCAGATCGGGTTTCAGTTTCAGTGTACTTCCAGGGACTTTTCGGACCCCATTTAGCTGCAGAGTGAGCACTCCTCACTTTCATATTGCTCTTCGGTACAGGCAGCCGCAGACACAGAGGCAGGAAGAGAGGTTTTGCCCAGACAGCTCCAAGACGCTCTTCTGCCTTCTGCATAGACGTGGTGGATTTACAGCTAAAGCAATTTAATATGATACAGTCTCTGGCTTTTATTTGATATCTAGTGTCGGCAAAAACTGTTGCACGTTTCTGATCTATCGTTAGCGCAGTTAGCTTGTGTACTATGTGAATGTGACTGTCACAGTACAGTTCAATACACTAATTGGTTCAGCTGTAATAGCTGGAGAATTGTTTCTCTCTGACCAGTTATTCAAATTAAGGCAGCTATATATTTGCTATACATGTGTGTGCAGAGCAGAATAAGAGAGCATTTTTATGGATCTTGTGTGCAAAATGCAAAAATAAAAATCATTGTGAGAAGGCACTATCACTAAAAACAAAAGTTAAAAGTGCCTAGTAGAGGCATAGTGATAAAAAGGTGCCAATTGACGTGTGCATATTGAATTAAGTGTCCAATAAAGATATGGGGGATAAAGTGCAAATAAAATCTCAGCAGCAGTCAGGTGGATCAGCCGTTCAGCAGCCTAACAGTCTGTGGGAGGAAGCTATTTAGCAGTCTTGATGTTCTTGCTTTGATACTCTTTGATACCGTTTGTCTGATGGCAGAAGATCAGAGAGTTTTAGGAGGGGGTGTGAGAGATCGCTGACAATGTTCGGTGCTTTGTGAAGGAATCGGCTGTGGAGCAGGGTCTGAACAGAGGGTAGGGGGACTCCAGTGATCGTCTCCTCTCCCCTGACTACCCTCTATTTTTTTTTTTTTTGCTGATTCATTTAATCACTTTTTTAAACAATGTGTCTATAGTGGTTGATGTAGTTGCATGCTATTACAGGTGCCTATTTTCTCCCAGAAATTACATTTCTATACAGCGAATTTGCACCAGGAAGTATGTTTTTGAGGGAAACATAATGCTGAGCGAATGATGATACCGAATTAATCAGCGAAATGTTCACTGACAATATGTTTATTTGTTTCCCACAAAAATAGGCAAGTTGCAATACACTATCCACTTAGGCACCACAGCATTATTAATATTGTTTTTATTATTATCTTTTTTGTTAATAAAATTGAACCAAAAGCACGATCTTTCCTCAACCTTAACAAAAGGCGAACCTGGAACTCCTGTGTCATAGTCCAGGACTTTGCATGTCTGCCATCCGCCTGACCTCCTCGCAAATTCAGCATTGTACATAAATGTAATGTTTCATCAAGTCAATGACACGTTGTCTCTGAACATAATCCAGGGAGAGATTACATTGTCATCAGAACATAATTATGGATGCAGTTCTGTAATATACAAATGTAATTTCCAGGTCACAGGGTTGCTTTTTTATACATACAGTGACTTTAGCATGTCAACTGTGCATTTGATATGGAGTTTGATACTGTGCCGAGCTCAAAGATAAACACCATGCATTTTTAGCAATTAACACTGAATGTGACCAAAACTTGTACAAAAATGTACCGATTTTTGTCTGTCAGCCATTGCTCAATTTGTTCCCCGATTTGCTTTGAGATTAATACGATAACATGGTCATACTGACGCTGCTCTGTTACTCCAAAGCAAACTTTTTTTCTCTCTACACCAACATATTTAAGTTCAGCCACATAAAACAGGAAATTTGGCCCCAACAGCTGCATAAGATAACACAAGCTGTCTCCTCCAGCCTCCTCTGTGCGCTCTCCTGAAAGAAACATGTTTAATAGTGTGATTATGCAACAGCATCGCGTGTGTGTTCGTATCTACTGTAGATTTGTGCATGCTCCACAGCATGCATGATGATCCTCCGTTTGCTTATTAACAGGGCGGCTCATTAAAATCCACTCGCAGGCTGACAAAGACAGAAACCTTCTGCCTAAATAAACCCCAAAGACCTGGACAGGAACGGGGGGGAACGAGTGCAAAGCAATTAAGAAGATAGAGGAGAGTTTAAGTCTGGTCGGACTTTTCCAGGGCTAATAAAGTTAATATGTTGTGGAAAATTATGAGCACAGCAAAAAGCGACATAATATCAGTGGACGTTGTGATGATTAAAACCGCAGGGCTCATTTCAGCCCACACAGCCGATATGTTACACACGGGACGCTTGGTTTCAAATCTTGTTTAGGTTAAAGAGCTAATGGAGAAACTCTTCCTCAGCACAGTTGGCCTTCTTATTAGCCCCAGAGTTTTTCCAACCCAGTGTGACCAATGCATTTGTTATGGATGGTAATTAAGGCCCAATCATCTGGAAGATAAACATAGATAACTATTTCGGCACAGATAGAACCATTCATCTTCCTTATCAACATGCCCCATGTGCCAATTATGCCCAACTTCCTCGCAAAATGTTAATTAATGGGAGTAGGTCATGTGTGGATGAGAATTCATTTTCTCCCATTAACAAGGGAAAGTGTGCTGAAACGTGCTGACATTTTCAGAGGAAGTCTGGCTACAAAAGAAAAAACGAGAGAAATGTTAGGGCGGGTAGAGACAACGAGACTGAGTGTGAAGACTTAGCAAAGTGAAATTGAGACATCAAGCCAGAGGCGGGTTGGGAATAAGAGTGTGGGCGCTGAGCTCCCATCAAAGTTTTATTAAATTAAGAGGAATTTAGTGAATCTTCTTCTGGGGGGAGAGAACAGAGAGCTGCTGCACCTGAGGTCCTGGTCTTTAAGAGAGGTATAAAAAGTAGGAGGAGGAGTGGATAATGAGGATGGAAAATAGAGGAGAAGGTGGTCAGAGGAGAGGGAACATTTGAGGAGGTAATGTAAAGTACGAACTACACATGGAGGTCAAGCAAAGATGGGAAAATGGGCGAGTAGACGTGAGAAATCTACCCAGAGGAAGGAAAAGTAGAGCAAGGAAGGAAGTAGATCTGGAGGGCTTTTTGCCTGAAGGGAAGATGGAGGAGGAAAGGGGAGGAATCAGCGTCAGAGGAGAGAGAGGGGAGGAAAATGTGGTTTCTTGTGTGTGTGTCAAAAGGCCAATCCCTGCCGGGCTGCGACGAACAAGAAGAGGAGCAGTAATCAGGGCACAATGGAGATGCAGCATAATTAGCTTAGCCTGCAAGAGGAGCCTCGTGAAAATAACAACTGGCCTGAGAGTGGCCTTAAAGTCCGCACACGCACTCACACACACACACGCACTCACACACACACACACACATATATGCACATATGATGATCACAGTGCATGATCACCCTTGTATCCATGTGTGAGCTGCACCATGGTTGCCAATGTTGGTGTGTTCTCCAAGTTCTGCATGTGTGTTTACCTCCTGCCGGGCCATATGGTGTGTGCATGTGTGTGTGTGTATGTGTGTGTGTGGGCGACCTGCCCTTCTCTTTGCCAACTGCATCTGCTCCCTCTCCTGGCATTATTAGGAGCACTTGGTCCTTCTAAACAATATTTGATCCTCTCTTTCTTCTTTTCTTTGTTGAGGCTTCATTGTTGCCAGACGTCTGTCGTGCTTTATTCGGTCATTTGTCATTTGTGTTGAATCATATTTTGATACTAAAACTGAGACATTTCATTAGATCAGTTAAGCCATTTTTACAGAGATACCGCAATACCACTGCAACAAGGACCCTTCATCACACCAGCTTTGCTTTTTACACACAGAACCAAACAACGCTGGCATAATGCCACCCCAGCATGTGGTTTTACAAAGCATGCTGGTATTAGGGAAGCAAAAAAGGTGTGACATGTAACACAACGACTACTGTAGGTATAGCTGTAGCTAAAGCAGCTACATGAACGGCCCACAATACTTACATGCCAGTCCACAATCAGCCTCCTTTAGTCTTTTGTACAAGAGCAGAAGCAGAAGAAAAAAGTGAAGTTAGCATTTAGCTTGCTGTGAAGTGTTAGGGTAGGGGTTTGGCTACATGTTATTACTGACAGGGTGAATAACCCCTTGATAATACATTATAAAGTGGATTGTTGCCACATTTGGCCTCATATATTTTCACTACAGTGTGGTGTAGTAGCAGGGTTCAGATCACATTGGTGGATTCATCTTGTACTGGTGATGGGTGCAGTTTGTAGAAGTGTGGTGCGTAGGCTTCAAATGGAATTTGGCTGCATCTAAACATGTCTCCACATAACAGCGTCCGTGTCTAGTGCTGCTGTCTTCTTCGTCTTTGAGTTAGCTGCTAACCGCTCTAGCTGCAATCTCCTGCTCGTGGGTTGCTTTGTAATACACCAAACCTATCTTTCCTGCCGGCTCACACTTTTTACACAAACGTAAATTTTGTTCTTTTACTAACTCCGCTGCTGGCCTAAAGGCGGAACAACTCTGTCTTCCCTTCCGTGCTCATACCTTATAGACAGAATGGCAAAGCGCTGTAATGGTGCCATATTCTACCCTGGAACAGGCAGTGTAAAAGTTGCTTCAGACTATGTAATGTAACTAAAAATAGATCAAAATATCTACAATGTGAAAATGAGTAATATGACTAAAAGATCATTTGACACCTCAAGATCCCCCAGGAGAATCTGGAGGATGTAGTTGGGGAGGGCTACTTTGCTTTGCATGCTTTCGCCATGATTTGAAACTGGACATTTGTAAAAATGGATGGATCATAATCTGTATAAAATAATGGACAGATCTGCTGTGACGTCTCCCATTGATTTGTGGTCTCCTGTTTCGCCTCAAGTAGGCATTTTGGCAGTCAACATCTTGTTGCTATGGAGGACATCAGAGGTGGATCTGACCCATAGACTGTAGTGACCCCTCGCACACACCCTTTTACTCAAGTTGCCCCACCTTTAAATATGCATAATTCTAAGTCACCCCCTGCACAGTTGTCATAAAGGAGGAAATTAGCTATAGAGACAAAAATGTTTTTGTACCAGGCTGTAAACATGTTTATTTCTGATGGGAAGGCTTACACAGGGGTCTATGAAGATTGATTCGCTCCCAGAGCCAACCTCAAGTGGCCATTCAAGGAACCTCAGTTTTGGCACTTCTGTGTTGGCTTCATTTTTCTGTTTCTGTTTTGTTGTGTAGCTTTATTTGAAAATATTTAGTTAGAGAAGAATACTGTCTCTCAAATAAATCAAGAAAAACTACTGCACATTATCAATACTCAAGGCAGGATTGTATAATGTGTGTGTGTTCTGAGGTACATCTCTCAGTCAGGTGCACACACACATTCACACACAAACAGAAAGCTGCCCCAGAAATGTCAGTCTGAGCCGGTGTTTGTGGCTGCAGTGTTACTGAAGAGAGGAGCTGCTCAGAAAGGTGGACTGTCGAGGAGTTTAGCCTCCCTGACATGTTTACGTCTCCCGGGCCGACACGCTGTGTTATTGTGACCCACTGTACTCTTCACACTAACCTGCTTTGATCTCTTTTAAATTGAACTTCCTGTGCTGACCTCAAGAGCTCTGCCCGTGTCTTCACATTGCACTTTTTGGAAACTTTGCAAGTGGCTGGTGCCAATTGGAGCGTTGACATTATTAATTTATAATTGATTACATCCGGGAATCTATCCAGTCTGCGCTCCGTCCTCCAGATAAATGAGTCCACTTACCTGAATGAAAGGTGTTGAATTGCATGATCTTTATCCAACTCAGACCAACAATAGAATCTTTTGTCGTCTGAAGCGCTTATTTTGTCTTTAATCAGTCCAGACACATTTGCTGGATGTGATTGCTGAATGAATGGAGGCTCATTTAGTGCAGACAGACTAATGATGGTGCGAGATCCTGCTCCCCGCTGAGGTGAAGTGCAGAATATGAATAGTCATAAAACTTGCACTCTCAGCAGGTGAAAGACTCAGAGTGGCCCGTCGGGGAGTGTTTGAAATGAGGAAGCGCACCACGGAGCCTAACCTGATTTAAGAACTTAATGACTGCACATGAACAGCACCTTACCGCTGAGCATAATTTCATAAAGCTCAAATTGGGTTGTGTCGTTGATGATTAATGTGCATAACAGTGCCTCGGAGTGCATGGAGATTATGGATAAGAGAGGTGGATTCAGTATCATCATGTATTCTCTTCTTATTTAAATGCCACTGCAGTGGCTGTGTGCCTTGCTCTTTGGCATTTAACGAATCCCAAATTGATATCGAGGCTCATTTTGTTTCCTGACTCACTAATAAGTAAGAAGATTAAGTGTGGATTTAGGTTTGATTTACTGATAATGAAAACAGACTGTGTGCTGCACCAAGGCTCGTATGAATAGGTCAACTATCTGTTATTCTGAAATTATGTAATCTTTACATCATCCATCCCTCCCTCCCTCCCTCCTTCTTTTCCTTCACTTTGCTCTTGTTGAAAATACTTTGTTCAAGTTCACCACTTATTTCCTGCAGCTTGAGCAGATTGCTTTCACTGTTGTTCAGTCATCACATATGCAACAGCAAGGACTGATCAGGGACATAAGACTTGCTTTGCAGGCATAAACACAGCTCTCAGTAATGGACACACAATCATGTACACGCAGGGCAGGTGTGTCCTGTCTTAATCTCTCTCTCTGCCTCAAGCCTGTACTGTGTGCATGTGTGAGCGTGTGTGTGCGTTAGTATGAAAAGTATTTGGTCAGCAGGAACAAACAGGAGTCTCGGAATAGAGGAGTTTGTGTTCTCTTACGGTGCACATGAAACTCAACATTTCTGTTTGTTCAGCACAAGAAAAAGATCAAACTGCTTGTATTAATATTTTGATATTATATGATTATACCTCTTCATATGGTCATCTGCTCAAGCCATGCCACCGCAACTGTTTATATTATGTTTATATCACTTAGCCTACACTGATACATGTAACTACATGCTAACATCAAGGAAACCTGTAATCTTGGTTGCTGATGTTAGTAATTTTCCATGTTTTAAGAAATTTTCCTGGCTGCAATGACAGCAGCAATAATGGTGCAGAGACACCGAGATACAGGCCTTGAAACACTGACTGATCAAAGCAGACTGGGCTTTTTCAGGAGTGGAGCTTTAGGAAACAGGCACAAAAATGGAGCATTTTAGAGAGAGGGTGAATACAGGTGTTCCAGCACAGACAATATGAGGAAAATAAAGTGTTATTTGAACATTAAAGCGTGTGAACATGTTCTAGTGGACACCCAAAGTACGAGTATGAAGAGAGAGTTGCCCAGAGTGATAAACCAAGCAGCAACGTGGAAGTGCCAAAAACTGCAGTTTGTTGAGGCTGGCTCCAGAAGTTAGTTAATTCCTTTAGACCTCTGTGTTAAAATGCCCAACTTAACAGTACAAATAAATGTTTACAGCCTGGTACAAAAAGCAGTTTTGGTCTCTATAGCTAACTTTCCTAGTCATGACGACTGTATGGGGGTTGAATTTTATATAACTCATCCATTTACATTTTCTCAAGGCTTAAAGTTATGCATAAATTGGGCAGACCTCTTTGAGTGACAGCCACTCAGCCAAATACACTTCTGGCTCCAAAAAAACAAGATGACGATGCCAAAATGCCAAACTGCCAAACTCTAGCCTTCAAAACACAATGGGTGACATCACCGTAGCTACGTCTATTATTTTAACAGTCTATGAGATAAATCCATGGAAAATCATCCCCTGACTAAGCGTTTCTACGTATTGCAATGGAGCATTTTAGAGACTTTAAGCTTATTGTTTTGTTTTTCTGGCTAGCAACTTTATTGTCTATGACTGTCACCGTTTTCATCAGGGTTGTTTTCAACAAAAAAAAAAAAAAATGCTCCATTAAACTCACTGTTCATTACCTGCTCTGCATGAAGGTACAGACTATAGCTATATCATTTCCTTCAGGAGTTGGTGGAGACCAAAAGCAGAGCAAAAAGAGAGCGAATTTTGAATTTACATCCATTAGGTGGCCAGAATCACACCTTCAAAAGATCGATAATGTTGCCTTGTCTGCTAAATAACCTGCTGATTGCTAACAAGTTCACCATATCAACTTATTAAGGTGATGTAGTGTGACTGTGTTTGCAGATGTTGCACGAGTGACCAAAACATCAGTTATTGCAGGTGTAAGTGTTAATCTAACAACTAATTTTGATTAGTTAATCAGAAAGAAATTAACTGGCAGCAATTTTGATCATCAATATAGTCGCTTAAGACATCAAGCATGGGAGGATTTGTTTGCGGAGTTCTAGGAAATTGTGACAGGCAATTTTACATATTCGTGGCACATTACAAATAGATACCATCAACTGATTTATCAAAAACCTAATTAATAGATCACTTTATAATGAAAATATTTTGTGTAATTACAGCCCCAAATTTAGTCTAGCAGCCATCACAGGAGCACACATGCTGTCAAATTGCTTTCATAGATAAATTTCAATTACTGCACTCCTAGCTTTTATTAAAAAAATCCTAGCCATAACATCCTGTTACAAACCGACACCTAAACTTTTCCGTCACTTTCCAGAAGTGATACCAATATAAACAATTAGAAAGGAAGAAGAAAATCTGCTGCAAGATGTTGCTCATTATAAAATATATAAGAAGAGATAAAAAATAAAACATTAGCTCAGCCTGAAATGTGATTTAAGGAACCAAAAGAAAAACCTTTAAGAGGCTGAATCATAAATATACTATTATTTGCCACTTCAAGAAAATCAAGTAATGAAATTGAATTTATCAGATGAGAGTTTCATGAATAATTGATAGGCCTACAGAACCAGGTGTGTGTGCGTACATGTGTGTGTGGGTGTGTGTATGAGACTCCACATCCACCCCTGCACTCTTGTATGTGTGTATAATCGCAGACAGGCTGGTAAACAGTGTGTGTTGCGGGCAGACGGCAGCCAGGGAGCTGACCTATTCCTCAGACTGGAGGCACAGGCAGCTCGTGATTAATGTCACCACCAGGGAGGGACTGCAGTAGGGAGGGAGGAAGCATGTAGCAGGTTTTTTGCTCCATTTCAGTCCGAACACACACAAGTTCCTTTCCCCTTGTGAATGATGATGTTCAGAAATGGCTGAGAGGTGTCACGTAGCAGCTTCTGCTCCTGTGAAAGTGAGTCACAACCTGTTGACTTGTTTACTGTAATAAGGCTTTTGCTCATTGATGCATCATTCACCTTGACCAACTCTTCCCAGCATGCCCACACTCGCTTGTGCTGCTAATGCTGAGAGGTCTCGAAATGTCTTACAGCGAAGTGTGATATTTGACTAAAGCTGCAAAAATACCAGAGAGGCAGCAGATGAGTGTTGTCGTATCTCACTGTCTGTTTTACGCACACATGTAGCTTGTTTACGTTCACTGCTCACATGAACCAATTCACCAGCCAGATTTAAAAGCAAGTGAACCACCATTTTGCCTCAAGATGAAACCTGTCCAACAAGTCTTTCTCGGCTGAAAAAATGTTCTCAATTATACAGTAGTAATATGTGTAACAAAGTTACATGTACATTTGCAATATTATATTATATTATAATTACACAAAATTTGTTTCAGTTCATTACCTGACACACTCAGGCCTCCATAATCAATATGCAGGACATTTGCTGCTCAGTTGCTGTACCCCTACGTTCACCTTTGGAGGTACCCCACCTATAAAGGGGTGTCTCCCCTTTAGCTGTTGTGCTAGGAGAGGTAAGCGACATGCAGTAAATTCCGTGTTTTAGCCCTGTTAAGCTGTGTTTTTAAGTTCATTTTATGCTAACATAATCCTGTGTCACTTAATTTGTGTAGGGGCACGAGTTAAGGATTTTGTTTTTACCTCTCGCTGTAGATTTTTCAGGAATAAACAGAGATCGCCGCCAATGATATCCACAGTCTGAGCCCCTTAATATCAACACAATGCAGACAGTGCTAGAGTTGATTGGTTACATATATTAACGCTTAATCTGATCGTTTCTCTCTGGTTGGAAAAATGTATTCTTCCTGCGCATGTTTGCCCCATGTGGGGGTAACATTAGGTGATGTAGCTGTTTCTACGCACCTCCTGCTGCTGACTTTGAGAGAGAATCTTTCCTAAATTTAAATAAATATTTATTGCTTTGCAAGTGCTATGTTGTTATGTGTGTGCTCTGGTTAATAAATATATGACTTGGTTTTAAAACACTAGCCTTATGTAACATTGTCCTTACAGGCTGCATTGTGGAGCAGCTGGACATAACAATTGCCTGTTGCTACCAGTAGCAGTAGGCTGCATATGAGATGTTTAGGGAACGTCAGTAAATTGTGGCGTCTACCAATAGTGTGCATGTGAGGGTTTAGGGTACATCTGTAATTTGTAGCCAGTCCTCATGGTGTGGCGATGTCGGACAGTGTGGCGATGTCGGACGGTGTGCCACTGCTGTTGCTAGCTGTATGCGATTATGCTCCGCCCACACACACACATTCTCATTAACTAATTGATTGGTGTTGGTTATTTATATTATTGTGTTGTATTTATTATGAATACAGTCCATCTGATGCTCATTTCGATTCTGTTTTACCAGTTTCATCACTACTACAAATGCAACTGTAGCCAGTACCTCACTATCATTATCCTCATTCATATTTTAAGGAGCTACAAATTATATTCAGCCTTAACTCAGAAAAGAATAGACTATAAAGCATTTATTGTCATTGCACAGGAACAAAGGATGCTACATATAAAACAGAATTGCGGGGGGTACTTCGAAGGTGCAGACAAGAAATGCAGATGATTTGCATTCACATAGCAAACATTTCTGCAACAGGATTGTTGCGTAACACCAGACAATAAATGACACACAATATAAAATAAGTAGCTTTCATGCACGTTGTGGCACTTTCAGCTTAATGCGAAGTTTGAACATCACCTCTACAGTTCAGGTGGCAACCAAGCAAAATCGATCTGCTGATGAGGAGCATGCGATAGAGTCAAGAGAACAGTTCACACTCTCATTTAATACACTGTTAATTTTAACTGTTGCTGAGAGCAGCTTTAAGGTTTAAGGAGCATGCTCATTACGGTCAAAAGTAACCTGTGACGTTGGTCTCTCTGCATGACGAACAAATTAAAAAAAGCTGAGTTTTTCAGCAAAAACTAAAAAAAAATAGGGCAATCAATTTTCTTCACGAGGCGCCAGGAGTGAGATGCCATGCTGAGGTCTCTGTCTGCCTCTGCCTCTCTAACAAAGCCAGTTTGTGCTGCTCCACTGGGGATGTCACCTCACAGGTCTTTCCTCCCCTCTTGTCTTCCTTCCTCACCCTTCCTCCCTCCTGTCCTCACCGCCTGGCTCATCAAGCACTTACGTAATGCGCTATTTAAGAAAACAACTGTCTGGAGGCCTATGGCTGAGTCCCCTGGGTGTGTTTAGGTATTTAGGGGGGTATGTGAATGTCTGCATGTATGGGTGTGTGTTAATGATTGCAGGGATGTGTGTGGCCCTCTGTGCGTGCTTTAGCTCCCCTCCGTGTGCACCTTTAGAATTTTACCAGGGGGTGTATGACTCAAGACTGTCGCCCCTGTGAGCACAGTGACACAGCTGCCATGTGCAGAATTACTGACTCGCACCATTTTGGAGAACGACAACTGAGACGACCACATACATCATACGTTTCCCCATATTTTTCAATCCCTTTCGCTCTGCTGTTCCTCTGACTGTCTTTTGGTGCGAACGTGCTGATGCAGGCCTAACTACCTCACACCCAGGAGTGCTCCCATCTCCAGCAGCGACGACAGGAGGGACCTCCCCTCCGAACCGTTTCTGGGAGTGACTCATTCTCACTCACTTTTTGATAATTAAACACACCAAGTAGTTAGGGATGCTCCACACGCGCACACACACACACACACACACACACACACACACACACACACACACACACACACACACACACACAAACTCAGAGTGAATCCCAGAGCATGGCAGGAGTGGGAGGACATCAGTGGGACACTTTACACCATACATTAATTTTAACTGCATGCTCCCTACTCTCTCATTTATCTCTCTGCTTTTTTGTTCCTCTGCTTTGCCTGTTTCTTTGCCCCTCACTTCACGGCTCTCATTTCCAACACCCTTTCCTCTCGTCTGGTTCTCGTCTCTCTGCTCATTTCTACCTTCCGTTTTCCTCTCTGTGTCTCCCACCACACCGCCCTCCTCCCTCTCCCTCTATCTCTGTAAGCACAGAAGCCCTGTGGCCTCATTAAGCTGTCACTGATCCCTCCTGCCGTGGCCGAGCCCGTCGGATCATTAGTCAGCCCTGTCTGAGACACCCAGCCTGACAAGAATAGATCAGCCCAAAACCCCCAAACCTCTAATATTCTCTAAATGTTGTTAACGCAATCAAGTCAGCACAGGCGCCTTATCCAATAATCAGTCAGTTCGGCTAAGGCGATATGTAAAATATAAATGCATTCGCACAAGGGCTGTGTCACTGGACATTTGTCTCACGAGTGTGCTGATAACGTGTCATGTGAAAGGATTTAGATTCTCTGCTTCGTTCTAATGTCCTCATTATTTTCTGCCATCTAAATGTCACCACAGGTTATCACCTCATGCGACTCATTGGAGGGTTATGCAGCCGGACAGAGCTGTGAGCGCATCTTGTTAATAGAAATATCCATACTGGATTTTAGGCTTACTGTAAAACTTAAATTAAAAGCCCAGTCCCTTTTAGTACCCTGGTGTGGCTACACACATTTAGACAAATACACACGTGCCTCAATTAGACGACTGGTCTCATTGCCAAGAAGTTCTTTTTAGCAGGTTTTGTAGCTACCTCAAATTAATTTCCCATTCCTCGATCACCCTGTAAGTTATTCATATTCCTTTAGTCCGTAAGGGTCCTCAGATCAAAAGAATCAAAAGGCTTTTTCATAAAAATGAATCCAAGTTGTGAGGATTGCTTCAACAGGATAAAGTGGTGCTGTGTCAGTGTCAGGTGCCGAAATCTTCGAATGCTGAAACTCACACTGTCTCTTATGTTTGTTTATCGGAGCTCGATCAAAAGACTGATTCATGATTTATATGTTATCTGAAGCCTAATAGTCTAAAGAGTCACATTCATACTGGTTTAAATCAACAATTTTGATTGTATTTCCTATCTTTGCTGAGCAACAGGTCTGTCTGAAGGGAATTAAAGGCCAAATATAGGCCTGGTGATTTCAGTGATTGATGCAAATAATATCCCAGTCTTTTACAGTATAATAACATACAATAAGCTCTTGCAGATAAAGGTCGGGGCAGAGCAGAGCTGCTTTATAACGGCAAATTAATTGATATTATACTGCAGTCTATATTGGTAGCATGATTTTTATTGTCACTGCAAGACCTGATGTGTCATTTTGAGCAAACTGTTCTCTTGAGGAAATAACATTTGTGCTGCTGTGAATTTTTAAACTAAAAGCTAGTGTTGAATTACCCACGCTGTAATGGAACACATTATATTCATTACTGATTGATCTGATGAGTTTTCTCGATTAATCAGTGAACTTTTTTGGCCTATAAAACATAAGAAACCATAGTGAAAATTGCCCAGTAACATTTTGAAGGCAGGACTTTTACTTGTGGTATTTCTTCTTTTATTTAAGGAAATGCTCTGAATGTCTTTTTCCAACACTGATCATTTGTGTTTGTGGAGTGAAAGTTGTTTTTTTTAGCACAGTGGCACTGGCATGGCATTGCATTTTTTTCAGTGCTGTGTTAAAAAAAGCTGCAGGACATTAAACGTGTAGTCCTCTTGTACAAAGGCAAATGATTAATAATTAACCTAACGAATGAAGTGTTGAACCCAACCTGCCATTCAGGACCGGTTCCTTCTTTTCTGCTGTCAGCACATTGGTCACATGATTGCAGCCTTCCAAAATACATGGGTTAAACACAAATTACTGGCTCATTTTGATGCATTACTTTTCATTGGAAAATACAAACAGTGAATGAGAACAACCCAATCAGGTTTATGACCAAGTAGGTTTTCATATACAGGGACTTTGCCTTGGTGGTGTATATGAATATGTACATTGCACAAGGATGATAGTCCAAGATGTGCATTATTGTAACCTATAGAGACAGATATCCAATCATTATCGTCTTCACATTGAACTTCACCAAAGAAGTTTCTCCTTCAAAATTGTTTGTGCTTCCATTTCACAGGTTTCTGCACATACATGCACTTTTAGTACATGAATGGTCATGGCCAGTCACATGTAAATGTAAGTAACAGACACACTTGCAGCAGGAGGATTAAAAGTGCAGTTAAAGCCGATATGTTTATGTCTAGTGAATACAGCGGCAGGTCAGAGGCCCCTCTTATCTAAGACCCACGCATCTTATATCATCAGTGCTATGTCCCTCTGTGTAATCATGAGAGTGTACTACGTATGGATAAGCCATACAAGGATGTTCCCATATCACTAACACCTTGTGGATTAGCAGCCCGCTGACAGGCCAGCTGTTGATCTTTTGGCCTCGTCCTAATGCCTCATAACTCTTCCATGATCTGAAAGCTTTCAGGCAACAAGTACGGCAGGGACCTTTTATTGGACGGAGGAGCTGAATTTGTAAACCGGGTCGCTGGTAGAAGGAAAGCTGCATATTCAGCACTTGTACTCAAATAAAATACACGGATGAAGAGCAGCTGCGTTGCTTATGTAATTGCAGGGACGTAAATAGTGAGGGACACACGTTTGCATCCACACACACACACACACAATCAAGGGACACAGCGGTAATCGTCTGCTGTTTGGACGCCGGACAGAAGCATCAGGGGCTAAAGTGGTCACTCTGCCAGCTACAAGGCATCTGACATAATCCACACACACTCACACACTCATGTAAGTGCACACAGGACAGAGACAAATACACACACACAGGCTGAATGTCAGAAGGTTTAGGACACATCACATCACACACAGAGGCATGAAGCAGAAGGACAGAGGACACCAGATCATCTGTTTACGCACACAGGCTAAATTAAAATTTGAATTCTCCTCAGTGTGTGTGTAAGGAAATATTGGAAGTAATGATGCTACAGCTGTTGTGGAGATTTTTCCATCTTGGGTGTATTTGTCTCGGGCGTCTAAGATACAAGCCTCTGGGGGTTTCCCCATGGCAGCAGGGAACATTTATTGTTAGGAGACTTTGTGTGCCGTTTGCTAGAGCATGTCATCACCCTGTATAGCCTAGTTATGTACATGTCCCCCCCCTTTCTCAGTCCCACATAACAATGATTATAAACTGTTAATAATTTAAGATTTCTGTCTCTTTACAACAGTCCTCATTTGGGAAGACTCATCGTACTTTTAACTTTGTAATAACTTTGATTGCTTGCCTCATCTCTGGGGGGGGGGCAAACCCATTCAACTTCTCGTTAATGCAGATAGCTAATCATCCAATCACGTGGCAGTAACTCAAAGCATTTAGGCATGAAGACATGGTCAAGACAATCTGCTGAAGTTCAAACCGAGCATCAGAATGAGGAAAAAGGGTGATTTAAGTGACTTTGAACATGGTTGTTGGTGCCAGACGGGCTGGTGTGAGTATTTCAGAAACTGCTGATCTAGTGGGATTTTCACACACAACCATCTCTGGGGTTTACAGAGGATGGTCTGAAAAAGAGAAAATATCCAGTGAGCAGCAGTTCTCTGGGTGAAAATGCCTTGTTGATGCCAGAGGTCAGAGGAGAATGGCCAGACTGGTTCAAGATGATAGAAACGTTACAAGCAAGTTCTGCAGAAGACCATCTCTGAACCAACAACACGTCCAGCCTTGAAGCAGAAGGGCTACAGCAGCAGAAGACCACACCAGGTGCCACTGCTGTCAGCTAACAACAGGAAACTGAGGCTACAGTTCACACAGGCTCACCAAAACTGGACAATAGAAGATTGGAAACACGTTGCCTGGTCTGATTTTTGCTGCAACATGAAAGCATGGATCCATCCTGCCTTGTATCAACGGTTCAGGCTGCTGGTGGTGGTGTAATGGTGTGGGGGATATTTTCTTGGCACACTTTGGGCCCCTTAGTACCAACTGAGCATGGTTTAAACACCACAGCCTACCTGAGTATTGTTGCTGACCGTGTCCATCCCTTTATGACCACAGTGGACCATCTTCTGATGGCTACTTCCAGCAGGATAACGCACCATGTCACAAAGCTCAGATCAAATGCAGCCAACAAATCTGCAGCAACTGTGTGATGCTATCATGTCAATATGGATACAAATCTCTGAGGAATGTTTCCAGCACCTTGTTGAATCTATGCCACCAAAAGTTAAGGCAGCTCTGAAGGCATCACAGAGCTGCTGAAAACAAATTAAATCTTATATTTTTTCTTTACTACCCCTCTGTTCAAACACATCACTGGCTTGCATTTTACAGTCATACCATATATGTTGGCATTTTCAATATAGTGACTATATCGTCACTGCTGGACCCAAGACAATAATGTAATCAATCAAACAGCATCCCATACGTCCTCCAATCCATTATTGTGACAGATGGCTGCCGAGGATTACTATGCTATTACGTCCCATGCTGCCATGGGTTTTAGCCATCTATCTGTCTTATTGTATGTACTCTGTTGGCTGGATGCGCATCCTGCAATTTCCTGGGTTTGTTTTCTTATTGACGTCACACTTTCGATAAGAACTGGTGTAAAGCTCATCAACGCAGAAGATGAAGGATTCTGCAAAGACATGATTATTGTTGAATCCTGTGGGTGCTGGTCGTAATTTGAAGGGTGTGGAAAGTATCAGGAGCTTAATGAAGCATTCAGTGCTGTAGGGGTTTAGTAGTTTTCAAGAGTGTGTTTAGTTTGGCCACAGCAGAGTTTAAGAAGTTGCAAAATCAACAGGTCACATGACTTTGACCAACAGAAATAATACAGTGGCCTTATTGTTTTAGTCACCTGTTACCTACATGGAAACTAGTACTGTTGTATTACAGCTGTAGTTTTGCAAGTACACCTTCTTGTCCTCAGTGTTTATATTTATTTGTGCATTAGTTAAATATAGTTTCTGTGTGTGTGTGTGTGTGTTTGTGAGAGAGAGATGGCCACCTGGGGCCTGTCCTCGTTGGTTTCCCTTGCGATGTCACAGTGATTAACGTGCTGGTATGTTAACAGCCAGTTGTCCGGTTCTCTTGCAAGTCAAAGCTTTAATAAACGCACCGGGGGAACTGGGGGGGTAAAATGGGGGCTGCTGCAAAGCACTGAGGGGAAGGCAGGTGATAGATGACCTGAAAAGTTTTACTATTCTCCCTTGTTCTTAAACTTTTCTGACAGTATGGTAATAGCTAGCTTGCGTCCTTGTAAAACTGTGCCACGTGAACATCAGATTGTGTAAGTACAGATAAAAAAACATGTGTAATTACTCACTGTTGAACTTAGATGGAGGTGTCGGCAGCAAACAAGGAAAGTGAGAACAAGCGTTTTAAAGATATTCTTAGCCAGCAACTACTCTCAGCATGTCTGCTTCTTACCTCATTATTTTTAGCTCTACCTGCTCGCTAAAGGTCGTCTTGTTTTTGTCCTTTTTTTGCATAACATGGTGTTTTCATAATTAGTTAATTGGATGCTAATTGGACATGTTTGTTGTCTTTGATAAAAGGAAGAAGCAGGAATGACACTGATCGTTTGCAGGATTGCTGAGACCTACAGACACCTTTGTTACACACGTATCTCTTATGTAATTGGTTCAGTATTTTAAATTGTTTCCCTCTCATGCATACAGACAACAATATTCTCTTGGTCTCGGTGCACCCAGTCTCCTCATATGGCCTCTGATCAGCTCGAGCAGATTGGGGTTAAGAGGTTAAGGGCCTGGTTCAAAGGCACCATATGAGGCTGCTCTTCCACGGTTTCGGTTGGGTTTCTGTATGTGTTTTGTGCGTAAAGAGAACAAATCTTTTTCGCCAAAAAATATCTCTTCATTTTGCTTGTCAGCAAAAACTGCAGTTCACAGTAACAACAAGTTGACATGCTGATGTGTTGTACTATTTACGTGACAACACCTGAACGCAGGTGTGAGCCGAGCGTCACTTTCCCCAGCTCCAGTTACAATAGTGTGAGGGGGTGAGTGGGCGGAGCCACAACAGTGATTGGACATTAACTTGCGGGGGGGCTTTTGTGCAGGAGGCTGACTCAGTCGTTCTCTTTATACATATACATCCATGGACTCGGCCTGTGGACAGGCACACACACACACACACATAGTGGCCTATAAAGCATCAGTGCACAATTAATTGCAAAACCGAAAACCCGCCATCAATAAGGGCGTATTGATCTGTGTAGTGCGGCCCAAACCAATCTTCAATATTTTACAGAGGACCGTTGCATGCCAACTAATCACCAGACTAAATGCTGGCACAACCATGGCTGGAAATGCCGTGATGTCTCGCTGAAAACACCCATTTTTGTTATTTGTTGGTCTCAAGCGGTCTGCAGCTTGGCAGTGGTCTCAGATTTGCACCATCCACTTCACCTTCTGTCGACATAATCAGCTCATACACACGTAATCTCCACTACTCCCCGTCTACTTAAAGGTATACTATGCAGGATTGTCAGTTGCTGTTTGTAAAAGCTTAAGTGGAAGCCAAAGCCAACCCCAGATTCACTCTCAACTGACGTTTTGCCTCACTGTAATTGCTTTTTCTCTTGGATGCCTGCTGCTTATAGTCTGACCCCTGGTTGCTACTTTTTTATAAAACCTGACCTCACCTGAGCGCCAAAGTGGTACACACCTTTAAAGGTCCAGAAAATAAGAAGAAAATAAGTAAACAGTGGCAGAGGGCAGAGTGTCTACAGAAGAATACGCCTCCACAATCTTGTTGTGAGTCATAACTGATGATTGAGAGGGACTACTTGTGTGTGAGTCTATACATTTTTAGTAAAATCCTACATAGTATATCTTTATCAAAGAAATATAATAACAATGTGTGATTTAGTGTCAAAATTCCACCTACTCAGTGTAATGTTCAGCTCTCAGGTCTGATACATGAGGACACACTTTAAATGCACCTCTGTGTAAAAGCGTTAGTTGCACGTGTTTGCTCTATGCATCCATTTTCGCTGACCTGGTATAAACACAGCGGTGGGCCTGGATTCCTGTTACTCTAAGTGGGATTCTCCACTACCTCTCGACAAAGTCAACTATCCTCTGAACAGCTCAGCCTCTCTCACAGCCATTTAGCTCAATTATCACAGAGCAGAGATGGAGCTATCACTACTGGTGTCTCCTAATGGAGCCTGACAACTGTAGCCACAGAGACCTCCAGTCAGACGACGGAGCACCCAGGAAGTGATGACACGTTCACAGGTTGAAAGGCCCGCTTGGCCTCTGTGTGAATACAGCAACAAAGGCTTCGCTGCAGCGCATGTCACAGAGAGAGGCCCACACACATTCACACACACATGCATACAAAAGCAGGCCTCATATCCTAGTCGGTCTAATTAAGTGATGTGTTTGATGATGAAAGTTGGGTTGTGATGAAAGGGTGTGTGGTGTTCAGTGTGAATGCATCTGAACACAGGATCTCTCCTCTGCTATTAATTAGAGCGCGACAGGGAAGGATTAAGGGCCTGACACCTGTGTCTAGTCTCTGTGTGTGTGTGTGTGTGTGTGTGTGTGTGTGTGTGTGTGTGTCAGTGGTTTGTAAGTAACTAAATACATTTATTCAAGTACTGCACTCGTGTATTTTGGAGGTACCCATCCTTTACTTGAGTATTTCCGTTTTCAGCTACTTTATACTTCAGTTACACAACAATTCAGAGGTAATTTTGCACCAATACATTTATATCACAGCTGTAGTAGTAACTTTTCTGCAGTGGTCGACAAGGGCAAACAAGCTACAACAGCCCAAAACATTTCCTTTTAGCAGAAACATGCTACAGCTTCAGAAACGATAATTCAAGAACAGAAATGAAAGCCCCAAAACAAATACAACAATAGAGGCATGCTGAAAATGAACAAACGTGCTGCAGAGAGCCAAAATAAATACATTAACAGCAAACACGCTGCACATACAGAAGTGGTGCAAAGTCAAAAACCAACAGCTCCAATAATGAATGCAGTAGAAACACATGCACATCCTGTCAACGCAACAGAAGTTCTCCAGGTCTCTAGGGGGAGTGCTAACGTTAGCGGGACGTATGTATGGTAATCTGCTGTTCTTTTAAAATATTGTAACAGGCCAAATGTAAAAAAAAAAAAAGAATAGGTACGTTTTTATGTCACCTCTTCACCCCACTTTTCTTTCCGCTTTAAAACAAACACACTATCTCTGGTTGAAAATCAAGATATTCCACTCGGCGGAGAACTAGGAGAACTTCAGCTGTGTTGACTGGATATACATTTCTTTGTTGGGAATTCTTCACAGTTTCTTTCCAGGTGTTTGTGTGGTTTTTTTGTGGGGCAACCGTGCCTCACAGGTAGCACACCTTTGCATGGCATTGAACAGTCTTAGCATTTGTTAAAATATGTGAACACCCCATTTTTAAATTGGTTTATACTGTATTTCTCCAGTTGAAAACTTAAAAACACATGCAACTGAGATTGTAATAATTCATGCATGACAGGCCTAGAAAAGTGCTATACAAGTGCAGTCCATTATCCATTTACTTTGCATTGTTCGTATATTTGCAGTGTCTTCGCTGTTAATGTTTTTGTTTTGACTTCTTGCAGAACATTTTTCATTCGCAGCATGTTTCCGTTCTTGCATTTATTTTGGATATATGTGTTTTGAATGGGTGTCATTTCTGATGCTACTTTACCTTCCTCCTAATGGAAATGTTTGTGGCCATCGTAGCGTGTTTGCCCTTGTGGGCCACCGTACTTTTCAAATCAAGATTTCACATTACAAAAAAACAAATGATAAGAACAGAAAATGCATTGCATCGTGTGATATTACAAATCAAGATTTTTGCAATGCTGCTAGTCACAGACGGGCTTCTTACTGCAGCGGCCAAGTCAAAAATGCAAAAACGTGAATGACCCTATCTAGAGCCAGTGTTTGGTTTGTCTGTTCTGGGCTACTGTAGAAACATGGCGGTGCAACATGGTGATCTCCGTAAAAGAGGACCTGCTCCCTATGTAGATATAAACGGCTCATTCTAGGGTAAGGAACACAGAATGATCCTAAAGACACTAAAGAAAACATATTAAATATATATTAAATCCCATTTCTGCCAATATGTTCTTCTTAAATCCCTCACATTGGACCTATAAGTAAAAGATCTGAGCAGTTCTTCCACCACCAGTGTGCGTTCCCTCTCTTTCGGTGATAGTAAAGCTTGATTGCAACTGTTGCATAATGCTGTGTATTTCAAGCCATATCACTTTCTAAAATACCCAAGAGAAACACTTCTTCTCAGCTAACTGTTACACCCTGCATCATCTCCATAATCGACTCCACATCTCATCATCAAGAAAATCACCGTATCCCTTAATCCAGCTCACTCGCTCGGAGATTGCTGACATTGCTCGCTGTACCATTCCTCACTAATGAGCTCATGCATATCCTGTGTGTCTGCATGTGTGTGTGTGCATATTTGCATGTATGTGAGTGGTGTGTTTGATATCCTAATGCCTTTTGATGTTTAATTCACTAACAAGACTAGAAAGGCCTACAATCAGAGGAGGCACACAACAAATGGCAGATATACAAGACACGCATTTACTGCCAAGAACAGACACACACCATCACGTCATGTATCATCTGTGAACGAAACACAGGACAGTCATTCTTTAAAAACAGAATGTGCATAAAACAACCTCGCGGCTAATACTCGTTTAAATCCTCCGTTAACATCAGTTTCCTGTTTGTGTTCGCTGCCTGATTTACAAGCTATAAATCTGCCGTGTACATAATGAGGCTACAGTGGGAAAGACTAAAACGCGATGGCCCATTAAACACTGACAGGCTGCTGCAGGTGGAGAAAGAGAGACGGAGAGAGATGTCATCCCATTAATTAAATCAGTGATGGATAGCCAATATAGGTGCCAGTTCCTCACTTTACAGCCACAGTTGTGAAGACATCGATGAAAGTAAAGACAACACGAGCAGTCGTAGTTGTCATTTTACGTCTTCTCTGGTGTGTGAAATGTCAGCAGAGAGACAAAAGGGGAGGCCGGTGTTTTTAATTCTTCGACTTTCGACAAGCTTTTTTCTGTTATCTG
Organism: Epinephelus cyanopodus; assembly: GCA_026686955.1. Taxonomy (NCBI): domain Eukaryota; kingdom Metazoa; phylum Chordata; class Actinopteri; order Perciformes; family Serranidae; genus Epinephelus; species Epinephelus cyanopodus. The sequence goes on from CM048929.1 coordinate 15,631,881, forward strand.
CCTTTTTCCCTTCATTGTGTCTTTGTCTGCTTGCTGCTGTTGATGTATCTCACTTCAGTGCATCCGCCCTCCGTCCTCTGTCTTCTTTTCTTTTCCACTGAGTCACAGCTTCATTATTGTTTTTATCAGTGTCAGAAGACAGATTAGGGCCTACAAGTGACACGATTTATCGCGTGAAACCAATCTCTCCACCTCAGGACCCGGGTGGCTGTCGGGGTCTGTGTTTGAATAGCTCAGTGTGTACTTGTGTGAGTGTGTGAAGAAGAGGGAGTTATAGTAAACAGGTTACGCTTTGGCAGTCATTTGTCTATTTGACAGACTTGAGCTGTGTTTTAATATTCTTTTAAAGACAAAAAAAAATCCTTTATGGATACGACATTTATCATGTCCCCCTTGGGAGGATTTATAATAACTTTATTTATCCTCTGACGTTTCATCGAGCACCATCATCAGATCAAAATATTCATTTGTCCAATACTTTGCTTAATTACTTAATAACATACACATTAACCTCAGCAGCTTATTTTCTGTTACAGTGCTAATGAGCATTTTAGCACACTGACACACTAAGCTAAGATGCTGAATATGATAAATATTATATATTAAACACTTTTTAGCATTTAACTCAAAGCACCACTTTGCCTAAGTACAGCCTCACAGAGCTGCTTGTATGACTAGATAAGTGGTTCTCAACCTTTTTTGTGGAAAGGAGTGCCCTTAATTGATACACATTAGGTAACGGACTCCCATGTGTTAAGATTTTTGCTTCAGGGACCTCTATGTAAAAAGATTTTGGTTGTAAGATCACTCATTCTTGAAAATTGGGACAGAACTTTATTTGGGTTGTTTTCTTTTTTACCTTTCAGTTAGTCTGGGAAAATATATTTTCAAAGATCAAAGTCTACTATTAAATACAACTGTTAAACCTTGTAAATGGCTAACTTCCCTTTTGTTGAATAGGATACACACTGTAATGAATGAATGAATGAATGAATTCTACAGTAGTGGTAGTGAGTAGCGATTCTATTTATTTATGTATTTATTCATCTGTTTATTTTATTCTTATTTAGTTTTGATGAAAAAGTCTTTTTGTAAACCAGGAAGTGAGACGGGAGTTCTTAGATTATAGCTAATCACTTGTATGCCTGATTAAATGATGTTATTGTAGAAAATCCGGGATGAAGTTTTAAATAAAAAACATATTTTAAAACAAATATGATTATAACAGTACATTTTTACACTGATGTTATCAGTGCATACTGTTAGTTTTAGATTTTGAAAGCTTTTAACACGTTTTGCGTTTGAAGTTGTGAATACTTGTTTGGGACCAGGATGTTTTCTGGCTCAGGGCAAATTTATTAGATAAAAAAATGAAAGCCATTAAAAATATTTTATATAAGCCTACAATATATATATATTTTATACATGATGATAAGTTATCTTTTCAAGTTTTATTTTTGGTAGGACATGATATGTCCCAGTGCTTAAGAATGGGTGAGATGTGATTATGACCATAACTCTATAGTTATCAACTACAGTTGAGGAGATAACTGTAGAGGAAGTGAAACCTGTGATCACTGAGTCATCCTTATATTAGCTTTGCTTTTGTAGTGAATTGAATTATGAAAATTAACTGGAACTCCCTAAAGGACCGCTGGTTGGTAGACCATAGAGGTTTAAAGAGGACCTGACACAGCGTCTCATTCATTCCTATGAAAATTGTTCAATGGAACATGGAGCCAAAAAAGTTTGATTTCCCACTGATAAAATTACCCAAATTTCCCACATCTTAGGGCCAGTAGAGGAAGCACACAAGAGACTTTGCCAGCTGAGCGACCAACTCCCTGTTTAGCGTTCTGCTAACTTGAATGGGGATAAAAATTTAATTGTGCGACTCTTCTAGACTTTGTTGTCATAGCAAATCAATCAAATCCTGATAGTTAAAGAGTCACTGATCCTCAAATAATGCATCCACTGACTAACAGATGTCTCTTTCATAATGTAGGTCTATGGAAAAAATCATTTTGGGCCCAATGGCAACACACGACGGACACAGAAGCTGCTACACTGTGTGGCCGCTATTGCGCTAAGCTTGGCGCTGTTCCTGGGGGCTTGCTGTCGACTCTTGTTTCTTCCTGAAGAGTGAATTTTCCCCACAGATCACCATTATGAAGCAGACTTCTGTTAAACTGTTCACAGCCCACCTCTAACCGCGAACAAGGTGCAGTTACAAGTGGCAACATCCAGGGCTGAAAAAATGAGGCAGTGCCAAAACTGCAGTTCGTCGAATGGCCAATCCAGGCTGGCTCCAAAAGTCAGTCACTCCCCACAGACAGCCATGTTATAATGCCCAACTTCACAGCAGAAATAAAAACGTTTATCGGCTAATTTAGGGAGTGGCTGCTTTAAATGACAGGCTGTCTGAGGCGTCACCACAGTCTATTGGAGTCAGACTCATCCCTCGCTTCTCCACAGCTCCACTCTTGGCTCCAAAAGAGTAAACAAGATGGTGACGGGCAAAACGCTGAACTTTAGGCTTCAAAATGGAAGATCGCCCATATTTTTACATGGTTTTATATAGTCCATTTTAAAGTGCGTGCCACCATCCCAGTCTAAAGTCTGCGGGCTAAGTGAGCACGCAGGTGGGAGCAGCAGGAGTGGGCTGCACAATGTGGAAGCAAACCTGGATGCTAGAAACTTTTTTTGGCTTGTGCGCTCAATGAGCGATTTTCATCCGAGTGAGTGGGCGCCATCTTTGAGTCGGTTATTCAGTTCTTATAATAAAAACGTTGCTTAGTCACACAGTTTCAGGCCATTATGTGTGAAGTATCAGTTAAGTTGGTTCTTGCCTCTTCAGCAAAACCAGCAGTCGTCAATTTATTTTACTTAATTCGGTTGTTAAAGATATATAATAAATACCTAGAGATGCCACATGCACGTCCTCGGTGATGCCAGCAGCAGGTTTGGCAGGTGAAGCTGCCCGTCCTCCCTCTGTGTAATTGTGTAATTGACAGAGTTTGTCTCCACATTGTGGACGTGAGCCTGTTTGGTGAGGCGCGCAGTGGCTGGCTGAGGGCTTTGATGCCACCCACCTGCACACCCACAGACACACACACACACTCACACACACACACACACACAGACACACACACACAGACACGTATATATAATCTACAGAGGCTCATCTCTCACGTCCATCTCCTGTTCTGTCCACGTGTCTTTGTTTGTGTCCAGCTCTTTTGTTTTCTGTCTTTCTTTCTCCTCAATTCCAAAGCAGTTCTTCAAGATGCCTCGATTTCTTTTCTACTTTCACACCGTGATTTTAAAAATCTCTGCCTTCATTCAGCTGCTTACAAACACTATACACAATACACTTTTTGGCTCACACATGCATGCACACTCTTTTTGAAGCAGTCATTGAGTGCAATATGCAGTGTTTGCCCTTCAAACCTGCAGGTTACACTGTTGTCTGTGCAGTCAAAGCTGTGGGCAGTGTGTGTTTGGACTGGACAAGAGGATCCTCTCGGCTATCAACTCCCCTGCATGGTGTTTTCTTTCAGTCGAGCAGCTGAGCTTTAGCCCTGAGGAAAGTGAACATTTCATCATCAAATGAGTCAAGATTGCTCCACGGTGTTCATTTCTTCATTCATTTTCTTCTCTTTTGTAGTTTCTGTTGACTTACGCAAAGAATGTGCGCACACTTAATTTCATTAAGCCACAGAGCAATTTACTCTCTACTTGTTTTCCTCCTCCTCTCCACCGTTTGCTCTCTCTCCACTGATTTCAATCTATCACTGAATTTTCTCCAAGTCATTATCACCATAGCAACTGTACAGTTGTTCACTTTGTTTCCCCCCAAGCCCCTCATCACACACACACACACACACATACACACATGCAAACACAAACACAGTATGATCGTGGTCTTGTAAGTTAATCGTCATTTTTAGTGTTTGTTTGGTTTTTTTTTGTACGTTGGTGTTTTTTGAAAGATTTAATTCCTCGCAGTGATGTCTGGGGACCTTATTGCTATTATCCAGTGTGTGGTTGTGCAGTGCATAAATAGCTCCACCGACTCTTCCTGATGAAGCTTCACTGCATGAAATCACTGAATCAAATCAGCTCGTCAGTCTGTTGGTTTGTTTATTCTAAATTCTTCAGGTGAAGATTAAGAAAGTTTAAATATGAAAATTTAAAAAACTAGTCAAGTGTTTAATGTTGGGATCAGACTTTTTCACTGCTTTTTAAAGTTTCAGACAAAACCATACATTGATCAATGAAGAAAATAATGACATTTATTGTTAGTTGCAGCCCTGAATTTTATACATATTTCTATATTTTTTTCTTGCAATTGACTTATTGCTCAGATCTTTGTCATACAATGTGAACAAATCAGACTACACAGTCATTTACCTCTTGAGATTGAGACATTAGGCAAACATAAAGTCCTTGTTGCCATGACTTGACTGGGAGACATGGCACACTGTGTGTTGGAGCCTGACCAATCACAACTTGCGTGAAATACATTTCAAAGTAAAAATAGATTTAATACACACATACCAATACCACAGAGCATTATAAGTTTGCAAACATTAATGTTTAGTTATGTGAATATTAAAGACTTGGCTTTGCAAATGTTTACAAATCACCATAGTATAAAGAGAAAGTAAGTCTGTATAGGGTGCTGGTGGTGGATGGATGGGTCAAACCAACTCAGACTTTCAACGAGGAGACTGGTGTTTGTGTCCTGTGTGAAACCAAAGTATTGGAGTTTTCTTAACAACAATGTAGCATAATACACGAGTAAGTCTAGCACACTATGCTAGTGACATTTGTCACCTGACAGACTCATTTTAAGCAAAATGATGGTGTTTTTTCTGAACCTAACCATGTGCTTTATTTGCCTAAATTAACCAAAGTTAACCTAGATTGGAGGTATATTGTGAAAAGAAACTGTATGTCTTTAATGAGCAGAAACTGTAATTTTCCTGTGAAAATGGAATTTTATTTTTATAACACACTGTATGTAACAGGCGTAACTTGACACTATCCCTGAGCGTCAAAACCTGATGCTGGAGGGGGACATAGAGCATCATAGTTTGACATGTAAGGTCGCTGACCAGCTTCCTTATTTGATGAGTTGGGAGTAAGAATGTGTTGGAAACACTGAACGTAAACATAGCTTTTATATGTTAACAAGAAACCTCCACAAGGCACCTATAAGTCGGGGAGATGTGTGTGATTCCACACTGAGTGGCATTTAACCGTAAGCAAATCCCCCTTTCATTTAATTTTCCAGTGGCCCTGGAGACAAGCAGTGTGCTGCTTAGGGACACTTCAGTGGGCAGGATGCTTAACAACAAGGTCTCTCAACATAATCTTATCACATCAAACAAGGATGAAGATCACAGACTGTAAAACGCTTTTGCTCATGAAGCATCATGTGCAAAAATTACATTTTTTCTTTGTAGCCGTCAACCCAATTTGCATGAAGCAGATGTGAAGGCATCTCTGAGGGGTCGCCTGTTAGCCAATTAACCCCAGACATGAGTCACATCGGTTTCTTCACTCCCACCTTCACTTCTTATGGCGATAATGTCCAATTAGTAATTAGATATTGTTATCTGATGTAAATGCCCGACTATAATTAGCGAGACCCACGTTTGACTCATTGTCACGCTGCTCTCACTATCGACCTCTTCCTCTATTCCCCTGCTTGATGCGGCCCTCGTTACGCTCCGAGGAATTCAGCACCATCATCTCGCCTCACTGGAACCAACATCCCCCCCTGGTTTCGCCTCAGCAGCTCTGTCTGTTAGTGTAGACGGTTTGTCCGCCAGCATCTTCCCCAGACACAGCATGATGTCCAGTATTTAAATGGCTGAGAGGATGTTTGATACAGGCGGAAATGATGACTTAGCAAGTCAGTTTTTAGATGTGCCAAACTCCACTTTTAGATATTCAATGTGTTTTTTATTTTGTTTTGTTGTCTCACTACCAGGGCATCAGAATACACAGCTTGGGCAGTGGGTGTTGTTAAGTATCTGTGTCAGGTGCCCCAGGCTTTCCACCAACTCCAGTGTAAAACCATCAACATCGGACGCTTAGAGCAACACATGTAGTTTAAAGACCGGTGTTCAAGACCAACAAAAACAACGGCAATCGGGGCATTTGTTCCCATCGAAGCTGGAGCTTTTTTTTAGCAACATCCGCAATCTTTTCACCGTATCCAAGAAGTTTTGCCCAAACCTACTGTCGACCTCTTTGCACCAAGATACAATGACGAAGGCTGCCCCTGGCTTCATTTTAGTAACACCAGGGACATCTGCCCAAGCAGCAAATTACAATGAGTAGGAATGAGATCACTTTTGGTTTTGGATCTTACATAATTGACTAATGATTTGATACTTAGTCATCTATGTATCTTGTATCAGGCGTAGCATCAACAACAACAACAACTACATAGGCGAAACAAACCTCAGCCTTTTTTTGTGTGCATGCATGTTTGCAAGTGCATCTAAATCACTTGCAGAGATGAGTTTTCTTCAGTCTTCTCTCATCTCCCAGGCTTTTCACCCATGGATGGATTACTGAATGATGTTGGAAGGCCCAGGGGTCCAAAAGGCCCCTAAGCAACAGCCTCTGAGCGAAGAGACTGCTACGAACACTTTGTCTCAGTGTTAAAGGGCTCGCTCATCTTGCTACATGTTGAGGCTGTGCCATGTGATTTGCATGGTGTCAGAGAGATCTTCGTGTTTCTTCTCTGCTGGAACAAATCAGAAGCATCTACAACTGTGCATTCACTTGACCAAACCGTTGATTTTAATGTGGCAGCGTGGGCCACGATGAAAGCTGCCAAGAGTGCTGCCTCTTCAAGTGTTTGCACACTTAAATATTATGCATATTCTTTGATACGTAATCAAAACAAAGAGAGGAACAGGCTCAACTTGTGGACAAAAGTTCATTTAATAAAGCTACGGCAGGGCTAGAGAGCGCTCAAAAATGTTCTTCATTCCTTCTTTTGGCAGAGCAAGAAACATCTAAGTGTTCAAGCGGACTAATGGTGTTAGCAAGATGCCTTACTGATATATTATGGTTCATAGCCTACAGTGTGTTATGAGGTGTGCAGTGCACTGTGCCGTGTTATTTATGTGTTTAATACTTGACTGTAATTCTCACAAACAGTATATCTACTTTACTGCGTTTGGGGCCTTATAGACTTTTTAATTGCAGATAATTCTGCAAGAAAGAGAGGCTTGTGCAGAGAGAGATTTTGGTTCAGTTGTGCTCACACTTGGTGTTGTTTATACGTTTTATAATCTCTCTGTGCTTTCAGAGCGAGGAGAGAGAACTAATTTGGGATCAGAGGAGGTGAGAAGGAAAGATAAAGAAGAGTTTTTTGTGTGTTCCTGCGCAGTTGTTCAGTTTGGCTGTAACGTACATGCGCAATTCTCCAGGTTTATGCACCATCACGAGGCTCTGAGATGACCTAAAGGGAGGAATAAATGCATGCAAGCATGCAGACGCACACACACATGCAGAAGCCCAGAGCGCTGAACAGATTATGTCTTCACACCCGGCGTCTTTCTGCGATGGGCTGCACTGAGAGGAAGGCTCAGGATGACTGTGAGTGGAACCCCTACCATTTTAATTTCACCCATGACTCCCAGGAGGAGGGGAGCACAGACAGAGGGACAATGAGTAAAAGGAGGAAAACATATAAATGGAGATGAGAGAGAAGAGAAGGCTTGGCATGAAAGTGAGAAACATCCAGGGCTCGCTGTCCAGAGACTTGGAGGGGAAAGGAGTGAAGAAAAGGGCCGAGTCCCTGGCGTCTGTTGTTCACTCAGCAAGTCTCTTTTGAAATTCCCACAATCGACGAGTTGAAAAGAATGTAGTCAGGAGGAGGCGAAAATGGTTCGCAGAAGGAGGGAGACCCGGGAGAGAGGCGACTCAGGACACGAGGGGCGCGACCACTACGCCATCTGCTTTTGTTTTTTCTCAAGAAAAGCCTCCAGGAAAGGAGCGAAAATAGGCGTTCTTACTAAAAAGAGAACATGCTAATTAGACATTTCCCAGACCCTCACGCCACTGACTCATTCCCCTGCCAATCACACCACAACAGCTCCCTCCTCTTTCATACACAGACTTTCCCTCCACGTCTCTCCATCGCCGTCTCGTTCTCACTCATCTTCTGCCGTCACTTTCCCGGCTTGGGAAAAAAAAAAGGGCCGCTTTTCAATGATGTGTGCCCACTTACTCAGTCAGTGGCCTGTATAATTACACATGCAGCCATTCTGACACATTTCAGCGTGATGGAAGCGGCGCTGGTGGGGGTTTATCCACCCTCATTTGCAGGGCTTTAATTACAGCCATGTTTGTTTTGTGGTGATTGTAGAAATTAGCTAACCTCAGCTATCACAATAGTGACTGGGGAATATATGAATCAATTTCCAACAAATCAAACTTGAATGACATGAGCACTGCACATGCTGCAGAAAACACTTTTTTTTTCAGAATCTTATCCAGATTTTTCTTGGAAGCCAATCAGAGCATCAATCCCCAATTGCTCATTAGCTCGATTTTTACTCGTCCTCAGTGCCAGATGTTCGGGCCAAGATAAACAGTTGCTCAGTTAGGCTGCTCCTGGCACCGTGCGATCACTGTACGGTGTGTGTTTGTGCCTCAATAACACTCGAAGACTGAAACGGGGAGGGTGCTGGGAAGGTGTCCAGGATGACAAGATGGAGAGAACTGACACCAAGCACAAAAACACTCGAACCTTACACGTTCCCACGCACTGATAACGGCTTGACATTTCCTTTCCATCTGGATATTTCTTTCTTTCTGTCTTTCTTTCTTTCTTTCTTTCTTTCTTTCTTTCTTTACGTCATTCTCTGTTTCTGTTCCTCTCAGTCTCATTTGATATGATGCATCATACAGCTAAAACTCAATTACCGTACATAGAAACTAAAGTGACGCTGTGATAATGATAGTGACGCCCCTAGAATTTTTTTACAGGCGTGGCTGGATGGGGCCACTGAAAACCAAAAGCCCTACCTGAACCTCAGGGATTCTGTTATAGTGTTGTAGTATACAGGCTAGTTGACAGCTAAGTCCATATGGAGAGTTTCTTATTTTACACTTAATGTTACTAATTATCTGGTGTGTATAGACTAATGCTGCTACAGTTAACTTTTGGAGCTCCACAGCAGTGGTGTTGTTTAGGGTTGGGTATCGTTTGGGTGTTTTACGATTCCGGTGCCTGAATCGATACTTTAAAATAAAACAAAGCACGAAATGACAGTTAACATCATCAAAGAATGCCTATCGATCGGCCTTCTACCTCTCCCTTCACTGGAAGCCTCGGACCTCCCGCCGCCAGCCTCCGCCTTGATTAAACGCTGAAAATTAAATAAAAGAGGGAGACAGGTTTCTACTATTTTATCTTATTTTGTTATATTTCTCCCACACCCGGCCTGTTAAATAGCTTGTAACCATAACAACTGTGTGACACAAACTCAGTGCTTTAGTCATTAAATAATGTCGGGCTCGGTTCAGTTTTGGACATAACAAAACAGAATGACTTTTGGGTTCGGACAGAAATATGCGGCCTGTGCCGCACTAAAACACACAGAAAACCGGACACTATCATCAATTTATAAACACCCCCTGGACGCCCCGGACAGGACGTCAAAAGTGGACATGTCTGGGCAAAAGAGGACGTTTGGTCAGCCTATCTAACCCTTAAACTATGCCATCTGAATATTTATCTGAGGAAACTTTTTCCTGTTAGCAGCAACACAATGTAGAGTGTTCAAGGATAACAGTGGCACATTGTGGAGGTTACCAGCACTTGACTTGACTCTGTTCAGTATGCTGGAGAACTCATGAACTTTTGCAGGGTGTCTGATACTGTAGAAGAAACTAGATGATACTTTGACTTCACTGGGAAATCCTCGTTTCACTACTGGCATGGTTCTATGGATGGCAATGTCCGGCAGGTGGTTGAACTGAAATATCTCAACAACTATTGGATGGGTCGGCATGATATTTAGCACATACATTCATACTCCACTAAGGATGATGTTTGATAACTTGGGATCCCTTAACTTTTTATCTAATATCTTGATCAGGACATATCAGTTTGTCCAATACTTTGGTTTATGCCCAAATGTCTGCAAAACTTAAGACATTCCCATCAGCCTCAACTATTCTCTCCTAAAATTACATTAAAGATATGTTTTTAAAACAGCAATATCTGATATTTTTTGTCTTCCCATCTCTGTCTCTGTCACCCAGGACCCCAGAAGCAAGCACAAGTTCAAGATTCACACATATGGCAGTCCCACCTTCTGTGACCACTGTGGTTCGCTGCTGTACGGCCTCATCCACCAAGGGATGAAATGTGACAGTGAGTACACATCGTCTGTCTATGTGCATGTGTGTGTGTGTGTGCGCGCGCGCGTGTGTGTGTGTGTGTGTGTGCACACCTGTGTCAAATATGCTGTGCTGGTCGGCCCTAATGAGAACAGATGGGAATAGACTGGTACTGTTCTGCTCTCAGCCACATCTGCAGCCCAGGCAGAATTCTCTGTCCCGCCCTGCCGAGTCCTCCCTGCGCTCCCATTCTTTCCGCCCACACTCCTCTATCAACTTTTCTTTCTTGCATGTATGACCCCCATCCTGCACTCATTTTAATTCCCCTCTTCCTCCCACTTCTTCTCTTTCTTCCCTCTTTGCTTTCCCAGTTCTTCTCTCTGTACTCCCACACATCCTGCCCTCTCTTTTTTCTCTTCATCATGTTTTTTTATCATCCCTCCTCCTCTGTATCCCCCACGCCATCTCCATCCATCATCCTCTCTCCTCCTCTTACCCTGTCCGTCCATCTGTGGGTCCCTGGTGGTGGCCTCGTCGCAGATGCTAATGGGAGCACACCAGAGCAAATTGATGCGGGGAGGCCATCGCCATGATGAGCTGCTTCCCCAGTCTCTCGTCACTCCTTGTCTCCTCCCAGCATGTCAGCCTGACAGGCCTGCAGAGTGGTGAAGGAGGAGGGGAGATGGATGGTCGGATGGAAGAGGACAGAAAGAAGGAGAAGGAGGGAAAACATGAAACACGGAGGGGAGGAAAGGAGTAGGAGAGAAAGTTAGAGGGCAGAGCAGGAAACGAGGGGGAAGACGAGAACAAAATGCTCTCTATCCCCTCTGGTCCCTCATCTGTGTGGCTTCGTCAGAGTGTGTGTGTGCGCGCGCGCGTGTGTGTGTGTGTGTGTGTGTGTGTGTGTGTGTGTGTGTGTGTGTGTGTCTTTTTTTTCACCCAGTCTGACACAGTGGAGGCTGCTAGTCCAGTGGATGGGGATCTCTTCTGCTCACAGCGATTATATCATTCCTAACTTTATGTGGTGATTACTTATTGATGTTTAAATGCAACACAGCACCTCTGAGAGAAGCAGAAGCTCTTTTGATAACTGCTTTCTCTCATTTAAAATAGACATTCCTGCACTGAATCATCCCCAAAACAAATCTTTTGCCACATTGGGTCTGCAGCCTTGTGTGCATCTGTGTGTGTGTCCAAAAGGAAGACACCAGGGAGCCCAGGAGTTACAGACTGGCTTCCCGGTGTTCTGAAAAGTTAAACTATGGCAGGCAACACTTGATAGGAATTGACTTTACACCAGCACACTGTGAGAAGAACCAGGGCAGCTTTTCATCTAAACTTACGCCTACTCACAAACTTCAGATGTCTCTTAAGTTGAAAAGAATAGGCCTTAGATTGCAGCAGTAGAGAAACAGAGGTGAGGAGACGTGTAACAATGACTGACTCACGATGAATAATACGTTGTCTGAAGCAATATGTGTAATTATGTTGCAGCTGCTGCGAAACCCACGTTTGTTTTGTTTCTGTATTCCTCAAGGTTGCAAACAACATGAATAAAGCGGAGATTGATTTCGTTTGCAATCATGTTTCACAGATCTTCTTTGTGGCACTAAATCCCTCTTATTATACAATTTCTCTCGTGTCTCACCTCCACCAGCAGCCAAAAAAATGCTCCTCACTCCAGATTCAGTTTCTTTTTGTTCTCATTTCAGCCACCCAGCTGGCACCAGATGTCATTATGATGACAGAAAGACGTTGGACTCTTACGTTGAACAGATGTTAAATTTTGGTCGGAATGAAAATCAGGCTGATGATGCTTGTGGATATTAACATCATGACATTTTGCAGACGTTGGATTTTGTTCTTCATACTGTACAACTAAATGTCGTTATTCTGCGTCAAGTAGAGGTGTGCCGTATGATCTCGCACAATAATACCGGTATAATTTTTAATATCATATGAATATTTTGACTTGTTGACATATTGACGTCATATTGTTACCCATGGCAACAATAAGCATGGCTGAAAGCGAAATTATTACCAACTCTGTGGTGCTAAAAAGAGGAGCAGCTTCAGTAATGTGGAATAAACTGTGGCGTCCTGGATGTTTTACAAACAGCCCCGGATTTCTCAGACTCTTTTAGTGACTTAGCGCTCAGAGGGAACTCACTCAGCGGCTCCTCTGGCAGCAGCTTAGCGTCTCTCTCCTCTCTCACTGTGTGCACACGCGAGTCGGCATTGTCAAATGATTTTTTTATAAACCTCTCATAATGTAAACCTACGTGGCGCTTGCAGCTCGAGAAAAAAAAATACATATATGTGAATGTGCGATAGTTGTGGTATCATAACAGCCTGTCACAGGTTACAGCGCGATGATTAGAGGAGAAATGGTGGTGTAAAAAAACTCAATAATTTAGAATTTTACTAGAAGACGGAAATCACCTGTTGATTTATATATATAGATCCCAGGGGACATTTTTATGGTAGGGAGCTGTTTAAATGTGTCATTTGTGGTAGATTTTATTTAGTTGAATTATTAATATTGTTTATAGAACCTGAATTTCACTCTGAGTTACAGTTGTTGTTTGCAAACTAAAGAAATGAGAGATCATTTTTGTTTTTACTGAATATTTGAAGGCAAACTGTGAAACTATATCACTTATTTTGTTGCAATTCTATGTTCTAAAATTAATAATACATTTATTTATTTATTACTAATTTGTCATAGTGTCAAGAATATTGTTATTGTAAAAATACCCTAAGATATATTGATATATATTATTTTAGGGCCATATCGCCCACCCTTTTGGTTACTCAACAACACAGCTTAAAACATCATCAGTCGTCAGTAGGCTACATTACAAAGATGTTGGGCTTTAGATGTTGTCATGACATCGAATTTTGGTCACCCAATGTCATAACCTAAATTCAATCAAATATGTCAAATGTAGTCGGTAAAAAATATTACATTCCTTTAGATTTTTTCATCTCATTTGCTCATGGAAATATAAAAATGAACAGAGAGAAAATTAACTTTAGTTTTGCAGGACAACATATCACTAACAAAATGGAAAACAGCATTTAGTTCTTTTTTCTTTTCTTTTTTTCTTAAGAATACTGACATCTGATTGGCTATCTCTGCTCGGCACAAACATGGGATGCATCATTTGACTATGCAGGATTTTCCTAAAAAAGCAATGTATAGACTCATATCCCTCTCAATCCTAACTTATAATCAACTAGAAGTGTGTGGGTGTGTATTTATCTGCAGAGACTCTGCCCTCTGCCTGTATTTTCTTATTTTCGTCTTACTTTCTGTGTTGGGGATGCTAATGGCCGCGTACTCCACAGTGCTCAGGTGAGGTCAAGGCTTTATAAAATGAAATGGAGTTTTGCTGGTGAGCATTTTCATAAACAGTAACTGACAATCCTGCATAGTATAGCTTTTAATGTTACTTCTAAGTTACTCCCTTAATTAATGTGTCTTAATTTTGTGAAGAACCTCTTTGATATTAAATTGGCTCAATGGAGCAATTTTAATTAAATTATAAAGAAGTTTGTGCCCAGATTTATAAAGATGAAACCAAAGGGCTAATTTAGTTCACAGAACATTAGGTTTAAGTTCAGGTTCACTGAGTACAAAACCACAACTCCCTGTCCCCCTTTTGTTTGGTGTTTATATAATATTCTAAGGATACGTTTTCCTTAATTTTATTCATCTTTAATTCATTATTATTTTGTGATGCAGCAGAGCTCCCTGCAAAATGTTGCTTTGTGCTCACTCTTTGTCTGCTGTCATTGAGATCTCCGTAGAGTAAAGGTTAAATCAAGTTTCTTCTGCCCACCACATCACATCGCACCAGCTCTTTTTCACATTTTCTTCAGAGGTAGAGCCATTTTCCACGCAAAAATGTCTCACAATTTGCATAAAACTTTTCAAATTCAGTGTAAAGTGCAATCTTACACTCACTTACCCTAAGCTGTTCTCCCTTTATATGCATGATTCACTCTCCAATGCATGTGGAGTAAGGAGAGAGGGTTCCTGAGAAAGTCCTCCACAGATAAACTCAACATTCCTCTACGTTCTGTCTCTTTCCAGCCTGCGACATGAACGTGCACAAGCAGTGTGTGGTCAATGTGCCGAGCCTGTGTGGGACGGACCACACGGAGCGCCGGGGTCGCCTCTTCCTCAAGATCGAGGTCAACTTGGACAGGCTACACGTCACAGGTTGGTTTGGTTCTTAATCGCTGTGTAGTTTTGTGATGTACAGCGCTTCAGGCTGCTCAGTCTCAGAGTGATGTGAGGAAGAGACTCCCTGATGTGACTGTGAGTGGTTGATTTTCAGACCATTGTAAGAAAAATCTCTGGGTTTATTCATATTTATAACTTTGGGCGACTATGAATGGCTCAGACTTGTGTTTATAAACTACTGTTAAATGTGTGTATTCTGCCAGACTTTTGCTTTATGTGGTCACTCCTTCGCTCAGGAACACTGAGAGGATGCTGAGGAACTTTTCTCTGTCTGTGCAGGCTCTTCACTTTTGTTGCCAATGTTTTTAGTTTGGATTTGGATTAATATCAACTCAGCTGACTCAACTGGGAGTCTTTCACAGCACACAGATAACAAATGTCACTTTGTTGAGGTATTCCAGCCTCCAATTAAAAGACAGGACCAGTGCTGGGCTTTGAGCAAATTTTGGCAGAGTGGCAAACTGTAGGTCAAGTGACCCCTGACTGACCCTTAAAAGACTTCAGCTCATACAACATTAGGATAAAAAAAATGTTGTTAAATGTCACAAAACATTATTTGCATTTTCACAATTCGAGACTAAAAAGTCTCAAATAGCCAAATGAATAAATTAGTTTTGTGTTTTTCACAATAATTCTGGGAGTCAGCAGGAAGTTGGCCAGCTTAGCCAGAAGGGACTGCAGTGTGCACACTTTGTGGGCCATGTCTATAATTTTTCCAGCCAGCTTTTGATGAAACTTTCCGACTCTGTAGTCTTCGAGTGGCAGGAAGTGGAATGGAGGGGCCGTGGAGTACATCCATGGAGCTAGCTAGGAGCAGTGTCTATCAGTAGCACTGGCTACAAGTAGGCTGGCAACCAGTCATTGGACCTTAATGTCTGGCAGTGGAAGTGGGCGTAGTTTCATCTAAATTTGGTTGGAAGAACAATTCACGCCTTTGGGTCCTATATTTTTTTTAAAGAGAAGCAGTAAGAATTGGGGAACAAGGGTGCCCGCTTGTCTAACTGTCAAAACATATGCCGTTCACTATAAAGCGAAATTGCCAAATCTTAATAAAATGGAAGACCAGTTTTAAAAATGGTCAAACACTACACTTCCTGCAGAAGGTTTTATTTAAACCATCAAAAGATCTCTTTACAACTTCATAAGAAAAGACGAACACATACAGAAAGCTCTCAAGACGATGTAGTTGCATCAGTGTCAGCATAAAAACGCAGCCACGACTGCCTTCAAAACCTCTGTGCCCCCGGTGCGTGTGTATTTTCAACACCTCCAAATTATCCTGTCAGTCAAGAGTAGCACCTGGAGTGGACAACTCTCAGGTGTTAAAACTCCTCCGGCAGGAAGAGAAATGACTGCTGGGTCACTTCCGCAACCTCTGTCACACAAACACACGCAAACACGGCAAGACAGTGGTGGTCAGGGAATATGAGCGCCGCGGCCAATAAAGTGTTTTTAACTCAGCAGGGATCAAACAGGAATAACCTCCAGCCACAGCAGGGACGGAGTGGCAAATGTGATTGACTTGGAAATATATTGCTTTCATAAAAATGTCTTTGTTTGTTTGTAGTCATCCAGATGGAGAGAAATACGGAAAGCTGAAGTCACAGTCGGCTTACAGCATTTGTTCTCTTTGCTTTTCAGTTTTATTATGTTGCAGTCTTTTTATTTGCCCTGTTGTTCACGACATCCAACTGCTTTGTCTGTTTTAATACTGAGCAAGGTCTGATCTAGTGCCAGTTACATGTCCTGTTTTATGTCCTTGTTGTGATGTGACGACCACCGTCAGCGAGAGCGAGGCTGACTATGACAGCGGCGGTCTAGTTGACGTGGTTACCTCAGTCTTTTCAAATTAGGCTAAATGGACACAGCTGACACCAAACTGGCTCACGTTCATGGAGAGACAACAGTAAGATTGATGTGCTTTCTCCCTGCTTCTGTTGTCCTTGGTTTTTATGCATGTACACACCAAAACACCCATCAGTGTCAGCACCAGCACAAGCAAGTGTTGCTTCACACTGTGTCAACTTCAAGGAATGTATGACAGTATGCTCTGCAGCACCTGCTGCTGGCATATGTGGTGTCTGGTATCTAAAAAGAAAATACAAACCCTGGACATCTGTGTCTATTTTCCTTTCATTGTCAGCCTTTATTAGAGCTGCCACAAATGATCAGTTCATGATTGATTCATCATTTAATTATTTTTGCCATTAATCAAGAAGCCAAAGCAAAAAAAGATGTCAAAATTGTCAAAATACTCATCATTATTTTCCAGTGATGAAGCAAACATCTTGAAATAGCTTGTTCTGTGTGACACACAGACCAAACTAACTGAATTTATAATGACCAAAAAAATAAAAAGCAGCAAATCCTCTTACTTGAGAAGCTAGAACTAGCAATTATTATTATTATTATTATTATACAACTTCTGTTAAAGAAATTCCTCTTTAATGGACTTAAATCATTTCAGCACAAATTTTATATAATGCTTCCTTACTGACTGTGTATGGTTAAAGCTGCATGTATTGATCTATTGGCCACTTCAGGGCAGGGTACCAACCTGTGAACACACCTCACTCTTTAACAACAAACAATTGTTTCTTTACCATAGACTGTGTAAAATTATAGATGTAGCCGCTGTGACATCCCCCATTAGTTTGTGGACTTCCTTTTTGAAGCCTGAAACTGTTTGGCATTTCTACCGTCACCAGCTTTTATAATCCTTTGAAACCTGAGCAAATTGGCTTCATTTCTTTTTTAAAGAACATGGGAAGAAGGCAATGAGCAACAAGGAAAGAAATGGCCTCAAAAAATTGCAAGAAATTTCAGTACACTTTTTTTCTCCGTCCGCTATTGACCAATCAACAGACTGCAGTATTCACAGCTCCACCTTTAAGTACCAGATCTGTGTGTGCTAGGTACCCCAACAGAGGGGGGACCAAACATGGGGACGGTTAGGAATGGTTCAATTTGTACCATCCACAAATTTTCACAGTGGAAATGGAAAAAGAAGCGTTAGAAAATCGGTTCAAGCAGCAGGCTAGCACAGCTTTAAGTAAATGTATATTCATAGAACGGTTCATATGTCGCTGCCTTTCAAAATACATGGGATATGTACGCATTTGGGTGCCTTGCTTTTTGTAGGAAAACAGTTTGTGAGAACAGCCTATTGAAGTATAAGGTCTTTATCATCAGGTGCAAACTGGGTCAGAGAGTTGAAGTGTTGAAAGGCAGAAGTAAACTGCTGTAATAATGATGGACCAGTTGAGACAGAGCGTGGACTGTGACTGACAGAGAAAAGAGAATAAAGATCAATACTGAGAACATTACAGGAGGGAGGAAGTGTATGTTGCACAGTGTTTTGTTTGGGTTCTTTTTTTTTTCTGCCTCCTCTCTAATGGCAGCGGTCTGAACAGCCAAGCCTCAGCTTGTTCTCCGGCTCCCCGCCGGCTCCCACAGACAAGTGGCGGGCCTTTGTGGTTCACCACACCGATGTGAACTTGATTAAATCTTTCCAGCCAAGAAAACAGACACATCTTCCGGGCTCTCTCTCTCTTCCCTCTATCTCTCCTCTCCATCCTTTCTTACAATATTGACATTTCCTGTTATCTTCCTCTATCTGTTCCATCGAGACCCCTGCATGTCTTCTCCCACTCTCGTCATCCATTTTCGCTCCACATCAACATCTGTCCTTTTTTCCATCATCCTCTCTTCTTCTACCAGCTGAAACCGCTGCTCAGTTGAGCGACTTGTCCTTTCCCTTCTAGCTTGAATCTTCTCCTCCTTTTACATTCTCTGTCTCTTGTGCCCTTCCTCTACCTTGTTTGTTTGTTTCTTTTTTTTTCCCTACCCGCTAATTACCTCCTTCATCCTTCTCTTACTCCTCTCCCTGATCGTCTCTCGAGCCAAAGTGACATAAACAACCTGTGGGCATGAGCAGAGGTTTATTCTGGGGTTTTAAGAAAAGGCAAACATGCAAATGTCCCTCTATGACCTGCCTACACACACACACACAGATACACACTCATAGTGCATCTGAGGATCGGAAGTGAGCACACAGCGGTTTACTCGGGGTGAGACTGCTGACATGTTCGCCTCAGGTTTAGAGCACAGTTGAACAAGAATACATTTTTTTCCCCTCAGCTGACAGCTCATAGCACCATCAGGCCTGCCGTACAAATAACAGCTTAATATCTGATATTAGGCTTTTTATTCTAAGAGGCTTTTGACAAATATGAGGATCACGCTTACTGTGTGTGTGTCTCTGATTGGAGCATGAAAACATGAATATATTTGTGAACCACTATAACAGTATAATCAGATATTTAATAATACAGTGATGCAGTTGCAGTCATATCTGTCTGCTTCTCTCTGGAATCACTGTTTCATTTGTCCAAATATATGATAATATTTCTTCAGGGGGTGCAGTTAGTTACAGTGTGGGCTCCATGCTTACTCCGTCAGACCATCACAAAAGGGCGGGGCTTAGCAAAAGGTCAATTTGTAAAGTAAAAATTCCACTGCAAATTATATATTTCACCAAACACAGAGCTCTCTTGATAATATTAATCTTTTGTCAGTCAGCATCACGTTGATTCAGGGTCATATTTTGGATTAGTCTTTTCTCCACACCTCATTTCTGCCTCTTTCCCTGTAGAGCCGATGGGTCACGACATAAAAGTGGGTTGCTGGCCGAATCTAAACGGGCCGCAAGCAACCCACAAACATGTCAATTCCAGCAACAGGGTCCAAAAAAAAAAGCACACATTATTTTCAAGTACAGTAAATTTCCAGCACAGAGCTTTTATTTTGAAGTGCTCTTTTCTGCTGTAGAGTGGCTAACCAAGAGTTTAGGGCTGATTGTATTAAACTGTGGATCCTCAAACTAATAACTAAGGACAAATTTGGACCCTGTTGCTGGACCAGTTGAGAACCACTGCTGGGGAGAATTATGGAGGTTGAGTTGGAAATTCTAAAAGACGATTTTGATAGCATTTTGCGCGCAGGAGGCTCGTCTTCTTATACAGTATGGAGACACGTGCAGAAAGAGCAAATCCTTCAGAGGAGCGAAATGTGTTGCAAAATCACTTCTGTTTGTGTAACCTACATTTAAAAGAAGAAAAGGAGGTTGACACTGTACATAGTTGTGCTGCACAAAACAATGAAGTTTTGAGAGAGGTTGGCGTCTAGTAACTAATCTGGTCTAACTAACTAACTAATCTGGTCCCGTGCAAATATGGATAGAGAGTTTTCTAAAGACATTACAGTTTTTTTCAGTTCCTAACAAGCAATGGTAAATACTGAAGCTGCTTTTTCAAAACTCTTCATACAGTCTGCATTACCAACATGCGTCTGAGCCACTCTGACCTCCAAATCTGACTCAATCCACCAAACCACTTCATACATGTCTCAAAATAAGCTCACTGGAGCGTAACCTTAGCAAGAAGTCTCACCCAGAAAGCATACATGTCACTCATACAGGCTTTAATCATGGGCTGCTTGAACTGTTGCATGAGGCACGTTGACTCATAACACACTGACCTGAAAAAACACTGACAAAAGGGAACGTTACATAAATGGTGAAGATTTTATTACATGAATCAGTTTTCCATTATTGAATAAAATAACACCCTTTCGCTTAATTGACAGTACTAAAGTATATGTAACAAGAATGAATCAGAAATGCAGAAGTTTGCTTCAATATCTTGTATTATTCTATATCTTTGCATTTAGTAATTTGCTTCTGAAGAAGTAAAATGTTGAAAAAAAAATCAGGATTGCAAAGATAAATTTGGCCACAAGTTCTCAACAAAATCACATATGTCTTTTCGGGAGATGCATCTTGGAAAGTTTTTTTTTTCTGGAACGTCTAATGCATGATATAGTAGATATGTTGCTAAGATTTTCTAAATTTTTCAATATGGTTAATTCAGAAATCCACTAAATTTGTCATCACTCTCGTTTTGAAAGCAGCATGTCAATATAAAATGTTTTTCAGGTGGTGGAGTATGAATGAGAAAAGAGTTGGTGGATTTTCGGAAAATGCATTTTGTGTGGAAGCAATGAAAAATGACTCACAGTTTGGTCCACACAGACTTCTGTTTTCCTGATTGTGTGAAGAGTTTCGACAAAGTGACTTCAGTTTTCATTTGGTTTATATAAAACAGGGACAATACTCTCACTGTACCGGTTACCTTCGCAACTGCCTTATTTCTTTGTAGCATAGACTCAACAAGGTGCTGGAAACCTTCCTCAGAGATTTTGTGTCCATACTGACATGACAGCATCACGCAGTTCTTCTGCAGACCTTGGTTGTGACAAGTGGCTATCGGAGTTACTGTTGCCTTTCTATCATCTTGAACCAGTCTGGCCATTTTCCCCTGACCCCAGAGAACATTCACTTACTGGATATTATCTCTGTTTTGGACCATCCTCTGTAAACCCTAGAGATGGTTGTGTGTGAAAATCCCAGTAGATCAGCAGTTTCTGAAATACTCATACCAGTCGTCCGGCACCAACAACCATGGCACGTTCAGAGTCACTTAAATCACCTTTCTCCCCCATTCTGATGCTCAGTTTGAACTTCAGCAGGTCATCTTGACCATGTCTACATACCTAAATGCACTGAGTTGGTAGCATGTGACTGGCTGATTAGCTATTTGCGCTAACGAGCAGTTGAACAGGTGTACCTAATAAAGTGGCAGGTGAGTGTATTTGTATTGTATCAGATATAGTGCAATGCTAAGTTTCATCAGTTGTCCCTGGGCGTGGATATACTGCACATACACATACTAGTTTAGATCATTGCATGTTAGCCATTGAAAAAAACCTGGTATTAAACATTTTAAAATGTCATAATTTTCATTTAATACTATAATATATTGTGTTATAAATACTTTTTACGTGTTTACATAGGGTTAATAAACTAAATTGGGGGCTGTGGTTATTTCCCAGGGAGTTTTTATATACTTTATAATGTTGCTTTCGTCTGTGCAGATCTCATTATCCTTCAGGCATTTCAATAATTCACTTAAACCCTTTCTCACTAAAAGAAACATCACTGCAAGTGCTCAATGAATTTTGTTTTAAAGCAGCGTAGGTGGAAATCTAAAAGGACTTAAAGCACCACTCATGTTTCACATAGTATCCATGAGAATTAATTCCTTCTAAAGCCTGAGTATTTGTTGAATATCCTAAATTCTCTCTCTCAAAATGACCACAGCTACAAACACAAACCGTGTGTGTGTGTGTGTGTGTGTGTGTGTGTGTGTGTGTGTGTGTGTGTGACGTCTGCATTCAGATCCCTGACAGTGCACTGCAGGGATCCGTCCAGCTCCTGTTTGGCCGTGCAGCTTTCCCCTTCAGATTATCAGGCGTTCATTGGTTGCACATGGCATTGTTATGCAACAACACATTTGAATTTCAAAGCGTTTTTTCGGGAGATTACACTGTCGGCCCGCTGCAGCCCCTGCACGCACCCGCCCCGGGATCCAAATGATATGTCATTTTTAGCTGTGGCATATTTTTGTCATTAAGCAGTTCAGATACAAGAGATAGTGTCAGCATGGATGTGTGTTTCCAGAGAACATCGCAAATATATCAATGCATAGTTAACTGTCTTTCAGCTCAGACTTATTGTCTTCAGTTCTCCTGGTCGCATTAACTGCAGAGAAGAACGCTCTGCACTTTGGGGGAATTATCTGGGATATAAGACAACAAATAAGCATTTGGAGAGAGGAAAGAACTTGAACTTTGTCATTCATTATCTCTTAACAACAAAAGATCCAGCGCACTTTCTTCTTGTGTTTGTGTTTTCCTAAAAAGGCAGAACATTTCAGTCCTGTGTGCTCCAGTGCAGGGTGTGTGCACGACAGCAGCAGAGTGGATGCGAGCTGCTGGTAGTTTTGCATGTTTCCATGATGCAAGCTGCAGTCCTGTTCTCAGTGATAATGGACTGATGAAGTCTCTAATCGAGTTAACGGACACGTAATAAACGCATGTGTTTTCTGTCTATGTCATGTGTGTTTTACCCCAAACGAGTGACAAAAGCAACACACACGCAGACACACACACACACACACACACACACACTCTCTAATTTTATTGGTAACTACCTCATAAGGAACAAGCAGAGGGGAGGATACAGAAGGAAAGCAGCTCTTGTTGTATCTAAGCAACAACAGACAGCAGAGATGGTCCTTGATCACTGCTGATGATGATGTTTCATTGTGTGTGTGTGTGTGTGTGTGTGTGTGTGTGTGTGTGAGTGAGAGAGAGAGAGAGAGAGAGAGAGAGCACACACACTTAAATCGCTTTCAGTTTTTACACAAATGTGTGTTTATTTGCATGTGTGTGTGTGTTTGCCTCATTAGTATGTTTACAGGCGTGTCGAAGTTGCTCTGGCGTTGTTTGGCGCTAGCGTTGCCATGGAAGTGACTGATGCCTTTAACGCTGCCACAGCCAGCAGAGGGGAGGATTTAGATGAGAACGTGGGATGCTCAGATTTTCCTTCTGCTCCTCGTACTTCAGTGTGTGTGTGTGTGTGTGTGTGTGTGTGTGTAGGCTTGTGGGCGAGCGAGAGACAGAGACAGAGAGAGAGACAAAAAGACAGGGAGGAGGATCACTGTAGCTGAGATTTTGTATTGGATAAAGAGTGAACTGTGAGGTTGAAGCACTACATTCATGAACAAGGTAAAAGCTTCTCACTCTGGCTTCTTCTGTCAGATACTCGGAGCGAGAGACCTACACTGCCCTCTGCTGCATCAAGCTGGAAGAGCATGAAAAAATCTGACGATGACAAGATACATTACAATATTATCACCTTATTATTGATAAAATTCTGCGATGTTGTTCACATTCAAGGATTGGTTTGTTTTCGTTCTTTTTTTCATAATATTTTTTCAATCAATGTAAAGTGTAATACTAATATTTTCACTCATATTTCTGCCATAAATCGATGTTTTGCCTTTGTTTTCTCTCCGTCTTGCTCATATCTTCACTCAGTGATGAAGACAAAGATGAATCCCAATACACCCATTTGCTCTACCACTTAGCCCTTACCCCTCCATTTTGTGTGTTCACATCTAGGGGTAGGCTGTACCGATTCTTGTTGGGAAAGAGGTATAGTGTGAAGTTCTGGCCCTCCAAATTTAGGTTTTTCAGAGGCACACTCTAAAATGACTTATCAGGAAGAAGGCTGCACAAGACACCCAAAAATGTTTTTTCTACACTAATAAAGATTTTAAATTAATAATAACGATCATATTATCTTAGTTTTATGGTTATTCATTCATTTTCCATAACTGCTAATACTGTTTGGGGTCGCAGTGGGGCTGGAGCCTATCCCAATTAACCTGCATGTCTTTGGACTGTGGGAGGAAGCTGGAGAACCTGGAGAAAACCCACGCTGACACGGGGAGATTATGAAAGCTCCACACAGAAGGGCTGCCCTCAAACCAGGAACCCTCTTGCTGTGAACAATAGCTATGTTTCCATCCAAAAGTGATTCGAATCATTGGGAAATGCGCATTAAAAGAAATACGAATCCTGTGTGTTTCCATTAAATGTACAGGCTTTGGTGAAAACTACGAACTCACGCAAGTTTTCCGCAGAACCAGAAACAAAACAAGTCTCGCATTCTTCTCCCTCTACGTTTTCTGGTGGTTGGCAACCAGCTTGTAAATGCATTACCGCCTAACATAACTGTTTCCATCCCGTTTTGAGAATCAACATTTTTTCAAAATCAACCAAAACCCGGCTAAAGCAAGCGTATTTTAGTTTGTGCGAATCAGGGGATTTTAACTCTAATTTTGGCGTTTCCATCATAATTCCCCAATGCGATACTTCTAGATGTGCATCTTAACAGGCTGATGGAAATAATGCTAACCACTATGGTGTTAGCATTGTCACTTAATATATTATGCACCATTCTAGCTGGCACTGGACATCATTATGACGTCAGAAAGACGATGGACTCTTACATCGGACAGGCATTTAATTTAGTTGTGAATGAAAATCAGGTTGACAATATTTTAAATGTCCCACTACGTTAGAATTTCTTGTTGTGAGGGTGTTAACATCATGACGATTTACAGACATTGGGTTTTGTTGTGCATAACTTGCGACTAAATGTCATATGTCAAGATGATGTTGGCATGAGACGTTTGGAAGACTTTGGATTTTGGTTACTTCACAACACAATTTAAAACCAACAAATGATCAACATCACAAGTCGTCAGCACTCTACATCAAATTGACAGTGGCATTAGATATTGTCCTGACATTGACTTTGGTCACCTGGGGTCTCATTTATAAAGCAGTGCATAGGATTCATACTAAAAATATACGTATGGACAAAAGCCAAAAATGGCATGCACTAAAAACAATTTGACAATTTCAACAATCAGGCTTCCACCTCACCGTCTGCATCACCAGTTTCCCATCTCCAAAATGTTCATAAGCACGGGTCAAAGTTTCTCCCATCAAGTCATTTTGTGCATATGCAGTGTTTATAAATGAGACCCCTGAGGTCGCAATCTAAATTGAACCAAATATTATTGTCAAACATTGTTGGTGGCCAGCTGGGGTTTCTTTATAACAAACATAACTAAAAAAAACAGTCAGTGATATGCTGATGTCTTGGTGGCTAACTAGCAAGCTGTTAAATTATTCTTGATGATTTGTGTGTGCCAGTCTCACAGTCTGACATTATTCTTTCTTCTGTGTTCTGATGGAATCAGACTTTTGGGAAGATCGCACTAACTGTCTGTTTGAGAGTCATTTAAGTTGACTTCATGAGTTAGTCTAACTTTGTTCTCACTTGGTCAGTTTATTATTAAGAAGATTATATTTTCTTGGGTTTCAGTGTACTGTGTTCTTCCTCTCCTGTGTTCCTGTGCTGCCTTTCCCTCGTTTGCCCATCTACACACCTGCCCTGAATCAGCCTCGTTAGTTCTTCCCCTGCTCTTCTGCCTCGTCACTTTATTCCCCTCAGCTGTGCTCCTCTCCCCTTCTCTCCACCTGCACTTCATCCCCTCGTCAGACTAGTTTGTATTTAAGTCCTGGTTTCACTTCAGGCTTTGTTGGATCTTTGATTTGGTTGTGAGGTCTAGGTTTTGTTGTTTTCCTTACTTAGAATAAAGACTGATCTAATCAAGTTCCTGTCTCCTGCATTTGGGTCCACCTGCTCCACACCTCATGACAAAGTCCATGTTATTATCATCATCCCCCTCTTTGTTGGCAAATGATGCCCAAATATTTAACTTGAAGTCCAGCATTGAAGTTGCTGCACTTGTTACAGCCCCTCTAATATCAGAGCAGACTGAATGAAGCAGTGTTTCTTTTTTATTTGATGATTTGTGTGATCGATTGATAGCTTGAAACTTGCGTTGTGAATGAATCATAATCTTCCATGCTTTTCTGTCTCTATCAGATAAATGCTAAATGTCATTGCGACCCATTATTGCCATAGTTGCGTCTGTTTACATAAACCTCATCGACAGCTATTGATGACATATTAGGGTCTTGAAGGGTTGTCACATTTTATAGGGGAAGATTTCAGCCACAACCATTTGTAACTCTGTTCTGGAACAAAGGGCCACTAAAAACAAGAGGTTTGGGTGAATATGAAAAAAGACTGGGACCAAGAGCTACTTTTTACCCCATTAGAAGAAGCCAGATATTGTTTCTTGGACAGCATTTGCCAAAGTAGGCCACGAACCTCAAAGAAATTACCAAAGTAGAAAGTCCAGCACAGGGCAGCAACTAATGGTTATTTGCATAATTGATTTATTGATTTGAGGCATCATTTTGTTTGTAAAATATCAGAAAGCAACTTTTAAAAGAGTCCAAAGATGATTAGCTTAATATCATAGAAGACTGAGAAACCCAACAAACATTCACATTTGAAAATCTGGAAAACAAAAGTAGATTTGGGGTATTTTTGACTTACAATCAGGCTGTTTACAGGTTCTTAAAAAGTCTTAAAGTGTTCTAAATTGTCTTAATATAAAGTCTTAAGAAGTCTGACATTGTCTTTAAAACATCATCTCAAAAATGTCTCCAGTCTGACAGACCGAATGACTGTAACCTTAACTCACACAGTGGTTGTTATTTTTCCTTACTGTTGACCTCAGTGTGTTTACTTGGATTGGATTAGAGTAAGGTCTTAAATTTCATATAAGGTGGTATCAAAAAGGTCTTAAATAGTCTTAAATTTACCTTGGTTATATTTGTAGACACCCTGATAATGGACATAAATGATAATCAAAATAGTTCCTTTGTGATTTTCTGTTGATTAATTAATCGGTTAATGGACTAGTTGTTGTAGCTCTAACCCAAAAAACAAGAAACTTTAATTTGTCTTACTTTCTGTTTCATTATTATTTTATTATGCCCCTGACTTTTTCATGATTCATAACTCTAAAATCCCTTAAAAACCTGTTGCCATTCAAACCTCACTGCCACATCCAGCGATGAGCTAAATGTCAAAATAAATCAGATTAAATCTCTCAAACACAGAACCAAATGAGCTGCAGCGACTCTAAGTGACATTTCCTTTTTATCGTTTTGCGTTTGTATTCAGTCCTGGAATATTTATGCTTTGGAGAGAAAATACATTACCACTGTTTTAATGGAGAATCTCGGCAAATGTGTCCTTGTGTGAAAGTTCACACTGACTCCCTGAAACATTCAGATTAGAGCCTTTTTTTACCCTCCTTGCTCGCTGTGTCTGATTACATTTAAATATGCAGAGTGGAGGTTGGAGCTGATAAACAGAGGATTTAGTGTGATCCTGTTTCTGCTCTCCGTCTGTTGGAGTTTTGTTGTGTGTTCACTGTCAGAAACTTCAGATTTATTTTCTCTCAGATGTACCCTGGCGCTCTCTTTCTTACCGTCTTTCCTTCCTCTTGTTTAATCCATGTTGTGTGTGTGTGTGTGTGTGTGTGTGTGTGTGTGTGTGTGTGTGTGTGACTCTCTTGTGGCTGACATTTATTTGTGTGTTCACATAATGTTGCTAAGTGGGGCAGTGTTGGAGTCGGCCCATTGGCCACTTACAGTAGATGTTGTCGCCATGGTGAAAGTGGCACGCTCCCTCCACCCCACCCCCCCCTTACTCCTACCGTTGCTATGTAACAGCACTCCTTTTCTTTCCATTTGTCAGTTATCACACATGGGAAACGTCACGCCTCCATCACATTATCTGCTCACCTATCGCCTGACCATGAGAGGCAGAGAGTACACACACAGTGTTGTGTAATTATCATCTGTTGTCCTCTTCAGGTTGTTTTACAGTAGAATGTGTGAGACGGACTTTTTAGTATTTTGCACTGTTTCTTGTTTTTGTTTTTTACATTTGCATGTGCCCTAACACCCACCAGTGTTATTATCCAGTTGGTGCGGTTTCACAAGTAAATTTTGACAGTATGTTTTGCTCCGCAGCACCTGTTGTCGGTGTATGTGCTGTCTGATTTTAATGAGCCATTAGCTGAGTAACTGTGGACAGAACACTGACATCTATCCATCTATCCATCCATCCGTCCGTCCGTCCATCAACAAATTCCCAAATACATTTTTTGAGACCAGCTGTATTTTACCACGTAGTCCAGTACATTGGTATTTATAATAAGTAACTTTTACATTAAGTATTAAAAGAAAGGTCTGTGAGAATATTATAATAGTACAAGACACTTATGAAATTGGTGGACAACAATATCGTAGGTACGATCATCTCTTAAGTCCAGTCATCTGAATGGCCGGGTGAGATCCGGTTCTGGCCCCTGTGCGTTTGATACCTCTGCCTTAGAAGCATAAAAAACTTTAAGTTTTTTCTTTTTCATTTGACAAAGAATAAGCCAAATTTTCCAAATATTAAAGTAGCCATGTGTGACATTAAGAGAATATGTATGATTCAGAGTCTGGGCAGGATTGTCTGCACACAGCTCTCAACATGGAGGTGGCCCAGTCGGCGGCTAGCAGCTAAAGATACTAACTCCATAGCGCTTACAATGTCAACAGTGCTGACTGAGCTAACATAAAGGACTTTTCCGTGTACCCTTTTCATTGGCATTTTCAATTTAAAATCTTAGATTGCAACCGAAAATAGATAAATAGATAAAATAAAATCGTTAAAAAAAAGTTTTTACGCTAGGGGGAAGTGGAAAAGTTGTATTGATAAAAGGTAAATGCAACTAAGTGCCATGGAAACAGATTCAGCGGATTAATGATAATGTAATGTTTGAGAATAATGTAATCTAACTCCCAGTATTTGCAAAGCAGCAGTGGACGGAAACATACTTTACAACTTTCTGAAAATTTGGTTAAAAATGACACTACTTTTGGATAGAAACCCAGCTTATGTTAACCCAGGGGGGAACCAGAGGGTGGGCGTTATGCTACTGTGACGATGCCATCCTGATATCAGCTGTAGTCACCCTATGTGCACTGTGCAGAGCGACAGCAATTAGCCAACCAGTTGGACACACTAACAGGGACTCATGCACCAGTATGCAGGCACACATGGACAGACTGCCACAACAACGAACAAAGAAGCTTGGATTACAACACGCACAGAGGGAGTGTAACACAATTACTCCACTTTATCTTACATAACAAAAACCGGTTTGCTGCTGTATTAATGTTCTGAATATCACAGTGACTTTCAATGTTGTCTGAACACAAGGGGTTGAACAGTTTTAGCTAAATACAATGAAGTTGTAATTTTGGATATCTGTTTAAAGAATAAGTAACTTAGACTACACATAAAGTAGTACTTGCTAGATCTTTCATGCTACAGAATCTTCAGTCTGTAACTTTTTGTTTTTAGTTCCCATCATATTTCTCAGAAGTCCTTTGTTTTCATTTCTTTTGCCAGTATTGCTCAGAAATCTACTTGCAAAGAATCAAAACATGACGGAGATTAATAATCCACACAAATATAGCACAGAGCAGTAATCTCCTTGGAACTGAAGCTCATATCTTTTTTGTTTGCTGCCTGGCCTTGGAGTGACTCTCTGTGACTCACCGCTCCATCTCTGGCCACTTTAACCCCTGAGTCAGTGTGGAATCATGAAGTATCTGAATCTGGCTCAAGGCTCAAACACACACACACACACACACACACACACACACACACACACACACACACACACACACACACACACACACACACACACACACACATATATGGTTACATCTTCTCTCTCTGTCTCCCTTTCATCTTCTAGTGGGGGAAGCAAGGAACCTGATTCCTATGGACCCAAATGGTTTATCAGACCCTTATGTTAAACTCAAGCTCATCCCTGACCCAAAGAACGAGACCAAACAGAAGACCAGGACCATCCGTTCGTCTCTTAACCCCTGCTGGAACGAGTCCTTCACCTTGTGAGTCAACAAGTCTGAGTGTGTCTGCTGTCGGGCATTTAATTTATGACAAGAATGATCATTTTACATTATCAAAGAAACTCAAAGAAGAGGTTATAAAATGAATATTGGAGACATTTTAAGGACACCATTTTATCCTTGAATTCTCTGTGGTCACATGTTTTTCCCTCTGTATGTCTGTGTGTGTTCAGTAAGCTGAAAGCATCAGATAAGGACCGCCGTCTGTCCATCGAGGTGTGGGATTGGGACCGAACCACTCGCAACGACTTCATGGGCTCCATGTCGTTTGGAGTGTCCGAGCTCATCAAATCCACCAACTGTGGATGGTCAGTCAGTCTTTCTTTGTCTCTTTCTCTTGAGAGGGTGAACATATAAAGTTTCTGATTCTCTAAAACATAAGCTGGTGTGAGGGAGTTGTCATTTCCAGCCAGCAAAGAAATCACAAAGACATCACATGCTGGATTTATACAGCATGGTACATCACGTAAAATAGTAAAGATGTACCAGTTCTGTAACGGTGTCACGACTAGTGTTTCTTAAACGAATGAGTGATCAAAAGTGTAAAAGGAGATCAAAGCTATAATAAAAAAAACACTGAATTTCTTTAATATTCGGGTAGTATATAGACTACAGAGGCCTTGAGAGGCAAGTGAGGAGAAAAAAAAATCTGGTAATCCATTTTCCAAGTCTGATCTCAACTGCTTTCTCTTTAGCGTTAATGACTTAAGAACAGGTGGAAAAAAAAGGTTTAAAAATAATGGACGTAGCCACCATCACGTCACCCGTTGTTTGTGGATTCACTTTTGAAGCCTTGAGTTCGGCATTTTGTTCGTCAACATCTTGTTTTTTGAAGGCAAAAGTGACCAAATGCTGCCAAGAAGGCAGCACTGTGGAAAATCGACCTATGGCTAAGCCACGCCCCCCCTCCACTCACTCAGACAAAAATATCAACATTCAGTGAGCGGCGCTATGGCGGGTGTCACAGTACACGGCATTTCGCAGGAGGCAACTGATGATTTTTGGAGACATAATGATCAAATTTTGGTGCATCAAAGTGCCACTGAAGTTCAGGTTTTTGGCTCAGAATATGAGAAAAGGATAACAGCCTTTTTACAAACTTTACGAAAAGCGTCTCTCCGTTAGTTTGGTGCTACAGTACAAGTTTTGCCACCTTTGTTATCTCCGCAATTACAGATAAATGATGAAGCTAAGCTCCAGAAGTTAACGTTAGTTTAACTAGAGCCCTTTGGACAACAGCTAACAATGATGTGCGATCACCAAAGTACAAAACTGGAACAAAGTAGGCTAATGAACTCCCAGCAAACAAGGTGACATGACGAACAACGCAGCTAGGAGCTAACGTTAGGCTAACTTTAGCTAACATTAGCTAGAGATGTTAAAGATAACTTTATATTTCTTTCCAGCAAAGTGACAATATGTTGCCTCAAACACGATGTTGACTTACCTTAGAACAGATGTAGACATCATTGTTAATCTTATGCACGTTGAGTTGATGTTGTGGTCTAACGTTACCGCACAACTTTATCCAAAGGAGACACTTTTCTCGGTTGAGATGTGGTTTAGGAAAGGTAAAAAATACACCTCGTCGCCCAGCCTCTCAGTGTCAGAGTTGCATGTACCCCTATGCACACCGTTTGAACATTTTTAAACTTCAGATCTCAGAAAAAGCTCTTAACACCGAACGAAACGAACTTTCTGTAATGCATTTCAATGGATGTCCAGGCAGAGAATGTCCGAGTGTATGGGAATGCTATACGCACTGTGACTGGCTCATCGCGTTTGAGGGCGGGGGCTTAGCCAGTCAATTAGACTGTCACCATCAGCCTGCTCAGACCGGCCAGTTCACACAGCTGCAACTTTTGTCCTCAACGTTCTAAAATGGTTTCGTCTTGTCATAAATCTTTGGTCTGAGCTGGGTTTTAAATATGTGTAACATTGGGCCTTAATGAAATGTGAACAGGTGAGTAATATAAAAAGTCATTTAGAGGGAAATTAGTTGTAGAGACTGAAACCGTTTTTTCTACCAGGCTATAAACATTTTATTTCTCTCTGTAAAGTTGGACACTTTAACATGGGGTCTATGGGGATTGACTGGCTTCTAGAGCCAGCCCCAAGTGGCCATTAGAGGAACTGCAGTTTTTGGCTCTTCCACTTGGTCTGTTTTTAGAATATTCACTGGGACACACGTGCCTGAGGTGCACCGCTAACCCGTGCTCTAAATAGAATTAGAAGCATTCATATTTCCTTCCTGTTAGTTGTCTCCATTCACTTTGAGCCAAAGGTTCATTGTGCGTTGGCAAGTTATGTAACATTAGTGTGGTGTCATTTTTCAACCTTTTCCACAGATGCAAAACAAAAAGAAATCGGAGAGATTATATTGGCAAAACCTTTTTTTACCAGCTCTTAACAGGTCCAGTGTGTAGGATTTAGAGGCATCTATTTGCAGAAATGGTATTATTATAATTCTCATAACCATGTTTTCATTCCTTAATGTTCACCTGAAAGCATGAAATGTTGAGTTTTCATTACCTTAACTTAAGTGTGGAGTGGGTCCTCTTCTACTACGACTGCCATGTTCATTTACAGTAGCCTAAAATGGACAAACAAAATACTGGCTCTAGATAGGACGTATTGTCGTCTCGGACACTGAAGTTCTCCTACATGTAATCTACAACCTCACTCAGTCAAACACTGGAGAGAAAACAACATGGATTAGGCTTAGAAAATGGATCACCACTTTTTTTGTTCCTGTTGCTCTTAGTGCTTCCGTAAATAAGTGAGTTGCTCTGATTGGTTATATAACCTTTATTCAAACAGGCATTGAAATTGACATCAGAGTTCACGTGGGAAAAAACGAAGAACAATAATATATAGTAGAAGTAGAGTATAATAACAAAAAAACAAAATTCAAAGCAGAATATGAAATGAGATAATGAATGAATAATAAATATGAGTACTATGGAGTGCAGCGAATGTGGTTTCGGTAGTGTGCTAACTTGTGAGCGTGATTCTACCCTGGCCCACACCAGCTAATCAACATCACTGCAAAACAGCAGCACATTGTGTGTAAAAACAGACGTAAACACTGTGGACTCCATCAGTCTAACAGACAGCACCTGTCGGCGTCATTTCCTCGTCTCGATGTCTTTGTCTGCCTGCTTTGTCTCACGCTGATAAACACACACTCACACTCCAAGGCCGTGTTAGCATACCTGCCGCCACCCAGCCTAAACCGAGCCTGATCGACTGCTGCTTTGAGCGCAGTTACAAAGCCCCAGGAAATACCTGTGCACAGACATGTTTGGTGTCGGCAGCGTCAGGAACTACTCCTGTGTGTGTTTGTCAGCTGTATGTTCCAGGTCATTAGACAAGTGGCCAGAGGATGTGTACATTAGAGAGGAAGTAGAGCCTAGTTGGCACTGCTGACGAGGAGACCTGCAAACACTCAAAAGGGGAGAATCATCTGCTGATGATTGAAGTGGTGCAGAGATGTAAAGTTTTATTGCTGCGTGGGAAGACAGAGGAAGAGATTTATGGATGATGGAAGAAAATTAGACAAAATGTAGATTCACTTTTCTCCATCTCGTCTTTTCCTCTCTCAGGTACAAGCTGCTGAACCAGGAGGAGGGAGAATATTACAACGTTCCCATCCCCGAGGTGGACGACGTCAACCTGGAACTCCGACAGAAGTTTGAGGTGAGGTCAGCTCAGGTCACGAATCCAATAAAGCCATAAGTAGGATTTCTCTGTCACACATGCACACATGTATATTGTGCTCATTCGCTTCCTCCCTCCTGTCACCATGGTAACTTCATCCTCTTCCCCGCTTGTGCTTTTCACCCTGCGTGCCAGAGTGGGAGATCACTTTCTCCTTGCGTTAAAGTGAATGCTCTTGATTTTTAAAGGAAAATCCCCATATGTATACAGGACAAGCTTACAGTGGACAAAGGAATCGCGTACTGGGAGCGTTATGTAAGAAGTGCAGGTGCAGACGCAGATGATAACTCATGATGCTCACACCTGTTAGTGGGAACAGTAAAGAGGTGGCAACTTTTCAGCAAACCCAATCCAAACTACTGCTCATAAGCAGTTATAAGGAGGTCGAAATAAACATAAGCATTAAAGTATTTGCTTAAACAATCAATTACAGCTGTCGTAGGAGTCTGTAGATTCAATATGTCAACATGTACAACCCTCCTGATACTGTGTCCCTGTTTACAGTGGGACATGACTTGACTAACACACTGAGAAGTAATTCATTAAATCAGTGGTTCCCAACCGGTGGGTCACAGTCCAAAAGTGGGTTTTGGGTCCATTCTGAATGGCCCACAAGCTTTATTTTGAAATATAGTGAATTTCTGGCACAGAGCTTTTATTTTTGAAGTGCTGTTTCTTGCTGCAGTCAGTGACGAATGGACAGCTGCTTGACAGAGACAGCAAACTAGCTTGATGGCATAGCCAAACTCAAGTATGATGCTGAATGTGTTAAACTGTGTGGACCTTGAACTAATGACTAAGGAGAAATCTGGACCCCGTGGCTGGACCAGTTGGGAGCCACTGGTTTGAATGAAGCCCAGAAAGGGTTTATGTTGAAAAGTCAACTTAAATGATTTGCTGTATCTTCTTGTTCTCATTTGACTCGGATGTAAAGCACAACACAAGATGTAAAAAACAGTTTTTGTTGTTTAACTGAGTCCTTGTTTGCACCAAACCAGACAAACACCAGGAAACAAGCTTTTTGCTCCTTACTAATATTTCATCCTTTTTAATTATTTGAGTTATTTTGTATTATTTTTCCTTAATATTATTCTCTCTTAATCATGCTTCTTGGACCAAATTATTCCCTATGCATGTGTCATTAATTTAAGTTATAATCATTCATATATTACATTAAATCTGTCCACCACATTGTTGCAGAGACTCTGCAGTAAACATCATGGCTGCTTTTATTCACCAGAAGAAAATATTGCCATTGTATATTTCTGCAAACCACAAATTTGTACATTTCGTATCATATCAAGTGATGTAGTATATGAGCTGACTTGGTCATTGGGAGGTGGAGAGGTTGGTGGATGGTGTGATACCGAGGCAAAATGCCTGCCAAGCTGAAGGCTGTTTGAGACCCCCAAACAACAAATGGGTTGTATTCTAGCAAGTTATTGTTGGGTTTCCAGCAGCTTTTAGCCACCAGTCATGGGTGTTTTGTGTTTCCTCCAGGGATAGTGGCACTAAATGTGGTGTTTTTTACGGAGGCATCACTGTTTCCTGCTGGGATTGTGGCACGAAAAGCCAATATTTCAAGGTCTGATTTTGTGCCTAAACATAACACGTTAACCACAGCATTGTTGAAACATACAGAAATGAAGTCTCGCTTTATAATAATGCACAAATGTAGGTTATCTGCGGTTTGCGGAAATGTACGATGCCAACATTGATTCACTTGTAAGTGCATACTCATTTTGTAACTGTGAACTCTGCTAAAAAAGTGAAACAATCATGTAAATATCATGTCTAGCCTGATAAATTTTCTACTTAGCAGACTTGCTATTGCTGTATGGACATTAAAGTTAATAACTGCCTGAAAGAAAAACACATTCAAACCTCAAAAACACTGTTTGCTTTATAAATGGTTGGTAGTTTTGTGTAGATGATTTGTAGTAAAGCAGAGCAAAATCATGTAACAACACTGAGGTCCTTCAACTAGAGCAAAGGAAATATCCAAAGCAGCGAACTCTCGTCCTCTAGTGGCCGATGTGTTTACTGCAGTGAGGTCTGTGACAGTAACACATTAGAACCTCCATGCTTTATATAAAACTCATAACATCTTCACACCTATATCACTCTCATGCAGGAGGAAGGTGGCGGATATATTAAACACTGTATTGTAAACAAGTGCAAAGACATATGGGACTGAACGAGGGCAGTTTTATTAAAGTCCAGCTCTGTGTGTGTGCACACAGGTGTTCTAATACTGAGTGTAAATGTCATCTCCTTACAGCAGCTCTCAAGACGCTGACTCTTGTTGTTTTTAATTTTCTTTCTCTCTCCATAATGTGCAACGCTGACCTTGACTTTCCTCCGAGGCTATAGCGTCTTCACACAACTGCACAGTTGCCGTGGAAACTGGGGCGAGATGCAGAGATGCAACCAGATGTGACAGGAAAAGGATGTGCTCCGCCTGTGTTCATTTTCATCGCTATTGATAAATGATTAGGATGGACTCAAGTACACATTTATATTCTGTCACTTTCTTTTCCCAGCAAGACACACACACACACACACACACACACACACACACACACACACACACACACACACACACACACAGCAGGTAACCTTTGACCGCACTAATAAGTGAGTTTCTTCTTTTATTCTAGGCCTGCCAGTTAAATATCCACTATCTCAAGGTAGCTCTTCTGCCTGCTCCGTCTCTATTTCTGCATCACGCTCACTTTACTTACTGTATCAGGATTGTTTGTGGATCTCTGCCGGGCTTCCACAAATTAATCTGATTTACTAACAAAGGCTCTCAACAGCTCATAGTTGAACCAGCCCAAATTGCTTGCTGTAGCTCCTCTCACACACTTAAACACTAACTCTCTCCTTCTTTTTGTCTGATGCTTTTTAACATAAACACAAACTGAAAGGGACTACATATAATTTGAATATAAAGGAACGAGTCAGTGATAAATGCTGAGGATTTTACAGCACCTGCAGCAGCATCTGCTCTGCAAAGGTCACCATCTGCAAAGTCTGACATTTGCAGCATTTGGCTTTACAATGCAGACATGAAAGCAGCTGGTGTTCCTCCAGCACAAAAATATAACAGCCCAAATTTTAACATTAATATGTATATGAAATGTAAATCAAAGTGCTGCACATAATATGTACTCCCTGTCCTACACACAAACACCACACAGCATTGTTAGTAAATTCGTGGACCACTCAGGCCTCTGTCGGTGTCACCATCTTTACCACGATCAGTGAACTGTCATTGGCCAAGAGAGCTTCACACTCGCTCCTCATTGGCTGACAGTGTGGTCCACAGTCCGCCTCTACTAGTCCACCTTTGGCGTGGACTATAGAAGGCTGTTAGGACATGAAGCATGGATGGACACGTATGCACTGTGACAGTTCGAGTGAATGCACACACAGACAGCTGTTCCATGTGTGCATGCAGAATCTCTCCACACGGTGGCGGTGTTATATTCATGATAAGACTGTGGTGTGGCTGCAGTGTGTGTGCGTGTGTGTGTTTGAATACAACTTTGTTTGGCCACTGACATATATATTCCAACTTTTGTTTGTGTTGAAACAGGTGTGGTTTTTGTGGGCTGTTTATGACGTGAAGTTGTTTCATTTTTATGTAAGCAAATGTTAGACGTGCAGTTTGTGTAAATGTTCTGTGATTTGAAAGTAAAGGTGATCTTAGAACAGTGATGTAATCAGGGGTGGGTGTAACGGGTTATATTTACTGCTACATGGACTTGAGTATTTCTTATGAATAAATTATGATTCTAATACCCCTTTTCCATCAATGTGGAACAATTTCCAGTCAGGTTGCAGCACCTAATTTGAACTATTCGGAGCATTTTGACTAAAGATATATTGGTCTACAACCTACCAAAACTAGCAGGTACCTCAAATGCAACCAGTGATGATGATATCAGTGGGCATGTCATGTTGTACAGGCTGGATAGAGTATTTCACGTAATAGTCTTTACATCCTCTTGTTGTTAACAGTTGGTCCAGGCTTGGTTTTGGATAAAAATAAGTATTTGTAACAACAGAGCAAAAGCTTGCAGGTAATCATGCGATCCACCATCTCACCATGACTGTTAACTTCAGTTCTGCACTGTGCAACGCCCTCTGTTGATGACACGTCCTTGATTACAACGGTTCTGCTCAAAACTGGTAGAATGATGGGCTGGTTCTCAAAAATTCCCAACAGGAATCCCATCCCATCCCAGCTGTCTCCTCTGGGACTCAATTACACCTGAAATTAAATGCAATGACTTCCTGCACCTGGCGGCAGAACCCAGGGTCAAAATGAGAACCTCTCCCCCAGCCGACACAACGATTCACTGTTTACATTACTCCGCTCTTAATTAACCTGTCCAGGTGTGCATGTAGAGCCACTTAACCCGAGTCAAATATGCGGCAATTGTTATGTCGAGTATATTACCACACTGAGTAAAGAGTAGAGAAACGGTTGGCGTGGCAACAGCTTCTCTGCACCCCACCAGTCGCCTGTTTTCTCTATCTGACAGAAACAGACAACGGCTGCAGCCATGATGGGAGCCGGCAGGGTCCTAATTGCCCTTTTTGTTCAAAGACACTTGGCAGGCCGGTCATTAGAACAACGGGGAACCTTGCGACGCTGGCACCCCCCTGCTGAAGGCCCTGCTGAATATCTGTGAGGATGTCAGTGTCAGTGGGGAAAAAATAGATCACTGTGCTCTCTCAACATAAATGGAGACACAGAGTGGAGACACTTGATTTGATTCTGAGTTGTTAATATGCAGCTAACCAGTTTTTAATGAAGGTGTGGGATGTTAGCGCGTCCACTAAGGCAGCTTGTAGCAAATGAGGACGTAATAACTGCTAACAATTACAGGATTTACCATCATGCGTTAGAATGTAATGTAATGGCCAGCATGCAAAATACAGTACAAAATATATTGAATGGGACTTAAAATGTAACAAATCATGTAACACTGAGAATCAATATTGTACAGTTGCATGAAATATCACTTTATACTACATTTCATATGGTAAGCTTTATCACTGACAGGTTAATGCATTTTCAGCCCATTTCGAGAGATACTTTTATCACATTTTAAAATACTTTTGTGGTTATTGCATTATCAGTTATTAAAGCGATACCTCACCCCCAGAATGACCATTTGTATATTAATTACTTACCCCATGTTAAGATGAAGAAGACTGGAGTAAAAGAGGTATACAGTACAACTGCAACAGTTCAATCAGGAGAGACAGGAGAGTGAAATAAAGATAATATTCAGTACAGAATATGAGTGTACGAAATGTACGAATATATGATTTCTGCTGATTAAGATTTAACAGAAGCCTTTGGCTCTTGGACAACAAGAGGGATATTTTGTGATCGAGGGACATCTGAGCAGCAGCAGGATAAACCCCCCATGGAGTCCAGATACTGGTGGTGGTCGTGGCTGATGACTCTGTCAGACAGTATAACCTAAGTCACATTTATCACACAATAACGCAATCAAGCTAATTCAGGCAGTGGTAGAGCTGCAGGTACTGTATTCAGTCTGGCTGTGAAGAGAGCATAGATACGTTCCATGTTCAGTTCAGGTTCCTGTTGTAAAGTAGGCTACTGAGCATATGACTGGACAGATGAGACTTGAATTATACTGCGTGAGTTGAAGAGTTAGTCAATGAATGTTTTAACCCCTATGAGGTTTTTTTTTTTTTTTTTTTGATTCTTTGTTCCTCATAGAGGAATGTGAGAAAGTTTTCTTTATGTATTCAACGCAACATCGGGTGAGTTATTGATACACAAATGGTCATTTGGGGGAGTTAAGTTTTCAGTTTTTAGGATAGAGATTATTTCTAAGTGAAAGACTGCAGCACGACACACAATCCTACTGTGATTAGTGGCTGATGAGACACTTATAACCGAGAAAAAAATGAGTCTCTCTCTGTGACTCAGACACTCTGTGAAAGCCAGATGTGACTCCAGACCAGCTGTTAGACACCTGCATGACGGCTGACTCAGCGCGTCATGTCTTCTAATGTACATCTGATATAAATATTGAATGTGTGTTTGACTTTAATGCCATTCTCACTGTCGCACACCACAGAAAGCCAAGCTGGGTCACGGTAAGAAAGTGATCACGCCGTCAGACCATCGGCGGTTCAGCTTGCCCTCAGGTAACATGGACCGGGTGCGACTGAGCGACTTCAACTTCCTGGCCCTGCTGGGGAAGGGCAGCTTTGGCAAGGTGAGAGCCAAGACCAGAGATTTGCTCGATCATTGTAATGCTGTATCAGAATGCCTGATAGCTTGGATTTGTTTGGTGTTTCAAAAGCCATGATCTCCTTTGTTTCATCGTGACCTTTGACGTCTTCATCAACTGCAGGTGATGCTGGCAGAGATGAAGTCGACAGAGGAGCTGTACGCCATCAAGATCCTGAAGAAAGACGTAGTGATCCAGGATGATGACGTGGAATGTACGATGGTGGAGAAAAGGGTCTTGGCCCAGAGAGACAAACCACCCTTCCTGACGCAGCTCCACTCCTGCTTCCAGACTGTGGTGTGTGAAAAACTTCAACCACAGTCGGGGTTATTTTCACTTCCTACACTGCTGCAGACACACACACACCAAAAAATATCACTTTATTTTAAGGGTGCCACTGTGCTCCCTTATCATTCTTTCACCAGCGGTCTCTTCAATCCCTGACGCTTTAAACCGGTGTGTGTTTGTCTAACTTCCATTACGTCTGTATTTGCTTTTCCCGCTTACGTTTATTCCCATTCTTTTGCCGGCGCCCCTGCAGAGAAAATTGACACTGAGCTGAGACCACCCCTGAATACGAAGTCTCCAGCATGACGTCAGCTCTGTGCGTAGACAGGGTGACTCAAGGAGCCTTTAATATACACTACATTTACTGATCAAAGCTACCTGATGTATAATACAGGTATTCGAGCTGACCGCAGCCTCCGTCCTGAAAGAATAGATTATATCAGGTTTTTCATAATAGCTCTGGAGGACCAGGTGTTAAGGTACATTATGTGTGTGGTGCTTTTTATTCTAAAGATAATTATCTGTAATGCAGTGCTGGTTTAGTGTGCACATACTGTACTTTTCTTTGTGTATCATCCATTTAGAGCTGCTCTGTCAATAACATCTTTTCTCTTTTCTATTTTTTCAATGTAGGATCGGCTGTACTTTGTGATGGAGTACATCGGGGGAGACCTTATGTATCATATCCAACGTATGGGCAAATTCAAGGAGCCACAGGCAGTGTAAGGACGATCTGTATCCACATGCACCTGTTCACAATGACAAAGACATTCAATATTCATAGCAAACAAAGCAGCAGCACTGTGCTACACTGATATGTAAAATTCTGATATTTTGTGTGCAAATAACTGCTTTTTATATTTATTTTTACAATTTTTGGACACCTTTTGCTTTCAAAGGTCCAGTGTGTAGGATGTAGGGGCATCTATTAGCAGAAATGGTATATAATATCAAATGTCATGTTTTTGTTAGTTTCTAATCACCTGAAAATAAGAATCGTTTAAGCAACAGCTCAGGACAGGCCGTGGTGTTGTGATTATATGACAGCGAAGAGGCGTTGTGCAGCCCGACACAAAGCTGTGATATAATCTCACAACGTATCATGGCGGAGAGGGAGCTATTGCTTTTATGAAACGGTTACCAAAAACATTTAAACCGTTTAAATCAGGAGTGTCAAACTCATTTTAGTTCATTAGTTCATACAGCCCATTTTGATCTCAAGTGGCCGGACCAGTCAAACCATTACATAGTAATCTAAAAATAACAACAAGAAGTCCATTCTGGAAACGTTCATCCGTTTGCAAAACAAATATCCGAAGAAAAATGTCTGCAACTTCAACAGAATGTCTCAGTTTTTCCACATTCAGTCAGTCGACTAATCAATTTCACTACATGGGACTTTTTTTCAAGGTTTTCAAGGATCTCAATGCTTATTGGCTATCATCACTGAAGTTCAGGTTTTTCAGCTCTCGCACAAGCATATGACAAGAAATTGCTCTACTGTCTTGTCCATCACGCTGCCTAGTGGTAATTTGCATCTAATCACGTCTTTACATTGAATTTACATGTAATTCACTTGTGTGAATTGTTTCGCATCCAGTGTGAACACAACACCAGGCACTGAACAGGGTCCCACCCATATTGTTTTAAGATAGAAGTCTGTTGACAGTATTTTACAGTACATAATTTCCAGTATGATTAAAGCTAACCACAGTACGTATTCATTCTTATTTCAGAGAGCTGATTGTTTAATATGACCTGTCCGCTTTATATTGTAATATCATTATCTTAGAATGAGACATTTACATAAACATACAGAGCAGGACCTCTCCCACTGAGTTGTTCAACAATAGCCCTGAATAGAAAAAGCAAACTGACTCTAGTTAGGCCCATTTGCTTCTTTTGCGTCGGCCACCATAGCTCTCCTACACACTTGGCACAAGGGGAAAGTTTCAGTTTTGCAACCTCACAGCTAGATGCCACTAAATCCTTCACACAAGGCCTTTAATAGATAGTAATAGTAGAGGGGAGATATTGGGGAATGATGGTTCATGGTCAGTGTATGCGATCACCCCAGCATTTATGTATATGTAGTCTTGAGGGCCAGGGATTCTTGTGTAGTGCTTTTTTTATTCACTAGATGTCTATTGTGAAGATGCATATTTATTCTCTCATTTTCAATTTTGCAGGTTTTATGCTGCTGAGATCGCTGTCGGTTTGTTTTTCTTGCACCGAAAGGGAATCATCTACAGGTGAGTCAGAGAGAAACCAGTTTTTATCTAATGACAAGATGCATTCACCTCAAATTCATTCATTCCTACACGGGAAACAAAACACATGCTGGCTTTTTACATTTTACAAATCCCTCAGAGGAAAATATTTTAGATGCATAGGTGAGGTATTGTATTGTCGAAGAGAAATATAAAGGCTACCTGTGTGTTGAAAATGAAAGGAGTCGAGCGTGACTCATTGAAGACAGAGAGCAAAAAAGGAAAAAGCGACAGCAAGTGGTTTTGAGGCAGTGTAATGGGAGATAAAACAAGATATGGGAATTGAAGTGAGACAAGATAAAGTAGACGTCAAGATGGACAGAGTGAAGCAGACAAAGGACAAGACAGTCAGGCGATAACAGACAAGACACTAAGAGAGGGAAGGAAAAGTAAGCAGGTCCAGAGACAGAGAATGAATGAAAGAAAGAGATTAAAAATTGACGTGTAGATTTGACCTGCTGTGTGTACACTGCACAGCTTGGATATTCTTAGGAAGGAGACGAGAGCCCATACTGATCCCCCTCCCAAAAAAGCAAATATAGATGGGACAAAAAGAAATGCTTGACAGAGACGAAGGTCACCCTGTTCCTCTTCGGTACTCCAGCTAAGGACTCACATCCATTCTGCATATCTCACTAGCCTTGTGCTTGGCATCTTGACACTGCTTTGTGACAGATATAGCTGCCAGGAGTGGTGAATAAGGAGGGGAAGAGAGTGAAGAATTGAGACACGAAACACACAGACAGTGACT
Source organism: Epinephelus cyanopodus (assembly GCA_026686955.1). NCBI lineage: Eukaryota > Metazoa > Chordata > Actinopteri > Perciformes > Serranidae > Epinephelus > Epinephelus cyanopodus. The sequence continues at coordinate 15,675,225 of CM048929.1, forward strand.
GAATTGTAAGAGCGAAAAAAAGGAAGAGGAAAAAATGATTTCAAGCCAAGAAATTATTGTTCGTTTCCCAGCACATGATGTGTGCTGCAGTCAGATAAACTGCTCAGAGAGGTGGCAGTGGTGCAGAGCAACACTTTGCTGTGCTGCTCCTCTCTGGACACAGAGAGACAGCAGCACTCAACACGCATCAAAGCAGCCGCAAATCCAGACAGAAAAATGAAAAATGCTCACATCCTGTGTCTGCTGCAGGGATCTGAAGCTCGACAACGTGATGCTGGACTCGGAGGGCCACATTAAAATCGCTGACTTCGGCATGTGTAAGGAGAACATGTATGAAGGCATGACCACACGCACCTTCTGCGGCACCCCAGACTACATCGCACCAGAGGTGAGAATGAGATGTGGAAACAGGGCCCAGATCGCAGTAATGATTGCGCTGCACCTTATTTTTAAGACTCTCTTGTCCACTATATTATGGATTTTTAATTGTGGGTGATTTGCCATTCATTAAACCCCTGCCCCGAAAAGACATCAGCCAATCATAGCTTGGCAACTGTAGCCAAGCACAGCAGGAGTGTCAGTCAGTTTCTCCATGCCAAACATTTTGCTGCGGACAAAATAACAAAATGTGTATCTCCCCATATTTATTGCGAGAAACGTAGTATCTTCACCAAGTTCACCAAGGTTATCAGGCATGACCTGATGTGTATATACAAAATAAAACACTTGATAGTAGAGCATTATTTGTGCATTGTAGAGAGGGGCTACATTTTGAAGTGGACCAAAACTGCTGTCTTAAATTAATCGTATTTCCCTTAAACTTTTCCTACCTCTCAATATTCACCAAGGTTATTAGGCACTTTCTGAAGTATATACAAAATACTTAATGGTAGGCAGAGACAGCTGGACCTGGTGCGTTCCAGGGGTTATGTAATTAAGTAATAATACTTGGTTACAAAATTTTTGAGAGTATCTGCACTTTACTTAAGTTTTTATATCTCTGTCAACTGTGGTGATGGATGGACTAATGAAGGAATGGGAGGAAGGGAAAAAGTGGATTTTGTTCTTTAAATCCCTATTCACTAAGAAAGACCACACCAATAGAGTTATAGATTGCAATTAGTTTATTATGTATAATGGATGATGGGGATGACGGTTGAGGGATGAGGGTCATGGGATGGAGGGATACGGGAGTGTAGGGACAGGGAAGGAAGGAAGGGGGAATGTCGGCTGAAGGAAGGACGGTGCAACAGAACCAGGGAGGCTGAGATAGTGGGGGAGTCATCTCCTCACCTGCTCTAAGAAAATGTTTTTTTTGCGGGGAGGGATGTGAAAATGGAGTCAAAGGGACAAGAAATGGATAAGGTGTGCTTAAATACTTTTAGTACGCAAATGGATGAGATTGAGTCGCGGTCTTTGTTCCCGAACTCAGTCATAAAACTTCATAAGTTGTTAAAGAGACCTTGTTTTTCTTTGAGTGTAGCCTAATGTACGTTCCATTTTTAAGGTGGTGTACACTTTGAAAGTAGAAATAAACTTAATAACTAAATTCTGCCTGCTTGCTGTTTTACAAAGTCTTTATTGACTACTTTTACTTTCAGTACTTACTTACATTTTATATAGGCCTAAAATTACATTTGATACTTAAGTACAGTGAATATAAGACTTTCAGGAAATATGTACTTTTACTCAAGTATGTCTTTCAATTACCTCATCCATTATAATCCACCATATTTGTTCCATAAACACTCATGCTGTGTTAGCCATTCCCAGTTAGCCTACAAGCTAACAAACAACATAAACAAATAAAAGATGCTAACTACACTAACGCTTCTAATACATCTGCTCGTCGCTGATTTCGGTGCATAACGGACTCCTTATCTGAAAACATGTGGCTGTCAGGTTTTATTCTTTTGTTTAATTGTTTTTTTTATGAGGGAAAACCATGCCGAACAAAATATTAATCATATTTTAAAAGCATGTCCAGAGGGGACTTGAATATTTTAGGTTTATTAATCCAAACCACTTGCTCTATGCTACCAAGAGACGATGCATGTTCACTACCGTTATCAAACTGTGATATACTGCATCTAAATATACTGTACACTGTAGGGTAAATAGTACTATTCTTAGTGAATAGAATTAGGTGTAAAACAACAAATTGAAGCCTTTATTTACACAGAGTAAAGAGCAATGATGATTCATTATGTATTATTCAGTACTAATATGTTTGTTTGTTTTGAAATATGTGCACATGTATTTTAATATCCACTCCCATCTGTCGGCTCTGACTCATGAGGGAACACATTGTCTCACAGGTGGGAGGTGAGGGAAACCCTTACTCCCGGTTCTCACAGGAAACTTCATCTTAACGGGTCTCTTTCCAGATTTTCTGGGCTTTAAAAATAAGTCAGAGATGACTCGATAAGCATTTTTTTCCCAGTGGACAGTGAATGCTTCATAATAGCTTCATGAGACATCTCTTCTGCTCCTCTCACTTCTCTTTGTGCCATCATGACACAAAATCTCTGCTCTTTTGACCTGGAAAGTCGTTTTAAATCATTTTCTGGGCAATGTATGGGCAAGAAATAACCTTTGGCAGGATGCAAACTCATAGCTGTATTTTTTGATTTAGTATAAGCAGAGAGACGTAAATACTTGTAAATCATGTGTGGGTAAATTGTGACTTTGTGAACTGGATAAATTGCTGCATTTCTGTCTCTGTTAAAGGCGAGTGCAGCTGTGATTTAGCTCTTTGCGTCTACATGATTATTATTATTGTGTGTGTGTGTGTGTGTGTGTGTGTGTGTGTGTGTGTGTGTGTGTGTGTAGACTGTGTGTGGGTGGGAGGTGTAGGATGGCAAATTGGATGGTAGCAGAAAGCGCCTTTGTTATGGCAGCTGAGAATAGCTGACTATATTTAATGGTGGTTGATTTAGAGTTCAGATGAGAGAAATGCTTCTTTACAGCACTGTTTCTCCTAACAGCTTTACCGTGCCCCTCTGGGGTTATATGTAACACTTGAATGTCTGAATACAGAAACAGAGTAGAGTGTGTGTGTGTGTATGATTATGTTTTTTAACTTTAAAATTTTTGTTTTTCAGATTATAGCATACCAGCCTTATGCAAAATCAGTGGACTGGTGGGCTTATGGAGTTCTTCTGTATGAGATGCTGGCAGGACAGGTAATTTTTATATATATATATATATATATATATATATATATATATGTGTGTGTATATGTATAAATATATATATATATATATATATATATATATATATATATATATATATATATATATATATATATATATATATATATACACTGCACCATTCTTCCTGTAGCCCCGTTTCCACCGAGCAGTATGGTAAAGTTCAGTTCGGTACGCTTATTTTCCATTTCCGCTGTGAAAAGTTGTGGATGGTACCAATGGAACCGCACCGTACCGCCCCCACGTTTGGTCCCCCCTCTGTTGGGGTACCTAGCACACAGATCTGGTACTAAAAGGTGGAGCTGTGAACACTGCAGTCTGTTGATTGGTCAATAGAGGACGGTCACTCTGCTCAGGACTGAGTTGTGGCTGGTTTTGAGGCTCATGTAACCACTGTTCATACTGTGGAGAGTTTTATTACTGTAACTACAAAATGAAAGGATGTTTTGCTGCAGTCGGAGCAAAATAATTCACTGGGCCAACCTCCAGCAACTTTAATGTGGAACCTTAACTTGTTATGTCGCTCAATGCACAAGTTGACAACATGAATCCATCAGCAAACCTTAAATTTCAATGTGACAAGTTCGACCATTAATTTAGTTTTTATTGTCTCTCTTGGATGACATACACTTTTAGTAATGAGTGGATTCGACAAGACTGCATATATCCCAATCTTCACTTGGAGAAAAAAAACCATTGTGAGCTTGCCTGAGAAGGACTAAATGCACAAACCCGCTATATTTAAATATCCCATGGAGAGAGACTCTCACTGCAGCCTGTTTTATTTTGTTCTGAAAATGTCGGCGTGCAGCCTCGTTCTGTGGACGATAAACGAGGTGCAGACTTCCATCTGTGTCACCTATAATGAGGAAATACAGTGAGTGCTGGACGGAGCAGTGAGTGACAAAAACATTTAAGAGGACTGCTTGCGGTGGAGACACTAGGGTCCAGGTACCATGTGTGAAGGGTTACTTTTGGTTCCAAAGGTGCCATACCGAAAGTGTTTGGTGGAAACGCCTTAAGTGACAAATGGAGAGAACAGCCGCAGTGGTGTAACAGGCTGTGATGTGATCCCCACTGGCAATTGTAAGCCATCAATTTACATCCACTAAAAGTGCTTGTTTTTGCCACTGACAGGCTCAGATTGTTTATAAGTGCATGACAACATTACGGAAAAGACTCAACAGTGAAATGCTTTTCTGTCTGTTATTGTGACCAAGTCTCAGTCAAGGAGTCTCATTCGGAAGTTTCGTGAAAGACGACTTGTTCCAGGAAAAACAATGGTGGAGACATTAGTGAGAGTGTTGTCAGAAGGAGTTTGTTGTGTTTGAATTTAGAAAGTGTAACCCAGTGTTATGTAGAAGACTTTCAATGTCACATCTGGATATTTAGCTGACAACGACAGAAGTCGGTGAGATTTCAGAACGAGACTTCTCCCAGAGCAAGACTTGGTTACAATAAGTAAATTTCTTTTGATATACAAAAATAATTAACCGCTTATTCAATAATAAAAGTTCAATAGAAATGTGTGTCTGCTCCCTTGTAAAGTATAGTAGTTTATTATACATGAATGTTTTTAAATGAATATTGGGGTCGTCTGCTAAATTAAAATGTAAGGAGGTAAAATGACATTCTCATGAATCAGTCACTACCCTAAAGAAAAATCAGCATTTTAATAAGCCTTTAAATTGTTATCATGCAACTGTCTGACGCTAGCTTCAGCAGTTATAAATTGTTGACAACGTGTGTCCTTGGGATAAGAAACCAGAAAGTTATCTTGACTGACCAGTGAAATATTGAGACACTTACAGAAAGAGTGTGTCTTACAGATTCCAGTTTCCAGGCAACAGTGTAGCAGAGGATATTCTTCCTACTGAGGATGAACCCCACACATCAACACACAAAGTAACACTTATAACAGGATTTGCTGTTTGTTTTTGACTTCACAAGAGAGTGAATGTTTTAATGCACAGAGATTTAGATAATGTTCCCATCTGTGTCCCTATAATACACATATTACCAACAGGGAACCACTAACTTAAATATCTATGAGTACAAGACAGTGATGCAGCATACACCTGCTCTCACTGCTCACCTCACCTTCACATGCTGCTCTTGTCACCTCAGTATCTCTGTCAGGTTTCACAGAACAACCCTCGAGCTGTGACGCTGTTTGTCTTTCTCTTCAGCCTCCGTTCGACGGCGAGGATGAAGACGAGCTCTTCCAGTCCATCATGGAGCACAACGTGTCCTACCCCAAGTCCATGTCCAAAGAAGCGGTTTCCATCTGCAAGGGAGTAAGTGCTGTTTAAAGGACACTACGCTGTTTTACTTATTTACTTTACTCATTTGAATGCTGGTGCGGCATTAAATAGACCTGCAGAGACTTGAAACTAACGACAGTAATCATTTTGTTTATACAGTATTCAGAGCATTAATAGAGCAGCATCATACGGGAAAAAAGAGTGATCTGCTGCCATAAACAATAGCTGTATAGTAAAAAAGAAAAATGCTGGCGTGAAACAGCAGAGACACTTTAGCAACCTGGTGAGGGCTGCCAATAGCATCAAGGTAGCACATTTCTTGTTGTTAACTGTGTAATCAGCCCATCTGTAGACAAAAAAAAAGCTGGGAGCACTCCCCAGCACCTTACCACCACCTTTCAGCCCAAGAAAATCGCAATGTGGACACATCAGACCTTAGTTACTAGCTGCTAGCTCAGCCACCTCCATGTTGAGAACCATGTGCAGACAATCTCTGAATCATAGATATGCTTTGAATATCGTATAGAGCTCCTTTTAAGTTATTGTTGGCTGAGAGCAGGGGCTGTTTTGAAAAGCTTTGAGATGCAAGATTTAAGCATCAGCTATTCAAAAGCATTGCCATCATATGTTGTTGTTGTTCATCAGAGTAATTAAAGGTGAAAAAAGATGAAAGTTGTGAAAAGCGTGACAGACATTTGGCAGTTTCTGGCATTAAAAAAGTTGCTCCTTGACAGCTGGCTTTAATACTTTGATAAAGCCAATTCTCATACCATTTATATCATCAGGAGGCAACACATTTTTGTAGTTGCTGGGTAACAATATTCTGCACAAACAAAATACCCAGTTCCAGTTCCCATTTTTTTCACAGCAGCAAATAATTTCACAAGTTGTTCTTTCAACACAGTCAATACAGTCAAGTCAAAATTTCTATGGCTTTTCGAAAACGGTCCTTTATTCAGCAGACACCTGTTCCCCTCATACCGCATCACCTGTGTAACATCATCACTGTGAAGCAACATCATGGTTGTCATGATTATTTACCAACAAGGAAATGAGTTTTCAGAGTCAATTCACACTCCAGAGAAGATTCAATTACGATCCAGGCCCATTCGGATCAAGTCTTTAATAAAATACCCTGCCTTCATTTATTATTATATTACACCCTGTAGCTGCATGCCGCCACGAGAAATATCATTCATCATCTCACAGCCAGTGACAAAGGAGATAATCCTCATTCTTATTGTTTGCTTCACTTCTCATTTGCAAAAATGATTCATGGTTAAAATTAAAGGTGGCTGCTGAATCAGAAATCGAGCCATAGATGAAAAGTCAGCGTAATTTCCTGCCAGTATCATAAAGCTGGATGAGTGGAAACAGTATGAGTGTCAGTCTGGCTCTGCATAATGTGACAGTGTAATATAACGCAGGCAAGAAGCAAAGATTTAACAAGAAGAAGTGAATGGCTGATACGTAGATACACACTGACTCTCTTCTCTCTGCCTCACTATTTTTACCTTTTCTTTTTCCTCAAGCGTCTAACTGCCCCTGTCACATCTTCTAATCCCTCCTCTTCTGTTTGTTGTCACCAGCTGATGACCAAGCATCCGTCAAAGCGTCTGGGCTGTGGCCCAGAGGGGGAGAGGGACATCAGGGAGCAGGCCTTCTTCAGACGCATCGACTGGGAGCGCCTGGCAAACAGAGAGATCCAGCCGCCATTTAAACCCAAAGTGGTGAGTATTGCCACGAGAGAGTTGGTGCGTGTGTGTGTGTGTGTGTGTGTGTGTATTTAAGAGAGTCAGTCATCTATGATGGTATGTGAGATTAAAACTGCACAATTAATCATAATATTATTAAACTAAATTTCCAATATGACCGACTCGATATCCAAATCATTGGAGCTGCAATGTTTAAATAAAGGTAAAATGTGTCACGACATACCGTCATAAATGAAGCATTGTGGTGCTATAGAGATGCCCGCCCCCAACCTACAAATCATATTCCAGATGTAAGGGAACATGATTGTTTGGTATGGACCACAGAAAAAATAACTTTCTCATCATTTTTGTTTTATTTCATTTGTATTTATTTATTTATTTATTTTGAAATTGAAATGCAATGAAACTCTATCGCAATTGCAATATCTGTAATTAATTTTTTTTTTTTTTCATATTGTGCAGCCCTATGTGAGATAATATATTGACATTTATATTTTCTGGAAAATCATAGATAAAATAAAACAAAATAGATTAATTAAATTATATTTCCATCCAAACTTTTAAGGATAGGTTCACATTTTTTCTAGTCTGTCAACATAGAATACAATGCTCACATGCCCATACTGTATGTATGATGGATATTTTTGTTTAACACTGGCTGAGAAAAGATCTCTTCTTGACACAATTTTAATATGCGATGGAAGGCAAAATTCAACCCGTTTCTGTATAACAATGACTTAAAGTTCAACTGAAGCTGATGCGAGTTATCTTTCAATGTTTCAGTCTTTTTAGTACAAAACCTACTCTTTTTGTTACTTCAGGCAGTAGTTTCTATCTGAGCTGCAGGGTAGGAACACATTTTGTACTGAAAACACTGTAACTTTGGCACTTTCCATCTTGATTTGTCCACCCATGCATTTTTCTTTGGCAGAAGAGTGGAGGCAGGGCCTTGAGGAGTGCTTCATCCCAGCGCTTCATGGAAACATACAGCAACATTCAGTGTCTGGCCAATCTGCTCCCACAAATGACCTCCTCTGTCTCTGCTATGATAGTTTTTGTTTGACATATTATATAGCAGGTGGAAGCCTCACAGTAAGAGGGTTCTAGGTTCGAAATAGAGACTGCAGCCGTTGATCTCTGGATTGCTGCTTTGAAGCCTCAACTTTGGCATTTTGGCCGTCAACATTTGGCTTTTTGGAGTCAGAAGTGACCTTATTCGGACAAGAGGTTGGAGCTGTGGATGAGCGAGGGGTGGATGTGAGAGAGAGAGAGAGAGACAGCCTGTTACTCAAATGGCCCGGCCATTAAACCTGTGTAAAGAGTGAAAGCGTGAGTTTATGACAGGAATTCACCCCCAGACAGTTGTCATGAATGTTGAAATTAGCTGTAGAGACCAGAACCAATTTTGTACCAGGCTTTGAACATGTTAATTTGTGCCGTCAAGGCATTATAACATGGGGGTCTATGGGGATTTACTTTGTCTTGGAGTCAGCCTCAAGTGGCCATTAGAGGAACTGCAGTTTTTGGCACTTCTGCGTTGACTTCATTTCTCAGCCTTTGTATCCGCTCCTTCGGTGTGGAGTTTGCATTTTCTTTCAGTGTCACCGCCGGGTCCCTGTGAGTGTAAATGGCTGTCTGTTTCTGTGTGCCCACCCTGTGATGGTCTAGCGGCCTGTACAGGGTGTGGCCTCGCACCCAATGTCAGTAGGGATAGACTCCAACCCCCTATGACCCAGAAAATACCCTACCAGGGTTACAAGTCCTGCCCGCCCAATATGATTGGTTGCCTGGCAAGAAGTGACAGTGACTATTACACTGCCTTTCTGAAAAGTTTAGTTTTTCAACCACAGAAAAAAAAGAGGCCTAGCACTTTGGGGAAAAAAATACACTTTTACAGGTCTTACAGCACCTTTCTTTAAGAGCGCGCTTATGGCTGCATACACTCTATCTTCATCTTGCCTCAGAAAAAAACATATGTGGACACGCACTCTAACACCTTGCAAACAAAGAGGTCCGCCAAATACTGAAAACAATTTCAATGTACTATTTCAGTGTGTGACGCGAGTTCAGCAGCACTGACATTTTACAAATGAAAATACAAATCACTGTGGTTTTCAATCAGTTTATGCAAATTTTCAGAGGAGGCAACAAGATTATTGGACAACAAGATTGTAAGATCAAAAGAGCACCCGTTGTTATTCATGTTCGTTCCTGGCATTTCTTTGTTGCTTTCCACTGGGTACGGCGTTCCTTTCATGAATTAAATCTGGCCACACATACACTAAAGTCTTTTGATCTGTTGCCATTTTGTTTTTTTCTGTAATTTATTGAGCTTTGATAACAAAGAAAAAGACAAGTAGGCGGGTCTCAAACATTGAAATGTATTCAGTGGATTGTTTACATCAACATTTAGCTCGGTTTTATTGACATTTCGACCATGGAAAATGGCATAAGTTAAAGGAAATACAGGTGTTTATTTCCAGAGGCAGAAAGAGAAGATGGATGATGACAGGAACCAATAAACACATATTAGAAAATGACACCCAGTAGTGTGATTTATTTCTCATACACGCCTGTTTAGTTCTTGCCATTCCTGTGATGCTAAAAACAGCAAATCGCCAGAAAAATAGATCAAATGCATCACAGTTGAAGAAATACTTTTCTGTGGAGTATTTAAGTGTGTGTGCAAGAATAGGTGTGTATTGTACGTTGGCATTCATTTGTTTTACGCACCCAGTGGAGCTTTAGGCTGGATCCCAGCTGCACTCACCAGCCCCACTGCCACCTAAACCTCTTCCTGTCACCACAGAAACACTCATTTTCAGTTTGTGGACCCCGCATCCTCCATCCCCTCTCTGCCTACAGCGCCCTAAGCAACACACACGCCACCACAGAGGATTAAAAATAGCTCCCTAAGAGCAGAGTTCCCTTTACTTCCGCACAAGAGCCACAATAAATGCAGGGTTACACAGCGGATGTATGTTTCTCCACTCACAGAGAGGGGAAGGAAAGCATTGCTAAAAGTGGATCCGTCCATTCAGAGAGCTTTGTGTGGTGTATCACAGTTGTCAGTTCATACACGGCGTCATTAATTGGCCTGAAGGGACCAGCAAACAAAAGATCCATCTGAGGCTTTATGGCTTGTGTGATATTAGGGAGCAGCTGAAAATGCCTGACGTGCTGATACGTCTCCTGAGAAAATGTGTTCGCAAACAGCCGGCGCTGAAATCCACCGTAAACCACAGTTTGTTTGTGTTGTGCGTTACTCATTCTGAAGGATTTTGTCTTGCTTTCTTGTAAAAGGGTCGTGACTGAGCTGATAATGTGCATGACACACTGCAATATGCATATATGTTCAGCTGCTGGAGACACATGACAGCCTGGAGCGGGGCTGCACACTGATGCTGGTGACCTCCACTGTGGATGCTTAGGGTTAACTCCTAATCTAATTACAACTTCTGCCCGGCTACACATCAGGCTTCGACATTTTCCTGCACCACCTTCCCTCTGGGACCATTGGGGAGCTTTCTATTAAAAGACTTGTGAGGAAATGTCTTTTAATTATGAGCTAGGGCACAATTAATCAAATTATTATTGAAAACGCAATATGGCTAAGTGCAATATCTAAATCACAGGAGCTACAGTTTTCTTGTAAAGGTAAAATGTGATGTAGCATATTATTATAAATGAAGCATTGTGGTGGTACAGAGATGACTTGGCCTGCAAATCATATTCCAGAAATAAAGGATCATGCTTGTTATGTACAGACCCCAGAAGAAAAAATAAATAAATAAATCTATATATATATATATTTTTTTTTTTTTTACTTAATTCCTTTTCAGTGAAAATGATATGCATATGATATTTGAGGGCATTTCCTTATATTTGGCACAAACATTCGCTTGGACTCAACAATGGTGGTCATAGGTCAAAGGTCAAGGTTACTGTGGCCTCATTTGTCTCATTGTTGTGAACACGATATCTCAAGAACACCTTGAGGGAATATCTTCATCTTCAACTACTGCTTAGAATTTAGTGGTCAAAATCAAGGTCACTGTGACCCCATCCGTTGTGTTCTCGTGAAAGCAATATCTCAAACATTTCTTTAAGGGAGCTTTCTTAAAGTTGGCACAAACATCCTATTGGACTCAATAAACTGATTAGAGTTTGGTGGTCAAAGGTCAAGGTCACTGTGACCTCACAAAACTTGTTTTTGGCTAGATTTTTGCAAGAATTCAAACGCTAATTATGACAAAATTTTACTCTAATGTCTTGTAGGATAAAATGATGAAGTGGTGACATTTATATTCTTAAGGTCAAAGGTCAGCTTCACTGTCACATCATAATGTTCAGCAAAAACACTTTTGGCATTACTTACTTGTTCAGATACTGAACTGATGTATGTGAAGCATCCATGTTTTCACAGACATGGATGTAATTGTGAAGTGCAGCATGACTGGTTCACAGAGGCATGAGGAAGTAATTAAGCCTTCACTAAGTCCCGCCATTGGACGAAGGCTGGCCAATCATAACAAAGCATGAAGCTGGCTCACACCATTTTCAGGCTGGTTTTGTGGATTTGGAACTAAATGTTGTGCCTGGGGCACGTCGTGTATTAATGATACTCGTTACCTGGAGAGGTTGGAAAAAGATACATGTTTCTTCCCTGTTCCAAAACCAAAAACAGACCCTGAAAAGTGTAGGGTTAGCTAGCTAGCTACTTAAGATATAGCCTGCTGAATGTATACACATGCTGCTTTTGCTTTTTAATGATCATAACTGTGAAAAGAAGACTGACCCTGCTGTACAGGAACCAGTGAAGGGAAGCAGGGAAACTTTTCTGATATTGAACCAGCTTTGTGTCATCGCAGTGTGTGCAGATGAATGTTGTTTGCTTACCTTGGAGATCCCTGCCTGTGGAAGGCGAAGCCAAACATTTTTCCAAATATATGATAATATTTCTTCAGGGAGTGCAGTTAGTAACAGTGTGGGCTCCATGCTTACATGCAGCTTGTGGGGCTTAGCAATAGGTCAATTCTAGTTTTGCATATCCTGCAGCCCTTTCATGAGCACACAATTCTGTTGCTTCTTTTTGTAGCCTTTCACAGCCCAGATATCAAAACAACACACCCAAACTTCTTTTAATCTCTTTCAGTGCGGCAAAGGAGCAGAGAACTTCGACAAGTTTTTCACACGTACGCAGCCTGTGCTGACCCCTCCCGACCAGCTGGTCATCGCCAACATCGACCAGAGCGAGTTCGCAGGCTTCTCCTACATGAACCCTCAGTTCACCCATCCATCCCTGCACAGCGTGGTATGAGGAGAGGGCAGGTTAAAACAACAAAAACAAAAGCATGGACTGTCGCTCACTACAGGATCCTTCCAAACTCTGACAAATGATCCCGCTGATAAAAGACTCATATCACCCTCTACAGTGTTCTGTCTACTACTTACCAGTATCTGTGTAGAGAAGCGACTGAGGAGAGGGGAGCAAAGTGTTAAAGAAAACCTACATGGCACTGATATTTTTCCACAATTTTTCCCCAAACATCTCATATAATATGTTCTTTATTCTGTATCTGTGTTGATCCAAACCTGCAGCCTTTCTTTTCTTGTGTATGAATGTGTCTATCAGTTACTTTCTCATTTATATGAAATCGTATTAAAGATGCAAGATGTTTTTTTTCCCCCCTTCTCATGTTCCCCCATCTTACTACGCAACAAGCTGCAATGCACGACAAGAACGGAACATATTTTTCTGCTCTGTCCCGGCTTTATCTACTTCTGAACCGCTTCACGTGTATTTTATATTTATATACTTTTAAAAAAAAAACAAAAAAAAACAAGAGGTAGTATACTGTTACATGAGTGCCAAAGTAGAAGTGGGGAAAAATCATTTCTATTACAGTTCTTAAAGTCCTTGTAATGTTTTCCCAACACTCTAAAACCCCTGAGCAGGGAGCGTTTCTATGTGTTGTTTTGTAGGACGTGGAGCTACAGTATATCTAACTCAACATAGAGAAACAGAAGCACATTATGCTTACAAGCTGTCAGTGCAGTGGAGTTCAGTATATAGGGTCAGAAAACTGTGGATCAAAGAGACAGTGTTTTCAAAGTATAAAGATGCTATTTCCATATGCACAAAGCAGATCTCTGTTGCATGCTTATTTTTCTGACTCTGTACGAGCAGTAGACTCTAGGATGCAGTACACGTCTGGTATCATTGTAAAGTTTAGTATTAAGATATAAACTATGTTAATATATAATTGTTGTATGTTTTAAAGAGTCTTATTCTGAGGAAACGGTTTCTAATTGTTAAAGGAAAAAAGGTTTTGTTCCTGTTTTATGTTCCGCTTAACTTTTACGTCCAGAGAGGATCCTCTATTGTATGTCAACCTTTCTTCTTCTTTCTTTCTTTTTTTTTTTTGTAAATATGTTTTAAAGATATGTTTCAAAAAGAGCAGATTTTATACTACAAACTGAATGTGCTTTTACTACCGTAGACAGTTTGAACATTTCTATGTTTAGAGTACCCCCAAGAAGAGTATATATACATATATATACATTACGTTTGGCTGGATCTTTAGTAGCTTTGGTATCAGCAAACCTTGTTACATGTATTTCCACTATCTATCCATTGTTTTCTACTACTCAGTGTCATGGCGAATATGCAGCACCTACCGTGCGGTTGAATGCCCTCTTGCCTTGGTCGTCTCAGGGCCGACTGCTTCTGTAACATTCAAAACCCGAGTAACACTACGAGGATTTTGGAGCCCTGAAACACGTCTTTTCTTTCTTGCGTATATTGTGTGCATGCGTGAGGCGAGGCCTGACCTAAGCATGAGAAAGACACACCCCCCCCCCCCCCCCCCTGCATGATACAGAGATCACGGAGCATGGAGTTTCCCCACCTTGTTGCGCAGAATGAGACAAACCAACAAGCATCGTGCGCTTTTCTTTCGTCTCCTCCCGGTTGCTGTCATGTAGCGCGTCATGTTTGGCTAAAAAGCTGAATTATAAACAAGACAAATACATGTAAAAATGCTTCTGTTGGCTTTTTGTTCACCGGTGCCAATCTTAAATCTTTTTCTTTCCAGTTTCTTTCTGTTTTGTTTTTTTGAGAGGCTACTACTGAGGCACACAATGCTACAACAGTGACGTTTTCATGAAACTGCCAAATTTGCTCTTAACCCCTGAGTTAATTCTTGAACATATAGACTGATGTTGCAGCTGTCACATCTGGACCAAAATGAGATTTTGGAGGTTAAGAGAAAACTGAATGTTTACATGTCTCACATTGAGAAACTTTATCGGAGAAGAGGAAGAGAAAACAAAACTTTGGACCCATGACAGAGATAATCAGATGTCAGGCCAGTCAGGGTACAGTACCACTACAGGCTACAATCAGAGCCACAGGGATGTTTGTATGTGTTTCCTTTCACTGCCCCTGCTTTTGTTAACCTGATTCTTCTTGTTCCTCTGTTCATTGTGGTATGATGGATACTGTGTATAAATAAAGTATGAAAAATATTCATCTGCTCTGTCTGGTTTTGGGAGGGGGAAGTGTTCAGTTTTACGTGTGTGTTGCTTTGATAATGGATACAGGATTTATAGCTGCACTTGTAATGTTTGCACTCTGGGTAATATTATTGTTCTGTAAAGATATTAGGTTTAAATTGGATTGTTTTTTATGCCTACATGCTGTCGGCACCATTATGTTTTAGGGTTGTCTGTAAATTCTCCGTTCCATTCTTGCTGACAGCAATATCTGAGGAACGAGAGCAAGGAAATTTTCTTCAAATTTGGCACAAATGCCCACTTGGACTCAAAGATGAACTTAATGGATTTTGGTAGTGTAAGGTCAAAGTCACCTTGACCTCACAAATCATAGCTCAAGAATTCACACACCAATTATTACAAGATTTTAAAATAGAAAATGTCTAATAAAACAAAAAAGATGAAGTGATGGTCTTTTTTTATCAACAATGTCAAAGGTCAGCTTCAGTGTGACATCATAATGTTCTGCAGAAACACTTATCTGGTCATTATTCAGTGCCACAACTCAGGACCAGATGGGGAGACATTTGGTTGGGTGCTGTATTGGTGACACTAATCTTTGGTGTCCACCTTGAAACTGTGCTGATTGTAAAGATCGTCTCAGCTGCCAGGTTGAAGTGGGTCTACATTTTACCAAAAAATACACTTAATACTTTTCATGCAACTCTTTACTAGATATGATGAGTGTGGACAACCATGGACGTAAACTGCAGCCGGGGGGGGGGTTATTTTTGCCATTTTGAGCATCAAACATTTAATTTCCTGCATTCTGATACTGTTTTATGCACCAATTTGTGCACTCTGTGCATCAAGTTAAATAAAAGCCAGTTGCTATTGTCATGGTTTTGTAGTGGGGTGGGTTCGGGTGTGTGTCCTCTGCATCTCCTCCAAAATCTGATTCAACTGATGTTGATATTTATTACCTCTGCAGTTAGTGGTGTTTTACTGGACTACATTACATTGACATTTTTCCACCCTCACAACTGTAGATGTGTGTTGCCTCTCGTGTGTGTTTTTAGCATTCATTCCCTTTGTACAGCACTTTGGTCAACGTGTTTTTAAATGTGCTTTATAAATACATTTGAGTTGAGACATGGTTAAATTAAGACCTTTATGTCAGTGTCAATCAAAACTGACAGGTGTGCCTAATAAAGTGGCCACTGATTATTTCTTTTTCAGACCCAGGCAAACTAAAACTTGTCCTAATAATGGCTTGTTGCTAATCTGTGACACAAGTGTCTGTGTGCATGACCCACAGGTACATCCTGTATTTTCCTTTTTCTGCATACGTGCAACACATCATCTCAACAGGCAGCTGCCTCACTTCCTGTCAGAGCTGAGTGGACCTGTCCTTGGTCCTGAAACACGCTCTCTCTCGCTCTCACTGTGGATTTGCATGCAGCCGGTGGAGCAGCAGCAGCAGCAGCAGCGTCTGTCTGACTCAGTTTGTTGTGTTGTACAGTGCGGCTCTGACGCACTGCTGCGTCGTCTCGGTCCTCAAACCTTCTCGCGGCTTCACTTTACAGTTTTCTGAAGGAATTTGCGACCAGATCGTCGGAGACCCGCGCAACCACACAGACAGTCCTTTCCCTGCAGGATTTTAACCCGCAACTTTCAGCACAATATTTGCTCCAAGTGCAGGAGGCACAGAGGCTGGACACATTACTAACAGGTGAGAGCAAACAGTATGTAAATGAGTCAGGTGTTTGCATATATTTACACACCTGATTCTTATACTCCAATGAGTTGTACATACTCACTGATAAGTATGTGTGTTGTGCGTTTATTGGGCTTAATATTCTAGTATACATATCAATATATGGCTAATATTTATTTGAGTTGCAGTATATAATTTGGATCTGGGGCTTACCATAGGACATAAAAACTGCCACAAGACACGGTACAACCGAACGAATGTACTGTAAGTCTAATATATCATTGACATTGACGTGTTGTCATGAAAACTCTTTGGAAATAACTATAGCCTGGTCGTTTGCAAGAAGGTTGCTCTGTAGGAGGTCACTGTATACATGTATGATTGATGCTGGAAATGATGATCCAGCGTCAAGGACAGTTATGTTAGGTGGTTGATATCTGATGGTGAGGAGGGAAAAGTACTTTAAAGGTCCAGTGTGGAGGATTGAGGGGCATCTGTTGGCAGACATGGAATATAATATAAAGTTTTCTTTAGTTTTTCCTAACCTGAAAATAAGAATAATTGTATTTTCGTTACCTTTAGAATGAGCCGTTTATACATGGAGTGGGTCCTCTTCCACAGAGTCCACCATGTTGTTCTACAGTAGCCCAGAATGGACAAACCAAACACTGTTTGATTTGTTTGGCTCTAAATTGAGCTTTTTTTTTTTAAATTATTTACACACTTGGCACACAGGAGAAGTTTCAATACTGCAACCTCACCACTAAATGCAACACATTCTTAGTTACCAAGTTACCCTGGGTGCGTTGGTTTTTAATGTTCTGGGACACCATGTCAAGTTCTGTCTGTTACTTGTGTTATCTTTGTTCAAAATACGCTTCTATTTTTACAGGAAATTACCGTTTTGTGCAGTCACTGTCCAAGTAAAGGCACTACATCAGTAAAACAACGCGAATTTTGATGTTTGATGTTTTTTTTCCTCCAACAACTAACACACATGGTTAGATTTAGGAAAAAAAGAACAGGGTTTGGCTTTAGAATCATACGGGACATGAACACTGCTTTCATGGGTGAAAGTCGATGTTTGCTGGACCCTACTCAACTTTCACCATCTTAACTTTCGTTCTTGTCCCACCGCATTTCCCCCTGACGTCGCAGAGTGCTGTTAAACTGTAATGGCAACTTCCTGTGTATCATGCCAACGTTAAAAGACAGCTTTTTTTTTTTTGTCAGTGTCTGACACTGCAAGTCAGTGCCCAAGCAGCGGATTTTGCCGACCTTTGGAGTGAGACTGCATTGCTAAATGCCACTGGACCTTTAACTGTAAATGTTTCAGGTTCGCATTAGCATTAGTTTGCTAAAAATAGCTAAAATGCAAATATGCAAATCAGCATAATCCAACGCCAGTTCTGGCTTCATCTGCCACTATTTAAAGGCTTTATAGACATACATATGAATTCATTTTTAAATCTGTTCAATCTGCAACAAGGCACTCGACATCTCCTACCAGAGCAGCTCGTACTCTGTGTGCAGAACATAAGAGGAGTCGTCGATGATCTTATTGACATGGCTTAGAGTCGCCTGTTTAAAATAGTCTGCATGGAAATGTGCGCTTTGACACCAATTATTTTCCACGCAGCATGGATCAGTCGAAACAGTTTGTTTTTTAACTGCACAGAGAAGTGACTGAACCGAGCTGTGATAGATATTTATATGTGCAGTGGTTTGGCTGTGGATGACCACTGGCCTGTGGTCGCCTACTGCCCTTGGGTCAAACACCAACTCTTCTGTCTTGAATATTGAACAGTGGTGCTCACAGCCGTAATTAACTAACGCTGATGTCTCTATTACGTTATATCTGTCAGATAGCCAACGTGAAGTCTGAGGAAAGTGTCAATCATTATTTTGTGTTGCATATGTACTTTATGTAGACAGTGTGTGTGACTCCTTGGTTGGTCTGATGTGGTGATTTGCATGTGACAAGGACTATAGTCGTGACTCACTATATTTATAGTCGTGTCATGGCTCAGTTTGTCTTTTCACCTGCAAATCACACTGTGTTTGCACATTATTAATGACCTGATTCATCATTTGGTGACTGTTAGAAAGGCAAACGCAGCTCTCTGCTCACTTGTGAACATTCCCAGGATTATATCAAATCAAATAATTATCATTTTAATGTTCAATGCTACCATCTGGTCTTTTCTCAACCTTACATTCAATAATACTGCAGAGCATTGGTGAATTGGAGACCATAGTGCCAGAATTTATAGTTATTTTGCCTCTTTTTGCTGTTGTTGTGTGTCTTTTTGTAATTTTTTTTGGTTGTTTAGCCTATTTTTGTAGTTATTTTAAGCCCGTTTGTAGCAGCTTGCATCTCATTGTAGTCATTTTGTGTCTCTTTGTGATTCTTTTGATTTCTTTTCTTCATTTTATGTTTCTTCCTGGTCATTTTGAGTCTCCTCCTGGTTGGTTCTTGTTGGTTTGAGTGACACTCTGCAGGTAAAAACCAGAGGGGTGCTCTTAACACTTTGGACCCCAAGGCCTGTGCCCGGTAGGTTCGTTCAGTAATCCATCCACACAGCTGAAGAGCATCTTTGTGGCCTAGAGGTTTAAGACTCTGATCATGTAGCTGCATCGTCCCAAAATTGAGTCATTTTCTAGTAAAAAGGTAACACTGTTTTCAGGACTGAGAAGAAGGACGGAAGTGGATATGGAAACCACTTTGAGCTATGAGGCCTCTTCAGAGTTAGAGAGGTGACCTTGCAGGAGTAGATTTTTGAAGTGCTGATGTGAATGATATCTGATCTCCCAAAACAACTGGCAGGGTTTCTTTTAGCAGCTTAAATTCTGCTTGTTATACAATCTTGAAGTACATGTGTGTGAGGAGGAATGTGACCTCACAATATCGATACAGTCTTTAAGGATTAGTGCACAGATTTGATAAGTCTAAAATTAAGTCTAACTCAATTAATGTCATTCAGACAACATTCAAATCAGCCTCTCCCTGACAGTATGTCCTCTAGCATGTTCCTGCCTCTGTCACTGTCCATGTATCCTTCATATGTGTCCTGCATGGGATTTAAATCATCACCCTGTCACTGTAGATGATGCCTCACTGTGTGATCAGTCTGTCAAATTCCCTCTCTTACTGACTTATGAATGCTTTCACGAATGTTCAACCTTCTCGAGGGATTCTACTCGGAGTCACGGCTGTAAAATGTCAAAGCCCAGTCTTGGATTTCAAATAATGTGAGCATTTGTATTCACAGTGACACGTTTCATGTCCCTCAGTCTGGAGGCTCAAACAGCTCTATTATTGACTCACACTTTGTTATTCTTTATGTGGCAGGTTGGGCCGAGTTAGTGGTGACACGTGCTGAATTAAAATGTTTTGAGACTGGAGAATTTTAACGTTTGAGAGGAACTGGACAGGTCAAAGATTATACAGATTAAGTGTATGTGAAAGGTTGCACATTCTGTCTGCAAACCAGTCGAAAACCTAAACTGAAAATAGCATTTTGATTGATCTAGATTTCTATCTACCTGCATAACACCCAAACAAAGATGTTATCGATTCCTCCAGTAACCCGGCTGCCCTGACATTTCTTAAGCTGCTTCAACCTGACGAGTAGATTTGACTTCCGAAATCTCTCCAGCTTTGTCAGAGAAAGCACTCAGAAAGATCATGAGGAGAAAGAGATGAGCGTCCTCCCTCCTCATCCTCTCTGTCTATCATCCTCTCTCTCCCACGCACCTCCCTCCCCTCCTTTCCTTTTTCTCTCTGGCTACACACACACACACACACACACACACACCTCCAAAGCCCTGACAGTGTTGTTAAACCCAAAAAGGTGATTACAGAAAACACACTTTGTTAGGGGATATGTTTGCATAAAGAATTGCACAATCCTGAGAGTTTTTCATGGTAATTTGAAGAGCTGAATGCTGCTCATGAAGGGTCTTAATTGTCATACATGGGCTTTTAACCAGAACCAAGAGATATAATCACATCACCCCACTTTTAGCCTCTGTACATTGGCTCTCTGTTTGGTTTAGGATTGATTTTAAGGGTTTTTTCGATTGCCTTGAGGCTCTTTATGGCCTGGCTCCAGATTATATTTCAGACCCTTTGATCCTTTATGAATCTTTGCGTAGTTTGAGATCCTTGGGCAGAGGTTTATTGTCTGTCCCAGAGTGTCCCAGAGAAGACAGAGCTTTTGCAATCAGGCCCTTGCGGCTCTTAGACGAGCTGCCTGAGGAAATAAAGCTATCTGACTCAGTGTCTTTGCTTAAGTCTCCCCTAAAAATGTAGTTTGATTGGAAAGCATATCCTAATTTATTTCTGAGCTGTCTCTCTACTTTATTGCTCTCTTATTGATTTTTAGTTTCTTGTTTACTATCTTGACTGTAGTTTTGGCTTTCTTGTATTCCATCTTTTATCTTGGAGACATTTTATGACATTTTAGTTTGTTTCATTCTCCTTGTGTTTTAAATGTGCTTAGCTCTGTTGCTCTTCAACATTTTTCAGGCCAAGGACCCCTTAGCTTCTTTGAGCTAAAAAACTTAGCTGCTCTTGAGATAAGTCTTGGCATATTTTGGATTAATGTAAATGTGTGATTTCAGACATATCTGAATTTCTTTTTGAATTAAATTATCAAATAATACTTTGGCGGACTCCCTGCAGTGACTCTGATTTTTAAATAAATAGTTTAGACTGAGATAAACATAGATACCATGCTTATGTCTGAACGCTACATGTATATATGCAGCTACAGTTGGCAGCCAGTTAGCTTATCTTAGCATAAAAAAATTGAGAAAGGGGGAAAAGCTACAGCTCACTTTTTGTATGGATTTAAGAATAAAATAGGCTAAAATGTGTAAATAAGTAACTTTATAGGAGCTGGAGGGTTGTTGGCTGAAGTTCAGACAGAACTATGCTGGCTGTTTCCCCTGTTTTCAGTCTTTATGCTAAGCTAAGATAACCTGTTGACCCTCAGTAATTTCTAGTGATGACATAATGATTCATAATAATGAGCTGAGTTCTAAAAAATATTAGATTATCTCACCATTTCCTGATTATTTACGTCCGGGGTTTTTTTTTGTCATTGTGTGTTGTGTATTTATTTATTTGATTAAGAACACACACTGGGGCTTCACAGTAATCACCACCAGTATTCAGTCCTACCTTCTTTGCCCTTTTCTCCTCCTCCAGATTGCCTCTTCGACTTTTCCTGATTTTAACCACCACCGCTGGAAGCTTCCCCCCGCTGTCGCCATGAGCGCGTGCAGCAGGAAGGCCCTGACTTTGTTGAGCAGTGTCTTTGCAATCAGTGGCCTGGGGCTGCTGGGAGTCGCGGTCAGCACCGACTACTGGTTGTATCTGGAGGAGGGCGTCATTATGCCTCTGAACCAGAGTGTCGACATCAAGACCTCGCTGCACTCGGGCCTCTGGAGAGTCTGCTTCTTGGCTGGTGAGTAATGAGTCTGGGGGTGTGTGGTTTTCTGTGCTCCAGTAATTTAGCAGTTAATCATGCGTAAATCAGGAGTGTGGCAGGGATACATGTGACAGTGTGTGGGGTGGAATGATCTTTATTCAGGGGTGAACAGTTTTTGCTGTGCAGCGTCTAAATGGCAGCAGCAGTGAGACTTATCGTCACTGCATCAGCTGGCTTTGACATTCACACAGAATGACATTGATAATTACTTCATCAGTGTGTGTGTGTGTGTGTGTGTGTGTGTGTGTGTGTGTGTGTGTGTGTGTGTGTGTGACAGAGAGAGAGAGAGATTGAGTGGAGTACAAGAGGCAGAGTGAGAGAAGAGCAACAGAGAGATAGAAAGTGTGTCTGTATGTCTCCGCTGTTTCATTCACACACTATAAAACAAGGTACAATCAGTTTTATTAATTTTTCCACACATACACTTACACACCACACACACACACACACACACACACACACACACACACACACACACACACACCCAAACTTGCACCTACAAGTCATCAGAGACAGACGTCATCTCATCGTGTCACAGAATTAGCTGGTGGATGTGTGTGACGATGCTGAAGTGACAATGATGACTGTGTAGCTGACTTTGTAGGATGTGATGTAACTCACACTTATCTGATATCTGGGAAGAAAAAGAAAAGCTGATGAAAAATTTAAGTAAAATGGAGCATTAATGTTTGAAGGAGGGGACGTATTTGATCAAATATAAGATTTGCGTGAGACATAATATTGCTTATATCACATGATGCACAAGTAATGCAGAATAAATTAGACCAGATTTGTTCTGGGGCGAAACTGTCATTTCTCAAGGGGTTATGTTGCCAAGCAACCAGTGGAGACTCCAGGAAATTACTGGTTCCAGTCAAGAAACTGTCATTTTTATGCTTATTTTATGGTACAGATTTTAAAAGATTAGATATAATGTGTAATTAATGAGGCTAAGAGGTGAATTTTGTTATTTTCAGGCAGAGCCGGGCGCGCTGTTTCCCCCTGTTTGCAGTCTTTATGCTAAGCTAAGCTAACAGCTAATACCTCCAGCTACAGACATGAGAGACATGTAAGGGGGAATATTAGTGGAACATTCATTCTCATTAGACATGTCAGCAACTTAGTAGGATCATTTTCAGTCTTACATTTTTGCGCAGTCAGTGTGTTTCCACCTTTATCCACCTTTTTGTGCTTCTTTTTGGTCTTCTTGTTCCTGTCTGCCCTGTAATGACCTTTCGTCTGCCTTTTTGGTCTTTTGTTGCCTGTTTTTGGTCTTTTGTTTCATCTATGACTTGTATGTTTTAAAATGGACGTTGGACAGTTTTTTCATGTCTCTTTACGTCTCTTCTTTGACCAAACTTTGTCTCAGCATTTTTGTCTCTTTCCCCTTCAGGAGAGGAGTCTGGTCGCTGCTTCACCATCGCCTACATCATGCCCATGAACGTCCAGTTGACGTCAGAATCCACAGTAAACGTGCTCAGTGAGTAGTGGCCCACATAAAAAGTAGGAGGTATTTTCGTGGGAAATATTTCTTCCAAGAGGGTTGTGCTCTGAACTCACCTGAATGTCGCCATGCAGAACGTTTCTGAATCATTTGAGTATTCATCACCTTTTCACGAACGACACATCTCACAAGTCCCTCGGTGTGGCTCATATCGAAGGTTTATTGATATTGTAAAAATCTGGCAAAAGAGCAGACGACAAATTAATACTGGCACCCATTCGTTGTATGTTTTGGGGTTAAGCAGCCGCTGTTCTCCTCCTCTTCTCAGAAATGATCCGCTCAGCCACTCCGTTCCCTCTGGTCAGCCTCTTCTTCATGTTCATCGGCTTTGTCCTCAGCAACATCGGCCACGTCCGGCCTCACCGCACCATCCTGGCGTTTGTCTCTGGGATCTTCTTCATCCTCTCAGGTACACTCATCGTCTCTCCTTGCTTATCTCTTGTCATGTTTCTGTCCTCTCTCCTTCTTGGTTTGCTTCGACCTTGAATTTAACACTGACTTCATCGTCTCTCAGGTCTGGCTCTGGTGGTGGGTCTGGTGCTCTACATCTCCAGTATAAATGATGAGATGCTGAACAGGACGAAGAGCAATGAGGCCTATTTTACCTACAAGTACGGCTGGTCCTTTGCCTTTGCTGCCATCTCTTTCCTGCTCACTGAGGCAAGACTCTGAACACAGACACACACACGACTTGTGCAGCTGTTGGGCACAAAGTATTTGGGTCTACAAAACACATGAATCCAAGAGATGACATATTAAAGTGAGAACAGTCAGTTGCAGCATTGTCCAAATATGTTAAAAGACACACAGAACGTGTAGCATGAAATTGAACAGTGGAATCTTCAGGGAGAAATGTGTGGGATTTAGTGGCATCTAGTGGTGAGTTTGTAGATTGCAACCAACTGAGGTTAAGGTGTGAACGGGTGTCAAATTCCCATCAATAGCCTTACTATACACTCAGGGGCAAATTCACAATGAATGAAATGTGGCCACTGAAAGCATCATGATTTGTGCATCACTTGCAATCGCTATCTGCCCTGTTTCAAGGTCTGATTTACAAAGGATATTGCACTGATGATGTTACAGTGCAAACACGCACAGAATCTTTGGCCAATGAGTGCAATTTGCCCTTTTTTGCATCTGATTGCAACTACCCATGTGTTGTTGCCTTGCGCCAAGAACACAGGAGGGAGAACGATGGCAGAGAGAAAAAGAAAACTGAAATGTTCAGACTGCGAGCTGCAGGTCCTGATCGACAATGTTAAGAGGCATTCCTCTAAATTTCAGATCAAGAATTTTAAACGAGATGGAGAGAAAACGTATTTGCGATTTAATATCCCAGCCTCTCAGTACACCTCAGTTACCGCCAACTCTCTGAGGACCATAATAATTTCATTGTAACTGCGTGTGGCTATTTACGCTGATCTCTGTGAATTGCACTGTTTTTAAAATGAGGCTCATTTGCATAGAAAGTAGCGAATTTTGTGCCAAATGTATGCATATCACCTGATTTAAATATGTGCAAATAGCCCAGGAGCAGGGGTGTATGTACAGTAATCTCTCAAGACAGATTCTGCAATTTTTTTTTTTTTGTTTACCGATGGATTTCCAGATTGGGGGTGTATGTCACCCTGTGCAGCTGCTTTAAGAATTACAAAGTTTCCTTGTGTCTTATTTGTGCATGTTTAGTGTCTGCAAAAGCCAAAATAATCTTTTTTTGTGAATTCTCTCATCAGTGTTCATTTTATTAGGTACAACTGTAGAATCTAATGCTATCAGATTTCTTTCTTTCATTTTTTTTTGCCATAAAATCTACTTTTGGTGCCTATGATGTTCACTATAGTCGGCAGGTTCTTGTAAGTGACGGTGCTAACCACTCCAACACTGTGCCCAACCACCTTTCTAAAAACATTTTTCAACCTTTATGACATACTTGATTAAATATTAGAAAGCTCACTGTCTCTTTTAATTACTTCATCCTGAAAATGTTTATTGAAAGTGTTAAAGGAATATTTCACCCACCTAAATGACAATTTGTATATCTGATGACAACTCACCCTGTGTCCTATTGAATTCATGAAGATTTTTTTCTCACATGCCTCTGGTGAATGAAGAATCCAAAAATGGAGAAAATTCTTGCTGAATTAAAGTAGTAAAGGTTCGTGTTTTACAATTGCAAGACAATATCAAAACATCCTTTGACAAACTGTCACACATTAGTGCTGTTGAGCACTTACCAGTCACTGACAAGCCTGACAAAACAGTAATCATGTATCTCAGGCAGCAGGATGCCACCGGTTTCCCTGTTTGGCAAAGTGAAAAATTAGTTCAGCTTAGAGGAGAGCATAGTGAGGGGTGAAAACCAGGGGGGTGTAGACGACATTTGACCAACTTTACAGGATGGCGAAAACAAAAAGTGGATATACTTTGTCATAAATTTGTTTATTGATTTTCATCTTTATATTAAAATTAAATTATTATTGTTTTCTCTTAAATGAGTGCTTTTTAAGTGCACTTATGGCCTTTTTGGCCCCAAATATTCCAGTGTGTTCAGTGTTAAGTCTTTTGGTTTTAGATCATCAACCCTGGATTGGTTTAGAGCTTTCATTTAATATAAATATCTAATTTTCACCAGAAATGTCACTCACCTCACCTTGATTAATATGTTAGACTTTACTTTTCCGAAGTACTGAGCATATGACTGGATAAATGAGACTTGGATTACACTGCAGGAGTCGTGAGAGTTTCTATGGTCGCCAGTGACTTCAGTTTATCAAGGAGATTTTCAGTTTTTTGGATTCTCTGTTTACCACAGAGGCATGTGAGAAAAATGTTTTTCTTCACCAATTTAGTGTAACACAGGGTTAGTAATTTTCTTGATACACAAATGTTAATTTTGAGTGTGAAGTGCTCCTTTAATATAGTATTACTCTGCCTTTACACTCAGTGGAGAAGAATCATGAGTGTTCACTGCCCTCCAGTGTTCACAGATAGATACTGCAACACTATGTCAAGTGTACATATCAGTATGACTTATTCATATCAATAATTACCATTCATTATTAATTAAAGCAATCACAAACTAACTAGGAAAACAATCCATGAGCTGTTGTAATAAGAGTTTTGTGCTGTGGAGACTTGTTCATTGTAAACTGTTTCTTGTACACAAAAGCACCTCTGAGCTCATTGATCTAACCCAATGTGTCCCTCTGTACCCTGCAGAGCGCAGGCGTCATGTCCGTCTACCTGTTCATGAAGCGCTACACAGCAGAGGAGATCTACCCGCCCCGTCACCCCAGTTTCTACCGCCCCCGTCTCAGCAACTGCTCCGACCACTCGGGCCAGTTCCTCCACCCAGAGGCCTGGTCGCGTGGGCGAAGTCCCTCCGACATATCGAGTGAAGCCTCGCTCCAGATGAGTGCCAGCTACCCTGCTCTCCTCAAGTGCCCCGACTATGACCAGGTCTCCTCTTCACCCTGCTGAGGGGTCTGTCACTACAACAGGGGTCACGTAAAGGTTACTAAAGGGCCACACGGGGTCACAAGGCCTAATGAGTTTTCTTTCAAGAAGAGCTTAGATGTGTAACTGTGAGTGTGATGTTTTTAAGGGAGAAAAAGTGTGCAGATTCGATCGAAGGACTTCTGAGATGTGTGTGTGGCTTTTTATGGGGTCACAGATGCTTTACATTTCTTTCACGGTGGAGGCAAAGTGCACAGGTTGTAGAAAAAAATACATGGTTATGGTGTTATTCTCTCTGTCTGAAAAGATTAAAATCTGGTACACAGAAGATTACTGTTGACCTCTGTAAAGGGGCAGTAAAGGTTCTGTATTTTGGTTTAACTGTGTCTGTGTGTTTAACCTTCCAGTGCCTCATAGCTGTTTTCTTTCTGTGAATATCTCAGCTCCACCATTTTGCAATAACGAAATGCTCCTTATTCTTTAGGACCTTTTTTTATTCTGTGGCAGTATTCATCATGTCACACAGCAAAAAACTACCCGAAAACAAACATTGGGCAAATTTAACGCTTTCTCCCAAGGGCAAAGACTGTGGTGTGATGCAATGACAGGAAAATCCATCACCTCTTCAGTAACCTTCAGATAACAGGGCAGGTGACAGAGACAGGTCCTGTCAACAAGCATCCAGCCTGCTCAAGTGTCGTTGGGTTTGTGTGATGCATTATTGTTGCTGTGTTGTCTCAAACATCTTGGCATCCCAGGTTCATGAATATGTCCAGATTGTATTGTATATGCTGTTTACCACAATGTATGTTTGTAACTGTTGTACATAATGTGTCATTTTGATTATTCTAAGTTGCCTAATAACATCAGGCAAAGCCTTTCAGCTAACATGGGTGCATTTGAATGTGGACAAATATATATAGTCTCTTTTCAAATTAAATAAATATGTATATATTCAAAGTTAAAATGAAAGTGAACCAGCTAAAATCATCTATATTTGTTTCATATAGATTTTTTTTATTAATAAAATATGTGCAGCTGTCGGACATTATGAATACATGGTAAGAGATTATGTGAAGATTATGCTGAATATTAAAGGAACAGTTCACCACAAAATCAAAGACACACATTTTTCCTCCTACATGTTGTGCTACTTAGTAATGTAGATTGTTTCGGTATGAGTTGCAGAGTATTCATGGAACTAGATGGTATTCGGCTTGTGGTGTTTAAGGCACCAAAAATAAGTAAATAAATGAATAAATAAAAATTGAATTTTTTTTTTTTTAAAACTCAGCAGCAATGTCTCTTTGTTGAAACCATTGCCTGTTTACTCAAGATAACCCACAGACCTGTTACTGAACTGCACCTGCCAACTGTAACAAGCAGGGCCTCGTCCGAAGCCAAAATTCACCAGGTGATTTGGCCCAGTTTGATTTGTGTTGCTAGCTCATGTGACAATTGAGAGCTTGTCCATTCATTCCATGTGGCTTTGCTAGCAGCAGGCACATGCTTGATTGCACATGCTGATGAGGTGATTTGGTTCAGCTGTGTGATGGTTTTGGCTGTGTGCTCTAATGTGTTGTGCTTTTGCTCTGGTATCTGGTTTTGATGGGAGAAAGATGAACTTGGGGAATAGGCTGCTTTTACTTTTGGTTCATGTAAGCAGCTTTGTTCAATAGAAAGTTGTTGAGCTCTGAAGGTTGAATTTTTGTGTTGCTGAGCTGTGTTTGTCGGTGACAAGGAAACGTGCATCTGCTGCTGGCTCACCTAGCATCACTGAGCTAACTAATGCTGCAGCTTAACCGAGGAGGACGCCATTAATGTTTACATGTCGCGCAGTCAAGAGCTCAAACTCCTGTCCATGAGTGGATGGTGAGTGTAGCTTTTCAAATCTATTTTTTGGCTCTTTGAGTTCAATAAACCGAGTGCCATCTAGTTCCATTATATTCAAGAGAAGGCAGACATCTCTATCTCCAACACTCTGCAACTTACATCAAAACAATCTAGACTGATAAGTAACACTACAAGGAAAAGGGAAAATATGTGTCTTGATTTTGGGGTGAACTGCACCTTTTAAAGTGCTGTTTTGAGTCAGTGTTGATGTAGCCACACTGTGCTCCACCATTAACAATGTTTGGTACAGTGTGTAAGACGACAGGCCTCTCACAGCAGATATTTTGACTTGTCATAGCAGGAAAATCACAGGTTACTAATGACAATAACGACAGCTCTGTGACAGTGACAGTGAGCCAGCATGCAGGGCACAAGGATCCTGAAATCAAACAAGCTAAATGAAATTCATCTTACTGTTTAAAGCTGTGATTTTCCTACTGTGTCGTGTCAAAATGTCTTCGATGAAAAAGGCCTGTTCATCTGTGAAGTAAATGTCCTCACACAGTAATTCCATGTTTAACCACTGGGAGGCAGCTGCCATTTTCTGAGTGGCATTTTAATTTGTTTTACAGTTGTTTGAACACAGTTGTCAAATAAAAATTATGTTTATTTAAAGACTGTGAAATTCTTTAAAGGATTTTAAATATATTGTCACAGATAATTAAAAATGATGTATTTAAAATAACTTTTATATCTCCAGATGATCCAGTAATGTGTTGACTACTAATTTTTAAAACACTATCAATCTCTGTATAAATCCTTACATGAAAACACATGCTGCTTTTCGGTAATCTATATTGATAAAAGGTGACATGTTCATCCTCAAATTTACAGACTCATTTTTCCCCGTGAGGTGAGGTATGCTGTAGCCAGACAGCAACATTTCTACTGAATTAGCTGACATCAGTCTTTACAATAAAATGTTATATCAGCTTTTCTTTATATTTATTTATTTTTACTTTGCACAAATGTTACTGTATTGTGAATAAAGTGCAAGGTGTGAACTGACAATGATAAATTTGTGAGATTTTTGTTGCAGACAGCATTAGTTTGGACCTTTAATGGATCCTTTCATGTGGTTCATTTTCAAAACTGAATGAAACCGAGCAGCAAAACAGAGCAGTTCTGTTGGACCGTGTGAGACTGCACGAGTACCTCATAAAGTGGAGTGTATTTTGAGTGAGTGACGGCTTTTGGCAGGAAAAATGAAGTGTCATGCTTTAGTAATTGAGAAGAGCTGTAACTCTACAGCGCTGCCTTTACCAGACTGACCCCAAACTCCACCACAGCTCTTACTCTAATCCCTACATTTCTTTGCACATCACTGACTTTTGTAGACTTTTATCATCTGCACCAGTAGAGGGCGCCCTCTCCCCAGTCATTCTCCACATCTTCTCTTCCACTCTGACTCCTCTCAGGAACCCAAAATATTTTCCTTTACCTCTCCTGTTAATTTACAATGTATCTGACCAGGTTGTACCACACACTAATGCTCTGCACGATGGAGGACGATATGTTAGACATTCGGAGAGCTTGTCACCTCGCCAGAAATATCTGTATAATTCATTAATGGTACCTCATTACTTATGCAAATAAGTAGGTCAAGACAAGCATCAATAATAAATACACCACACATCAGCTGTAAGCTTTATGTATACTTTATATAGATACACGTAATGTACAACGTGACCAATAGCTTTTACAGAGAATATAAAAGTTAATGTAACTATAAGCCCACGCAGGGCGGTAGAAGATAATATTCTGCCCTGACCACAAGGCTTTCATTTTATTTTACAATCACATAGAAAACTACTGGTGTTTATAGTTTTTGACATCATCATCTATGATAGTATCATCATCATCATCATCATCATCACTGATATTACTTCACTATAATCATCATCAACATCAAACATCATTTTCACTATAATCTTTATCATCATAAAAACAACCGTCTTCCTCACTCATTAGTCATGGCTTTTTAAAAGAGCATCATCACAGTTATTGACCAATATCATCATCATCATCATCATCATCATCATCATCATCATCATCATCGTCATTGTATGTTTTCTTACGATTGTGTTTAAGGCTTTTGCAAAGAAGACCCCAAACTTCAGCTGATGCCTGTAGGCTCGAACATGTTACACAGAGTGTGCATACTACAACAAAGAGACCAGAAAACCTATACATTATATATACATACATAACTTAAGCATACATTGTTGAACATTTACAGGTCGTATTAAACCGTTTCACAAATGAAAATAAATACAAAAATGATAGCTGGTTATATTTATATACTTTTTAAAGAGGAACACAAAAGCAAGCAAGGATTCTTTAGGGAGTACAAACCAAATGCAAACAGGATCACAACAATACATCGACCTTCACTGACATAGGCCATACAAAAGAGAGGAAAAAAAAGCTTAATCGGACTGGTACCCTCTTGGGCCATTGCACAGCCATAAATGAAACCAACCCAGTAGACTTTTTAAAGTTAAAATCCCTAAGATTCTCATGGACTCAAACCCATTTTTACACTATTTCTGGACAGCATTTAATCTGCAATAGCCAATTTATCTAAATGTTGGTTTTCATTGTTAGTGGCAGGGTCCACCATTTTGCAGCTGGATATAAATTGCCTTCACATGCACGAGGGGTTCACAAAACGATGCATGCATGCAATCCAGCGTTACAGTCTTTAATTTTATCTCACAGATATGAGCCTTATTGTCCTGTTAACTTTCCCACAGCCGTGTCAGAGCTGTTTCAAGTTACAGCTTAATGCAGAACCAGCATTTCACATTAAAAGCAACTGTGAAACACCAGGTGGCTTTCAGTGGATCAGTGGATCGTTTTAAATTCTTGCAAGAGACTGACTGAACAAGGAGGAGCAGCTACAGTGAACTGTTGGCTGCAGGCAACAGGCAGTCACATTACAGTTTGTGACTATAACTGACGGACTTTAGTAAAACATTGTCAGTTTGTTTGGCTGCACTGTAACTGATACAGCAGTTGCCATTTCATTGCAATTCTGACCCGTTGCTGCTAAGGGAGATTTTTTTTTTTTTTTTGTAGTATAAAACCACACTTGCTGTTCCCATTATTAAACACCGTTGTGTCACCAAAATCAAGTCTGAAATCTTAAGGGTTACAACTTTAAGTCCAAAAAGCAAGTTTCATCTCAAGCTTCAGCAAAGGCGCCTTTTCTACTCAACTAAAATAAAAAGTATGCACATTTCAAAATGCTCTGCTCTGCACAAATAAATGAAATCAGCCCAGCTGACTCAAGACTGTTAATGCTTTGTTAGGAACCTAAATGTAAGCCAGCACTGTTTTCTGAGGTTACTCTGAGCAGGGCTTCAGCCATGGCACCTGGAGAGAAGAATTCAGCACCAGAGTGAGATGACGACATGGTCCAGGTGAGGTTATGCTGCACTGTTCTAACCACCTCTCTCCCTCCTCTTCCCACCTTCCTTCCTTCCTTCAAACGTCTCTCTTGACCCTCACATTTCGCTCCCCGTGAAGCCGACCATACGTCTGAACTCCGATTTTGAATTACAACAACTTTTTCATAAAGCACAGTGGAGGGAACACTTAGGCACCCATACTGTAGATGCTGTATGCACTGACAGCATGCACACTGCTGCATACACACACACACACACACGCACACACACAAACACAAACATATTGGTCTATAATAACCCACATGCATGCATGTGCACCTGAAACATGGCAGTTGTGCTTTAGGGAGATCTAGAAACATGTTATGACCATGAGAGGGGGAAGCAGGGGGTGTGTTTGAGATGGAGGAGAGACAAACTGGCTGGTTGGTTGTTTATGTGCTGCTCCATGCAAGAGTCCATATATTTGGGTTTTCCTGGAGCTCTGCTGTCCCCTCAGTCGTGCGAAGTCTCCCCAGCAAGTGCACATGACTTGTAGACAGTCCAGGGAAGCAACTGAGGTTTGTCTTCAAGGTCGAGGTCTTTTCCGCCGTTGACAGTCTTCTCTGGTGAACCAGCTTCGCAGTGTGTGTGTGTAAGTGTGTGTGTGGTTTACGTGTCCATGAACTGAAGGAGAGAAAGATGGAGGAGCTGGAGGTTGAGAAGATCGTTCCTCTTCACTTCTTGTTGGCGATGCGTCTCTTCCTGGTGGCCAACATGTCGTAGAACGGGTCTCTGCTAATGCTGGCCCTGGAAAAGAAGCCAATCAAAGGACAGCGATGAAATAAATAATAAGGCCACATGAGAGGAGGGTCTCGAGCATCTTTGATATGGAAATGTAGGCACATTTATACAAACCCCTGCCTTAACTAGATCAAAAAAAAGAAAAAAGTTTGTGCAGTGACCTAGTTTGGTTTCCATGGTTTCTGAAGAGGAACCCCCCCCCACCTCCCAAGTTTTTTCTTGGTGCTCCAGTCTGCTGGAACCTCCTCCAGAACCCATCGTAAAGCACACAATCACATACTATCCGCCTTGTGCCA
Organism: Epinephelus cyanopodus; assembly: GCA_026686955.1. Lineage (NCBI taxonomy): Eukaryota > Metazoa > Chordata > Actinopteri > Perciformes > Serranidae > Epinephelus > Epinephelus cyanopodus. The sequence goes on from CM048929.1 coordinate 15,708,473, forward strand.
TGTTGAGGGTTTATAGGTCTAAAAGAGGGCGAACAAAGGTGCTCAAGATTATTGACTCTTCTAGGTTCACCCGCTTCCCCCTTTTTTTTAGAGCTGGAGAACGCAGCGCACAATGAGAGCGAGTGAGTCAGGAAGCCATTTGGGCTCTACTGAGGAGCCCAGTTTCACGGCTGCTAAATCCTGTTAGCACCAGCACAAAGCAAGAAGAGGCTCAACCCCCCACTGCGGATATCTCTGATTCCCTTTACAACGCCACGCGCTGAAGAATGAGCCTGTATGCGATGACTATCCCACTCTTTCATACTGCTCATTGTCATTTTACACAACCTAATTTCAGGAAACAAAAACTCCACTGTAGAGTGATCAAATCCAAGCAAGGCTGCCGTGACTAATACAAAATAACATTCCCTCCATTTCTTTCCATAGAAATATATAAAAACCTAACGTATTTATTGGAATGGGAAATATGAAATATAAAAATACACACTTTGTCTTTTACTGACACAGTTTATTAAACTATGAGCTCACTTTCTCCACTGACCCAGTTGGTCCACCAACATCTGGGTCTGTGTGTTTGTGACTCAAGATAAGCAGATACAGCGTTGCCTCTGTGATCATCTCTGCTTTAGAAGAGGGGGAAAATCATCATTTCCATAAAACGCCTTTTATCTCCCCAGACCCTGAGTCCTCTTGGACCCCTCTGGTGAAGCACAAGCTGCGGCTCGTTAGCCTCCCTGGCTGCGAGTATGTCAGCCCAGTTTGGAGCTGCCTCTCCTGGATAGGTTTACTGGGTTTGCTGGCTCACCCCTGGGCTGCTATAAGCAGTGACTAATCCCCCCATCACTTCCCCAGTGAATACTCTTTGAGAGTATGGAGAGATGGGGGAGGAGGAGGGGGGGGATTGCACTATATTACAGTATACAAGTGCTCTGTTCTGCTGAGCCAACTCTCTTTGACATTGCACCATCTTCTATGCAGGCGATTACAGAGCAACATTTAGGTCACCGACAGCAAGGTTGTTATTACTGAGAGCTATGTATGGTATCTGACAGAGAGAAAGCACACTGCTGTTCTCTGTTTTGCTGTTTAAATCAAATGTTATGATGACACGCTCAGTATAGGTTTAGGTGCTTTAAACCCATGTCACTATGTTTCCTGGATCTCTTCTACATCTGCATTGTTCTAATAGTCCAAGGGCCAGACTAGATTGTGATAAAAACTACACTTTATAGTCAGTGGCTGTCAAACTTTTAACACCGTGTACCACCTCAGAAAATATCAGGCTCTCCACGTACCACTATCATGACCGACATCATAGGAGGCAGGTTTATTCCTAATCCGAATTGTGTTTACAGACACACTGTATAAAGAGCTAGCACTACAACTGGTGCCTAAACTCTTCCACACAACTTTCATACACCACAGCGCTGGGTTGATTCTTGTCCACGTCAGTTCCAACAGGGCTGCTCGAAATATTCTCCTTCTGATGCGCACTTTTCTTCCTAGTAGTTCCTGTTTAGATCCACGATTGCGGTAAACCATTCAACCCACCCTCTACTTTCTACCTTGCCATGACAGTTCAGCTTTTAACTTATCATGGATGTATGCACACCGTATGTTCATGAACGAGACATGGCAGACTGATATCGAAACAAAAATATCTCAGGAAAGGCGAAAGCTATTTTAATATATATATAGGGATCTCATAGTTTATGTATTTTCATTCAAAACGTATTATTTTGATAGCATTATATATACTGAAATGTATTTAATTTGTTTGGAAATATTTTGGATGTTCCGCCACATACAACTAGAGGGAGCTAATGTACCACTCCGGGTACACGTACCGTAGTTTATGAACCAGAGTTCTACGTCAAATGTTTTTTAAAGGGTTCTGTCTTTAGCTAATATTTGTGAATGATAAGCATTACTGAGTGGCAGCCGTACACATGCCGCGTTTTTTGCGCCCTCACACACCAGAGTGACACCAGAGCAACGTGCACACGTTCCTGAGCACCCTTTTTTTCAGCTGCACCCAAGATTAAACCAAATTCAACTTTTGGAACGCAGCAGCACGCACCGCATGTCATGTGACGAGGAACAACCAATCACAGCCAACAGATACCTTTCCCGTCTTCTGTAAATATCAGTCTGTGATAAACGCAGAAAAGTTGATCATTTTGGTGCAGAGCTGTCAAAACTTTTCATCTGTCCTGTCTGTCAGGATTTGAGCTAAATAGGCTATGATATGGTGACTGTAAGGGTCAAAAAAGGCATAAAAGTAGCGTCAAGCGCCTCACGTTTTCCAGGCGGTTAAAGAAGTGGCATGTGCACAGCACCTACAGTAATGCTGGTGCATTACCTAATTTAGGTTTGATTTAAATATCTTAATTAAATGAATATTGAAACATTTTTTTACCCCAAGTATATGATAAAAAGATTGATACCCTCCTGCCTGTATGGTAAGGTATGAAGATACTGCCAGCGAGTTAGCTTAGCATAATGACTGGAAACAGAAAGACACAGCTGGCCTAACTCCATCCAAACATTAACAACATCTGCATCTTCTACATATTGGGTTTGTTTGGTATAAAAACAAGTTATGGTTTTGGGAGGGGTTTTACGTTAAGGAGACTTCAGATGACGAACACAAAACATGTTTCTCAAAATGTCAAACGTCTGCTTTAACTTGTGAGGAGTCTTACTTGATGGATTTTATCCACTCCTCTTTCTCCTCCGGCGTGGGCGCTGATATCCTGTACACCACGTGGTTGCCTTCGACAACACGCCCATCTGCCTCCGTCTTGCAGGCTTTGATCACCTGGCCCTTGTGGTTGGGGTTATAGAGCTCAAAACAGTTCTGGAGGACGGACAAAAAGCAGAGCGTCAATTATGTGCTACTGTGAGATTTGACTGCATGCTGATCGAGAAATTTACGTACAATGCAAACACACAATAAACACAGTAACTGAGGAGAAGAGACTGTTGATGTATGACCTAAGGGTGAGGTCTCTAATGAGGCAACACTCACAGGTTTCCTGGGCTCCTCCACCTCCCTGATGCTGAGATTCTCCAGTGGGATGATCCCACGAGGCTCCTTGTCCTAAAAGAGAGAAGGAGAAACATGAGAGGGCACAGAAAAACAACCACGTAACTACAAAGAGAGAGAGCAACGGATGGCAAAACAGGAAGCAAGACAAAGAAAGTGTCGCATTTAAAATCATAAAATGAAGATTAGAAGGTAAGAAACAGACAGACTGGAAAAAGAAAGAGAAGACTAAAGGAAAAAAGAGGATAAAATCCTCTCGGACATGTTTTGCTAGTGTGGAAATCAACCTTGCTCCCCCCCTCCCCTTCCCTCACTGCTCTTTAACGGAGCAGATAATGTGTGTGTGTGTGTGTGTGTGTGGTGTGTGTGTGTGTGTGTGTGTGTGTGTGGAGCAGTCCGACGAGAGGACGGGACATAATGATAGTGTCCTGAAGGATAATACCAGAGTAGAGAGAGGACAGTGCTGATGTAGCAGCTAGCAGGGACGGTGAGGCAATGATAAAAATCTTCAGCAACGCACATATAAACTTGTTCTTACAGAGAGTGACACTGTGTTTAGACAAACACAAAAGAAGAAGAAAATACAGATGAATAAACGCTCTTTGTTGCCAGACGCACACGAGCCTGTCTGGGGTAACCTTACACAAGAGCCAGACATAACTGACAACTGATGACCAGTAAAGCATTTGCTAAACAGCAGCTACAGCAGCAATTACAGGAGCAGCAGAAATCTGGACCCCGTGGCTGGACTGGTTGGGGACCACTGTTCTAAGGGCTTATTTATGCTCAATGTTAAATACAGAGACAAAGATGGACAAAGCTTTCTGTCCATACTCTGTGGTCATTTCATCCGTATTTGTGCACGTTTTCTGAGAGCCTACAGACATGGATGAAATGGAGTAGTACCATCGGACATCGTGGAGGCATTGAAGTGTGAAGACAGTGACGTTTACAGTGTTTGAAACTGATGCATCTATTCATGTACGTAAAGGGAGTATAAGTGACCCTTAAGGTTGCTAACATGAACCCACCCAGGATGTTCTACCAAAAACCCTTTTATATTCCAAGGGTTTCATCTAGTACCCACCTAGATGGGCTGTAAAATTAGTAACTGATAACATTACACATTGATCTCTCTCCCAATAATCATGGTTTAAGTTTTACAGTTCAGCCTGATTGACTGATTAAGAGGATTCCAGGGACATCTACATTTAAAAGTACCATTTTAAACATGGGATTAGATCTAAATATTTGATGGCTTTCAATGCTTTCAACAATCCTTGAAGGAAAAGGGTTCTTAATGGACACCTTTGTTGTACAAAGAACCCTGTCTTCAAATAATGGTTCCTTAGAAGCAAATTATTCTGGCCAGATCCTCGGCTTTACAAGAAGAGCCCTTTTGAGAACCCTTATTTTTTAGAGTGTAGATTACCCCCGATGCATTATAATTCCAGGATTTCTTATGGTACCCCCAAATTCTGAAAGGTCCTGGATTTGGAAACCAGACAATACTCACGAAGCGTATTTTCTTCATGTCTTCATCCGTAGACAAACAAACAAACACAGAAACCGGCACAAATTGCCAAGTGGCACTTTACAGATCAAAACATCATCTTAGTGTGACACTCACTGTTGTGTATTCAAAGTAGTAGAGGCAGTTGTCAGTCAGGATGAACCACCGTCTCTTCCAGGTTTTCACTCGGCCCCCTGACAGGAAGAGGAAGAGGAGACTGGAAGTCACACAAAGGCAACAGTGACAGACTGGCCGTCTCCCATCAGGAAAGAGAGCCGGGATGTGACACTCATTAACGAAGCTGACCCACATCCATTCTTGTGAACAACTGTGTAAAATTAAATAGACTTTATGGAGCAGCTCAGGAGGTAAAGCTGTGGTCTACCAATCGGATGGCTGTGCTGTCGCTGGATGAGTGCGTGTGAATGCTTATCTGATGAGCAGGTGGCATGTTGTATGGTAGCCTTGACCACCAGTGTATGAATGTGTGTATGAATAGGCTGAATGGCGCTTGTGTTGGTTGAATGGTTGCTAAGACTAGAAAAGCATTATATAAATGCAGTGGATTTATAAGGTAGCATTGTATGGATATCTGCTGCGAACTCAGACCTACAAGTCTGTTGTGAGCCATGACGAAGGACCAAACAATACATTTTTGTGTTCACAGCTGTGATTCAATTTCCTGTGTAAGACATGCTGCTTATTATCAACCACATGATCGTGTCATGTGGCAATTAGACACATGTTAATACTTAATAAGCAGTACATCATTGAAAAGACAATTAGTTTCTTGTCTGATCTGAAGTTTACAAAAGTTTGTCGTTTTCTACGACATGGCCGACCCTACATGTAAAGGAAGGTTTAAAATTGACAACACACTGTATGTTACTTCTTTTAGTTTAATTTTTGTATCACCCAGTTATTCAGTCACCCTGATATTAGAATAACATTGCAACAGAACTGTACCATAAATTAAAAAGACATCTAACCCTAAATCACATATTAAAGCTTTGTTGCTGTAATGATGGGTCACCATTACCAGATCTCTCATAAGTAATAACTGAACTCCTCTCTACCCACTTCCTGCTTGTTCCTACCCTCCCAGAGCTGTTTGAATGTATTTATGTGGTTTATATTTGGGGTTTTAAACTCCCCTCTATTCATGCCGTAATTTCACAAGGTCAGGCAAGGTAAGGAGACACTTTCAATAAGAATCACTGCTGACTGAGATGACAAAGAATATTTCGTGGAAACTGACACCACTGTTTTGCCTTCGTTTCTCGCTTGCATTACATTAGCTGGATTAGGTCAATTCACCACTGATAGGGATTTCAGCTTGATGCATCTTTGCCTGGTAACAACGTACCACTTACCATCTGTAATAAAGCCTACAGTTTACATTTCCAAATGTGAAATCAGTGTCAAATATTAGTGTTTTCAATGGGCAAAAACATAGACTGTTGAAAATAATGGACAAAGGTTTGTGGACTCCCATTTTGAAACCTTGAGTTTAGCACTTCAGCTATTGCCATCTTGGCTGTTTGGAGCCAGAAGTGACCATATTTGGTGAAGAGGGTGGAGCTGTGCAGGAGCAAGGGGTGGATCTGACTCAAAGACTGTAGCGACACCTCGCAGACAGCCTGTTACTCAAGTAGCCCTGCCCTTAATTATGCATAGCTTTAAGCCTTAATTAAAACAAACAGGTGAGTTACAAAAAACCATCATCACCATCATCCTCTGTGTATCTGTCATGAATGTTAAAATTAGCTTCAGAGACCCTAATTGTTTTTGTACCAGGCTGTAAAGTCAGACATTTTATCATGGAGGGTCTACGGGATCAACTCGCTTTTGGAGCCAGCCTCAAGTGGCCATTGGAGGAACTGCAGTTTTTGGCACTTTTGAAGTCACTTCTAATTTGTCATCCTTGGAAGTTGCTGCTTAGGCATATATAACATTAACAGTGTTATAAATTTAGTATACTTGCACACTTTACATTTCTGGAAAAGAAAGCATACTTTTTAAAAAATATATATTACATGATGAATAATTGTTTTTTATATCAGTAGTTTAAAAAGACCCTGACCCACCAAAGGTATTACATTATTGGTAAAAATGTGATTACAGCATCTGTCAGGTCCAGGACTCCAGGGCTGAAAAATTAAGCCAATGAGAGGGAGGCCTACCAAAAACTGCAGTTCATTGCATGGCCACTTGAGGCTGACAAGTCCGTGTCCATTGATCCCCATGTTAAAATGCTCAAGTTTGCAGTGGAAATAAACACGTTTACAGCCTGGTACAAAAGGTTTTGGTGTCTATAACTTATTTCAACATTAATGACAACTGTACAAAGGGTGAATTTTCTTACAACTCACTCGAGTGACAGGCTGTCTGCCAATAGTCAGATCCACCCCTCGCTCCCCCATAGCACCACCCGCTCCTCCAAATATGATCACTTCTGGCTCCGAAAAAGCAAGATGGCAACGGCCGAAATGCTGAACTCAAGGCTTTAAAACAGGAGTCCAAAAACCAACTGCTGACACCACAGTAGCTATGAGCGTTATTTTAGTGTACAGTCAGGACATATTACTACATTATTGGTCAAGTTATTACATTTTTGATCAGGTTAAGTGTAAATTTAATTATATTTTTCGAGAAATGATTACATTATTGGGTGCTACGGGGCTTTTTAATGTGTTCTCTCCATGTTTTAAACACTGGTTCAGGTTTATGCTGCTGTGGCTGGATGTCCAAATGTAAACCTGCAATAAAGACAAAGTTCCCTTTGACTTTCAGAAACATGCAGGCAAGCCAGTTTGAGGAAAACTGAATTGTATGCGATTACAATCAGACACCACTATCTCTCCCAGCTTTCATCTTAGTTAAATGATGACTCACGCAACTGATAAATTATTTCTGACTTCGCTTATTCATTTTTAAAAGGCGACAAGATAAAACCCCGTCGGCTCCCAGGAGAGGGGAGCAAACAGCGCTTGATATGAACCTAACGTGGCACCTAAAGCACCCCTGAAGGAGCACACATGTAGACATGTAAGCGCAGAAACACACACACAAACCAGACCCCAGAGCAAGTTCACCACCTCACGTGTTAACTTGTGCAAACCACATCCAAAAAAAGCAGAGAGAAAGGAGAGACAGAGCACGAGCGTCCAACTCGTTGGTTTGAAGCAGAATTCAGCCTCTGGCAGTGACTGCAGTGTTGGAGGAAAACACCACTTGCTGACACTGAGGAAGCTCTCCTGGTGGGAGACGCATGAACGATGTGCGCATGCAGGCTGTGAGGAAGACATTCAAACGCAAACCTGGGCTCACACACACACACATGATCCACAACATGAAGACGTGCACATGAGCACAAGCACTGTCTGATCATTTCCTGTGTGGGCGCTTTGACCTAACATTCCTGATTAGTTCCTCTCAATACTAACCATCCCTTACGGTCACAACACTTTTCACTGCAGCATTTCCTTCCTGTTTTCATGGCGCCTCACATGTGAGCCTATATGGGCCACACGTAATTACAAAAGCTCCGGGTTCCCTTACATTTCAATAGACTCTAGCTATTGAATTAGCGTGGCCAAATTTCCGCTCGGCGCAGAGAGAGATTTGCTAAAAAAGGCATTTATTCCTTCACATCCTCCAGGGTTTATTTTTAGAGAGTTAAATTAGAAATATTATAGCAAGAACTGGTGCGGGAAATGGCTCCAGGGAGGAACCGTACTAGAATGTAATCATGTTAGGTCTGTGAGCCACAATGGGGCTATTTGCATTCGTACTCACTAGTTTGATGAGACTAAAGAGACGTTACAGAGCGTGAGAGGAATGTGCGTGGTCAGAGCCAGGTGTGTGTGTGTGTGTGTGTGTGTGTGTGTGTGTGTGTGTGTGTGTGTGTGTGTGTGTGAACATTGTAATAAAACTGATCACCTACAGTGCGTTTGCCCTTTAACCTTTGACAAACAGTATCCAGGCTATTAAACTGTTTCATGTTCAATAATAAATCAACCTCTAACAGCAATTAAAGAGCTGAAGAAAGCACGTAAACTGTCTTTAATGTAGTGTGAACTGTAGAGCGAGGGAGCAAATGAAAAACATGTGTAAACAAACAGGAACAAATGGCAAAAAAAAAGTGGAAATAACACCAAAAACTGTATTACCTCACTGGGAAAGCATACAACCGCATCCAATCTCTGGCACACACACACAAGCTCATACAGAGCAAATAATTACAGTGTGTGTTCTTTCCCAAACTGCATTAAGATGATCGTGTAAACATTACAGATGCACAATAAAACAAGCAATTTTCATACTGTAAAATGTTTTTTTTATAAGGCGTGATCGTGCAGTGAGAATGTGCACAACTTAAACACCCCAGACCTTACAAATAGATGGCTTTCCGAGCCAAGTGGAAATAAAAAGTATGTGTGACGGGGCAACACATTCTCACTCTGACCTTGTCACATACTGACTTTTGCTCATGGACTTTCCACGTCTACATATGATGTTCTGGGACACCGTGTCAAGTTCTGCCTGTTACATGCATAGTCTTCTTTTAAAAGTACACTTCTGTTTTCACAGGAAATATACCGTTTACATATAGCCTCTTAAAGAATAAACACACTACATCACTGCAACTTGACTTTTTTCCTTCAACAACAAAAACATGTGGTTAGGGTCTTAGGAAAAACATGGTTTGGCTTTCGAATCTTAGGGGACACAAACTCCGCTCTCTTGGGTGAAAGTTGGTATTTGTTGGACTTTCGCCTCCTTAACCTTCATCCCGCTGCATTTCCCCCTCACACCCTGGGAGTTGTTAAACTATAACGGCAACTGGCTGTGTATCATGCGGACGTTAAAGGACGCCATTTTTCGTTGCTTTCTGATGCCGCAAGTCACTGCCCAAGTCCGGATTTCGACGACTTCGAGTAAGACTGGGCATGGCTAGGGAGGACCTGTGCACCCAGTCACTACATAAGCTGCCACCTCCTTTTGGAGACTCTCTCTGCACGTTTTTTTTTGGACTCTTTTCTCCCCACAATCTGCTCACTATACTTCTAACACATCCTCTCACTGACACTACTGCCCTAACTGCCATCCACATCCCATATCTTGTGCTATTTAATTAGAGTTCTTGTAAATCAATCAGTTAATTTAACTACATTCTTGGTGTCTTTCGGTGAACCACCTACACGAAACTAGCAATAATGTAAATAGCCTGTCTCTTTATCACATTCTCCTTCTTTTATATTGTTTTGCGTTTTATACTGTTTGCTTACAATATTGCTCTTTGTTTTGTACAGTTTATTTATAACACTGAGCTGTGTTTTTCTTTTTACTGATACGTACCTATATATTGCTTTGTGTTTTTTTCTACTGATGCTTGCTGTTTGCGCTGTCCCTCTGCTGCTGTGATGCTGCACATTTCCCCACTGTGGGACAAATAAAGGATGATCTTATCTTATCTTATCTTATCTTTCCCTTTTTGTCAGTGGTTTCTGAGCTGGTTATGACATACAGTATGTAACCCTGTTTTCAACGGCATGTAAGAAGGCAAGGGGACATGAATTAGCAACTGAAAGGTTACACATAAATAGGAATAACAGTTAAAGTGCTGTAGATAAAAAGTTTAGTGCTTTTTAAGACCTTTTCAAGATGATTTTTAACCGAATTTAAAACCTATATAGGACCTATGTAAGTGGGTATGGGCAGGCTTTATGTAGGAATATTGTTACTAGAATGACTTAAGTTGATATACATTTGCAGGTATAAAGTAAAAACATAGTATTAGCTTCAGCTGTAGATTTAAAGATTCTGAAAATGTGGACTTTGATGCAGACAAGCTCGACTCATTTGAGGGAAAGAAATTAAAAGATGGATAAATTAAAATAGATGAAATGATCGTGGCGATTAAGACCTCACAATCTCAAATTTAAGACAATTTAATGACTTTTAAGGCCCTGATATTTATAAAGAGTTGAATGTAAGACATTTTAAGGATGTGCAGGCCCTGGATAATAAAACTGATGGAGTAGTAATATTGAAACTTAATTCTGCAACTGCCTAAAATAGTATAGCAAATTTATTTCACCTAAAAGGATATAATTTAATCACAGTGTACTTTACAGCTCAATTAGGCAATGTAAACTTGTAGTATTAAAGAAAACCAATGTATAATCTTACAAGATAAGAACAAAAACTCTGTCTATCTGTGTGTCTGTGTGTCTGTTCCACGTTTTTCTCCTCACTGACTTGGTCAATCCATGTGAAATTTGGCGCAGTGGTAGAGGGTCATGGGAGGATGCGAATGAAGCAATATTACATCAATTGGCCAAAGGGGGGCGCTATAGCAACCGACTGAAATTGCAAACTTTGAATGGGCGTATCTTGTGCCCCGTATGTCATAGAGACATGAAACTTTGCACAGAGATGTCTCTCCTCATGAGGAACAAATTTGCCTCAAGAACTCATAACTTCTGGTTATATAGATTTTCCGCCATTTTGAATTATTTGAAAAACACTTAAAATCGATCTCTTCCTAGGAAGTTGACCGAATCTGCATGAAACTCGGTGAACATAATCTAGGGACCAATATCTAAAGCTAATTTCTTATCTAGGCCTAACCATCATATAGATTTTTACTTAACTTGGTAGATGAGTAGAACAGGACGCCTCAAGGTGACTGGAGAAATTTAACTCTAACTGGCAACTGGGTGGCGCTATAACAACAGAAAAATGCTTAAAAATGGCTAAAATGTGACCGATTGCTCTGGCTCCCCCTGTGGACCAATTTTTTTTCCTTATAATTTTTGGTATGACTAAGTCATGGTATGGTATGCTGTACATAATCATGGAAACTGTCAGTGTGTCATTCTGTCAGTCAGTCATTCTGTCTGTCCCACGTTTTTCTACTCACTGACGAAGTCAATTTATGTGAAACTGCACATAGGCATTGAGGATTGGCATAGGTAGAAGGTGACAAAGCTACCAATGGGTACGGACTAATATATATAGTAACTACACTCACAAGAATGTAAAAGGCAATCTTATCTGCAGTCTACGATGACATCATTCATAAACTTACTTCTGATCAATGGTATTAATTTTATTCACACTGGCAGCATTGGTTCATTTCTGTGTTTATATCATCTCTTTTTATTTTCACCTTTATTGTGAACCTCTCTGATATTTGCTGATGATAGATATTTCTGCCAGTGATGATTTATGAGTAAATTATAATATGGGTGCTATAAAAAAGCACAGCCAAGCATAGTTTCCATGCCTGATGGCTGCTGGTCTGGCATTGTTGGAGAATTTGGGGAAAGTGAGTCAAATTGCATTTCCTCATTGCCATTTCCGATCCTACTTGGATCTTCCTCAGGTCAAAAACTACAAGTAGGATTGAAGTGCTGTACTAATATTGTGGCATGAAGTACGCACTCATCACTTTTTTCCTTCATGTACGCTATTTTTAGCACCTTGCACATCTGCGATGTGAGTACAATTATCAATTCCACCTCAACAAGACATGTACCTGAGAGAAAGTGATGTGTTAGCACAAACGCTACAAGATGCTATTAAACTTTCGTCTTAGGGTCTAGATGCATAAAACTGTGTATGCATGGCAGAATCCAAACACTGTCTTGATGTAACAAGTGTGCAGACATTAGTTTATTCCTCCAAGTTAATGAATATCACCCTTATCTGTTACACAAAATGTTTAAATGGACTTGCTCTGCAGCCATTCTGCAAATACATCGAGAGATTACGGGCTTTAGCAGATCCACCAGAGCAGCTTGAAGTGGCAACTGTGAGGCTCCATCCTGCAAAACATTTTTTGCTCACACAGCTTTTTCTGTGAGAGGAGCAAAGTCCTGGAACTCACGACCTGATGCCTTGAAATTTGTTGCAAACTCCACCACTTTTAAGAACGCTAAAAAATCCTGGTTAATTTAGCAGCAAACTCATATTCATGTCTAGTTTTTAAATGTTTGTAATGTGTGTTTTATTGTGTCTTGCTCACTGTTCTGTCTCATAAAGCCCTTCTATGGATGGGTGTTGCAAACTAGGGATCGAGTCCGCTATGTATACGGTATCTGTCCCTATCAAAGAAAGCATAAATAAATAAATGATGGGATGATCTGTTCCATTTCATTGCATCTAAAATACGACACTTCAGCATCAACTGAGAGAACACGAGTGATATTAACCTCTCTCTTTCCTCTTGTTCTCCATCGCCAGTGAGAATAAAGCCACAGTTGTAGTGAGGATAACTGGGAAAGTAACCAAATAAAGTCATCCAGGATATCTTGCATTCCCTCAGCAAGGGGAATGTGCAGAGGCACACACACACACTAACCTAATTTAAGCAGCCAGCCCTCTCTGTCTGGGTTGAAGAACGTGTGCGTCAGGTCGTTCCCATCATCCTCTGGGATCTTAAAGGGTTCGCTCTTGATGCTGTCGTAAAGATTCTGGACGGAGAGAGAATTAAAAAAGAGAGGAAAGGTCATGGGACAGAAAAACTCGCATTATCACTCTCAGGCTCCAAACAATTCAACCCAGCCTTCAGACGAACATTAAACAAGGCAGTGACAGATTCTACTTCGGTGTCAGAGAGTGAGAGACAATGATTCATACCTCAACGACTCTGCAAGATCACAAAAAAAAAAGTCTTTTTCTACTTAAAAGAAGCCAAGAGCACATTAGTAAAGACATCAGCCTACAGTATGTGGGTAGATCAACTCGCTTTTTTGTGTGTTTCCTTGAGAGATCACGAAAGATTATTAGCATCAGTATCTGGGGAGACAATCTAATTCTGCTGAGCAGCAACATCTCAATTAGCGAAGCGTGACACTCTGCTTCGCACAGCGGAGGAATTCATATAGATTTCTCTTTCCGCGCACACTGCACGGGATACATTTGTCATACCTAACGAACTAATAAAGTCAAAGCCCTTACCCTGAGTAGCTCCTCTGGGAGGTCTCCCCCCTCATTGATCCCTCTGTTCATGGAGATGAAGCGCTCCACAGGGGGTTTGTCTCTGACGTTGGGATTGTGCAGGCTTGTGTTCAGCATAATGATGGCAAATGATAAGACGTAGCAGGTGTCTGTGGAGGTAATTATACAGCGTTTGTCATCGGGACACATAAAATATAGCACGAGCCCACATGCGTCTGAGTAAGAACATGTTTTCTTGCTTGGAGTTTATGGACTAGTGTGAAAATTATTAAGACTATTCATCTTTTGTCACTTGGTCTTAATCTGAAATTACTGATATTATAAAGTATATATAAACTTTCACAGGGGAACCTATTTGTCGTCATTCGCGCATGGGAATTATATGTATGTGACACGTCAAAAGCCCTGATTGGCAACCCGTGTGAGGGATGATGGCATTCAAAAGGAGGATGTCACAATTGGGACAATGGATCACTCACTGTACGGAGCACATTACAACAACGTGCCTCCAAAGACAACCTACCACCTAAAGAAAACAGAAAAAAAATGCTAACTGTCTTACTTTTTCTTATTTTTATTGTCTTATATCGTGATGAGAGTGATAACACAAGGTATAGAAGCTATTGTGCACAGATGTAAATTGAGGTGTGTCTGTAGTTAGTGATATTCAACAATGTTATCACATATTACATATTTTCCTTATATCGTGCAGTTCTAACACACACACACACACACACACACACACACACACTTCCATGATCTAATACTCCCACGACTCCACATCATAACTCCTGCTAACCATCCTCCATCTCATCCATCCACACACTAACTGCCCCAGTCAACATCCCCTGCACTATAATTTACGACCCTGAGCGCTCCGGTCCTGAGAGATGACCAATAAGTAAGTCTGGGTGTGTCACCACTGCACCACATCAATATTCATGACCTGAGCTGTCACCTGCGTCCTCCTCAGCACTCGCTCGGTTAACACGGAGGCAGCAAACGATGTGTGGCGGGCCGAGACTGCACTAATGACCACTATTGACTGGTAATCGATCTCATTATCGCTGCTGGAGACACAAATAGTGATCGCATTGTGGTTAGTGAGGAAGCTGCTAACTACGCTGGGAGAGTGAAAAGTGAACAGGTATCAGAAAGTGGTCATATTCTTAAGTGTTTTGGGGAAAATCTTCAGGGTTGTGGTCACATGCTAAAGATTTATGCAGCCTGAAAAGGTCCAGATGCCTAATGGGGGAAGACAGACAGCCAGAAACATTGATCTGAGGCTGAGGTGGTCTGGCTGGCCCATATTATCTGTCCTGGACTGTCTGGCTGAGTCTGACTCATACGTCTGCTGCACTGTGTGTATGTGTGTTTGTGTGTGTGTGTGTGTGTGTGTGTGTGGTACCTGTGGACTGGAAGACGCCGGGATTGCATTGGCAGTACCTGGAGGCAAACGCCTCCATCATACGATCAATCTTCTGGGCTTCGCCAGGAAGTCTGAAGCTCCACAGAAACTGCCTACAACAGGAGAGACGGAGAGAGGAAATTTAATGACAGATCATGAAATATTGATACGAATGTATATTACAGGATATTCACTGTAAAATACAAACCCTACTATATGTCTCGGCAGATTTTTTTATTAAGAGAGGAAAGAAGCTATGGAATAAATGAAGACAGAAAAACATTATAAACAGTCACCAAACTGAGGAAACAAGAGCTGCCTTTACTGACTCTTAAACAGGACAGTGTGCTCAGAACAAAAGACAGTAGGATGGTGAGTACTGCCATATTCATGTTATATTGGAGTTACAATATTTCTTATATTTCCTACGCTAAACAGCATTTGTATCAACATCCTAGTCACAATTGGGGCTGGGGAATATAACCTGAAGTGACGCTTAATAAGACAGACGTGTCTAAAACCTTAACAGACATGGGCACCTCACATCAGCGAACATTTGACATACATGCAAAACCTTAGATTTAATCAGTATAATGTTAAAGATAAAGGCCTAACATGTCGGATCTCCCTAAAACAATGTATAGACTCATACAGAAGTAAATTCTTTCAGTCATTACTTTTGACCCACTAGAAGTGTGTAGCTGAGTATTTTTCTGCAGAGATCTGCCGTCTGCCTGTATTTTAAGTTGGGGCTTCATAAAAAAGGTAGCAACCAGGGGTCTTATTTATAAAACAGTGCATAGGATCCATACTAATGATGTAGGAACCTACAAAAGCCAAAAAATATTCAATAATTTTTGAATCTGTTTTTATTGATCACAACTTTTCCGTGGGAAGTGACATACGCCTCTTTCAGCCCTCGTTTTGTGCGTACGCAATGTTTATAAACGATATACTTTCACTTTCGCTGACGAGTTTATAAACGGTAACTGACAATCCTGCATAGTATACCTATAAGTTAACATTCAAGTTGAAATTAAACTGGGAAACTTGAAAAGTCAGATATATCCTTTGAAACAATAGCTGCTGAAAACCAACCAAACATGGCCAGTTCACAAAAATCAAAATCAATCACTTGAGGTTATAAGATCCAAATTTAATTGATATTGTGTGAAGAGTTGTAAACGTGGGAAGTTTTTCATGAATGCAGAATAATCATGTGTGATGGAAAAACACCATCATCCCATTCATTTCAAATGGGACCAGTATGTTGATGTGGAAGGGGTACCAAAGCAGAGGCCTCCAGCAAATAAACCACAGGGTCATCTGCAAAGAAATTGAACCTAGCTTTGTGATACCATAATTTAATCAGTGTTGGGCTTGCTCCGAACATGTAATATATTACTCATTACTCTTTTCAAAAAGTAACTATATTATTTTACTTATTACTCCCTGCCAACAGTATTTCATAACAGTAATTGTGATATTACTTTTCTATTACACCCCATAAAACTGGTAAATACGTGTCTCCCCTAATTTTAGATGTGTGCCTCTGCGTGACTGTCAGAGTAACTGCCTTCAATTACCTGTGACCAATATTTTCCCAAGTATTTGCCTGAAAGACAGAGAGTCACTCATAGTGCAGCACTTCATCCAGCACATATCCAACCATATGCTTTATTACTTCTTTGTAGTCTTCAGCTGCCCACAAGTAAAATCCAGTTTTGGTTGTTTAGCTGGTGTAGGTTTTTTGTTTTTTTTGTTTTTTTTGCAGTGGAAAGAGTTTTAGTTCGACTACCTGCAGCAACAGTGTTCTTGTCATCTTTCCTCCTGACAAATTCAAAGTAATGTATTTCCAGCCACTAAGGTTTCCATCGTGTTTCCATCTTCCAAACTAGCTTGCTGCTTGGAAAAGAGTAATGAGTAATATATTACACCGATGCCTCAGTGCCTCAGTGCGCTGAAGTGTATTTCAAGTCAGTAGTGACGTGATAACAAAAGTAACAAGTGGTTTCGTTTTGGGGTTACTGTAATATTATAACTGCAATTTTATTAGTAATTAGTTAAACTACTTGTTGCTGCAAAAAGTAATATTATCACTGTAACGTGTTACTAGTAACACATTGCTGCCCAACACTGAATATCATGTGCTGTAAAATCCTCTCTCATAGCTTTATTTACAACTGTGCAGTTCGTATGATGTTTGATAAGACTTCAGGCTTTGTTATGAATATATGACTCAAACTGGTCCTCCTGGGGCATATTTCATCTTCTTACCAGCACCTGCAGGAATACACACACCACACAGTGCTATTATTGGTTAACTCACCTTAAGGCTTGTACGAGGTTGAGGTCTGCAAACTCATGAAGCTCCACAAACGCCTGGAGAACCTTAATGTTAAAGTCATCCCTGGAGGAGAGGAGGGTCACATGTCACACATGTTTAACTATTTAAACAGAGGCTAGACTGTTAATACAGGATTCACTTCTGAAAATGGGTAACAAAAGTGACAATTTCATGCGTTTTAGGAGGTCAAGGTGGGAAGTAAATGCACAGCACCATTTTCAAACAGAAAGCCACTGTGTTTGCAGGCAGCATGAAATCCCTGTTGTTTTGACAGTCCTATCCCCATTGATTTCTCTTCGATAAGAACCACATGTCCGCTCAGTTATTTTACTGGCACCGTCTCCTGTCACTGCTCTGCTCCATAAATCCAGACCACCAATTTCCTGGGGCTTTATGCCCTCGTCTGAGTGCATGCAGTGCAGATCTGACAGAGAGATGGGGAGAGGAAAAAAGAAAGGTGGAGGAAAAACAGAGGGAAAATCAGAGGGCTCACCGTTCCCCTAAGTAGTCACCGATGACTGTTTTGTTGAGCCCCTCGCCTTTGTAGAGGAACTGTGCGATGTCCTCTGGGGTGTTCTGGAGAAGATCGTTCTCCAGGAGAAACTGGATCCCCTGTTTAAACAAAAAAAAGTGCAAACTTTGACTTCAGGTACCTTTTTGTTGTGTAGATATTTTAAAAGTTCATTCAAATCATAAAGGTGTAATTCAACAGTGACGGTGTGGTTGATTCTGACAATCAGTTCGACCTTTTTAGGGTCCATGTTGAACTTCTTCCTCCCCATGGCGATCTGTTTGTTTCTTTGCGTGGTTTTGCTGCAATGAAAACATAAAAACATCCATCACGTGACAGTTAAAAGTGTCGTGTTGTCCCCAGGCTGCTGTGTTTGTTCAGGAGGCCAGTTTGGGATAGGTTAATCCAGGACATGGTGTGACTGTGTTTACTATTCTCTCAACTCAAGAGTGTGTATTGGATTTAACCTAAAGCAACCAGAAACGCAGTGCAAAGCAACACATGGCTGCATGTGAGTATCACCTGTGCTGTTAGTACATGTGCATAAACAGCTTGACCCATCCTGCAGCCTTTTGGATGTCACCCTTCTGCGAAACACATTTTGCATGGGCCCCACAGGGAAATCTCCACCTTTGTGTGTGTACATGCTCCCTGTGCTTCCTGTGTGCCAAAAATAGCTTGAGCCCCTTTGCCAGCTGCACCTGAGACACACACACACACACACACACACACACACACGGACTCACTCCACCTCATCAACCAATCAAATGACAGCCGCTGAATACAGACTGTTTGGCTACTGTTTAGTTGAGGGACTGTCCCACTTCACTCCTCAAACAAAGGGGGATTAGCAAACACACGCAGACACACACACACACACACACATATATAATGACAGGTGTGAGGCTCACGGCGAAAGCGACAACATGGCTCAGTGGCTTTGAAGAGCAGAAAAGGGAAAGGAAAGCACGAACTAGTCTTGAAACAATTAGTCAATCAGACAAAGAATAAATGCACAGTGGTTTTGATAAGCGATTAATCGTTTAAGTTGAGCAAACCTGTCAAACATTAATTAATTTCAGCTCATTAAATTCGAGGATGGGCTCATTTTCCTTGTCTTGTATCAGTGAGACGAAGCATTATTAAGCTACAACGATTAGTCGAGTAATTAATTAGTCAATAGACTATGAAGTACTCCGAGAATTGATTAATTGTTTGAGGAATAAAATTTACTGACAGTATTTTCTGCTGTACTTTGTATTACATCATTCCAAACTACATATCTTTTGGTGCTTGAATGAAAATGTTGTCATTTGATATGTTCAGCAGCCTGTTCCCTCTCTCTGTCAGCCTGGTCTCCCTCCTCCCTCTGCCTGCCTCGCACCTGAGAGCAATCAGCACTCAGGTAGGGAGAGGAGGAGGTGATAAGAGGGACAGGGAGTGTAGAGACAAGAGAGGCATGGCACATGGCACATGGCACAGCTCATGGCACACAGACAACAAGATCAGGTAGGGAGGAATCTTTTTCTTCCTCCCTTGTTTTTTCTCTCCCCAAACAGGTTCTTTTCCCACATGTTCTTTTAGGTGCTGGGGTTTTGTTGTTTTAGTTTGTTTGTGCTTTTGTTTAATATTTGGGGTTATACAATAAAGCTGGTGGGTAAACTGTTACCTTGGTGTGGCGTCCTCTTTTTATATGTTGCAGCCTCCTGCCGTTATTGAGCTTTTTTTTTTGTTTCTGTTTGTATGGAGGCCGTAACATCATTTTACAGACAAAGTAACATAGTCAAAAGACTCACCTCTCTCCCACACAGGTTAGCTGCTCGATTTCAGTCATTACTTCTGCGATCTCAAACTTCAGCCGCTGCAGAGAAGAAAATAAAAAGCCTCAGTCACTTATTCCACATACTAGAATATATATAAATACATATACTTTTATTTTAATGAAAAGATAGCCAGGGGAGAACAACAAGGATCCAGCTGCAGTCCTGAAGTAACAAGAAAATACTGTCTCGGAAGTTCTTAATTGGATCGTAATGTAATAATGACAGGTTTCCTAACGGTTAGAGCTGGGTGATATGATTAAAATCAGTATTACATAATCTTAATAGGATCATGTTGAAGCTTTGAAGCTTTGAAGCTGTTGCGATTTTAAATATGTTACAATATGCTGAATATTGTGGTGAAATATATTGCAATATATATCCTTTTTTTCCAATTACAAATTATGTCCCCAGAGGAAAGCCTCTTTTTTTATATCATAAGATAAAGTTTTCAGTCTGTTCATCTCACTTCAGCCATTTTTTTTGCAGCAGCACAATGTATCAAGAGGACTAGCAATTTATTATATTATTCTAGTAGACCACCTAAAGTTTAATTTGTATTTATAATATTAATAATTTATATATTTAAAGAAATTGATACTTGGCACTGTGCTATATTGTGATATTGCCACACAAAAATCTCTGCTGTATCGATTTCCCCCCCCATTCCTAGTACATGAGATAACCTTTGAAAAAATCATGTTCCTCTGCCTCCTCATGGTGCACCTAGTGGGTATTTGCAAAAATGTGCTGCAGCTAAATAAAAATATATGTGAATATATGTGAAACATCACACAAAAAAGAGTCAAACTTATGTTCAATGCATAAGTCTTCATACATATAAAACATGACAATAACAGTTTTTTAGTTTACAATTTGCTCATCACCGTTTTGATCACATTTTCCTGCCCTACCTAATAGAACTTTCTGCTGCTTACATCATCCCTGTATTGTTACTTACTTCAATATCATCCAGAAGCTCTTTTTTCCTGCGTCGTATGTTCGACAGTTCATCTCTTTCCTCCAAAGACAGGTCCTCAGGTACTGGAAAATACAGAGAGAAGGTAAAATGAAAGAGCATGTGTGAGCGACGGAGAGAGGGAGGGGCAGGGTTATGAGGATGGATTAAATTAATTCACCTTCCGACCAGCCAGTCAGAGTCACGGGGATTAAGCCTGGCAGTGCATACCTCTTCAATGAATCCATCCCAAAGACATTACTCATCATGACCTAAATTAATACACTAACAGACAGGAATTCATACACCCTCAGATATCTTTGTGAAAGGTGAAATCAGTACATGTATTCTTTTTTTTCCCACTCTATTTACAATTTAGGTCTTCTCTCCATGAATTTTTGTCACATGACAGTTGGATTACGCATTACGCAACTGTAGAACATTACAATTATATTCTATTATTGAACTCCATTACAATCAGTTGACACCTGGGACAGTTTGAAGTAATTACATATGACCTTTTACCTTCTGATACATACAGTACATACTACCATTAATACTTTAACTGGAGCCCCGTTTGTCTTTGAGAAACTAATGCTTCTACTGGGAGACATTATCACATTGTTTGGAAAGTAGTAAACATGAGAGTTTCTAATATTAGAGGGAAGAATTGTCATACTCTTAAATGAGCTTAAGTTACTGTATCTCAAAGGTCTGACAGGGAAACACCCTCATATGTCATCTCAAAGGCATCGGTTACCTTTATGGTCAGACATGTTTTATTCAGAGCAAAGTGCTGATCATATTGATCATATTAAAACAGAATAAATAAACAATAAAGTAAAATAAAAAGCCCACTAAGTCGCCAGTAAAGTGAAAGCTGTATGTGTTGTATTTTTAGCACATGTACATCATGCATGAGCTCATTTGAAAGGTTAACACTCCGAACTTTTACCCAACAGTCAGAATCACTGTAAATGCTTCTGTCATTGAGTTATATAAGTTTCAACATGCAGAAATAAAAGGTGTTTTTTTCATCCTTGTCAAATATTTCCTGACTATTGATTGGCTTTGAACCCTCAAGTGTGAGGAATGCACACTGTTTCAACACAGGCCCTTGTTGGGTATTAAGGCTGTAGCAACAACATATGAAGCACCTATTGGCTCAAGTAAGGTGTCAATGAAAAGGTCAGGAGTTCGCCTTCATTTTGACGGCAAGCAGTCGACATATTTACATGCAGAACAGAGAAACTGTGGATAATATGTGGAGAAATATGAATGTTTGAATTTATGTAATGGAAGTTCGTGGGTATCTATTGATGTAAAAATGTGTTTGGACTAAATATTTTTGCTGGATTTAAATCGTCTGGACCTTTAGGAATGTATGAAGTTTGCTTGATATCCATCTGTGAGTTAAATTCACCCTTCATAGATGAGTTATAACTGTTTGGCTGTGGTTTGGCTGTGGTGGATGTATTTTAAAAAGATCATTATCAATGGAACCGCAAGGAGTGTCGCTGTTGAATGATAGGTTGTATGAGTCAACCACTTAAACAGCAAATACAGCACTTGTTAACATATTATAATCATCAAATAAAACCACACGAGGGCTCGCGGTACAGCCTCTGTTGCAATTTCCTAATTTTATATGTGGCTGGAGCCTGATCAGAGTGCAGGGAGCCCATTATTGTGGTGTCATCCATGTAAAATGCGGGACCTAAAAATCAGCGAACAAACAAAGAGCGTGTTGCTTTATGCACAAACGCCACATCATGCATATACTGTAGGTCAAGTACTACAACCATTTTCTTGTCTTCTGTGTTCATATGTATTTTCTTTGTTAACATATCATGTAGTTAGATAATAAATCATTTTAAAAAGTACCATTTCCCACCGTGCCTCTTTACAGGAGTGTAATGCACTTGAAATATAGAGCAGGTGTTAGATGTTGATTACACAAAAGCCACAGATGAGAGAGAAGTTTCTCGTGAGAATTTTCCTCCAAACCAAATTAAAACCACAGAAACTTCCCTGTTGGAGAGCAGATCACTTCCATAAATAACATCCTGTGTGTTTGACACACACACAGACCACCGAGCATCTGGTGAGGCCTGCCCCCTCAAATATTGGCTTTCTGATAGTCAACTCTCGTCAGACCGTCATTTGGGGGGTAATTAACACTGCAGAGGGAGAGCGGCACATCACGCAACATGCATGATCTGCTGCATGAGCAAACACTGTATACACAGGTGAGTACACAATCTGTACGCCATGCATATAGAATTTACACTTCACACACATTTTATTCTGCACTGTGGGTCCCCAAGAGCCACCTCCTTATCTTTCATTTAACCATGCCACGTCAACCTCTTCCCCCCCAGACCCCTCGGAGGACCTCCCCCTCTCTCCTCCAACACATCAGAAAACAGCAATCCATTTGAGAGCGAGCTGACAGGAAGTAGGTCATTTTCACATGGAGCTATACCAGATTGTGCTTCTCCTACGCTGTTTCTCTCTCTCTCTCTCTCTCTCTCTCTCTCTCTCTCTCTCTCTCTCTCTCTCACACACTCTCTCACACACACACACACACACACACACACACACACACACACACACACACACACACACACACACACACACACATGCACACACACTCCCCCTCTATCTCTCTCTTTGTCCGCCTCCACCCCAGTGCTTGAAGTGGGGGTGAGAGCAGATTCAAATCCCCCGACTGAATCATACCGCTAAGCAGCTTTGCAATTCAGACATTTTTCCCCCCGTTGTTTCCCCTCCGACTGTAAATAATGGAAAAAGAAAAGTAAAGTTATTTCCTCTCCTCTTTATCTATCTGCTGCATCTCTCTCTCACACACTCTTTAAATCCTTTCCTCAGTCCTGCTCTGGAAGACAAAGTGACAGAGGCAGCACTGACTATTAGGTTATTACGTTCTGAGGGCTTGGAGCTCATGTTATCACAGACGAGCAGCCAGTCAAGAGAGCAGGGATCCAGATGGCTGTGTGATCATTTCTCTCTCACACAATGATGCTCACATAGTATCTACCAACTTCTACAAGACGAAACAAAAGAGGGATGGCAGAGAGAGAAACAGAGCCCATTTTAAAAAGATATAGGAACTTCAAACGATGCTAATGGCGTATAAATAGCAATGTGCAGTTGAATGATATGACTCACCCTCAATTTGTCAAGATATCAAAAAAGGCTATTTTACTGGCTTGACTGCATTAAATAAAAGTCTTACGTGATAGGAATGTCAATTGCAAAGGCTCTTAATGGCAGTAAGACAGCTGCTGGTTCAGTTCAATCTTATATTTACTATAAACTGTAAGACTGCGATTGACCTTCTGCTAAGCCCCGCCCCTTTATGATTGTCCGATAAGCCGTCGGAGTAAGCATGGAGCCCACACTGTAACTAACTGCACTCGCTGAAGAAATATTATCATATTTTTGGAGAAATGAAACAGTGACTTTAGAGAGAAGCAGACAGAGGGGTCTACAGTCTGTGTTTGAAGGATATATCCAGGATGTCAAACTGACTCAGCAGCAACAACAGGTGAAAAAGACAAAGATAGTCAGAAGCTAAAGCCGAACTATAGGCTACAGATCACAGTGTAAAAGTGAACCATCACATCACTGCTGATCGCCACACAAGACAATGAATATAAAGGGAACTTTGCTGATATTGAACCAGCTGTGTGGCATCGCAGTGTGTGCAGATGAACAGTGTTTGGCTTCGCCCCCACAGGCAGGGATCTGTGTAGTTGTTGGACCCTGGTCTGAGCCACCCCAATGCTATGTTATGATCAGTCTGCGTCAGGGGGCATGTCGATTGTAGTTTTTGTCATTTTTGCCAAGCAGTGATAGAAGTAAGAGCAAGGTTGTTGGGACCTTGTGGGTGAATGAGTTGGATGTCTGATCTTAGAAACAGTAAAACAATTTCATTTCAAGGTCCATTTGGTAGGTGTTTTGGAGCTTTACATCAATCCTCCTCATGTACGTACGTCATTGTACACACGTAATACAACACAGGGTACTTGTGACATATTGCCAAGAATTCATTCGAAAATTTCTGTAAGTTTTAACTTGTCCATGCAACATGAGTTAGTAATAATAATGAACTCCAAGTCAACAGTCTGTGGGGTCTGAAAAGTTGTTAACAGTTAACATCTGCGTTGGAAAGAAACAAAGACACAAAAGGATGCTCTCAATGCCAAATAGCAAAGAAAGAGAAAGACTCAAGAGTGATGTACGAACAGATACCAGCACACCAGACATCTTCACACTCTGTGCCTCCATTGCTCTCTCTCCTTGGCTTCAGTTAAACAGCCTCATAAAGCAGTAATTGTGAAGCAAAGAGACCCTGCAGGCAACCTACGTCTGTAATGCGCAAAAAACACTCCTCCATTCCTCCTACTCTGGCTAAAGAGCTCGCCTGGACTGGAGAATGGGACAGATTGTCTGAGGAGACTGAATCTGTTTGGGGTAACAATTCCCCCGCTGTGCGTGTTTCGTAGCATGAGGAAAATGCAGAGTAATCTGATATCATTGTGAGGACAACTACTACTGTACAACCGAGACTGGACATCTGATGCATTATGCATGAAAGTCTAGGAATCTGTGAGAGTGTGTTTATGTGTGCGTGTGTAGCCCTCCTGAATCCATATTAGGTTATATACAAACGCTCCATGCTTAACCCCAGGCACGGCCACATAGATTACCAATGCAACACCACTCAGCCTTTTCATATTATGACTTAGGGCGCTGCTGTTCCAGAAACAATCAATACATCATCATAATAGTTCAAACTTGCATGCTTAGCCTTTTAGTACCCCCATCGGTCTTACAGCATGCATGGATGAGTTACTGCCGCTGTGCTCAAGTTTCCTCCGACAGACACGTGGTCCAGATGTTTTTGAAGGAAAGGTCGTGGAGTTTGTAAATCTCACAATCACTTAAAGCTCTCGTCTCCTCATCAGCTGCAACCAGCTGGGTCACCACCATCTACGGGGGGTTTAGGGAGGAGGTCATGAGCCGAGTTCAACCGTGATCAATGTGCCACTAAGGCAGCAAAGACATGGAAGCATTGAAAGCCTGTAGGCCTGTCAGGATAATTTGTTGGAGTATACATTGCCCCAGGAATGATTGTGATAAATGATATTATTGTCACTTTATAAGATTATAGCCCAAAACCACTTAGTTTGAGAATTAATACAAAATTCAGCCAATAATAACAGAGCCAAGTGATGCCTCTTGCAACTCATAGACGAGCAGTTACCTTTGTAATGTGGCCGGTGTGATGTAGTCTGCTCCAAGGATGGATGGCCTGGAAGCCAAGCAGTTTGCTGGCTAACTTAGAGTGGAGGATGAAGTTGTTAAAAGGTAAAACTTAGTCTTATAATGGGCGGGAAAACCCTGCTGTTTATTCTGGCATCGTGTTGGCTAAATTGTTGGTGACATTCTTATGTAAACAAACGCACATGTAAACACAATGGGCAATATCAAGGTCAGCAGAATGACTGAGGTCATATCCACATCATACAATAAGGCGATAACGGTCTTATACTGACAGGCCTAAAGGTCTGTAAGCCCTTAGATAGTTTATCATCCAAGTGAGACTAGATTGAATTGAACAGGATGCTGATTATGTGTATGTAATAATGATTACAGTTGGTAGTTTTTCACACCAGTCCTATAATGGTTTCAAAGTGCCTTCACATAAACAAGGGATTCACATGAAAACGTGCATACAGCTCAGTGTTATGACGTGTTCCTGTCCAGAGATCACACTGTTTCCGAGCTGTATCAGTTACTGCTAATGCAAAATGAACATTTTCCACCGCTGCTGCTTCATATCAAAAGCATTCAACTGGCAAACTACAGAGTGGCTTTTATTGTGACAGGGAATATAATCTATTTTGTCACTGAGGTTAGAGCTGATGTGTTTACAAAACAAGACAAGGTCTCATTTGGAAATTCTTGTCATGGGATCAATTTTAAATATTGCAGGCGGTAATGGAACAAGAGGGAACCACCACAGTGAAATGTTGGATACAGAGCTGCAGGCAACAAACCAGCAAACCATCAATAGGTCATCAAGGTATACAACTGCTATTACTGTGCAGTATGAGATCTGATCATTGGTTGCTCACAGCAGCATGGTGAAAAAATGGTAATCATTGACTTTATTCTTTTTAAAACAATGTATCTTGAAGCTCACAGTTTGTTTGGCTGCACTGTAAACCAACACGAGTTAGCGGCAACACAGCTTCTGACCAACCAGGACTGAAATCTTTAACAGCAAAATGCAGTGAAGTCATTTTCATTAAGTCGGAAAACTTGATTAAACGACTCTTTAGTTTTACAGTACTCAGGTCATTGTCAGTTCATGTTACAGTTGGTATATCATTAGTGGTAAATCCCATGACTCCATCATAACTGTAACTTGCCCTGCTCGAGACAGTCATAGGGGTCAAAAAGAGGAAACTGGATCACATGCTTATTATTCATGTCACTGATAACAGAGGCTGTGTTCCAGCTCAATGGCGCTCTTTGTTGGAGTCACTGATCGCTGTCTCGATAACTGTAAATAAGCACAACTATAAATACTTGTTTTTAGCACAGCGTCTGAAGAAGTGCTCACCCACGAGTTAGAGCTGCTGCCCGGTCTGTGGATAAACCTTGAGACCCCAATTAAGTCCACAGTCTGGACAGGAAGACCTCAGTCCTGATACAGTTTACTGTCTCATGCTTCTGGAGATACTGGAGAGATTGGGATCTGATTCATGTGACTGACTGACCTTTATTGGCAGATCGCAAAGTCAAATGACTAAATGCCTTTGACAGTCAAGTCTTTCCAGTGTCCTTGGCATCAAGGTCAGTGGGGAGGATGGTTTTGCATACTGATACCCCTGTTGTATTGGGTTATGTTGCAGCTACATCATTGTGGGCGCTCAATTTTTAAGGGGACCAAGTATGCGTTTCTGTTTCCGTTTTTGTCATCTATATAATGTTACAGTGTCAGATGTTCATATTAAACATGGCCAAAGCTTTTAATATTGAGGTATTATTGAGGACGCATCAAGACGCATTGGCTGCCATGATGTGTGCTTGCGTCTCTCAATGTGTTGTCCATTTTTTTGATACGCGTTGCTCACATAGCTTGCTCGCATTGCGTGCGTTGACTATGAAACGGCCCTAACAGTCGGCAAACATGTAATTGTGGTTGCTGATGCTGCTAATTTCCCCCCAATTTTGGAACATATTACTGCTGAAATATGGCCAGTCTTGAAGATTTTGATTAAGAAGCTTTTAACGATGATTTTTCACAGTACAATATGACACTATACTTTGTTATGGTCATTCCTGAAACACCGGAAGCACAGATTGGGAAGATCCAGAAATGCTGACCAATCAGAGCTGACTAGGCTTTTCCAGGAGGAAGGCTCAAAAAGACAGGAGCTAAAACAGAGTGTCTCAGACAGAGGGTCAGTAGGTGCTCCAGCAGAGACAGTATGAGAAAAATAAAGTGTTTTCTGACCAGTAGAGCATGTAAACATGTTTTAGTTCCAATAAAGTTTCACTTAAACAATATGCCTCAATCTCAAAAATGCTGACAGACAAGACAGGCAGCATGTCTTTGTGCAACTCTACTTTGCACGGAAAGCAAAGATTTGAAAAAAAAAAAAAAAAAAAAATGAATACGGACGTGCTGATGGCTGTGAAATATGGTCTGTTTTGCAGCTATGTTTACTTTAGTTCAATTTTAGGCTACAGCAGCAACATGTAAAATCTTGTCTATCCAAAAGCCAGATTGAAGATTAGGAGTAGAGGATTTCACATGGATCTGAAGTTGAAAACTAAAATTTACAACCACCAAAATAGTCTTCTAACCCTTAAACTAGCTGAACTGCAGTAAAACTATTTTTGCTTAACTCATGGCTAAACCTTCAGTTCAATTCAATTTTATTTACAAAGCCCAACATCACAAATCACAATTTGCCTTTCGGGCATGGACCACTACAGCAGATAAGGAAAAACTCCCCCCAAAAAAACCTTCAACAGGGAAAAAAGCAACCGAGGAGGGATTCCTCTCCCAGGACGCACATTGCTCTAGCCTCTGGCACAACCGTAAGAAACCTGTGAGTAATATTTGATCAAGATTTGTCTTTTAACCTCCCATATAAAACAAACTTCAAGGTCTGCGTTCTTCACTCAACAAAATCTAGAGTGACACACAGAGCCGGCGAAACCCTTCCTGATTTCCACCCAGCTTGATGTGTAACAATGGAGGGGATGTCTGCCATGATTAGGACCGCTGGGCAAGTCTCCCCGTAACAATAGCAACCCTGTAAACATGAGGAGGGCAGAGGCTGTTCCCACCACAGGCTAATTAGAGAGCACTTACACAAGTCCACAACACAAGACAGCGGCATGGTTACTGCAAATACATGCAACCTGGCTGAGTCAAGAGTGATGTAAGAAAAGCCGGGTAAAGTGTGTTGGAGATGGAGACGCTCTGACAAACAAAACTCCAAAAGGCTCATGTTCACATTAACCCCAGTGTGTAAACTGTCCATGTAACTCTGTGCTGCAGGTGAAAACAAGACACCCACATCTGATTCAGCCACTTTCACAAGACAAATCCTTAGTTTTTTTTTTTATTTTCTGAATAAAATACATACCACATAGCCTTTTCCTTTCTCCAGTTCCCATGATGGCTGACATGCCATCAGCAGAGGTGTCTGTGTCCTTAAAATGGTCAGTACTGCAGCTGAAAAGCTGTGAGAGCTTTTAGCAGCTTGTTTCCCGCTCGTGTACTCGTTAGATTGTGGCTGGTAGGTGTGTAGTAATTGTTTTCCCCCTCTCGGCATTACTCCTACTCACAGCTCTCAAGCATGCAGAGACACACAGGAGCACAAAGCACTGACACACACACTTTGACAGTTCCTGCCTCTTGACAGATGACAGTAGTGGTATGGAAATAGCCCACATTCCTCCTACTGAAAACCGCCCAGTCTGGCCCAACCAGCTCTCTGTACACCTCCTCCAGTCTCATCCTTTCTTTCTATCCATTCCTCTGCATTTTCTCCCTTTGCTTCAGCTCTCTTTCTTCGTCTTCAGACACACACAGAGCTCCATCAGCTCTTTTCCACATTTCACCTAGAGAGCGATCAACTCTGACATCAGCCGGAAAACTACCAAAAGGCCCATCGTCGCATCATAAATGCTTCAGGAAATTTATTATGATGATGATGATGGTTTTGGCCTGCATCTCACATCAGATCAGCAGCACTGAGGGCGCAGCAACAACAGCAGAGTGCACTCATTTTAAATACAATCCACTCACATGAAGAGCATCAGCTACAACTTTCATGAGGGTGGATTAGCAGCCACTCCAGTCCACAGTGCTTAGGTTACTATCCACCTTCCTGAGTCACTTTTACACTATTGCAAACATTGGATTCACATCTGTGACTGTGTCTTTTTGTAGTATCTTTAGAAGCAGTAACCCAGGAATGACTAATACAGCCAAACAACATAAACTAGGGCACAAAGTTTGAGATAAAAAAAAAAGACTTATTTGCTGTGTGTTTCTGCTCTAAAATCAAAGGAACACAGATCTCATCAATTATGGTCACTGTCTTCCAAGACGTTCTTCTGTCACATTAATAAAGACTAACAGCGCTGGGCTGGTTTCCTTTTTGCCTCATGATGCTGGCTTTGATATTATTGATCTCATGTGCATAAAAATTTATGACTCACGTCTCTATTTCATCAGCAAAGCCAATGTCTTGAGTGGAATTTTATGACCAGCAAAGCCAAGCAACAGCACATTTCGATTCACTCCCAAATGAAAAAGGGGGTCTGTTTTGAAATGATCAACTCACCTGCTATTCTACTTTAACAGAGGTCAGCTGAGGTCTGTTGCTCCACTGTTAATCAAGAGTGGGAGGAACAGGGGGACGATAAAAGCGTCTACAGCCATGCAAGCAGCTCTGTGAGGCCGTGGCGATGCTTTGAGCTCAATGTTAAAGTCAGCATGCTAACATGCAGGTATTATCTATAATGTTCATTATCTTAGTGTAGCATGATAGCACGCTAACATTTGCTCATGAGCCAAACACAAACTACAGCTAAGGCTGATGGGAATGTGATTAGTTGTTTGGTTACTTATGTGAAAACTATGACCTGCTGGTGGCGCTAGAGTAAAAACACACACTCAAAACAGTCCTCATCCTCTGGGAGCAATTAATAACTGTGCCACATGTCTTAGTAATCTGTAAAATGGTTAAGATATTTCAGTTTGGATCAAAGCGTTCCACAGACCGACAGTCAACACGGCTAAAAACAAAAGAGGGTGAAAAGTTTCACCATCATCTGCAGAAATAGAGACAACAACTTCCCACGTGTCGTTTCAAGAGGTACTTAAGCTGCTAAGTCTTTCAGCCTTGTAAACACATCTGATGTGAACACCACACTGTTGTCCTTGGATGATAAGCCTGTTGTATAATATCTGATATAAGACACCTAGACAGCATGAAACAGCAATGTCTTGCTCTTGATGAATATTTGTCATGTTTGTAGTCAAGTCTCTTTCCACTGTTTGTTAGCCTTAAAGGCACAGTTCACCCAAAAATCAACGATACATATTTCTCTATTTCCTGTAGTGCTATTTATCAATTTAGATTGTTCTGCCTTCTCTCGAATATAATGGAACTAGATGGCACACGGCTTGTGGTGCTCAAAGTGCCAAACAATACATTTGATAAAACTCAACAGTAATGTCGCTTTCCAGAAATTTGTGACAAAGTTACTCAAGATAATCCACAGACCTTGTTGTGAGCAGTTTCATGTAGGAACTATTTTCTTTCTACCGAATGACACCTGCCTCCTGTACAACCGCACAGAGGGAAGCATGCATACACATCAGGCCCCCAGAAACGCTGCTCAACTTTGCTTCTATTGTTTCCTAGTGGTCACTTGTGGCATTGCAACAAAAAAAAATCCCCTGTTGCTCTGAAAGCATTTTTGCCATCATTTATAAAACTGTTGACAGTACACATATAATTGCAAACATGGTCAAACTAACTCTTTCGGTTTTGAATTTTTGATCCACTGAGGTTTTATACATTTAAAACTTTCCTGGAGCCAAGAAAAGCTATTTGAAAAAACTGTGCTGTCATAACAACGTAAAGTCTCCGAGGTCCTTGGAAACTTGCAACTTGCTCATGGACGAGAAGCTCATGCTTGTGACAGCGTGAGGTGTTAACATAAATGGCGTCATCATCTGCGGAGCTATAACGTTAGCTAGCTCCGTGGTGCTAGGTGAGCTAGCAGTAGATGCACATGTAGTTTGGTAGACACTGGGTGATAATTTAAGGAAAGAGACACTGCTGTTGAGTTTTTCAAATGTGTTTTTTGGCACTTTGAGCACCACAAGCAAAGTGCCATCTAGTTCCAATATAATGGAGATAAGGCAGACATCCTTACAGCTGATATGTCCAACGCTAGGCAACACACACCAAAACAATCTAGATTGATAAATAGCACTACAGGTACGAGGAAAAACTTGTATTTTGGTTTTAGGGTGAACTGTCCCTTTAAAGAAATTACTGAATGTTTTTAAGTCTGCAGCAGTCACTTGTTGTCAGCTCTCATCTTGGAAGAGACATCCACAACATTCCCTTTATGAAAATTAGATTACAACGAGAAAAAAATCAGAGGTTACATCAAACACAACACAGCCGTTTGATTCTTCAAAGCCTCAAACACCCTATAACACAATCCCTTGAAGTAAGACAGTCTCCTCACAGAACCCACTAGTCTCAGTCACTTATTCATGAACAAGTACAGCGTTTGCCAAATTTCACTCTGAAAGAAACGCTTCCTCTTCCCTTTGGATTTGAAAAACAGCTTCTGATTGGTTTATTTTTGGGCCATCATATGCCACAATCCTCTGACAAATTAGTTGAGTGGTTTTGACAGCAGGATATCGTTTCCTTTATCTTTGCTCAATTAGGAGCTTGACTGCAAGTCTTTCATTACGACTGTTGATCTTACCTCGCTCGTCGCATCCTCAACACCAAAGTACTGGGTTCCTCTGACTAAATGCAGATTTTTTGTACACAGCTTTGCATGTTTTGCAACTGATAAAAGATCAGTACATATGTCTGTCAGCCATCCGTCGACTGCAGAAACTGAGACCTTCTCTTATCTCATCACACAGTCTACATCCTGCTCAGGCTTTCACTTTTTTCCCCCCAAAGAGAGAGCAAAGACATTTTGAAAAGAAGATGGTGATCTTGCCAACCTGCTGTTAAATCAATAAACGATCTGTAGCTTGACAGCGATAGCAAAGGTATGTTTGAGATTAGCTTCGTTGCTGCTTTGTTTTGTTTCTT
Source organism: Epinephelus cyanopodus (assembly GCA_026686955.1). Classification (NCBI taxonomy): domain Eukaryota; kingdom Metazoa; phylum Chordata; class Actinopteri; order Perciformes; family Serranidae; genus Epinephelus; species Epinephelus cyanopodus. Next base: position 15,741,468 of record CM048929.1, read on the forward strand.
GATCTTGTTTTACATAATGTTCTTTACAACCTCACACTCTGTCTAGACAAGAGCTTTATTAACTGACCAAAGATTTCAGCCGTTACCCAATACACACCTACAGAGGAAGCCAGTGTGAGACAAACTAAGCCCTGAAGAAGATTCTGTCAGATCTGTTAAGATGATGGCAATGCTTCCTATTTCTTTCATGATATCAGCAGTCCACATGATGTCAACTTCCCCTATCAGCCAAACGACTGATCACAGGACAGCCTGACTGCTCGCCTTGGGTTTTACAACAGTGGTTCCCAAACTATACACCAATAATTAAGTATATTTTGATGCTAAAGACCCTTAAACAGTTTGCAAACAATAATGACGCACATACATGAGGGCTTGCATGGCAACAGAAATATGGCGGTCAACAGCAAGTGCTCCAATATTCAGTGACCAGATATATACACATATTAGGTGGGGAAACGTAGCAGGTACACCGACAAAACATTAAGACCAAGTACTGAACGTCAAACACCATGACAGACTTTTGAGTCTTGGCATCAGAAGTCCTCCATAGCCAAAGACAAGGACACAGGGTCACCTTGTATGAGGCTTGGGTTGTAATTAGCAAACCAGAAAACTGATATTACGTCCTGACAGGGAACCGTACTTGCATTTTGTGTTGTTGGCTTGTGAGCCAGCATAGTTCATTGCTCGATAGCACGGTTGTTATGCAAACATGAATTCTGCTTCTGTTGTACTGTAACACGAGAATTTTTGATTGTGTACTCAGTCCAGTTGTAGCCAACACGTTTGGTAGCTTGCTGCCAGTGTTATTGTAGGTGTTTCAGTTTAACAAGTGACTGTGTTAACTGGTGGTTGCTGGCAGTGACTTCTGTAAATGGTTGGCGTAGGTAATAAACACAGATGAGTGTGTATCAAAAGCTGTACACCAACATTTTCTGTTTGTGTTTTCAGCTGCTGTTGCAACAAGCAACAACAATAGGAAATTTAATCAATCAAATGAAGATATGATTCTGAAATTCAATCACTGTGTGTTTCATATGTCTGGGCCTCTTCATCTTTCTCATAGTCTGCGCAATGCTGTCAGAGAATATGCAGTATGTTGCTGTGAGCTTTGACGAGAAAATGCATTTGGTATTGTTTTATAAAAGCAAAGTTTTATTCAGTTAATGGATTGTTAATGTTACCAATGATCAATTAAGGAACGTGCTTAACTCGTCTTAAGTAAACAAAGCTACTGAGCTGCGATTCTCCAGAAACTCCTAGCAGGGCCTCTGTAAGGACCTCTGCACTTACACAGGAAATAACTGTAGTGTCTCACCGGCCTTCAGTCTGGTATGGAGGCCCTGAGCAGACAAACAGGACTTGCAGACAGAGAAACAAAGACGACAAAGCAGCCAGCAACACAGGCTGTTTATATTGGGTTTAGGCCTTAAATCTGGAGGAGAGCAGAGCAGAGATACACGATAGACAGCGAGACAGAGAGAGATGAAGAGACGATCCAGCTGCCAAATGGGATCCACTTCTGCTTTTGTTATTCCAAGACAGCAGGAAGGAGAGGAGGCGGATGAGGAGGAGGAGAGAGTTCATAACAGAGTTAAAACCTGAACCAGGATTTCTTTATTACGCAAAATATGTGGGCGGTTCAGGTCAAAGCATCATTCTTTCCCAGGTTCTGCGTAAAGGGGTTTTCCAAAGTACAAGACGCAGCACACTGGAACATTTTTTCTTTAACTTATCTGAAATCTCGCTGGGTGAGCGCTGATTAGAAGTAAACATCAGTTTGGACTCTTGCATCATCTCCACAAAGCAGCACGTTTTGTTTTTCCTACACAAGTCGATGGAAAAAAAACCTTGTTGGCGAAGCCTTTGTATTAATAGTCAAATTCATTCCACCCTGTCTCCTAAAAAATAAATACTGCTGTAACGGGGAAGTGCTCAGGGTGGATGGTGCGGGTACAAAGCGCAGGTCTTTGACACCAGACGTTGGGCTTCATGAGCTGCATCCCAAAACACACTGGTTAAGGTTAGAGTGAGGTGGTAGTTTCTTCAGTATAGAGAGGACATGTTTAGCTGGAACCAGCAGCTCTATGGGCCGCGTTATTGGTCAGTTCGGGAAAATTCCCTACATTTTGGCGACCACAGCTTTTGCCCTAGGAGGCTGAACTTTGGCCAGTTGGCTAATGGACTTTATAGAAACACACACATAGAGACAGAC